>CM069910.1:73305981-73947954 GCA_036172215.1 Camellia granthamiana
ATTTTTCCTATTAATAAATCAGAAATGTTTGGGACTCTATTTTTTGAAGGTTTCATGACTTTCAATTTGATCTTAGTCCTAAATGTGTGTGTGGAGTTCATTTATATATGTTTGAACCTCATATTATGAATGGTTAGAATAAGAGTAATAATTGTGGGCATCATATACAATTGTTAATAAATATTGGCATGGTCTAACGTCGGTAGAGAAATCGGGTAGAGCCAAGACCACAGTAGTCCTTGGTGTACTTCAATTTGACTAACATTATTCACGTGTCTTTAGGCTACAAGTCGATCCTTCTCTAGCCAGCTGGCAGCAGCCTTGATTGTGCTGGCCTTTTTTTTTTTTTTTTTTAAATTTAAATTTTTTATTATTTAATTTTAAAATTTAATAAAAAATAAATTACAATTTGTTCCCTTTACAATTGTCTATTTTTTTTTTTTGCCTTTAAAGTTTATTTTTCCCACTTTAACTTTTCATATTTTAAATTTTTCTTAATTTACTCTCAAAGTGTATAAATGTTCAAAATTAGACAGAAAATATCACGATAACTATCGCATAACATAAAAAATATATTATTATATTAAAATTTGAATTTGTGTCAAATGTGTGAGTTTTTTTTAGGTAATTAGGAATATGAGGTATGAGTTATATATAATAAAATATTTTTATATTATGTGACGATCAATGTGTTATTTTTTATTTAATTTTTAACAGAAGTTAACTTTAAGATTAAATTAGAAAAAAAAATTAAAACATGAAATGCTAAAGTGAGGAAAAAAACAAAAACTTTAAAGTCAAAGTGGGAAAGTGGTCAAATATAAAAGGGATAAAGTGTAATTTACTCTTTAAATAATGTGAATTAAACTCAGGTACCTCTTGAGATTTGAGAAAAATATAATTAGTCCAACATTTTTTTGTATAATTGAAGATTACAAATGAACAGAACCGTTCGAGAGTAGGATCGAACTCGGTTTGGTAAGAGCATGTTCGAACTCGGTTTGTTAAATTCTTTTTTGTGTTTGAGCTCAATCTCGAGCTCGTCAAATTTTTAATAAATAAGTCCAAACATACTAAAACTCGGCTCGTTAGCTGGCTCAGTTAACATATTTATATATTAAATGATGTAAAAATATGTATAAAAAATAAGATAAATATGTTATTTATATATTTAAAAAATATACATGTAAATAATAGTTAACTATAGATAGTACATTTATATAATAGTGGTGGTAGATATTATTATTTTAGTAAAATATTGATTTTTTCTTAGTATATTTATATATATATATATATATTATATAATCTTATAGTCAAATTTTTAATTATAACTTTAGTTTCATATGTAAGTATGAATTTATAAATTTTTTGGCTCGTTAAGGCTTGTAAACATACTCGAACTCGAATCAAGTCTAAGCCATCCGGCCTGAGCTCGGTTTGTTAAATTTTTATTAAGCTTGAGGTCGAGCTCGTTAAAATCTTAATAAACAAACCCAAACAGACTAAAGTTCGACTCAGCTTAGCTCCTTTGTAACCCTAATATAATTAAAATTAACCTTGTTTTAGTAAGTTTGTTGGCACAATAAATTTGTAATTTTATTATTTATTATTTATATTATTACAGGACATGTGACCCCCTCATACTTATTTGGAGGTTATGAGAAGTTATGAAATGTGGAAAGATGATGGAAAACAAAGTGGAGAACGTGGAGCATGAAATGGAGGTTGAAGGAAGTAATGGAAGCTCATGAAATATGAAATGGAGGAGATAGAAGAGTGGGTAGTTTTAGGTATTTTTTTTTTCTTATAAATGTTTGCCTATAAATAGCCATTCATGGCTACATTGTAAAAAGATCCAGAACTCAAATCAAAGACAATTGATTTTTATTTTTTCTTATCATTTATAATTCCTGCATTTTATTTTCAACACTTCCTTTTCAAAGCATAGGAGTAGAGGTAATTAATTGTTACTCTGATTGTTCACTTAATCACCCTGATTGTTCACTCAATCATCTTTTTCCGTCTCCCTCCTTCTTCTTTTAATTTTTTTTCCCTTTATACTTGGCAATTTTGAAGTCCTCTTCATTGAGGCAAAAGAAACGTCAACATAATCGCTTGATAATTAGTTTGAATTTAAGGATTTTTTAATCCTTACTAACACGCTCGCATTTATGATATTTTTCTTCGTAGGAAAAATAAGCCAACAATTTTTGGCACGCCCAGTGGGACGTCAAGTGTAAGAAATGAAAAATGAATTAGATTCGTCCATTTCAAATAGCTTAGATGAAACCTTTTGGCGTAAACAAAAAATTTTGGATCTTCCAGAAGGGATCCATTTTCTTAATTAAATAAATTTTCATCTTTTACAATATTATTTAGTGGAAGAAAAAAGATACAATTTAATTGGAGAAATTCATCAACTTGATATGGAAACTCGCCAATGGAATGATGAGTTGTCAACTCCCATTACCAAGTCTTTAACTGAGGCTTTAAGGGCCGGAATTAGGGAATTTTTTAAAAATTTTTCCATGGTTGAAAATAGTAAAAGCAAAGAGTTGATTTCATCAATGGCTCGGGAGGTCAAAAAACTCATTTTTAAAGAGTCAATTTATGAAAGTAACATGGTTAAAAAGCATGTTGTTAAGCCAACCATGGTCAAAAATAATGTTCCATATAAGACTTGGGAGGTTGAAAAACCTATTTTTAGATAGTCAAACCATGGACATAAGATGTCTATGAAGGATTTTCATAAGCCATTAATGGCTAAAATGGAACAGCCCATTAAGTTAAAAAATGATGAAACTCATGTGGAGGATTTTTCTTAAGCCATTAATTGCTGAAATGAAACAACCCATCAGACCAAGAAATGATGAAACTCACATGGAGGATTTTCATAATCCATTAATGGATTAAAAGAAAAACAACTCCATTTGTCAATGAATGATGAAAGTTATTTGGCCAAAGAACATGTTCTCAAGCCAAAGATAGCTATGAATGGTGAACAATTTAATGTTCATGAATCTGAATTTTTTGAAATTATTCAAAATGTCAAGTTGTTTGAATTTTTAAGGCCATCTTGTACTGTGGTTCTTGGTGTTCAAAATCTTTTTTGGAATTTGTGGTTCACATCAAAATTTAATTTTGATGAAATGGCTAATAAAACAATCATCTTTAAGCATTGTTTTGATGAATTTGATGCACTAAAGGACAACTTAGCCATTTGAAATGTTGAACTTGGCTAGGAAAAGCCTATGCATTTAAATAAGTGGTTAAGAATGGCTTATCTTTTCAAATTGATGGCTAATTTTTTTTTAAGGCACAAAAGGCACAGAATAATGACAGTATGTGTGCTTCAGTTGTAGTCAAACAATGGCTCTTGCATTCAACCAACAAAATTGTGAACATTTGGTGCTATTATATCATTCGAAGCACGTTGTTGCTTAGATTAATCATGTGTTTTGTTTGGCCCTTCAAAAATTCAAGTAAACATCATTTTTAATGGCTGCGGGAGGTAATATTGACACCATAAATTTGCAATTTTATTATTTATTATTTATATAATTACAAGACATGTGACACCCTCCTACTCATTTGGAAACTACGAGAAGTTATGAAATGTGTAACGATGATGGAGAACATGGAGCATGAAGTGGAGGTTGAAAGAAGTTATGGAAGATCATGGAGTATGAAGTAGAGAAAAATGAAGAGTGGGTAGTTTTAGGTAGTTTTTTCCTACAAATGTTTGCCTATAAATAGTCATTCATGGCTACATTATAAAAGGATCCAGAACTCAAATCAAAGACCATTAATTTCTATTTTTTCTTGTCATTTATATTTCCTGCACTTTATTTTCAACACTTCATTTTCGAAGCATAGGAGTAGAGGTAATTAATTATTACTTTGATTGTTCACTCAATCATCTTTCTCCGTCTCCCTCCTTCTTCTTTTAATTTTTCTTTTCTCTACACTTGGTAATTTTGAAGTCTTCTTCATTGAGGCAAAAGAACCATCAACACAATCGTTTGATAATTAGCTTGAATTTAATCTGTAAGGATTTTTCAATCTTTGCTGGCACGCTCGCATTTATGATACTTTCCTTTGTAGGAAAATAAGCCAACAAAGTTGAAAGGATTGAAACTAATACAAATATTGGATAGATACTAAAATAAAAAAAAAAAATATATATATATATATACTTTAGTAGGAAATATATGACAATATTAAGATACGACTATATTAATTTTTCATTTGTTCAATTAATGAATTATTGATAAAAAAAAATTATCTAATTATTATGTGAATTCAAACCTCAAAAGATATTAGTGTAATTATATCAAAAATATAAAAATAATCATATTTTTTCGAACCTCATAAGAGTTGAGTGTAATTTAAGTTGCTTTTTTTTTTTAGTTTTTGTTTTTGGCTTTTCTCTAATTTGAATAGTAAACTAGAGATTTTAATAATAATAATAATAATAATAATAATAATAATAATAATAATTATAGTTCAGATTTGGCAATCACATATAAATTTGAAATTAACTTTATGAAAAACTCTGACTTAATATTGAACTTGAATATTTGGTGTCAGATTTTTTGAGTCAAATGATTTTGGAAAATGCTATAAGTCTCAAATTTTTTACTAAATAAATGATCAAATATCTCACATGGGTATGAGATCTACAAAATTACGGATCCCATACCTATGTGAGACATTTGGTCATTTGTTTGATAGAAAATTTGATATCCTTAGCATTACCCAATGATTTTTACATCCAAGAGTCCATTAATTGGGCGTTACAGCTTACAGATAACTAATTTTTTTTGGAGCTCTCCTATGTATATTTGGCTCTTCTTATTAGGGTTTACTTATTTTTTAATTTATTATCATTTTTTAAAAATATGTATAAAAAATATAGAAATAATGTGATAACTTGTAGCAAATAAGCTGCTTATTTAGTTTGTTCTCAAACCACTCAACAATTGGAAGAGAGAGAAATGATGATGAGCCTTATAGTATTTTTTGTGGGGAAGTATTTTGCGAGTGAAAGCAGGTGGCTAAGGTGGCGCCGAAGTGTCAGCCGAGGTGCCACGTGGCCTGGTCATGCTTGCCGAGATGATCTCGGCTAGGCAGAGGTTATCTGCCGAAATGTCAGAATCCGGGATAAACAGATAAGGGACAAGAGTCTTAGAACATGAGAGGATCTCAGTCTGGATAAGGATAAGGCTTAAGGAGAGTTTATCCCTATTTAGCTGAGGATCCAAGATGAGCATTGAGCCTGAGTCTATTGAAGTGAGACTTCTAAAGGGATTAGGTCACTATTGGTTATAAAAGCAAGGCATCCTTGTGGGTCTGAGGTAAGTTCTTTCTTGTGAGTTTAAACATTATTTGCTATCTGTGAGAGACATTGTTTACTGACTTGATTGTCGGAGTGCCCCCAGGTGGACGAACCACCGCGAAATTCTCATCTTTTTGTTATAGGTTATTAGGCTTAATCTATTCTGCAGGTGTTCTCCAGCTGAGTTCCCTGTTTGGTTGTGTGGTCGGAAATTAACACCCACAATTTGGTGCTGTCTGTGGGAACTTAAGAAGAGTAGATGGCCAACAATGGGCAGAAAGAAAAGATTGGAGACGACATCCACAGTGAGAGTAAGGAACACGTGGATCCTAACGTCGGAGAGGAAAACCGTAATGAAGGGGTACAGGAACCAAACCTCGGGAAAAAAAAACGTTGACAAGGAGCGTAACGCCCCGAAGAAAGGTTTCTGAGATGAGTATTACAATGAAAGCGACCTCCAGGTATGGAAGGATAGATGCTTGAGGAAGGATGACGAGATGAAATGGCGAACATGTTGGCAGACCTATAATCGGTTGTCAACTTCATGATGCAAAACAACGTGATGCAACCACCATTCTCGTTGTAGGACACGCCAGCACCAGCCAAAAAAACTAATGCCCAAAAAGAAGGGCAGAAAACGATCCCAGTAGTCTCGCAGCATGGTAAGAGACATGAGCTCTCACATCGGCTGTCACGAGATGCCGAGCGAACAGAGTTAGTACGAGGTAAGTTGCAGAAGACATCACGAACCAAGGGGGCCTATGTCAAAGAGTCTCGACATATCCAGGGAAATGGCCTTTGTTTTAACGCAGTGGATAAGGAGAAGTCCAGGAGGATGCACAACTTCACCGGGAGCAGCGCGTCGAAGAGATTGAAATCTATTGATAGTCGAGCTCCCGATTGGACGAAGGAGGATTTGAGAGACTACCTCCAGAGAAAGCGACGCAACGTTGAGATCACATCCACCGTTAAGCCGAGGACACCATTCTCAGTGGAGTTGGATACATTTGAGGCCTTGAAGAGATTCCACATGCCAAGGTTTCAGATTTACGACGATAAGTCTGATCTGAACTTCCATGTTGGCTTGTATCTAAATTCAATGGCTTTGTGGAGCGGGAATGAGCCACTACTGTGCAAGGTATTCTCTTCATTCTTTGGAGAGATAGCATCTGATTGGTTCCATAAGCTGCCAAAAAGAACTGTGAAGAGTTGGGAAGGCTTGGTCGAGATGTTTGTGGCCATGTTTGTTACGAACAAGTTGCAGCTGCTAAGGGTAGACTTCCTGCTGGCTTTGAACATTAGCGATGGTGAAAGCCTCAGGGCTTACGCCAAGAGATGTTATAAGGTGTTCAACCAAATTCTGGCTTGTTACCAGGAGCTGGCGATTGTATCTTTCAAGAACGGCCTGGATGATGAATGCCCGCTTCGAAAATCACTTGCAAAAACCTTACCAAAGAGTATGGAGGAGCTCATGACACAGATTGAGAAGTATGCCAGAGTAAAAGAAGACACACCAAGAATGGAGACACAAAAGCGAGAGAACAGGCAAGAGACAAGGTTGAGGGTTGCACAAGCAATCACCATTGCATTCAGGATCCCGATCTATAAAGTTCTGGAAAGGATCAGGAACCAGTCATATTACAGAGCGCTGAAGAAGATCCCTAGCAAGTTTATGGGAAGAAACATTGGGAAGCATTGTGCTTACCCTAATGAGGATGGACGCTTGACTTAGAGGTGCAGGGCTCTGAAGACACACTTGGAGGATTTGGTCAGATAGGGTCACCTGAGAGAGCTAGTAGATGAGGCCAGAACAAGGGAAGAGCATACAAGGCTACTTCAGGCATTGGTAGCACCGCTTCCACTACCACCACCGCAACAAGCAGATGGACCTCGAGTAATCAATGTGATTCACTTGAAGGTTAATAAGAATGAAGTATGAGGGGAAACCTAAAGGGTAAGGCACCTACAACATGTATATTAAGTCCAACAAAAGAAGCCTAGGACAAATGAATACCAAGGACCAATGGTTTCTTTTAATGAGGCAGACCTGGATATGGTGCAACATCCACACAACGATGCCCTGTGGTACCTCTGAAGATTGGAGAATGCCAGGTGAAGTGCATACTGATCGACCAAGGCAGCTCTTATGATATCATGTATGTCAGATGTTACAAGGAGTTTGGCCTTCATCCAGATGATCTAGAGCATTTCGACAGTCCCATGGTCGGATTCAATGAGACATCGACATGGCCTTTGGGAGCCACGAACTTGGAAGTGCAGGTAGTAAGTAAAAAGGTAACAATCAAGTTCACTGTGATAGACACTCCCTCCTCGTACTATATCATTTGGGGACGACTTTGGTTGCATGCAATGAGGGCTATTCCCTCCACTCTGCACCAACTGTTGCGATTTCCAATGACTCAGGGGATTGAAGAAATGAGGGGGGGGGGACCAAGTATAGGTGAAGAATTGCTCCATGGCAGTAATAAAGTACACCTGTAATGTATGGGAGACAGAAAGTGCAGAAATTGAAAGTGAAGACCATGAGGTCTTGGATGATGTCGGAAAAGAACCTGCCGAGAAGAGTGAAGAACCATTGAAGAAGAATCTAGTCTAAGAAGGTGACAAGGAGCGCTTTTTCCTTCTCGACTCAAGCTTAGCCGAGGAGGAGGAAAAGGAGTTAGAGACTTTCTAGCGAGCAAACATAAAAGTGTTTTCCTGGACGCCCTATGAGATGCTTAGCATTGACCCCCGAGGTCACTGGTCATAGGCTCAATGTGGACAGGTCGGCTAAACCTATCATTCTGTGAGCAAGAAGGCCAACATTGATATATGTGGAGGTAGTTAAGGAGGAAGTGGACAAGCTGTTAAAAGCCCAGGTCATTTGGGAGGTGAACTACCCTACCTGGCTATCCAACACATTGTTAGTGAAAAAGAAGAATGGCAAGTGGAAGGTTTGTGTGGGCTTCACCAGCCTGAATAAGGCTTGTCCGAAAGACAGCTTCTCTCTGCCTAAGATCGATCAGCTGGTAGGTGCCATATCAGGGCATGTGAGGATGAGCTTCCTGGATGCCTACAAAGGATACCACCAAATAGCGATGTATCCCCCGGATGAAGAGATGATGGCATTCATCACCCCAAAAAGGCTGTATTGTTACTAGGTAATGCCTTTTGGGTTGAAAAACGCGGGGGCAACCTACCAGAGATTGGTGACCAAGATGTTCAAGCATCTGATTAGGAGGATAGTAGAGGTCTACATCGATGACATGGTTGTGAAGATCAAGGAGCCAAAGAATTATCTAGTAGAGTTATATGAGGTCTTTGATATACTGAAAGCTTATCGGTTTCAACTCAATGTATCAAAGTGTGCATTTAGAGTTGGATTTACCTGGTGACCAAGAGAGGAATAGAAGTGAGCCTAGATCAAATCAAGGTGATCCTTGATTTAAAGAGCCCAACGACAGCAAAATAGGTCTAGATCTTGACTAGCAAGGCAGTGGCCTTGAACAGGTTCATAAGCCGGAGCTCAGATAAGTGCAAAACTGTAACGCCCTCAAAATAATAACACGTAAACCCAACAATATTGACATGCATTGATATAAGAGATAAACAGTCTTCTATTCATCAGAGTAGTTCATTGAAGAGAGTATTACATGTTAACAACAAAAGCAAATGCCCCACGGGCTTACAGCTTTCCAAGTTAACACTTGGTTACAAAAAAAGTACTAACTCAAATACACATTAAGCCCTCGCTTGAATTTACATGTAATACATCCAAAAGATAACAAAACGACAAAAGTCTGTCTGCCTTTAGCCTCCCAAGCTATGCCCTTGGAGGTGGTATGCTACCTGTACCTGAAAATGATGTCCCATATAGGGTGAGCCACAGGCCAGTAGAAATATACTAAACCAACTATAAACAATGACTAAGATAACAACATTTGATAGATGGCCCACACTTATATTCCCACTAACCACATTACAGTTTCATGACATTCAAGTCCATGTTACATTTCATTTCCCACTTCTTTTTCAACTTTGTGTTTGAAAACAAGGCTCAGAATCTAGCCAAACAACTTAATGAGATTGAGACTCATCCTTAAGACACATAAACCACTTCCATATTTCACGAAAGATACACATTTTGATGCTGTATTAATATCACATAAAAATACTTCTATGCTTCACAATTGATGATAATATACATTTTAGTGCTATATCAAATCAATTCAAACACTTTCACAATCCACACTTGATACACATTGTGGTGCTGTATCAATGTCAAATCAAATCCGATTTAGAGGTCCATCCCCTATCTTCCTCTAAACCGTGGAGTACATCCCCTATCTGCTCCCACACAACACATATATATAAACATAGATCATATACAATCAATCAATACATAAAGTTAATGTATTATTCCATCCGCTATATCCTATAGCATACTTAATCGATTAGTTTTTGTTTGCCTAATCCTCATGCATTGTCTACAACAATCAAGACTATCCTCCATCGATAGCCCAAAGCAGTTATTTCTAGATAGAAAATAAATGCGTCAAATGGATATATAATCAACATTTCAATTAGGTGAGTGATAAATAATCCAACAACACCCTTTAATCCCATACATTCCAAATTCCAACATTCTCAATTCAATTATTCATTTTCTCAAATTAATTTCACAAAATTAATTTATTAAAGTAATTAGGACATTTATCCCATAAATTACATAACAACCCTAAGGTCCCATTTTTTCATCCATAACCCATCATTTAACTCATTTCTCTATGCCAAACATGCATATAGGTTTATTATAAATAAAACCCCAACTTTTGTAAAATTACACAAAGACCCAAACCTTTCTCAAAATTACCCAACAACTCCCAACATATCAAAATGCTAAAATTCAAAGATAAAGCTCATAAAGAGGAGTAGGATATCCCTACCTCGAAGTTTGAGCTCAAACGGAGATGAAGACCAAAGACCAACGTGCTCTAAATCCAAAGTTTTTTAGATTAAATCAAAGCCCTCAACCCACTCTATCTTTTTAACAAAGGACTAAGGGTAGAAACTCACCCTAAGTAGATAAAATCTTAGAGAGAAGACAAGTTTAGAGAGGGAGAGTCTCGGATTTAGGGTTTCAAAAAGAAAAGGGAGGTGAAAAACTGAAGTTAAAATCGCTGCTGTCTGCTGATATAAAACAAGCTTGCTCGAGCGAAGGATTGGTTGCTCGAGCGACCAGACACAAAGAATACTCGCTCGAGCGAAGAAAGTCTCGTTCGAGCCAACAACTTGAAGCTTCAGGTCTGCAACCCAGAAGCACGCTCGAGCGAGGAACTCGAAAACATACACCTCGCTTGCTCGAGCCAAGAAACACAGCTCTCAGGTCCAGAACCAGACGACAATCGCTCGCTCGAGCGAAGCCACTTTGGCTCGATCCACCAGACACAAAAACTCAACTCTCGTTCGAGCGAAGAAACCCTGGCTCGAGCGAAGGACCAAAATTCTGGGTAGCAACCTTTTGTTCCTAAACACAACCAACCTATAACAAACCTGCCCAACACATCCTATAACTCAAATACGAAGTATGAAAGGACGTAAGCAAGATTTATACAACTACTAACATCCACGGACACAAGTTCGGATCACTGTACAACAAGGGGTAAAACCTGGGATCGCTATAACCCTTCTTCCAACTGCTAAAGAAGGCCACAGATTTCCTGTGGATGGAAGAATATGAAGTCTCCTTGGCCGACTTGAAGAGGTATTTGACAACCCCCGCCGTTATTGTTAAATCCAATTCTTGGAGAATAACTATTTATGTACTTGGTGGTATCAGACCATGTTGTTAGCACAGTGGTAATCTGCAAAGAGGATGGGGAACATAAGGCAAGGTACTACTAGCAAGACCCTAGCAAGTGCGGAAACCAGGTACCTGCCTTTGGAAAATTTGACACTAGCCTTAGAAATGGCTTCGAAAAAAATTGAACCATTATTTTCAAGCCCACAACATTGTGATACTAATAGAGCATCCCCCTAAAGTCCCTGCTGCAGCATGGGAAATTGACAAGCAGAGTAGCCAGATGGGCAGTGGTGCTGGGCCAATACAACTTGGAATTTAGGCCAAGAACAATAATCAAAGGCCAGATTTTGGCCGACTTTATGGCCGAGTTCACTCCTGACGCGATCCCAAGGTAGGCTCCAGTGAGCAGCGACTTAGGATGTCCAGGAGAGCAAGAAGAAACCCAACTGGGGCCAAAGAACCCCACACCAACAGCACAAAAGGAGGAAGCAAAGCCAAAGTCCTGCGATATCTACATCGGAGACTCTTTCCGGCTCTTCGTCGATGGCAGCTCCAACCGGTAGGGAGCGGGGACAGGAGTAATGTTGGTATCGCTAGATAGGTGAATAATAGAGCAGTCTATTCGTTTGGGGTTTAAGGCCTCAAATAACGAAGCAGAATACGAGGCATTAATTATTGGACTGAGGCTAGCAGCAGTAATGGATGCTGGCGATGTGGTAGTCTTCTGCGACTCATAACTCATTGTAAATCAAGCAACTAGCGAGTATGCAGCCTGAGATGAGAGAATGGTAGCCTGTGTCAAGGAGGTTGTCAGGCTGCTAACCCTGTTTGAAAGTTGCTGGCTACAACAGGTCAGCCGAGATGATAATAGCTATGCCGACGCCTTGGCTAACCTAGCCAGCGCGATGAAATCAAGTGAGGTAAGAACAATAATGGTTGATTATCTATCAGGCCCAAGTATAGAGCCCCTCATAACAGAGTATGAAGCGATGTGCGTGGAGATGGGTTCAAGCTAGATGGATGCCATAGTAGTGTTCTTCAAAGATGGCAGGCTGCCAACAGACAGAAAGGAGGTACACAAGATCGGATTAAAGTTGGCCAGATTCTGTCTGTTAGCAGAAGGCTATCTCTACAAACCCAATCAAAACCTCTGAAGTTTAACCTTCTGTCTGTTAGTAGAAGGCCATCTCTATATAAGTTGTAAGACAACCTCTGGAATTTTTTTTTAATTTTTTTTTTATAAATTAGTGTAAAACAACCTTAAAAAAAAAAAAAAATAGGAATATGAATTCTATGAATGTAAATTTTGCATAATGGCTCAGTGAATGACCAATTCTTGAATGAGTTTGCACATTGCTTTTGTACTTCCTCTATAAGCCCGATCAAAACCTCCGAAGTTTAGCTTAAAAGACCTCTCTCTCTCAATCTCTAAGTGTAATAATTGTTATTCTTTTATTACACCTCTTTCTTCATCAATTTTCCGTTTTTCTTCGATCTATTTGGACATCTTCAACAAACTCAATCGCCTTCTTTGAAAAATCAAAATGTTAAAAAAATATAAAATAATTATGTAATAGAATGATTATAAAAAGAGAGGAAGAAAAAAAAAAACAAAATTTATACCCAAAATAAAAAAAAAAAACACAAATAAACAAAAATTTCAGTCATTGATAATATAAAAATTGAGAACTCTTAGATCACTTACCATAATAAAGAAACAAAAGATAGTCTTTTATTGGTTTGTTCTTCCTTTGCCGTAATTGAATCAAATAGTTTTGTACTTTATTTAAAAGAGAAAATCAATATAGAAAGAGAGGAAGAAATAAAAAAAGTAAAAAAGAAAAATGATAAAAGCAAATTATTGGAGAAGATAAGAAGTTATTGTAGAGTAGTTATTTGGAGAATGTGCTTGAGTGGGAAGTAATTGTAAAAGATTTTATTTATTTATTTATTATCTATATGCCACATGGAAAAAATTTCAAGAAATCTAAAAAGGACCTCACCATAATAGTATAGATATATACAAATTTAGATAATATTATTAGTTTTTATTTTTAAATTTATTATGACATTTTTTTTATTGCTTCAATTTGTATGACTAAATTTTGGAGTACCTTTAGAGCAACTCCAATACTACTTTTCATTTTTCACCAATTAAAATATAAAAAATATATGTTTTTTATTTTATCTAACTAATTTTTTTTATCTATATTCTCTAACACTATTCTTTATTTTACATATATATTCACAAAAACTATTATAAAGAGTCTCTCAATACTTCAAATGTAGATAGCCTGCAAGAATCTTATTAAAATAGCTATCATATTAATTAACCCATTAAAGTCATAAAATAATATAAAGCTGGCCTCGTTTAGGAACATGCTATTTTAGTAATTTTTTAGTTTTTTGACTAAAATATGAGGTAAGAAAAACTAGTATGTTTGAAGTGACTTTTTAACTTTTTACGAAAAGATGTGTAAAAAGTAGAGAGAAAAAGGAATTTTTGACTTTTTTGTATATGTTATAGACTTTTTGACTTTTTTAATAATTTTTTGACTTTTAAACTAAAACAATTACTTGCCAAACAAAAGTATAATAATTAACAATTCTTTTTAAAGAGCCCTTCGAAAATGGTCCGAAAATTTTCAATTATAAAATAAGAAAGTCTCCTAAGATATCCAATAAACAGAGCTATATGTAAAGGAAAAGAAGAAGACGACTCCACGTATAGAATCTATTTTAAATCGGTGGGTGTCATTTTTAAAGCGAACCATCATAATTAACAGACTGGAACTTCTCAAAGGTCAAGTTTGACATAACTTAAATAATACAAAAAGTTAAAAAGTTAAAAGTGATTATTCTATTTAAGTCACATCATCTTATTTAAATTACATTACCTCTCTAACACATCACATCAAACCCAACCCATATAAGCCAATAAGTCAAAAAGTACACTTTTTTAGAACATCCCAAACCAACCCAAAATATGTTTGAGGCATTTTTCAATATTGACCTTCTAAAACACATACTATTTTCTTTATTTTAAAATATTAATTTTTTATTTTATTTTTTGTTGTCTCAAAATATTAGTCAATTTTAAAAATTAATGACTAAAATAACATGAATTTTCAATTTTATCACTCTTTTAAATTTATTAACATTATTTGAAGTGTAATAATTATATTATCAAAAGATAATTTTGAAAAATAAATATTTTTAATGTGTAATAATTATATCATAAAAAATTAAATTTTACAAAAAAAAAGACTAGTATTTTAAAATGGTGAGAATAGATGTTTTCGACAAACAGATACTAATAGAGGTCTTTTTCATTATACATTGAGATCTTTTTCGAAAATGAAGCCTAAAAGATAATATTTGGCGACTTTACGAATAAGTGACATTTGATGTGCTCCTTGCCACTATATTTTGGGTGGGCAAGGATTACGTGTACCCTTAAAGTTATATATATTATGTGTATTTTAATGTTTTATATATATATATATTTTTTATAAATGGTGCTATATATTTTGTGAGTAAAATTAAAATTTTTTGTGTCATAAAAAAAAAGTTGAAATTTTTAAATATTATATTTTTTGTGAATGGTATTAAATATTTTGTAAGTGAAATTATGTTTTTGTATTTCAAAAAAAAAGTTTTGAAAATTTAAAAATTATATTTTTTGTAAGATGTGTTATACATTTTGTGAGAGATTATTTTTGTGTCATTTTGTACAAAATTTATGATAATTTTAGAAAGTTATATTCTTTTAAATAAAATTATGAGGGGTTCATCATCATGTGCACGTTGCAAAATTTTCTTATTGTTTAAGCTCGGGTTGAGAAGTATCTTCTGTCTCTCCTGTATTGTATCGTTATGTTGTCAAATCCATCTAGAGCCATTGTGTGGCTCCCTAGCTAGTAGATGACAACTCTTGTAATCACGTCTAAAAGGAGAGTCCGAATCCTCTCCAGCCTTCCCCTCCAGTTGTTCCTCCGGTTGACGGACAAGATTTGGCCATGTCATCTATGCCAAAACCTATGGTTGAGATTAACTACATAAAAAAAAAAAAATTGAATTCATTCCACACACAGGCTTTCTGACAATCTGCCCGTCCACCACTCACACACTATCTATCTATATATATCTCTCTCTCTCTCTCTCTCTCTCTCTCTCTTAATAAAAAATTAAAAAAACTATTTTAATCTTTTTAATTTTATTTTCATAATATATATAATTTTTAATATAAAATTTTAATTTTATAAAATTAATATCATTAAAAATATACCTTTAAAATGAGACTAATATTAAGGAGTGGTTTGAATGTTCTAAATAAGTGTACTTTTTAACTTTTTATAAAAAGATGTGTAGAAAAGTAGAGAGTAGATGTTAATTAAAAAAATTTAAATAAATAAAAAGTAATTACTATGTTTAGTTATGTTTTGAAATTATTATTTTTTAAATATAAAAATTAATTTGATGAAATAAACACACAAAAATTTAAAAAATTTGAAATTCTCAAAAACAATCTTCATTAAAAAAAAAATCATATGAAAATAATTTTTAAAGGAAATAAAAAACACACAAATCCAATCTTTGCATTTAAAAAAAAAACACACACGCACACAAATCTAATCTGTGCATAAGTACAAATCAAATATAACATGTTTTTTATTTTCATATGATTTTTTTTTTAAATGAAGTCTGTTTTTGAGAATTTTAAAAATATATTTTGTGTGTTTATTTCATCAAATTAATTTTTATATTTAAAAAATAATAATTTCAAAACATAACTAAACATAGTAATTACTTTTTATTTATTTTAATTTTTTTATTAAATATATTTAATGTTAGTCTCATTTAAAGGGTATATTTTTAATGATATTAATTTTATAAAATATTATAAAAACAAAATTAAAAAGATTAAAATAGTTTTTTTAATTTTTTATTGGAAGAGAGAGAGAGTGTGTGTGTGTGCGCGCGCGTGCGCCGTTTTGGGAAGTTTTGTAAAAAGCCACGTTTTTGATCCAAGGAAAAAAAAACGCAAGTGGCCAAAAACGCAACATTCATTTGGAGAGCCATAAAAACGCTAGTGTGAAATTACAAATTGGAGCCTATGACAAAAAAGTAAAAAAGTAAATTTCTTATGTTGAGTAAGGGTATTTTGATTATTTTAATTTGATTTGACACCATAAACAAATATTAAACCAAAAAGTCAAAAGTCAGTTTTTTACCAACTTCTCGAATCACTTTAAAAAAAGCTAAAAAGCTTGGTAAAAAGCTAAAAGTCAGCTTTTTACCAACTTCTCAAAACACCCCATGTGTGTGTGTGTGGTGGATGGGACAGACAGTGTAGTGTCAGAGTGTTGAATGAATTCAACTTTTTTGTTTGTTTGTTTGTTTTTTTTTTTATATAGTTAATCTCAATCGTAGATTTTGTCATGACTGACGCGGCTGAATCTTGTCCGTCAACCAGATTAAGAGCTAGAGGGGAAAGCTTGAGAGGATCCGGACTCCTAAAAGGAGTACCAGGCCTACATCACCTCCTATCCTTTCCAAATTAAAAAAAAAAAAAGTTAATTATAATTTAAGAATTTACGTGTAAGTTTTTATAAATAACCTTATTATGTAATAAACTTTATGATAATTAATGATATTTTTTATAAAATATTATTAAAAAATGTAACTAATTATTAATTTTTAATAACAATTTAAAAATTTTGTCACAAAAAAAGCCACTAATTATATGTTTTAGTGATAGTTAAAAAAAATCATTTCAAAAAAGTCATTATCCAGGAGCGTTGGTCTCCACCAATGTGACGTGTTGGGACGGCTGACCCATTAGGGCATTATTTCTACAAATGCTTTCAAACTTGGACACGTCCTTACCATCTAAAAAAAAAAAACCTGGACACGTCTTCATAGGAATAAATTTCCTTCAGATTTCATTCATATTTCATCCCTCCATCATATTCGTACATACTTTTTTTTTTTTTTTTTTTTTGATTTTAATTCATATTCACTTTAATAATTTAAACCGTTTATTTCATATGTTTCATAATACAAGTTATCTATACAAAAAATTAAATTTATTGGGTAACTATGAACACCTAATCAAATCATGTTTTGTTTTACAAAATGATTGATATTTAAGTTTATAATTCTATTTGTTATTCATTTTATAAAATAAAATGTGATTTGTTCTTATGTTTATAGATGTCCGATAAACTTGATTTTTTTACCTGGATAACCTTTATTATAACTTTATTACGGAGCCTACAAAGTACATGGTTCAGATCATCGATATGAGTCCGAACTTGGACCCAGAAGAAGAGTGTGGATGAGTATGGAGAGATGTAAGTATGGAGGGAAGTTTATACACGTCCTCATAAGGGTGTGTATGGTTTGTGATTTGGATGGTTTGAGAGTGAAATTATAAATTAATCCGTGAATTGTAGATTGACAAATAATCAAATATCAGCTTGGGTAGTTTGGAGCATTTTCAATTTACTAGTTGATTGAAGACTGTTCTTAAACAATTATCAAGCATTTGCATAATACATAACACTAATTTGTATAATATTTTTCATATATATAATACAAACTAATTTTATATAATATTTTTCATATATATAACTATTAATTTGTAACATATTTTACATTTTAAATATTTCTCATATTTATTTTTACTTTGATATTTCATTAGAAGTTAAATATATATATATATTAACTAGAGCGAAGCAGAGTGGTTGAGAAAGCGGATTATAAATTTTAAAGTTTAATCCACTGTTAGCAGATTGATCGGTGTGAATTGATGCGGATTAGTGTGATTTTAGCAGATTGGGTGATATTTCGCACAGTCTTACTCATAGTTACTGCCTTCGACATTTAGGTTGCGTTCAAATCTTAAATTAAAAAAAAAATTATATTATTAGTTCTTGTAGTTTAAGTAAAGTGTCATTTTAGTCCCTATAATTTTAATTTGAACAATTTAGTGTTTACATTTTTAATTTTGTTGCAATGTGGTTAGAATTTAAAACAGAAAAGACCATTGTAAACTATATGGGGATTAAAGTGAAATTCAAACCAAACATTACGGACCTCTGGTGTAATATATTCATTACACCAGTGATCTCTATAATTTGTTTTGAATTCTACTTTGATCCCTCTAGTTTTGTATGTGTTTTTTTTTTATTTTATATATATATATATATTTAATTTTTTTCCGTTCAAATTACTATTAACAACGCATGATGGATGAACCCTTTATAACAAAATTGAAAGTGTAAGTATCAAATTGTAACTACAAAAATTAAAGTGAAATTTCAATCAAACTAGAGGGATGAGTGATTCAATTTATCCTAAATTTAAGAAGATATTTGTGGAAGGAAAACAAAGTGAAACAAAAAATATGACAAAAATTAATAATATATATTTTATTCATTTTTTTCGTCGTTTTGGAGACAAATCTAGGATTCAAAAATATATTCTCACTGAATTACCTTTTCTGTCATATTTATTTCATTGGATTGGGTTATCTAAGACTATTATAGTTATTAAGATCGGAAATAAGTTTTTTTATTACAAAACCGATAAAAGATTGGATCAATTTAATATAGTAGTATCATAAGATCTCAAAAAGAGATAAACAACATTTACAAAAGAAAGGATCGAAACCTCCATTGAGCAGGAGAAAACGCCTCCACAAGGAAGGAAAACAAACTTCCACACATGAAGGATTATTATATCAACAAACTAAAAATGAAAACACCAAATAGAAAAAATTTAAATCCAAGTTGGCACCGAGCTTATATCAAACCCACTACTCCACGGCCTTCAATTTGAAATCTGAAGACCCCACCTCTACTGGTCAAGATAGAATATTAAGGTTGAGGTGATCGCCTAGTATGAAACGCACGTGTTATCTAACATTGGTCTTCACACTATAACAAGAACTTAAAACAGATATTAAGGGGTTGTTTGGGGTGTCCTAAATAAGTGCACTTTTTATCTTTTTGAACTAAAAAATTGAGGTTGAAAATATAGATATTTGGGTTAACTTTTTGACTTTTATGGAAAAATATGTAATAAAAAATTATAAAAATTGATTTGTAGGGAAAAATTCGAATTGGAAGTTGTGCAGTCGTAATTGTTGACTTTTGGTGAATAGTGTTAACTTTTAACTTTTTAAGTAACTTTTTATCTTTTTAACTTTTTTACAAGTTCTCAAACTTGACCTAAGTTTTGAGCATGAGGGTGAGGAAAGTAAGGTCGTAATAATCGGATTAGTGAGGCAAATATAAGATCTAAATTAAAGACCAAATTTGGAGGATTGAAGAGAGAGAGATAAGAGAGGTGGAGGAACCACTGCTATCTCCTTTTCCCATAGAGAAAAATTTAGATTTTTTTTTTCGCATCCTGCACTTTTCAAATGTCTTTAGAGTACCATATTTTTAATCTTATTTTATCCCATATTTTTATTTGTTGAGAAACACTAAACATAAATTATACATATAAAGCACATATGGAGGCCATTTTTGATATTTTCACGTGCTAGTCCAAACCTCTTTAATCCCACGTTTTACATCTCCTCCTTTGAGAATCATTTATCTTCTACACGGGAGATACCTACAAACAAATTATTAGTTTGGAATTCAATTTTTGAATAATTTTTTTTTATAGAAAATGTAATCCCATCTCATATCCCTCTAAACAAACATGACATTCAATGGACTTATCATTCACTCTCCACTCACATTAACTGATAATATATCTAATAATTGATAACCGGTCATCATGAGTCTATTGACCATGGCCATCATCATGATTTTTTTTTTTTGCAACATAAATAAGCTTAATATTGATTGCTAATATACTCTTACGTTTGATAAAAAGTTAAAATTTCTTTTCAAATACGACAACAATTACAATTGAATGGCAACACTGGCATGGCAATGTGAGGCCCATAACACCCACCACTGCAAAAATTTCAGTTTTTTGCGACGGCATCAAAATGTCGTTTCAAAATTTTTTTTTGCGACGGCAACTGACTTTTAGTGACGGCAAGTGGGGGTCACAACAAAGGGCGTTGCTAAAAGGTTTTAGCGACGGCACAATGCTATCGGCTTTTTTTTTGCGACGGCAAAGTTGCCTTTTTGTGATGGAATTCTGCTGTCGCCATTAATATGTAAAAATTTGAGATTTTTTGAGATGACACTGTGTTGCCATCGCTAAAAGTGTTATTTGCGACGGCATTTTTATTGCGACGGGGAACCTGTCGTCGTTAAAAAATTATTTGAGACAACACGACATGCCATCGCTAAAAGATTATTTGTGACGACAAAGAATACCGTTGCAAAAGGTTTTTGTTTCAACTCTGCCAATATCTTTTGAGACGGCAATGTGGTGCCGTCTCCAAAAAAAAAAAAAAAAAAACCTGCAACAAAATTATTAAAAATATGAAAATTACCTATATTAAATGAAAAATAACTGAAAAAGAAACCAATAATTACATAATAATATAAAAAGTCCAGTATAAAAATAACAATTCATCCATAATAAAAATATTCTTGCATTCATAACAATACATTAGCAAAATTATCCTACTACATAATATTGCATAATACATATACAACGTTTAAATACATAATGTTGTTCACAATTCAAAATAACGTAAATAAAAAACAAAAGTTTCCCTCATGATTCTTCCGTGGTAACAAAAACAAAAGTTAATCGCAATCTTCACACGCCTTCATTCCACAAGAAGGAAACTCCTACTCGGGAAATATCTGAAAACAAAAAATAAAAATAATTAATGACAATATAATTATGTGTTAATATTTTAATTACAAAAAAAACATAAAAAATTAACTACTATATAATTACAAAGATAATTAAGTAAATAATTTTGGCTAGACAGAAATACGGTTCGAACTTCTAAACCGGGAACTCGATTGGAGTCCCGTCTTCTCCCACAAGTCTTTCGTGTCTAGGCGGTCGTGTGTGCCAAGTTTCGTGCTAAACCGACGCCGTTTGGTGATTTTGGGGCGTCAACACCTCGAATTCAAATTTCTTAAGGAACTAGTTTCCTTAGACCGAAATCCAGCTCTAACTCCCAAATCGGGAACTTGATTCGAGCCCCGTCTTCTCCCACAAGTCTCTCGTGCCTAGGTGGTCGTGTGTGCCAAATTTCGTGTTAATCCGACCCCGTTTGGTGATTTTGGGCGTCAACACCTCAAATTCAAGTTTCTTAAGGAACTAGTTTGCCTAGAATGAAGTCCGGCTCTAACTCCCAAACCGGTAACCCGATTGGAGTCCCGCCTTCTCCCACAAGTCTCTTGTGCCTAGGCGGTTGTGTGTGCCAAGTTTCGTACTAAACCGACGCCGTTTGGTGATTTTGGGGCATCAACACTTCGAATTCAAATTTCTTAATGAACTAGTTTGCCTAGACCGAAATTCGGTTCTAACTCCCAAACCAGGAACCCGATTGAAGTCCATTATTCTCCCACAAGTCTCTCGTGCCTAGGCGGTCGTGTGTGCCAAGTTTCGTGCTAAATCGACGCCGTTTGGTGATTTTGGGGCATCAACATCTCGAATTCAAGTTTCTTAAGGAATTAGTTTGCCTAAAGTGAAATCCGGCTTTAACTCCCAAATCGAGAACCCGATTGGAGTCTCGTTTTCTCCCACAAGTCTTTCGTGCCTAGGCGGTCGTGTGTGCCAAGTTTCGTCCTAATCCGACCCCGTTTGGTGATTTTGGGGCGTCAACTCCTCGAATTCAAATTTTTTAACGAACTAATTTGCCTAGAGTGAAATCCAGCTCTAACTCCCAAACCGGGAACTCGATTGGAGTCCTGTCTTCTCCCACAAGTCTCTCATGCCTAGGCAGTCTTGTGTGCCAAGTTTTGTGCTAAACTAACGCTGTTTTGTGATTTTGGGGTGTTAACATCTCGAATTCAAGTTTCTTAAGGAACTAGTTTGCCTAGAGTGAAATCCAGCTCTAACTCCTAAACCGGGAAGCTGATTGGAGTCCTGTCTTCTCCCGCAAGTCTCTCGTGCGTAGGTGGTCGTGTGTGCCAAGTTTCGTGCTAATCTGATGCCGTTTGGAGATTTTAGGGCGTCAACACCTCGAATTCAAATTTCTTAATGAACTAGTTTGCCTAGACCGAAATCCGGCTCTAACTCCCAAACCGGGAACCCGATTGGAGTCCCGTCTTCTCCCACAAGTCTCTCGTGCCTAGGCGGTCATGTATGCCAAGTTTCGTGCTAATCCGACCCCGTTTGGTGATTTTGGGGCGTCAACGCCTCGAATTCAAATTTCTTAATGAACTAGTTTGCCTAGAGTGAAATCCGGCTCTAACTCCCAAACTAGGAACCCGATTGGAGTCCCCGTCTTCTCCCACAAGTCTCTCGTGCCTAGGCGGACGTGTGTGCCAAGTTTCGTGCTAAATTAATGCTATTTGGTGATTTTGGGGCATCAACACCTCGAATTCAAATTTCTTAATGAACTAGTTTGCCTAGACCGAAATTCGGCTCTAACTCCCAAACCGGGAACCCGATTGGAGTCCCGTTTTCTCCCACAAGTCTCTCGTGCCTAGGCGGTCGTGTGTTCCAAGTTTCGTGCCTAGCATCTATCCTTTTGGGCTGTGTACAGTTAATTTATGGTTATTCTTAGCTTAGAATGCAAAGATACATTTTATACCTGATCTTCTAGTGGTGGTGTGTATGGATTCTTATCTCCTGCAGAGTCCCTAAATGCTCGGTGGCCACTCGATGCATCAGGAACCTATGATAGTCAATACATAATGTGTTAATCATATTAGAATTTTATTATACATATGTACATATATGTTGTGTGAAAATTTAAATATCAAACAATTTAATTTATATCAAACCTGTCTGTTGGGATCCACACTCGCCCCCTGTGACACAAAGGCCATCATCTCAGCTCTCATATGCTGTAAATGTGTAGAGAATTCTGCTCACATCTCCTCCATCAACTCATTCCTTAGCTCCGCACGAACCTGCTGGGTGATCTGAACAATAGTCGATGGTTGGGGTGTTGACTGTGATGGCCCAGCACCATCTTTATACACCGCTCTCCGAGACACAGTTCTCACGTATGTGCGACAATATCTATGTCCGTCATGACCTATCAACTCATGGAAAATGGCATTCCTAGCCCCCACAGTCCGACAATCCTCAGGTAGCATGGAGAGTTGACGATTAAACTCATCATGTATTGAATAAGACAAACAAGTATATGTCAAATTAAGATGGTTGACACACAAAAAATAAAAAATAAACTTTAAATATAATGTTAGGTGTTTAGAAACTACCAAGGTCTGGATAACCTCAAGGTCATCTACTCTACGTGTCACTAGCCAAACATTCATCTTATCAGTAGACTCCCCCTTATTGGTCATCTAGATTTTTTTAGAAATATGAAAATTAGAATCCAAATAATTTGCAAATATACAATGTTTATTTATATACAAAAATAAAACAATAAAATATAAACCTCATGCCGTATCTGAGTGATAGTAGTACGCCCTGTGGTATGAGCTATGCCGTGAGCTCGCCGATTTTTAGCGTTCCTAGTTGCAATTTTCTATAACAGGTTCAACAAATGTAAGTATATAACTATGATTTGTATGTTTAAATATCATACATATAACTTATTTGTATACCTCAGCATCGGAAGTACGCCAATACTCCACAAGTTCTTCCCACTGGTTTGGCACAATGTGCAAAGGAACATCATCCTTCAGATTAGGATAAGAACTTCTGGGCTTGAAATACTTAGTCTTAATCTTATTCTTGTGATCCTTTCATATGCTGTTGTAGGTTTTAATGCAGATTGGCTTATACTCGTCTGGACATATATTCAAATTGTCCTATAAAACACAATTTCAAAGTTTAAATAATAATAACACAATTTTGGAATTTGAATTTTTGGACAAAAATATACTTTTACCTTCACATCCTTCCAGATAGCATCAAGAATATCATCAGGCACAGTGTTCCAGTCAAGAAAAGTAAGAGGAATAATGTTACCATTAAGCACAATAATGCCAAGTTGAGTAGTTAACTTAGACACGTTATCCCCTATCGGGCAATAATTTTTATCAAATTGTATGTCCAACTTTGTACTAGTACCCCACTCCTTAATGCCCTTGGCACATCCTCTACCACGCCTAGTCGAGGTTGATGAAGAACTAACATGACCTGCGAGATACAATAACAATAAACACTATGCAATGATAATATACAAATGCAAATTTAAATAATGTCAATACAAATCGAATTCTTAAACCTGAGGTGGGCTGTGAAGAAGTTGAAGGGTCTGGAAAATACAATGAGAATAAACAAGTTATATATAATGAGAATAAATAAATGTATATTTAAATAATTTTCATACAAATCAAAGCAAATTTATATACCTGCGGATGACTCATAAGATGATGACTCTAGTCGGGATGATAGCTATTGTGGTGCCATTGATGGTGGACGCACCGATGGTAGGCGTGGAGGCTGAGTACATGATAGCTGTTGTGGTGCCATTGATGGTGGTCGATGCGGTGGCACTAATGGCCCCTTTGATGGTGGTCGTTGGGATGCCTCCTCTAATGGTGGTGTCAGTAATAGTGGTCGCTGTGATGGCTAGTCAGATGGTGGTGGCACTAATGGCCTCTCCGATGGTGGTCGATGTGATGCCTCCTCTGATGGTGGTGCTACTGATGTCCTGTTATGTATCACATCGGACATCATGCGCAGGGGATGATCAGGCTTCCTCTTCCTTCCCATAATAATCTACAAGCAATATAACATTAATTGACATTAGAAACATAGAGAATGGTTTTGAATCAACTATAATATGAAATTAATTGAACTAATATGACATTAAGAAACTGATGATTAACTACAACCTTGGCCTTAATTCAGTTACTGATGTCGATTAAATATCAGTCTATTTGAACATCAACTGTTTCCCCTTCTGTGGCCTCCCTCACCCAGCCAACTTCTTCATCACGACGCATTATATTTTCTTCTAATTGTTGGCTCGTATATGACTCGATTTGTTGATCAGTCGAACTCATATCAAATAAACCTCTTCGAGACATCTTCACCACCACTTGCCAGTCTGGTTCTAACGGGTCTGCAACATACCAAACTTGCTCTGCTTGGGACGCCAAGATGAAAGGTTCATTGGTAATTCGATCATCTCGGTACAACAAATGATTGAAGTTGACTAACGTGAAATTGAAGACATCTTCTTTCTTTACGTGAATGTTGTCAATCCAATCGCACTTAAACAACACATGTTTCTTCTCATTGGAATATCGAATCTCAACAATATTTGTCAATTGTCCATAATAGTACACAGACCCCACACGAGGATTCTTGTCTTTCCGACTAGCATAACTTATGGTATCTGCCTTTAAAGTTACACCAAAATTTTGTGTGGCTCGACGATCATCCATAGCCTTTACTCGATACCGAAACCCATTCATTATATATCCGTTGAACCTCCTTGCCAGGTTATGAGGACCATTTGCCAATAGAATAATCTCTTCAGAAAATGTGACATCAGTAGTCCTTTGCAAAGTTTGGACCTATTTAAAACAAAAAATGTAAAATTTAAAATGTAGTTTGACTTAGGTAACTAGAATCTGTAGACTTAAATACATACATGTTCCTTGAACCAAATGTGAAAAGTTTCAAAATGTTCATGCCGAAGCTAATGATTGTCGACACGAGGCATTTTGAGCTTAAGTACTTCAAGGTGTTTGTTGTGTAGATCGAAAATTTATCAATACAAAAAATTTGGTTCAAAATTCAATAAAACATAATAAAATATTGAGTGAGTGACATAACCTACTTTATGAATGGTTGAACTGCGCTTGTATTAAATAAGATATATCGATGAGCTTGTACCCAAGAAGTATTATCAAGATAAAAGCTTGTGTTTTCACCAACAGCATGACCCAGATTATTATCACCACTATAGTTCCTCACGGGTCGACTAGATTTGGTTTCCACATCATTGAGATATTGTGCACAAAAATTCATGCATTCTTCCATAAGATATCCTTTAGCAATTGAACCTTCAGGATGAGCTCTATTACGCACATATTACTTCAAAGTAAGAAGATACCTCTTAATTGGATACATCCATCGAAACCGAATCGCTCCAGCCAATAATGCTTCATCAGCTAGATGTATAGGCAAGTGCTCCATTATATCAAAAAAAGTCGGAGGAAATATTTTCTCTAGATGACAAAGTGTTATGGCGATACGATCTTGAATATATTGCAAATTTGTCGCACGATTCACTTTGGAACACAATTGTCTAAAGAAATTGCTCAATTTAATCAAGGTTTTAATTACATTCTTCGGTAACGATCTTTGAATAGCCAATGAAATAAGTTGTTGCATCAGAATATGACTATCGTGGCTCTTAAGACCCCCAATACTTCTATCATGTGAGCGCACACGACGTGATATATTGGATGAATACCTGTTGAGAACTCTTACTTCCTTCAACACTTTCAAAAACAAATCTTTCTCATCCTTGGTCATCGTGAATTGTGCTGGTGGTAAATAAGCTTTATTCGACCCTCTTAACTACAAATGTAGGGGTTTTCTAATATTCATATCTTGTAAATCACGCCGAGCATTAACACAATCTTTCGATTTTCCTGCAACCCCTAATATTGTCCACAACACATTGTCACAAACATTCTTCTCTATATGCATCATATCGAGATTGTGTCTTATTAGATTGTGCTCTCAATATGGCAGTTCATAAAAGATACTCTTTTTCTTCCAGCTATGGGTGCGATGTCCAGCTTTCTCCTTCTCTGCTTGTCTCCTATGCCTCTCCTTAAGGTCATCCCTCTTGTATTAGGTTAAAATACCCTCAGATTCTAATTGTAGCAACATCTCAATTCTAGACAATAATTTTGGTTTGAGTCTGATTTCCTGACTACCATCAAATGACACTTTATCCTTCCGGAATTTATGGTCACTAGGTAAAAATCTGTGATGACCCAAGTATGATTGTTTCCTACTATGCTTTAACCAACACGATGTAGTTTCCTTATTGTAACAAGGACATGCATATTCGTCTTTAGTGCTCCATCCTGACAAGTTTGCATATGCAGGAAAATCACTAATTGTCAATAGTAAAGCTGCATACATTTGAAACATTTGATTTGTTGATGCATCAAATGTGGAGACACCATCATTCCATAGTTCTTTCAACTCCTCAATCAACGGTTGCATATACACATCAATCTTGTCACCAGGTACTTTTGGGCCGTCAATAAGCACGGATAAAATCACTGCATATTCGTCTTTAGTGCTCCATCCTGACAAGTTTGCATATGCAGGAAAATCACTAATTGTCAATAGTAAAGCTGCATGCATTTGAAACATTTGATTTGTTGATGTATCAAATGTGGAGACACCATCATTCCATAGTTCTTTAAACTTCTCAATCAACGGTTGCATATACACATCAATCTTGTCACCAGGTCCTTTTGGGCCGTCAATAAGCACGGATAAAATTAGAAATGGTTGCTTCATGCACATCCATGGCGGCAAGTTGTATGGAATGAGCACAATAGGCCAAGTGCTATGAACTATGTTCATCGTCCTGAATGGGTTAAAACCATCAGATGTTAAGCCAAGCCTTACACTTCAACAATCATTACTAAAGTCAATATTCCAATGGTCAAAATCTTTCTATGCAAGGGAGTCAGCAAGATGCCTAAAGACACCGTCATCAGTTCGTTCTTCTGTATGCCATCTCATTAACTTGGCCGTCTTAGAAGACATAAACAACCGCTGCAACCTTGGCTTTAAAGGAAAATACCTCATCTGTTTTGCAGCTATTCGTTTGCTACCTTTGTTAGGACCATTTGAACCACCATCACCATTTGATTTTCATCTAGAACTGTTGCATATGACACATTTATCAAGATTGGCGTCCTCGTTTCGAAACAACATGCAACTGTTGGGACATGCATCCCACATCTCATACGTGAAGCCCAAATCTGTTGTGACCTTTTGAGCTTTATAATATAAGTCCGGGAGTTTCACACCCAATGGGAACGCCTCATTCAATAACTCAAGCAACATGTCAACAGACTTGTTTGTCCACTGATTAAGCACCTTCAAATGTAGAAGTCGAACAATGAATGACAAAGATGTGAACTTTTGACAACCCGGATACAATTCACTTTGTGCATCTTGAAAAAGTTTGAAATACTTTGCAGTCTCTGCATTTGAACCGAGCTGGGGTTCAGATGCATGAGGATCAGGTCCCTGTGGTTCATTACCCTCAACACTTGTACTGGCATATGGATTTCCTATAGCCCCTTGTATTATTCCAACCATATCATCCCCAATGTCTAAATTAGCTAATGTTTCATTCTCTCGATTACCATGCAGAGATACGTAAGATTCCCCATGATTAATCCAATGTTTATACTTTTTTTTAAAAAACCATTCAAAATCAGATGCTCCGGTACACCCTCTCGTACAAGATGGTATTGATTCTCACACTTCCTACACGAACAACTGATTATCGAACCTTCAACCCTATTGGTGTAGGCAAACACAAGGAATTCATCAATCCCATTAATTTATTCCCTCAACATCCTATTTGGCAAATCAATCCAACTCTTATCCATCATTTGTACTTCCCTCAAATATCGCTTCTGCACACATTCACAAAAATATCTCATCAAAGTAACTCTAAATATAATACCTACGTATTCATGCACCATGATACCTATCCGTCCAATTTCTCTCAAATAGGTAGGTGGTCTTATCGCAGTTAGTTATTTACCGATTTGATGGGAGAATATAAAAAATGAAATGTTTATACAACAACACGTGGGACATAAAAATGCTACAAAACACCAAGTATTCCATCACTAATTCAACATGTCTAGAACATCAAAAGGTGCACAGAACATCATAGGCTTTAAGAGCCAAAAAAAAAAAAAAAATACAGACAAAAATAATTACACCCTTATCTCTCAAAACAAGTAGTACACTTCTATTCCATAACAATGTATGTAGCTATCCATTAAATTTTAAGGATCTAAAATGAATTGATTTGAGACGGAATATGAAGATCATATTCGTTCAGACTCCTTAAGTTTAAAAAACTTTCGAGTAAGACACTTAGTTCTAAAAAATACGACAATTTTTGACATGAATATGACACTTAGTTCAAAATGTTTGTGCTTGTTAAACTTCTACCTCCCCATCTAATACATGTGGTCATGCACTAATGCATTAATGGTATCCATTAGTCAATGACCTTCACGGTTGTCTTTTCTCTAATTTGCCTATTAATGTCAACTTCTTTGTCACATCATCGTTTTTTTATTTTCTGTTGGTTTAATAAGAGATCTAGCACCAAATCTTACATATTAAGTAAGATGATTACATGTTAAGTCATAAATCTTGCACTAAGAAAGTATGTATCACCAGTTAATGTCAGAGTTTGGATGTGATTGATACCTTTCAAGACTCCAATCAACTAGTGGTTTCATGATCTTTAAAAAAGATCATAATACATTAGAACACCAATCTCATAAAAAGTAGGTGAAATACTGAAAATTTGTCTTTCTCCTTTTGATCAGAAAGAAACCCTAACCCAGTGATCAGAAAGAAACCCTAACCCAGTAATCAGAAGGCCATCATACTGAAAATCTTGCACTAAGAAAGTATATATACACGACATATTCTTAGGCATTGTTTGGTATTAATTTTTTAAAAAGTCAAGCAATTTAAAAAGTGATCAGAGGGCCATCACACAATAATTCAAAGCGTTGATCTCACTATCTCACACCATTGATCTCACTTTCACAAAATTCACTAGAAGGCCATCACACAATATATCCTTAAAAAAAACATCACTATATCCCACCATCAAGCCTCCTCTCTCTCCCTCATGACTTTCATCTCGGACGATCCCCACCCCCTCACACCCATCCCTCTCTCTTCCACTTTTTCAGCTCTTCACGTGTGACATCTAATAGCTTCTCTAGTGACTCTGCTGTTCTCTTGAAAGCCTTGAACAGATAACATAATAGCCACATTAATTGCATAAAAACTATGAAACAAATATATTTAAACAAAAGAAATAGCAGTTGCCAAAGGAATGGCCAATTTGAATAACCTCAGCTTCAATTTCTCTCAAATTTCAAATACAATTGATTAGTGATATGGTTAAAGAAAACTAGGATATAGTAGAGGCAGAAATTAAAGGTTACAAGCCAGAAAAGTTGGTATTGCAGAGCAAAAGAGCCAAGTTGCAGAAATTGCTACCTGTAAAAATAAGCAAACTCACTGAGTCTTCAAGTAGTCATTTTCTTAAATTAAACACACACATAGAGGGAGGGAAGGAGAGAGAGAGAGAGAGAGAGAGAGAGAGAGAGAGAGAGAGAGTACTGCGCAAGCGATGACATTGAGGACTAGGATGTGAGGTTGAGTGAGGTTTGAGTGAATTGAAGGGGACAGAGATCCAACGGTGGAAGTGAAATGAGAGGGAATAGAGGGGTGAGATGAAGCATGATTGGTGGATTGAAAAGAAAGAGAAGCCAAACGGCGTTCGGGTAAGCGGAGAATGAGAGAGCGGCGAGAGGGGAAGTTTGCGGCGAAGGTTTGATCGAAGTTTGATTTCATTTTAGGACTCGATGATGATACATATATAATACATATATATATATATATAGAGAGAGAGAGAGAGAGAGAGAGAGAGAGAGAGAGAGAGGCGTAAACTGTCGTCGCCACACCACCGCTCGCCGTTGTCGCTTGTTTGGGGATTTTGGGGGAAAAATATGTTGTTTCAAAGATTTAGGGATTTTGGATCAAAATGATCGAGCACCAAACAATGGGAGAAGCGGGACACAATTTTTTTATTACTTTTTGCGACGGTATATTTTAACCGTCACAAAAGATAAATAAAAATAGGTAAAACTACGCTGTTTTACTAATGGTTTTTTTGCGACGGACATTTCCTGTCACAAATTGTCCACTATTTGCGATAGCAAATTTCTACCGTCTCAAAAAAATTATTTTTGCGACGGTACACAAAAGCGTCGTGAATACTTCCGTATTTATCAACCTTTTTCGTGTAAGTTTATTAGCGACGGGATAACTACCGTGGCAAAAGCTATTTATTTGCGACGGTTTAAACTGCCGTTGCAAAAGATCATTTTTTACGACGGGAAACGTGTCGTCGCAAAAAGTTCCATGTTTTAGAAGACATTTTCTTTGTAGTGCACCGTGATCCCCCATGACCCCCAAAATTGCAGTGATGTGTTTAAATGAAGACACTAAATCGAAAAAAATATAGAAATCAAACACATATTTAGATGCAGAAAATATATTAATAGATATAATTTTTTAGAAATTAATTTCACTTATAAAAATATTGTTTATTTATTTATCTTTATTATATAATTCTGTTTTCAATTTCTGTGCTCTTAAAATTTAGCACATTCTTTTTATCTCTCTAAGTGACCAAGCATGGAAGGCAGTCCCCATTAATTCAGTCCTATCTTCTTGTAGTAATAATCATCGAGCATATGCATGTGGATTTGGCTAGACTCTTCCTTCACTTGTTCACATCGGTCCCTTCAAATGTGCCAAAATAGCTCTATCATAAAACCAAAATATCCAAGATATCTACCACTGCCACAACCACATGTGAATCATTTAAAACAAATCAACCCATGTAGAATCCTGTAATTCATAGTATAATCTGGGACAGTTCAATTGAAGGAAAAGTTTTCTGATTATGGTAAACTTCCTATCCATAATAACTTGCTACTGTATTAAAACAACAACTCAAACACAATTTTTTTTTAAAAAATAAAAAATAAACAACATGAAGTGTTGACAATATTGCATTTTATAAAGAACAAGAAAATGGTGAATTATGTAAATGGTCTTTATAATTTACATGATGTGTCAATTTAATTCCTATTATTTTAGTTTGCTCGATTTGCTCCTTAATTTAATGGATTGTGTCATATTAGTCTAATAACTAACGGCCGTTAGATTTGGCAGACAGAAAGTTGTTTCGTGCTCAAACAAAGTGTTAATTTGGTCCTTATAGTTTACACGATGTGTTAATTTGGTCAATGTTGTTTTAATTTGCTTAAATTTTGACAGAGATCAAATTGACACATCGTGTAAACTATACAGACCGAATTGACACATCATTTGAGTTTTTGTCCACCAAACTTAACGGTCGTTATTTATTGGACAAATATAATACAATCCGTTAAATTAAGAAACAAAATCGAATAAATTAAAGTAGCAGGAACTAAATTGATACATCATGTAAACTATAGGGGCTACTTGCCTAATTACCCACCTTTTGGTTATGTAACTAATACGTATCCCTTAAATAAACTCATTCTAAAAATCAATTTGCAAAGAAAGGGTATTGAAGAGGTTTATATTCACAAGATTAAGAACTCTGGGCTATGTTTAGTTTGATTTTCAAAATCTTAGAATTTTTTGTAATAATAATAATAATAATAATAATAATAATAATAATAATAATAATAATAATAATAATTTATATATATTTTTATCTTTTTGGAGCAAAGAAATAATTTAAAAAAAATCATAAATATCATTTTCTGTTTATTTTTTGTTAAACTAGTTTCTATTTAAAAAAAAAAAAAAAAAAACAGAAAATCAAACAAAACATGACCAACATTTGACACTTTCGTGATGAAGAGGCTTTATATTCACAAGAATAAGGCCTTTGTGCTCCATTATGGATCTTCAATATTTGACAATTTAGCAAGAAATGTGTACTAAAGAGACTTATATTCACAAGATCTAGGCTTCTTGTGTTCCAAATGTGAGATCGTTGACAACCATGATTGATCACTCCATTGACATTAATCTAGTAGTAGTTTTTTTCCTTCTAGCAGCTCCATTCATCTAGTAGTATTCGATGGCTGACCTTGATATCAAATAAGTCCCTTGGATAAAACTTGTCATTGAAAACCAAATTGTAAGAAAAGTGTAGCAAAAAGGCTTATATTTGTGATAATTTCACTATTGTTTTATTTTCTTAGAATGATAAGTATTCTAATGATGCTAAATACATAGAATTGAAATATTTTGTTGCTAAAGAAGAATTTCAGAAACAGAAAGTGTCAATAAAAAACATAAGTGTATAACTTTTAAGTACAGATCTATTGATGAAGGGATTATTCTTGAAGACAATTAAAAAACTTGTCAGTTGAATGGGTCTTGAATATAATCCATAATAGTTGTTTATGATTGATTATGTTATTTGACACATTAAGATCTTATTAATTGTGTTTCTCATATATTTCCTATTATGAATGGTGTAGACTTTACGAAGTAGAATCATAATACTAGCATGGTGGCTATATTACTATTTAGGCATGAAAACAAGATTTGAGAATAACATTATTATGATCATCAGCTGCAAAATAAAAACAAAGAAATAATTCAGAGATGTTTTTTAACTAGAATTGTTACTGTCAACAAGTATATCATCTCATAGGTTTTTCATGAACCATGAATGACAAAATGGAAGGGGTAGTCGTTTTTAAGTAAGAATGATGCGTCGCCATCAACATTCTGGCAATAAATGTTTTCTAGAGGAGACATACCCTGTTTATTTTTGCAGCACATGCACTTTCACGCGAGGCATGGGATTCAATTATTATGAAAACAAAAATGACCAAAAACGTTTTTCACTTTTACTTTATTTATTTATTTATTTTTTGTTGAAGTTAAGAGGTAATTCAAATCTATTTGAGTTTAAGCAAATAAATAAATAAATAAATAAATAATAATAATTGAAACGTTTTATGATTTTACAATAGAATTTTTAAGGTAAATTACACCTACCTTTCCTAAAATTTAGAGAAAATACGGTAAGTCTTATAAGTTTGATATAATTATATTGAATTCACTTAAAATTTTATATAATATTTAGCTCCATTTTCATTAGCATCCAAGCCTATAGTAGCTTTGGCAACAAGTTCGCACATCGATTTGCTCCTCTTTACACAAACTGCAGCTTACATTGTCAACTCCTTGCGAGCATCACTGCAATCTCCTGGCATAAATTAAAGTTGGAATCTACATTATTCAGGGCCTTGATGGCTTGGATTGCCTCCTTCGAGTTTGTTTCAATGAGAACATGACGGTATCCCTCAACCTATACCAATTGAAGTCCATATTTGATAGTCCATAATTCTGCTACTAAGGGTGTGGTTCGCCTTACCTGGTATTTGAAACCAATGATCTAATCCCTTATATCTGAGCACACTAGACCACCATCCCCAGCCTGGCTAGAATGTTTATTTATTGCTCCATCTACATTGATTTTAACCTAGCCTACTTGAGGAGGAATCCAAGAGTACATGACTATGTTTCGAGGCTTCAGATTGGCAAGATTACCTCGAACAGATGTATTCTCCCTAACCCTTCCCTTAATGTACATAACCGGAGCATAAGGTTCTTTAAAATCTTCATCATGCACTTGCCCATTATGCTAGAACCATATAGAAGTAAGAGTAGCAATAAACAGCAATACCCAGTCTTCAGAAATTGATGTAGCCCAATCAGGTTTATGCAAATTGAAGTCGACCCACCTAAATAGAGGCGTGGAGAAGAAGAGAGCCCAGTAAGAAGAAAGTATAATTGCTTTCCATATTTTCCTTGCTCTTTGGCAATCCCTTAAAGCATGGATGATTGTTTCATAGTGACGGTTACACAAAGAGCAAGTGGCATCAGGACTGAGGTGTCTTCGAAGTTTCATAGCATTCATTAATAAGGGCTAACCACATAATGTGTTTTTATCTATTTGGGACATGGTGTTTCCATAGATTTTTTCATCCTGGTTGAATTTTAGCCGAATTGGGGAGATGATGCAAACAAGTCATAGTAGATTTAATAGTGAAGTTACCTTTGGTGAAATGTTGCCAAATGATCTGGTCCTTGTTGGTTGCTTGAGGAGTGAGCACCAATGTCTTCAATATATCCAACTGTAGACACCCCATTTTTGACCGACCTCAAGATTTAGACGTTATCGTTTGTGTATTTGATGATTGTGCTTGTTTGTGCTTGTTTTGAGCGCCCGAAGTTCTCGGCGGAACGCCTTGTCTCTGGGCCTCTAAACCCTTTTTGTTTTGTGCTTGTTTTTGGGCCAAACCTTGGTGCCTCTTGCCTGAAAGGGGGAGGGGCCTTGTCGGCCACTTTTTGGCCTTGTTGGCCACTTTTTCCTCTTGTCGACCACTTGAAGTGGTCGGCCGGCCACCTAAAGTGGCTGACGGCCATTTGTTCCCCTTTTCAGATATTTGTTGCTAGCTGTGCCAGCTGTTGTTCACTGAAGGCTATCTCCATACATGTGTAGGGAGGGATGAATACAAGCCTTTAGCTTGATTTTCTATATATAGGGGGGTCTCTCCCCCATTTTGAGGGGTTATATAATTTTTGAGCAAATTTCTCCCCCTCTCTCTAGAACTCTCTCTCTCCTCTTGTTTTATGCTTGATAGTTAGAATTCTCTACACATTTGCACACTAGCCCTTAACCAAATTGGACCACCTTGGAGCTGAGGTCCCTTGGAGCCTATTTTGAACTGTTGGAAGGTTGTTTAAGCCTAAGAGAAGGCCTGTTTTGTGCTGTGCTTCAAGAGGTATTTGCTTACCTTGTAGGCTTAGTTTTAATCACTTGCCTGGCCATCTTTTTATACTGTTTTGGGCCTAGTTTTCAATTACAAAAAGCTCTAATTTTTGGGCCTTAACATGTTGGTTTGAAGTCATTTCGTGCTAAGGGGTTGTCTACCCTTCTTGTTGCTTATTTGTGCGAATCTTTGCACCATCTTTTAGAATGTTAAAGTCAAACTTTTTGGGCCTTTAAACCACTGAAATTCAGAGTCATTTCAGTGGTAAAAAGCATGTTTTGAAGTCCAAAAATGGAGGGGGTGCCTTCCTCTCCTTGTGTCTCACTTCCATGCCTAGTTAGCATCACATGGTAGCATGTTTTTGTAGCTTAACTTCGCTTATTTCCAGCATGTGTTTGCCTCTGATTTGGCATGATTTAACTCTGTTTTGGGCTGCTTTGGTCATGTGGGCCTTGTTTTGCATAGTTGTTGTGCAAATGGCTTTACTAGCTTGGTGTTAGGCCTCTAAACATATTTTGCTTGGAATGATTGCATGCTGTAGTGTCTTTTAACATGTAATTTCAGTGTATATAGCTCTGTCACATGCTCATTTGTTTCACTCTTTCATTGCTTTTGAGAGTTGTGTATTGAGTCTTGTTTGCAAGCTGACATGTGAGCATGTTTTTCGAGCATTTTGTACTTTAATCTCAGCATGATTTAATCACTGTTTTGACTGGTGTTAACTCTGTTTTGAGTTGGTTTGGCCCTTCGAGGCTTATATTGTATGGCTATAGTGTAATGGTCTTCACTAGCTTAATGAGTTAGGCTCTTAAACATGACTTGCATGCGTTGCTTGCATGATTTAGTGTCATTTTGCATGCCATGTCAGCATTGAAATATCTGCAATCTCTCTCTATTCTTCACTCTTTACTTTGTTTTGAAAGTGACTTCGAACCCCTTGTTGGCTTGAGTGTGGAATTGAGACCCTCATGCCTAATGGTTTAATTCCTTTGGGAGTTCATTACCAACAGCATGAGGCCTCTTTCATGCTCAAGGTACTTGCAGTTTAAGTCCACTTTCAATTAGAGGACAATCACCTTGGACTTAATCGATTAAAGGACTAATCGGTAATGTAAAATGTGTAAACAAAATGAACAAAGTAAAAGAGGCAAGATAAGCATCTTTATGTTGCATTGCATGTGTTCGGATCGGACGTTAATCTGAACACAAGAAAAATGGGACGTTTCATACTTAAAGTGATGAAATGTGCCACTTTTTTTAGTCACCGTCACCCTTGATCATGCATGATAGGGTGGTAGTTGTTTTGGTCTTATTTGTGTATTCATTAACCTTGTACAAGCTTGGTTTTCTAGCCATCATGCATTGAAAATGCTTGGTTGACGACTCGAAGGCCAAGAGTTACCTTCCTTTGAGTTTGCGCAATGATAAGGAGGGCAACAGTACACACATTTCTTGAAAATGTATTGCTTTGCCTCTGTTGCATTCTGTTGCAGCAAAATCAGAAGTCCAGAAAAGGGGGTGGCCGACCGGCCACTTGAAGTAGCCGACCGGCCAGTTAAGGTGGTCGACAGCCACTTTTTGTAGCCGACCGGCCACCAGTGAATTTTTGCACTAATGTGTCCCTGTGTTGGAGTAGAGGCAATCTGGAAGTTGGTACAATTTTCGGTGATCAAATGAGTGCAAACAGAGGCCTCTGATGGCAAGGCAATGGCATTTTCGGGTGGATCAATCGAGCATGCATGCGTCCCTCGCCCTTGAGGCCATTTAATTGCTTTAATTAGTTAGCGTAGCTAATTATTCCATTCAAGTGTTGTAATTAATTAAGCTCAATTTCGGTTTGTAATAATTAGTTAACTAGAATAGTTAATTAGTTTCAATTGTGTTGTAATAATTAGTGTAGCTAGGTTAGCTTATTCATTCAGACCCTCCTTCGCGAGGGTATGATGTTGTAATAAGTGTGCGTGAGTGTGGGCATATCTTCCAACCCCACGTGTTTCTCATTTTTATTTACCCACTTTCGATGGTTAGTTTAGGGTCATCTTCAATTAGCATACCTTATGCTCACATGTTTGCATCCATTCATTTGTCTTGCATGCACCGAGGCTCGGTGCATCATTCAAACTGCATCGTTATTTCAATACTTCCTTGAATACATGTTTTAAAGCATGTTATCAAAGTGTTGCAAATGCCATATTAGTAGCCGATCCTATTAATTTTATATTGCATGTGTTGCATTAGGCATCTTACATAGTTAAGATCATGCATTTTTTCTAACTATTTTTTGTTTTGACTTGGAGTACTCGGTAAGTTTTATGCTTTAGCATACTTGCATGAGTGCGACTGCCATATTATCATGTTTCGCATGCTTGCTATGAGGTTATGTGCTTACTTGCTAAATTGCATGAATGTCTGTGGATGAAGGCTTTGTTGTTTGAATTGGAAAAGTTCAACAAATGAATGTTTTAAGCCCACTTTGCGAAGTGGCAAATCATGTTTTAAGCCCATCATGTTTGATGGCAAATCCGCGTTTTAGCCCACTTGAGGGTGGCAAATTCAAACCGTTTTTGAAAACAAACATGAGTTGAAATGTTCCAATTCTTGCGATGTAGTCTATACTTGTATGCGTGCGTATCACATAGTAAAGTTAGCTAATAATCAGAATAAGAACACATTGGGTTTATAAAAAACATATCATGATTAGTAGAGACCGATCTTTTGATCGGGCGAGCGGGGAGCTCATTTCAGGACTTCCCCTCTCGTACCCAAGTTCCCGAGCCGAGGCAATTTTGGTGATGATGGACACGTGGCCTTTGGCACGAGTCAGGATTTCTTAAATTTTCCAAAAATAAAATATTTAGGTGGCGACTCTGTAATCTGGCGAAGCAGTCTAGTTTTGTCATTATTTGATTCAAAATCGATTTTCCAAAAAGAATTGCCAGATTGGACTCTTTGGTGTTTATCAGTTTCACATTGCACTTGTGAGACTAGATTCAGAACCGTGACAGGTAGAGTCCGAACTGTAAGATCAATTCGAGCTCTCCGAAAGGGGGCGCGAAAAAGTCGAGCTACAACAACATATATAGAGTTTGGTAACCACATTGAAAACTGAACTAAGTCCCATCCCTGGCCATCATTTCAATATTTGAAGACCAATTTAATCATTTCTTCAATTTGGGGGTAGGAGGGGAATGAAGGGTAATCTGGATCAAAGGTAGATCATCTATCCATAAATCGGTCCAAAACTTGATACATTGATCGTTACCAACACGCCCTTTCAGTCCATCTTTGATAATTTGAACTCCCTTACTAATGCTTCGCCACGTATATGAAGAAGTGGTCGGACATACACTAGCCCAAGGAAATGATTCTTGCGTCAACCGCTAACCCAACTTAGATAACATACCAAGGTTTATATCTTGCATTTGTCGTAGCACTAGACCCCATTCCTCTTTTCATTTGAAAACATTTTCCTAAGCAATTAGTGAAATTTGTGATGTTGTTGATCACCGCCCCACAAAAAACATTTGTGCTGTTTATCAATGGCCGAATAAATTAAGCTAGGAAGCATAGTAGATTGCATAGTATATGCTGGAATGGCTGTTGTAATAAACTTAATGAGAGTAGCCTTTCTCGCCAAGGAGAGCTGTCTAGCTTTCCATCTTGCTAGATGATCGTGAACCTGATCAATAAGATGATTATAGGTATCCTTCAAAACCTTTTGTGAAGAACAGGAACACCTAAATATTTACCCAAGTTGAAGGTGATTGGAATGAGATTTTTCATACTTAGAGCTTGAGCTCTATGTAGACACCCTATTTTTGACCGACCATAAGACCCAGACGTTATCGATTGAGCACTCGGTGATGGTGCATGTTTGTGCTCGTTTTGAGTTTCCAGAGCCTTCGGCTGAGCGCCTTGTCTCGGGACCTCTTAACTTTCTTCTCTTGGCCTGGTTTTTGGACCATGCCTTGCTACCTTTCCCTCTCGTAGGCCACCTTTTGTACCCGTAGACTAGTTTTCGGGGCTTTCGGCTGAGTGCCTTGTCTTGCGGACTCTTGTTTTTCTTCTTTTTTGGTTTGTTCTTGAACCAAACTTTGTTACCCTTTGCCTGGAGAGTGGAATAGGGGTGTAGACCAGTTTTTCCCCCTATAGACCACTTTTCTTCCCTGCCAGCCACTTTTGGTGGTCGGCCAGCTAGGTTGGGTGGTCTGTGGACCACCTAAGGTGGTCGGCAGCCTGCTACCACCTTCTACTCTCCCTGCAGACCCTCTTCCTCCCTTGCCGACCAGCTTTATTCCCTGTAGACCACTTTTTGTGGTCAGTCGACTAGGGGGAGTGGTCGGTTGACCACTATAACTGGTCGGCGGCCTTTCGGCATTTTCTGCAGATATGTTCCTTGCCAGCTGTGCCAGCTGTTGGGCACAAAAGGCATCCTCCATACACGTGTATGGAGGGATTGCACCAAGCTTCTAGCTTGTTCAACAAGCTTGAGGCTTGGAATTCTATAAGAGGGAAGGTCCCTCTCCCTTTCCAGAGGTTCAGAAATTTGCTTAAGGCTATACATATATCTCTCTCTCTTGTTTTCTCCCTCTCTCTCTATATTTGTGTTATTTTGTGCTCAAAAGTGCTATTTTTTCACACTTTTGCACACAAACACTTAGTGAAACACCTTCACTCTTGAGCAGAGGTTCTTGGAGATTGCATTTGAGTGATTTTGGCTTGGTTTTTGCCTCTGAAGTTGCTGTTTTGAAGTTGTTCTTCAAGGGTGAGTCTTTACCCTCTTTAAAGCTTTGTTTTCATTGCTTATTTGGACCTATTTGCATGATGTTTTAGGCCTAACTTGAAACTACAAAAACTTTTGTTTTTAAATGCTTAAGGTGGTTGTTTGAGACCTCTTTGGTGTTAGGGGTGGTTTACCCCCTTTGGTGGCTTGTTTGGCCTTGCCTTGAGCCATCTCTTAAGGCCTTTGAGGTCATCTTCCTTTTGGCCTTAAAACCACTAAATTTCAGAGGAATTTCAGTGGTGGAAAGGTAATTTTGAGGCTCAAAATGGGAGGGGGGTGGTCCCCCCTCCTCTTGTCTTGTTAGCATGTGTTGTTGGCCTATCAAATGAGCATGTATTTCTCCCTTCTTGAGGCTTAGTTTGAGCATGTTTTTGTGACTTTTTGGGCTTGCTCTAACTCTATTTTAGGCTGGTTTGGTTGTTGCTTGCATGCTTTATACACTTGTAGTGTAATCCTACTCACTAGCCTAACATGCTTTATGTCTTAGCCTTTAGTTCTAGCATGTATTGGCTCCACTCCAGCATGTTTTTGGCCATTATTTAACATGCTTCAACTCTAATTTTAGTTGGTTGGATCACCTCTTGCTTGGTTCTTGCACTTGTAGTGCAATCATGCTCTTTAACCTAGTGTACTTGGTGTTTTGGCCTCTCATTCTAGCTCATCTTGGCTATACTCCATGCATGTTTTGGTACTATTTTGACATGCTTTCGGACTATTTTGAGTGTTCTTGGCCTTTTGGGGCTTGCTTTGTATAGCTATGGCATAGAGGGCTTCACTAGTCTTGAGTTTTGAGACCACTAGCATGCTATATTTGTGATGTGTGCATGATATGGCTTCATTTGATATGTAATTTTAGAGCATAAACTTCTGCCATACTCTCATGTTTATCACTCTTTCATCGTGTTTAAGAGTTGTGCCCTTATGCCTTGTTTGTGAGCCAATGAATGAATATGCTTTCCTTCCCTTTTGAGCCTATGTTTTAGCATGCTTTCAGCCTTGATTTAGCATGCCTTAACTCTGTTTTGAGTAGTTTGGGTCATATGGGATTTGTTATGCATGGTTGTAGTGCAATAGCTTTGACTAGCCTAATGATTCAAAGTCCTTTGGACGCTATGCTTGTGTTGTTTAGATGGTTTGGCACCATTTCACACATGATTTCAGTGCATATAGTGTAGCTACACTCTCACATTTATCACTTCTTCATTGTGTTTGAGAGTTGTGTCTAATGTATGGCTTGCTAGCCAATGCATGAACATGTTGTTGTAGCTTTTGGTGCCTCATTTCTAGCATGATTCTAACATGGTTGTGGCATAAGGTAGGTTTGACTATTTGAGCATTGTAGTACATGCTTCATGTGTGATGCACTTCACTTGCCTTGATGCCTTAGCTCCTAAACATGCCATGCATGCATTGCCTACATGATGAAGTCTTGCGCATGTCATTTTAAGCATTGAAGGTTGATCATTTTGTTTGCGTTGCATGTGTTTGGATCGGATGTTGATCCAAACACGAGGAACGAGGGGCGTTTCATACTTGAAGTGATGAAACGCGCCTCATTTCTCGGTCGCCGACCCTCTTGATCAAGCATGATAGAGGTGGAGGCCTTTATGTGTTATTTGTGCATTCATTGACATTGACTTGTGCAAACTTGGATTCTCTGCCATCGTGTATTGCGATGCTCAGTTAGTGGCCCGAGAGTCGAGTACCGCAATCCCTTGAGCTTGAGAAATGATAGGGAGGGTGGTTGTGCACACATATCTTGCAAATACACTGTTATGTCCATTCTTGTTCTCTGTTGCAGCAAAACTGGAGCTTGGCAAATTTTCTGGTTGGCAGACCAGTAAAGGTGGTCGACGGACCACTTTTTCTAGTCTACAACCAGTTTTTCTGGCCTACAGGTGGTCTACAGCCCCCTTTTCTGGTCGGTAGCCCACCATGAGGTCCCCATGTTGGAGCAGAAGCAATCTGGAAGTTAGTGCACTTTTTAGTGATCAAATCAAATGCAAACAGAGGCAATTCTGGGCATAGTAATGGATTTCCGAGCGAGCCGACCAAGCATGCATATTCCCCTTGCTGCCCGAGGCCATTTGTTTAAATTGCTTAGCTAAACTAGTTCATTAGCTTAGTTATTTTGTAATTTATTAGTTAAGTGTTTAATTAATTAATTTGGTTTGTAATTACTTAGCTTAGATTAGCTAGTTGCTCAATTTGTGTTGTAATGATTAATTAGCTAAGTTAGTTAATTAGTTGATTTGCAATAAATAGCTTAGCTTAGTGTAGCTAGCTTAGCTTATTTTTGAGAGGGCAAATGCTGTAATAAGTGTGCGTGTGTGTGTGAATATCTTCCAACTCCACGTCTTTCTCCCTTTTATTTACCAGCTTTTGATGGTTAGTTTTAGGGCATGTTTCAATTAGCATATTCATGTTTGCATGCGTGCATCATTCATTTTGTCTTGCATGCACCGGGGCTCGGCACATCATTCAAACTGCATTGTATTTCAATACACTTTCTTGAATACGTGTTTCAAAACATGTTATCGAGTGTTGCATTCATATGCCATTCTGGATAGCTGAGCCTATTTTAGTTGCATTTTTGCATGTGTTGCATTAGGCATTTTAACATAGCTAGGATCATGCATGATTTCTAACTAGTTCTCTGTTTTGGCTCGGAGTACACTGTAAGTGTTTACGCTTTAGCATCCTTGCATGAGTGTGAGTGTTGTCATGACAGCATGCTTGCTATGAGGCTATTCGCTTAAGTGATTAACTGCATGAATGCCTGTCGATGAAGGCTTGATTGCCTGAATTGGAACAACTTGATGATTATGAGTTTTAAGCCCACTTGAAGTGGCAAAATCATGTTTTTCTAAGCCCACTTGAGGGTGGCAAATCTGCGACTTAGCTTACTTGCGAGTAGCACTTCCAAACCATTTTCGGAAAACAAACATGAGTTGTTTTGTTCCAATTCTTGCGATTGAGTCTATACTTGTATGCTGTGCGCATCACATAGTAAGTTAGCTAATAAATCGGAATAAGAACGCATGTGTTTTCAAAAATAACATATCATAATTAGTAGAGGCCGATCTTTGATCGGGCTAACGGAGGTGCTCATTTTAGGACCTTCCCCTCTCGTACCCAAGTTCCCGAGCCGAGGCAACTTTGGTGATGACGGACACGTGGTCTTAGGCACGAGTCAGGGTTTCCTAAATTTCTCAAAATAAAATATTTAGGTGGCGACTTTGAAATCTGGCAAAGCAGTCTATGTTTGGCACTTCTTGATTAAAATCGATTTTCCAAAACGATTTGCTGGATTTGGACTCTTTGGTGATTTATCAGTCTTACATTGCACTTTGTGAGATTAGATTCAGAACTGTGATAGGAGTCCGAACTGTAGTAGCTAAGAACTACAATTCGCTCTCTCATACGCGGAGCGGAGTTCGGGCGGTCTACACTCTACCACGAGGAACATTAGGAGCAACAAATAACCGCAACTTTTGAAAATCAATTCTCTGAGCCAAAGCCTCATAGAAGGATCGCATGATATTCTTAATTATTGCTAATTGCTTATTGGATAACAACATATCGTTTGCAAAGAATAAATAAGAGAAGGCAGGTCCACTTCTAGCAATTTTAACAAGCTTCCAAAGCTTGGTAGCAACTACTCCTTCGATGGATTTACTTATGTCACGACCCAAACCTGCCTCTATAGGTTTAGCATTGTAACTGGCCAGTAATCCTTAGATTACCAAAGGCATCTGACCTGATTATCATAAAATATAAGGGGCTGTGGAAGCAAATATAGAAAATACATAGTCCATTGAGCTATGTAGACATACATGGGACATAAATTTTATATACATAGGCGTGACGCCATACATACAGTAGTCCATGCCACATTCATTACAGGTATACACACAAACAGAAAACTTGTTTAACTTCCAAAAGAAAACAAAATCTCAAACATGTGTGAGCTACAAAAGGGAACCTCCTCGGGAGGCACAACAACTGGGTGACACGACTAAGACTCTAGGTCATCAACTTTAAGCCTGGTCAAGCGCCTGGTCACCTACATACATATATGATACAGTAGGCTGGAGCCCAGTGAATAATAACAGAGTGAAGATTTTAATAAATAATGTTCGTCACAGATATAACTTTCAAATCTCTTATTGAACAAAAGCATAAGCATATTCATATTAGAAACAGAGTCATAAGCATATTCATAGCATGCGTGGTGTATTCATTAGCATTAACATATCTCTTTGGTTAAGCATATCAAGTTCTATGTTGGAAACTCCAGTACCAGGTAACATATCTCATATATGGGCCACCGTATTGTTTCCCCTGGGCAAGGGCTTGGACCACGGTATTGTTTGTTCCGGAAGAGGGCCTCATGACCGTAAGCCATAGTATTATTTTCCTTGGGTGAGGGCCTCTGCTATGGATATCACATAAATATTTCAAAGAAGTGGATCATTATTCATGTAATCACAACACATCCTTTTGTATCATTTAAAAACAGTTCATATTATATCATAATGTTCAGAAAGTATTTCATATCGAACATAACTTTACTAAGTTATTACTCATAGATAGCTTCACGATAGCTTGATAGCAAACCAATGGATCAACAGCTCACGATGTGTGGCCTACACACACATAAAAGATACATATAATGAAACACATGCTTGGATTGTACATAACTTATTTCATTTCATTCTTAGTGTGTTTCTAGCCTTTATCCTCATTATTATGTCTTAATCTTGCCTAGAAATGCCTAGGATGCAATGAGGATGCCAAAACATGCTGTTCAACACTTAGTCAAATTTGCTGAAAACAAGGGCCTCGCTTCTACGTAACTTCCTTCACTCGAGCGGAGGTCCAAAAATGTGAGTGGTCGCTGGAGCGCAAATTTGGTTGCTCGAGCAATCTACAAACTTCGCAAAATATTGCGTTTTTGATTTTTTCGCTCAACGCACGCTTGACGGTCGCTCGAACGTGAGACTGAGGTCTTCGCTCGAGCGTAACTCTTGTCGCTTGAGCGGTCCTGCAAAACATGGAAACTTCTGGGAGCATGCAATTTACACTCAAGCCAACTTTTGGTCGCTCGAGCGGAGATGCAAAAACAAAGGTGGTCGCTCGAGCGCAAGATCTGTCGCTCAAGCGGAGAGATAGAATTCTGGAATTTCCAAATTGCACTCCCAAACTCAAAACTCAAATTCAAAGCTGAAATTCATGATCTTTTGGGCCAAAACTGAAGGAAACTTGAATAAACTTATTGAACTTCAGGAGTTCAAAACATGTTCTCAAAAGCAATGCCCAAAAGCATGCCATTTGTTCAAATTTAAACTTAAAACTTTGACAACATTACATGCATGACATTCATGACTTCAAAGCTTTCAAAACATGATCAATTAAGATGACATGATATGAAACTTGATAACTTTCCAAACCCAAAGTGAACTAGGGACATGCATGAGAGAATTGCTTAAATCTCAACTCAAAATTGTAATGAAGGTGCATGTATGCAAGGTATGGCTTCAATTTATCAATTTTAGCTCAATCATTGTTCTACATCTCTAACTTCTCTTGAATTCTTGTATGGGTGAGTCAAATATAAGCAAGGAATGAAAATCTTACCTCAAGTTCTTAATTCCTTGAATTCTTAGTGAGTTCTAGCTCAATCCTCCAATTGCCCTTCAATTCCTTAGTAATTCCTTCATTTCTATCTTGAATTTAACTCTCTGTCTCTCTGTCTCTCTGTCTCTCTCTCTCACATTGGAAGCTCAAGGAGGAAAAAAAAGAGAATGTAAAGTGTAGTCTTGAAGTCTTATATGCCTTATATAGGCTCCATTAAGAAGGCTTAATTACACTTGGCTTAAACTAAGCAAATGGTTATTATTAATTCTAATTAATTCATTTTGAATCAAATTTCAATTAAACCTATCATAAATTCCTAAAAATCCCATGTAACACATAAATCAAGTCAATTTCATGATCGGATACTGATAAGGTCGTCAATTCGCAAGACAAAACGGAAACATGAACATATATTTCTATGATAAACAGATAGAAATACAAATAATGCAACACACATGCAATTTATGTAGAGTTTCTTCTTAATTACTGATTAGGCATCCTTAATCATGGTTTAACAGTTAATCATAGGTCGAGGTTGTTGTTACAACTTAACTTTTCAATACATAGGAGAAACAAATAAGGCAATAAGGGGTCACATTGACGCATCTCCCGAGATGGTTAGAAAAAAAGGGGTAACTTCATAATTCCAGAGAATTGCCAGCTGAGTGGTAGTAACACACTGCATAATCAAAGATACCCAAGTGTGGAAGAGGCCAAACTCAAGCAAAACATTCCGTAAAAAGGACCATTCAATGCGGTTGTAAGCCTTTTCTTGGTCAATTTTTATAGCCATAGAGCCTTTGGTACCTTTGTATTTTCACATTGTATGGAGTAATTCTTGGACTAAAACAATGTTATATGTAGCTTGCCTTCCAAGAAAAAAACTACCTTGCAGTGGTCTATTGAGTTTGGAGAGAAGAGGTCGAATGTGAGCTGCCAAAACCTTAGACAAAATTCTCATAACCACATTGCTGAGAGAAATTGGGCAAAAGTGATTCATGTTTCCAGGTGATCCACTTTAGAAATTAGAGTGATGAGTGTTTGGTTCAATTCGACTGGGATACTACATGTTAGGAAAGCCTCTTGGATGATGGAGGTCAAAGAAGTACCCACTATATCCCAATGTTGTTGATAGAAGAAGGATTGAAGACCATCTAGCTCGGGTACTTTGTATGGACCCATCGAAAACACTGCATGTCTGACTTCCTCCATTGTGATTAGGTAATCTAAAATTATGCTCTAATTGACCGAAAAGGAATGCATATGAGGGGTTTGGAGGAAACTGGTTCAGAGCTAAATAAATTCTGAAAATGACACAAAGCTCTAGCTTGAAGTTCGGCTTGATCATTACATCAAAAGAGATCCTCATTTTGAAGAGACATAATCGTGTTTCTTTGACACTGAATTATAGTAAATGAAAGAAAGAAGTGGGTGATGGCATCGCCAAAAAGCAGCCAATTTGATCTCGACTTCTGAAACCATAGGATCTCCTTTTGCAGAAGGTAATCATGGTAGTCTAGAATTAATTGAACTTCCAATTTTTCTAGAAAAGGATTGGGGAATATTGCTAAGGCTCGCTGGATGCTGCTAAGTCTGGCCAAAACCCTTTTCTTATTCTAAAAGATGCTGCCAAAGATTTCTGTAACACCCTCAAAATAATACAAGTAACCCAATTCATAAGGGAAATGAATATAACATAATTGGTACACTTTCACATAACAGAATTTGTATTACAAAGGGGTAACATGCATTATACATTCATAAATGTCCATTCTGAATCTACAACATGTAATGCAAATTAATAACAACAAATTAAATTCCCTCCGGGCTTACATCTTTTCAAGACATATCTTGGTTACAATTAACGGTGAGCTTAGCTCATTACATCTTAAGCCCTTGGCTTTACAAAAATATACAATCAAAATGAGAAGCCTTTGCTTCCAAAAGTTTTTCCAACGCTATTGCCTTGGTGGAGGCATGCCATTATTACTTGAAAATGTTATTCCCAAGTAGGGTGAGCCATAGTCCAGTAGAAACCATCTAACACAGTATATGAAATTTAGCAAAGGTATAGTATAAGTACACTATGCATATACAACGTCAAAGATAAAGGCATCCACATTATGTATAGTCTTAAATTGCCAAACTCAATCATTAAGTCATTTCCCTTCATTTCATTTAATTACATAAGCCAATTTTATCATTTCTCAACAACCCAACTGAGATTACAACTCATTAGTTCTAAAACCACATTATCAAAATGTAAGCACTTCAAACTTTTCTTTCACGGATATTTCATCCGCGGGCAACCGTCAAACGGGACCCATGTATTCTTTCACGGATATTTCGTCCGCGGCAGCCGTCAAACGGGACCCATGTAAACGTAGGCTATATAAGCACTACAATTGTCATTTTACGGATATTTCGTCCGCGTATAATTTCGGGACTTTCACCCAGGACACTCCGGCTAACTTAATTATAATAGAGTCCATCCCCTTTCTCCTCCCCAAACAATCATTCATACATATGCAATGTATTTAATCACAAACTCAAAAAATGGAGTACAACCTCTTTCCACTCCCAAATAACCATACATATACAATGTATATAAATAGTCATATTCAATGACAAGCACAAGTGATTAGTTTCAATTTACTTAATCCGCATGCAATTTCTATAACAATCCTAGCTATTCTCCACTGATAGCCCAATACCGTTATTTCTAAATAGATAAAAAGATCCCATAACAGATAGCTTATTTGAAACTACCAAAGAATGGAATAACACATAACCAATCCCACCATTCATATCAATACCCTTTCAATTTCACATTTTCCATGTCAATTTCCATCATTTATACAAAGTAATAATTTGATTCAATTAGGGCAAATTCCCCATTTTTCCCTAACTATAAGCCAAGTGCCAAAATCATCAAATCATACACAATACAACATCATTTTCAAACCCCACAAGCATTTATTTCACCTTCATCCAAAACCCCTCTTTCCATTTTATGCCCAAACCCTATGTTTGCCTTAAAACACCCCCAAATCACATCATTGTTACACAAGATACAAATAACTAAGCTAAATATCATATAAAAGTTTAGAAAAGATTCCTACCTCAAGCTTAGATGAGAGAGAAGAGAGAAAAACTCAAAAGTCGACGGAGACGAAACAATGATTTGCCCCTATCAAAACGAAGCCCTTGACAAGCTCTATACTTAATCTCAAAGGAGCAAGGTGAAAAGATCACTCTAGGTGAGTAGATCTAGAGATTTAAGCGAAAAAGTTTGAGTTTTAGAGAGAGAGAAGAGAACTCACGGTTTGAAAGGAAAAAATGGAGGAAAATAATGAGAGAAAAGTGATTTGGGCCTATTTATAGTAGTAGCAAATAGCCCTAAGGTCAAATAAAATAATAGGCCCAAAAATCCCCCAAAGGTAGGGCCCATTCAAACTTTAAAATTCTGAAAAAAAACACGCGGGGGTCGACTCTTTGGGCAGAGGTGTCGATCCTTTAGGTAGAAAAGACAATCTGGCAATAAGTAAGGGGGTCGACCCTTAGACAATGAGGGTTGACACTAATTTCCAGCAATTGACACACAGATTCTGCAATATACAAGGGTCGACCTTTCCCAGACTGGTGTCAACCCTTGTGGACAGCAACAAGAGGCAGGTATCGACACCACCAAGGCTGGTGTCGACCCTAAATTCTAGCAGCACTTCCAGAAACTTTACCAACAGGTAAGGTTCAACTCTTAGGAAGGATGGTGTTGACCCTAGAATAGAATTTCTAAGTTTCTAAGGAACTTTTGACAAGAACAAGTGCGAGCAAACAAACCCAACGAGTTTAAATTGGATTATACTCCTCCAAAACCAACATCTAACAATACCAAAGATTTCCAAAATAAAATAAAAGATTCAAATACACTTCCCAAAAAGCTTCGAAGGATATAGGTGCTACAACCTCCCCACCTTAGGAAATTTCGTCCTCGAAATTTTAAGTAAGTTTTAAAGCCATGATTAAACCAATCCCAACAATGATAATCAATCAATTTCATCACTATGACCCATTTTCCGGTCATCCATTCTAATCGACTCGATACACAAGTCTCATATTAAAATGAAATTTGCAATTTCCCAAAACATTTACAATGTTTAACCAGAATCCGAGTTTTCAAGAAATTAACATCGCATACACAATGCTCCCAAAGTGATATAATACATGTGATATTCCACATTCTCAAACATACGCAATGTTTACGATAAGCTTATGTTTCCAAGATGCCCATAACATATACAATGTTCTTATAATTTCAAAACATATACAATGTTTATACCTTTCATCATCATAATTAAAATTCCAATACATGTTTAGATATCAACAAACAAGTCCAGATATTTCTCCCGGACTTCTAATTCATGCTCCCAAGTTGCTTCCTCGACCCCATGATGTTTCCACAATACCTTTACTAAAGGAATTGTCTTGCCTCGCAAGACTTGGTCCTGTTTATCCAAGACCCTCACTGGTCTCTCCTTATACGAGGCATCCCCATCTACCTCTAAGTTGGTCCAATCCAACATGTGCGATGGATCTGGCTCGTCCTTCCGAAGCATACTAATGTGAAACACGTCATGAACCCCGAAAAACTGTGGCGGTAATGCCAAACAGTAAGCGACTTCCCCAATCCGCTCAAGGATCTCAAAAGGGCCAATAAACCGAGGGGACAACTTCCCACTCTTCCCAAATCTTATCAAACCCCGCCTAGGTAAAATTTTCAAAAAGACATGATCACCCACCTCAAAAGACAAGGGTCTTCTCCTACGGTCGGCATAGCTTTTCTGGCGACTCTGAGCTGTAATCAATCTCTTACGAATAAGGGCCACTTTCTCAGTTGTTTCCCGAACTAATTCTGGGCCTAATAAAGGCGCGTCACCCACCTCGGCCCAACACACCGGAGATCTACAAGGTCGACCATACAAGGCCTCAAATGGTGCCATGCCAATACTCGATTGGAAATTGTTGTTATAAGCAAACTCACTAAGGGTAAGTGCCTTTCCCATGACCCCTTAAAGTCAAGGACACAGCCTCGAAGCATATCCTCAAGGATCTGAATAGTACGCTCGAACTGCTCGTTAGTCTGAGGATGATACGCGATACTAAAGGTTAATCTAGTGCCCAAGACACTATGCAAACTCTACCATAATTAGGCTATGAAACGCAGATCTCTATCCGATACGATCATTACAGGGACCCCATGCAACCTCACTATGTCCTTGATAGACAGGTCGGCAAGATAGTCTACTGAATCACTCACACGTATAGAGATAAAGTGCGCAGACTTGGTTAACCGGTCAACTACCACCCAAATGGCATCACTACCCCGTTAAGTCCTCAGAAGACCCATAACGAAATCCATCGTGACATGTTCCCACTTCCATTCGGCTATAAGCAAGGGTTGCAACAAACCCGCTGGCCTCTGATGCTCAGCCTTCACTTGCTGACAAGTGAGACACTTCGATACAAATACGGCTACATCGCTCTTCATACCCCTCCACCAATATTGGCGATTCAAATCCTGATACATCTTTGTGCCTCTCGGGTGCACCACAAGGCGTGAATGGTGAAACTCTCGGAGTACTTCCTCTCAGCAAGACTCCAACACAAACAAACGGTCCTAGTATCTCACACTTTGGTTAGGGCACATATTCAATCCTTTCTCTACTTTCCTACTTGAAATCTTCTCCCTAAGGGTTTCTACCTCAAGGTCATCCCTATGTGCTTCTAACACTCAGTTCATGAGTGTAGGTTGTGCAACCATAGAAAACAAGGTTGCAGATTCAATGGATTTGCCAAGATGCAAGTCAAACTCCCCAAGAGTACCCAACATTTCCCACTCCCGGATGGCGACACTGGCCACACTACTGATAAACTTCCTACTCAAAGCATCAGCTAGTACGTTGGCCTTTCCGGGATGATAATGCAACTCAAAGTCATAGTCCTCTATGAACTCCATCCACTTCCTCTGCCTCAGGTTCAAGTCTTTTTGTGAAAACAGATATTTCAGACTTTTGTGATCAGAAAATACTTCGAACTTCTCACCATACAAATAGTGCCTCCAGATCTTTAAAGCAAATATCACTGCCGCTAACTCTAAGTCGTGAGTAGGGTAATTTATCTCGTGTGTTTTCAAATGCCACGAGCCATAGGCTATTGCTTTCCTCTCTTGCATCAAAACACAACACAAACCTTCCAGTGAGGCATCACAATAAACTGAGTAACCCAAACCCCTCTCCAGGATAATCAAAACTGGAGCAATGGTGAGTCTAACTTTAAGTTCCTGGAACGACTTCTCACAAGTCTCATCCCACACAAATTTGACCCATTTCCTCGTCAGCCTAGTTAAAGGTGAAGCTAGCTTAGAGAAATCTTTTACAAACCTCCGGTAATATTCGGCAAACCGCAGAAAACTACAAATCTCAAAGGCATTCTTAGGTCGTGCCCAATCTTGCACTGCCTCAATCTTGGATGAATCCACCGTCACCCCTCCCCCGGATATCACATGGCCTAAGAACTTAACTTCTCTCAGCCTGAATTCACACTCCCCGAATTTAGCATATAGCTTATGGGCTCTAAGCAATTCAAGTACTACCCGTAAGTGTTCTTTGTGTTCCTTCTTTGAAGGTGAATAAATTTAAATGTCATCCACAAAGACGACTACAAAACAATCTAGGAACTCACGAAAAATCCGGTTCATTAAATCCATAAACACAGTCGGTGCATTGGTCAGCCCAAAAGAATCACTAGAAACTCATAATGGCCATATCACGTACGAAATGCCGTTTTCGTGATATCCTCCTCCCTTACCCTCAACTAATGGTAACTCGACCTCAGGTCTATCTTAAAAAAACAACAAGACCCCTTCAACTGATCAAATAGGTCATCTATACGAGGCATTGGGTACTTATTCTTAACAGTAACTCGGTTCAATTTTCGATAATCGATACAAAGCCGCAAGGCTCCATCTTTCTTTTTAGCGAAGAGGGCCAACGCTCCCCAAGGCGAAGTACTAGGACGGATAAAACCTTTACCTAACAATTCTTGAAGTTGAACCTTCAACTCACTCAACTCAATGGGTGCAAACTGATATGGTGCCATAGAAATCGGTGCTGTGCCAGGTACTAAATCAATAGAGAACTCAATCTCTCGGTGAGGTGGTAAACTAGTAAGATCCTCGAGAAAGACATCGGGGTATTCATTCACCACCCTTAGCAGCTCAACTCGAATTTCATAACACTCATTATTCTGAAAGCTAGTAAGAAGACAACTAAGTTCACTCCGCCCATGCAGATCATACACCGGTGATAAGACTCTATCCACCCAATCCCCCAAGAAATAAAAATAATCCCCGCTCAAGGTACATACAATAACCCTCTGACGGTAGCAATCTATAATAGCCCAGTATGACGATAACTAGTTCATACCCAAAATAACATCAAAACTAGTCATATCAAGTAGAACAAATGCAAATGGAAGTCGACGACCAGCAACCTCTATATCACAACCCTGTCACCCCTGTCTCAGAATAACCTTACCAGCAATAGGTGACTCTACAAAAATAGGGAATGCTAACTGTGCTAACTCTAACCCCAAAATCAATGCAAATGCAGACGAAATAAAAGAATGGGATGCACCTGTATCAATCAACACATTGGCAACTGAATTGCAAAACAAGAAAGTACCTTTCACTACTGAAGGAGCAGGTAAAAGATCTAGCGCAGTAACAACATACACACTCCCTGTTGGCCTCTAATCTACCTGCTCACCCCTCGAAGCATAGGCCTGCTGTACTGACTGAGCTGAAAAAGCTCCCTAATTAGCCCTTGAGGCCTGTGCTGACTGCGCTGGCTGGTGACTCTATGTCTGCCTCGAACCAGACACACCAGATATGCCACCCAACTGTGGGCAAGACCTCTTCAAGTGCCTTGCCTGGCCACACTGATAGTAAGTGGGTGGCTGTCCTCTACCCTGACTCTGGCCCTGAGAACGAGCCAAAGACCAAGCTGCTCTATGCCCTCCTCCTCTCTGCGGGCAAGCTGGAGACTTGTGGCCCAACTGGCCACACTTGAAACAGGTCACATCTCCCTAGCCACCTCTCCTAAAACTCGAGCTAGGCATTGGAAAGGTAGACCTCGATTGAACTCCCTAGGACTACTGAGGATTAGAACCCCTCTACTTCTTTCCGTCCCCCTGACTATTCTAACTCCTTCTGGAGCCCCTCATCCTTTCTTCCTCAACTTGCATGATAGTCTCAAGATGGGCCGCTGCCTTCACAAGGCGCCCATAATCTCTAATCATGGATCCGACCACTCAAAATACGAGTCCGATCCTCAACATCTTCTCAAACTCCAAACAACAGCGTTTCTCAGTCGCCACAAACTCAGGTGCAAATCTAGAGAGGCTAGTGAAGGTGGCCTCGAACTCGGTTACAGGTATGTTCAACTGCTTGAGGTGAGAAAACTGATCTCTCAACTTCTCCCTAAAAGTGAGAGGTAAGTACTTGTCCTGGAAGGCGTCAACGAAAGCCTCTCAAGTCCCTCCAATGCGTTCCCTCGCATATTTCCACCATTGACCCGTGTCTCCCTTCAATTGGAAGGATGCCAAGGTCACTCTCAATCCCCCGTCTTCGATGCCAAGCATCTCAAACATTTTCACCATCTGTTCTAGCTATTCATCTGCCTTCAGTGGCTCTTTTAGGTCTCCCAAAAACTCATTCGGATTTGACCGGAAGAACTCTCTTTTTTGAAAAGAAGGCCCTGCCTCAGCTACTTGAGCCTGGACTTGATTCTCAGCTTTGAGAATGTCCATTGATTCCCTCAATGCTCCGGTCATTTCACGGGCTAAGGCGCCGATGGCCTACTGGTTTGGCCACATTGGCCTGACCAACCCCTTTCTCTTGTGCCAGAATCTCATCCGGTATGGGCACCTCGTGCCTTCCAGGTCTACCACGCCTACCTCCATGACTACGTCCTGACATCCTAATAATGATGACATAAGAAATTAGCACATTCACAAATGTGCCGAAGCTAATTCACTCATGTCCTAATACATTGGACAATAGTAATTCACTCCACATAAGCATGTAATCACGTAAATACATACGAATTTCATATCCGGATAATGACCGTCCCGCGGCGTTTCTAGAGTTCCAATTAGAAATAGCAGTGATCAAGTGCCTTTCTAACAAGACTTTTAGAAACCCATAAACCCAATCAACATCCAAGAAACTTAATCTCATACCCAAATAATCATATAAGCATGTTGTCATATAAGCACCTATCGTTCACACTTGAGTCTCTAGCAAGCGAGACAAACCCATTGTGGTACTAACCACTTCCTACGTACCTAAAGTATTCAAACCCAGTACGCTCTGATACCAAGTTGTAACATCCTCAAAATAATACAAATAACCCAACTCATAAGAGAAATGAATATAACATAATTGGTACACTTTCACATAACAGAATTTGTATTACAAAGGGGTTACATGCATTATACATTCATAAACGTCCACTCTGAATCTACAGCATGTAATGTAAATTAATAACAACAAATTAAATGCCCTAGTGGCTTACATCTTTCCAAGACATATCTTGGTTACAATAAAAAATGAGCTTAGCTCATTACATTTTAAGCCCTTGGCTTTACAAAAATATACAATCAAAATGAGAAACTGTAGCTCGACTTTTTCGCGCCCCGTTTTCGGAGAGCTCAAATTGGTCATACAGTTCGGACTCCGGTCACGGTTCTGAATCTAGTTTCACAAGGTGCAATGTGAAACTGATAAACACCAAAGAGTCCAATTCGACAAATCATTTTGGAAAATCGATTTTGAATCAAATAATGCCAAAATTGGACTGCTTTGCCAGATTACAGAGTCGCCACCTAAATATTTTGTTTTTCGAAAAATTTAGGAAACCCTGACTCGTGCCAAAGGCCACGTGTCCGTCATCACCAAAGTTGCCTCGGCTCGGGAACTTGGGTACGAGAGGGGAAGGTCCTGAAATGAGCACCCCCACTCGCCCGATCAAAAGATCGACCTCGACTAATCATGATATATTGTTTTATAAACCTCATGTGTTCTTATTCCGGTTATTAGCTAACTTTACTATATGACGCATACATACAAGTGTAGACTATATCGCAAGAATTGGAACAAAACAACTCATATTTGTTTTTGAAAATGGTTTGAAGTTACCACCCTTGAGTGGGCTAAAACACGGATTTGCCACCTCAAGTGGGCTTTAAACATGATTTGTCATTTCGCAAAGTAGGCTTAAAACTCACATTTTGTTGAACTGTTCCAATGCAAACAACAAAGCCTTCATCCACAGGCATTCATGTAGTTTAGCAAATAAACATATAGCCTCATGGCAAGCATGCTAAACATGGCAATATGGCAATCACACTCATGCAAATATGCTAAAGCGTAAAACTTACCGAGTACTCCAAGCCAAAACAAAAGCTAGTTAAAAAAAAATGCATGATCCTAACTATACAAGATGCCTAATGCAACACATGCAATATGAGATTAATAGGCTTGGCTACTAATATGTCATATGAATTAATTTGATAACATGCTTTGAAACACGTATTCAAAGAAGTGTATTGAAATTGCGATATAGTTTGAATGGTGCGCCGAGCCTCGGTGCATGCAAGACAAATGAATAGATGCAAACATACGAGTAGAAGGTATGCTAATCAAAACATGTCCCTAATTTAACAATCGAAAGTGGATAAATAAAAGGGAGAAAGACGCAGGGTTGGAAGACATGCAAGCACGCATGCACACTTATTATAATATTACGCCCTCGCGAAGGAGGGTCTGAATGAATAAGCTAAGCTAATTATTACAAAACGAAATTATTTAACTATTCTAGCTAATTAATTATTACAACACAATTGAATAACTAGCTATGCTAAGCTAATTAAAATATTACAAAACGAATTAAGCTAATTAATTACAACACATGTATGAAGGAATTAGCTAACTTCTTCTATGCTAACAAAAGTGAATAATGGTCTCGAGGGCGAGGGATGCATACATGCTCGATTGCTTCACCCGAAAATGCCCTTGCCTTGCCATTAGATGCCTCTGTTTGCGCTCATTTGATCACTGAAAATTGTACCAACTTCCAGATTGCCTCTGCTCCAACACAGGAACACATTTGTGCAAAAATTCACTGGTGGCCAGTCGGCTATAAAAAGTGGCTGTCGGCCACCCCAACTGGCCGGTCGGCTACCTTAAGTGGCCGGTCGACCACCCATTTTTCTGGACTTCTTCTTTTGCTGCAACAGAGAGCAAACAGAGACAAAGCAATGTATTTTCAAGAAATGTGTGAACTGCTACTCTCCTTATCATCTCTTAAGCTTAAAAGAGTGTAGCTCTTGGCTCTTAAGCCATCAACCAAGCATGTTCAATGCATGATGGCTAGAGAACCAAGCTTGTACAAGGTTAATGAATGCACAAACAAGACCAAATAACCACCACCCTATCATGCATGATCAAGAGTGACGGTGACCAAGAAAATTGGCATGTTTCATCACTTTGAGTATGAAATGTCCCATTTTTCTTGTGTTCAGATTAACGTCCAATCCAAACACATGCAATGCAACACAAAGATGCTTAATCTTGCATCTTTTATTTTGCTCATTTTGTTTACACATTTTACATTACTGATTAGTCCTTTAATCGATTAAGTCCAAGGTGAGAGTCTTCTAAAGAGAAAGAAATGTCAACCAAGGATGATCTAAGGCAAGAGAGAGGTCATGCCTTTGGTTAGTAGAAACTCTCAAAAGAGGATTAAAACCATTAAGCATGAACTCTATATCAAGCTTAAAGAATCCCAAACTTGAAACAACTCTCAAAAGCGATTGAAAGTGAGACAAATGAGCATGTGACAGAGATTATGATGCTGAGATTACATGCAAAATAATGCTATAACATGCAAGCAACTCAAACGCTTCATGCTTAAAGCCTTAAAACAATGAGCTAGTGAATACCATTACACTATAACCATGCAATACAAGCCTCAAAGGACTTAACCAGCCCAAAACAGAGTTAAAGAAGGCCAAAATAGTAGCAAAAACATGTTGAAATTAAGCTAACACAAGCTAGAATAATAAGTTAAATCATGAAGCATGCTTGACTAGTAAGCACAATTGCACTACAAGTACAAAAGGAAAGCCTCAAGTGCTCCAACCAACCCAAAACAGAGCTGAAACATGCCAAAATAGAGCCTAAAACATACTTGAATTAAGCTAAGGTAAGCTAGAAAATCAAGCTAACATGTGAAGCAACTTAGGCATGGAAGCAAGACACAAGGAGGGAAGGCTAACCCCTCCAATTTTGGATTTCAAAATTTGATTTTTACCATTGAAATAACTCTGAATTTCAGTGGTTAAAAGGGCCAAAAAGTTTGATTTAAAGGTGGTAAGAAATGGCACAAAAGGCTTCACAAGCCAAAGAGCAAAAAGGGGAGACAACCCCCTAGCTCAAAATAGGCTCAAACAACCATTTTTAGGACTGAAAAATAGAGGTTTTTACAGTTGAAAATCAGCCCAAAAACAGTGTGAAAAGATGGCAAAACAAGTGTTCAAAGCAAACTAGCAAAACAAGTAATATACCTCTTGGAGCCAAAGCACAAAATAGGCACAAATCTGAGCTTAAACCACCTTCTAGAGCTCAAAGGAGGCTCCAAGAGAGCTTCAAGCAACATCAGCCCAAAGATAAACCACTTTGGTTGAGGGTTGATAGGTTAAATTTTGAAGTATACAAGCTTCTAAGCACAAAAGCTCAAGAGAGAGAGAAATCTAGAGAGAGATGATGGTAGAGAGAGAGAGAGATTTTAGAGAGAGAGGCTCCCAAACCTTCCAACCTTCAAAACTATAGAGAATGGCCTCCATATATAGCAATATATGAGCTTCAGGTCGAAATATCTGAATTAGGACAGTTGGAGCAATGTGAAAATAGCTGGAGGCAAAATATCTGCAAAATATCTAAGTTTGGGACACCAGTGGCCGACCGGCCACTTTTGGTGTTCGATCGGCCACTTTTATGGCCGACACCCCTCACTTCTGGCTGACCAGCCACTTAAAGTGGCCGACAGCCCACATTTGTGGTCGACAGCAACAATCTGCTCTCCAAGTTCAACTTCAAATGGGCATATCTCCTTAAAATGGCCGACATCCCACATTTTAGGTGATTCTTGAGCCTAAATTGAAGCCTCAAAAGTTTTCTTTCCAATGGTGGTAGCCTCACATCAAAATTACAAGTCTACAAAAAGTTATGCTCATTTTAGTGATGACTGCTCAGTTTCAGTCCTAACCAGATTGATGCCCAACTTCAACCAACCATATCTCCCTCATCCGGACTCGGCTTTAGGAGATTCTTGAGTGAAAAATGAAGCCCCGGAAGTCCACTTTCCAACGGTGGTGGCCTCATAGATGAAATCCAAGTGTACAAGAGGATAGGCCAATTTTAGCGAGGGCTGCTCGACTTTCTCTTAACGGTTCATGCCCAAATTCTTCCCCTAACTAGGTTTCTTCCCTCTCCTCCAATTTTATTCAACTCCAAACCTCTAACCAAGGTGTTTTGAAAGATTTTTCAAAGATTTCACCTCTCTTTCATTTATTCTCACTTTGTCCTTGCTCAGTTTACCGAAAAGCGCAACATTTATCAAAATGCGAGCCTCAGAACATCGTAAAGAAATTTTCAAAAATATTTTGAAAGAGAGGGTTTTAAGGTCTAAAATCTTTTTGGTCAAAAGGCTTTGGTCCAAAAAGGGGGTGTGAGGTTGGGATTTGACGCTCTTCTTGCCAAAGAAATCGAATCTTTGCATAGCATAGCCTGCACCATCGAGTAAGCAATCAGCGGCGCCCAAGTCTTGAGGGCGGTCAAAAATGGGGTGTCTACAGATGCCCTTGCTTCCAAAAGTTTCTCCAACACTATTCCCTTGGCGGAGGCATGCCATCATTACCTGAAAATGTTATTCCCAAGTAAGGTGAGCCAAAGCCTAGGAGAAACCATCTAACGCAGTATATGAAATTTAGCAAAGGTATAAGTACACTATGCATAGACAACGTGAAAGATAAAGGCATCTACATTATGTATAGTCTTACATTGCCAAACTCAATCATTAAGCCATTTCCCTTCATTTCATTTAATTACATAAGCCAATTTTATCATTTCTCAACAACCCAACTGAGATTACAACCCATTAGTTCTAGAACCACATTATCAACACGTAAGCACTTCAAACTTTTCTTTCTCTAATATTTCGTTCGCGGACAATCGTCAAACGAGACCCATGTATTCTTTCACGAATATTTCGTTTGCGGGCAGCCGTCAAACGGGACCCATATAAACGTAGGCTATACAAGCACTACAATTGCCATTTTACGAATATTTCGTCCGCAGGCTAGACACCCATGTATAATTTCATTACTTTCACCCAAGACACTCCGGCCAACTTAATTATAATAGGGTCCATCCCCTTTCTCCTCCCAAACAATCATTCATACATATGCAATGTATTTAATCACAAACTCAAACAATGGAGTACATGCTCTTTCTATTCCCAAATAACCATACATATACAATGTATATAAATATAGTCATATTCAATAATAAGCACAAGTGATTAGTTTCAATTCACCTAATCCGCATGCAATTTCTACAACAATCATAGCTATTCTCCACCGATAGCCCAATACCGTTATTTCAAAACAGATAAAAAGATCTCATAACAGATAGTTTATTCAAAACTACCAAAGAATGGAATAACACATAACCAATCCCACAATTCATATCAATACCCTTTCAACTTCACATTTTCAATGTCAATTTCCATTATGTATACAAAATAATAATTTGATTCCATTAGGGAAAATTCCCCATTTTTCCCCAAATATAAGCCAAGTGCCAAAATAATCAAATTGTACACAATACAACATTATTTTCAAACCCCTTAAGCATTTATTTCACCTTCATCCAAAAACCCCTCTTTCCATTTTATGCCCAAATCCTAGGTTTGCCTTAAAACACTCCTAAATCACATCATTGTTACACAAGATACCAATAACTAATCTAAATATCATATAAAAGTGTAGAAAAGATCCTTACCTCAAGCTTAGATGAGAGAGAAGAGTGCAAAGCTCAAAAGTCGACGGCGACGAAACAACGATTTGCCCCAATCAAAACGAAGCCCTTGACAAGCTCTACACTTAATCTCAAAGGAAAAAAGTGAAAAGATCACTTTAGGTGAGTAGATCTAGAGATTTAAGGGAAAAAGTTTGAGTTTTAGAGAGAGAGAAGAGAACTCACGCTTTGAAAGCAAAAAAGGGAGGAAAATAATGAGAGAAAAGTGGTTTGAGCCTATTTATAGTAGTAGCAGCAAATAGCCCTAAGGTCAAATAAAATAATAGGCCCAAAACCCTCCCAAAGGTAGGGTCCATTCGAACCTCAAAATTCTGAAAAAAAACACGCAAGGGTCGACCTTTTAGGTAGAAAAGACAATCTGGTAATAAGCAAGGGGGTCGACCCTTAGATAGGGAGGGTCGATACTAATTTCCAGCAACTAACACACAGATTCTGCAATATACAAGGGTCAACCTTTCCCAGACTGGTGTCGATCCTTGTGGACAGCAACAAGAGGCAGGTGTCGACACCACTAAGGTTGGTGTTGACCCTAAATTCCAGCAACACTTCTAGAAACTTCACCAATAGGTAAGGGTCGACTCTTAGGAAGGATGGTGTTGACCCTAGAATAGAATTTCTAAGTTTCTAAGGAAGTTTTGACAAGAACAAGTGCAAACAAACAAATCCAACGAGTTTAAATCGGATTATACTCCTCCAAAACCAACATATAACAACACCAAAGATTTTCAAAATAAAATAAAGGATTCAAATACACTTCCCAAAAAGCTTCGAAGGACATAGGTGCTACAACTTCACAATTCCATTTTTGTTATGCGTCCATGTAGTGTTTAATAGTAATGAATAAATCCTTTTCTATAAAGGAAAAATGATTTGTGGCACTAAAACTGTTGGCACTAATGGCACTAATTTCCTGTTTTGGTAACTTTGTTTTTTTTTTTTTTTTTTTCTTTACCTGATATAGAAATTAGTGCCATTAGTGCTCAACAAATTAGTGCCACAAATCAAAGCCCTCTATAAAGTCCCATGAAGATTACATGAAAGATTCAAAAGAAGGATGTATAACCCATGCTGCCTTCATTTGAAAAGACCGTTTGGAAGGTTGAGGAATAAAGCCATAAAGTGAGATGAGAAGAGGACAATGATCTGAGGCCGTCCTGGGGAGATGCTGAACCCACACTTTTGGAAATTAAGACCTCCAAGTATCATTACAGAAGGCACGATCCAAACGTTCCCTTATATTTGCTCTCCCTTGCTGACCGTTAATCTAAGTAAACTGGGGTCCAAAGAAACCCAAGTCAATTAATTGATATTTATCCAAACATTCCACAAACCCATCAATTCGACGTTGAGAATGAGTGACCCCTACTTACTTTTTGACATTTAAGGTGATATCCTTCAAATCCTCTACTACCAACCGAGGCAATGGTAGACCACGGGCTATTCTAGGTAAGTAATCTCATAGATCAACTCGAGAGGCAAGGTTAGGACTAGCATAAAAGGCCGTAAATAACCAATAAACCTAATTTTTCCAGCGAACAATAGCTCTTAAAACTTGCGTGTAGAGGTAGAACTTCAACATCAACTAAACATCTCTCTAGAACATTCAAATCCGACCAGCAAACTCAGCCTCCGTTTGGGAAGTGGGTTGGCTCTTTGGCTTTTTGGCTCTTTTAGCTATATGAGCCTGGGCTTAAAAGCTTGGTTTGGGAAGAGCTTTTTGATTTTTTGACTTTTTTGACTTTTTTTTGTGAGAGAAGAGTGTAATGATTATGGGTTGGATGTGATTTTTTGTCTTTTGTGGCTCAAAATTGCTATTTTGTCTTTTGTGGCTCATTGAGCCAAAAAAGCCCAATGAGCCACTTCCCAAACCATGCCTGAGAGTGGCCTTAGCTAAAAATCGTGTATGATGAAGAATTCTATTTGTTCGAAGGCTCTATACTCTAGCCTCTAATAGAATAAGCATAACTAGATCATATGATGGAATAATTCGCAAATGGTTCTTAGGGTTGCATCACTCATTGCCCCTTGATATCTTCATTGGGTCGACAATAGTAGGTGGGCCAAAAGCTTGGTCATATGTACATCGCGATTGGCCCGCTTTGATCTGCTCCAGCTGACACAACTGTTGCATCGCCCTTGCCATCAACAGAGGTAGTAATATAGGCATCTTGAATTGTTTTCTTAGATCCACATTGTGATTCAAGATCTCTTCATCTTGAGATGGATGACATTTATGTGCTTGCTCAAAATGATCAGATAGGGGCGTTCTGTCGGATGGTCGACCATGAACCTCATCAGTTGATTGTGTAGATAAGCTACCTATTGTAAGGGTAGAAGATTAGTCTAACGGGGGAAGTTAAAATGGAGGATTGTAGTGCCAAGGTCGATCCATAGTTGTTAGGTAGTCTTGAGCCATCAGCTTGAAAGGATTAAAGATGGGGAAAATCTTTCAGAGACATAGAAAAAAGGGGTGAAGAGAGATGGGGTTTGATTTGAGACAGGGTTTGGTTGACCCTGTCTAAGCAAAGTGGCATGGGTTTTAGAATAGGAGGAGGATGGGTTAACGAATTTTTCAAGGGTAGGTCCTGTTTAGACGTACTAGGTCGACTAGCAGCCTTTGTGTGAAGGGTACTAACATCAGTAAAATGGGGCTCAAGCCCATTCAATAGGAGGTTTCATTTAGAAATTTATCATTTTTGTCTAGCCTAACCACTAGGTTGTCCATACTTACTGTGTCATCAGCCAATCCATACTTACTGTGTCATCAGCCAAAGCTGCAAAATGTGTACCAATTATTCTAGAATCAACCACTTCCTTATCCGTTTTTGTCTGTATCTGCACGTCATCTCTTTTCCACACACTACTTGCTTGAGGTACAATACCTTTACTAGATTTAGTGCCATATGGGTAATGGTACCCTCTCTTGGAACGATTCTATGCAATCATCTAAGGACCAAAATTTTGAACTAGTAGAGCTCTGATTCTGGTTGCCTATCGCCATTGTTATCTTGTTCCTGCAGCTTTTTAAGAGTTAGGCATTCATCTTGCTTGTGCCCATAACGCCCACATTTAAAGCAAATTAAGTGCAATCCTCCATATCAACTGTGAAACTTTCCTGGTGAATGCCTACTTTTGAGACAAGTGTCTTTTGCAAATTAAGCTTAACATAAACTTATGCAAAATGACCTTGAGATGCCTTCGCAGTCAGTTTATCCGTCTTAATTGCCCTTCCAACCAAGTTCCTTAGTCTCATCAATAAATTTTCCTCAACGTATTCGATCGGTCTGCCTGGGAATCGGATCCACACAAGAGTTGTTCATGGTAAGATAATGGCCCATAATTACCTATGGACCATCAAGCAATACACGAAGGTAGTCTTATTTGGTGGCGAATTTGATCAAGTAGTATCCTTCTCCCACATCAACGCCTCAAAATATTGGTGTAGATGCCATATTTGCTTCATTCGTTGGATCAGCACATTGTAGCCAACTGACCGACCTAGAACCATAACAAAGTGCCTTCCTCCACGGTGCCCTCAGCTTCGTTAATTCCTCTGGCAGAACCAATAAGGTAGGCCAATCAATGGTAGGAGATGGCTCCATTAAGCTTGGATCCGGGGGTACTGCTGTGAGTCTCTCACAGCAGTAACTGCTGCGAGACAAAACGACGCCGTTTTGTCTCTTAGATGCATATTCAAGTTCCAAAAAAAAAAAAAAAAAAAAAATAGCCGGTGAGAGGGCTCGAACCCAGAGCACGTGAAGGAAAAAAACATCTTCAACCACTGCACTACTTAGAATACCATTGAATACCAAGGGGATATATTTTATTTATTACTTCAATATTTTGGACATATATTTTATTTATTTCTTTATGAAAATATCTTTCAAACCAACATAATTGTTATTTATTTATATATATGTTTATATACCTAAGTTAAGAATAAATATGCGTATACCAATTATTTTAAATGGTGTCATTAATAAAAAAATTTATATGTACATAAATCAAACTAGGTGGATGTCAACTAGGTGGGCACTATTTTTTTTCTCACTATAAAATTAAGAATAACATAGTAAAATGATATTAAATGACATTTACCTAATTTGATTTATGTAAATATAATTTTTTTCAATATTTTTTTTTCTCACTATAAAATTAAGAATTACATGGTAAAATAATATTAAATGACATCCACCTAGTTTGATTTATGTACATACAATTTTTTGCAATATTTTTTTTTCTCACTATAAAATTAAGAATTACATGGTAAAATGATATTAAATGACATCCACCTAGTTTGATTTATGTACATATAATTTTTTTTATTAATGACACCATTTAAAATAATTAATATACGTAATATTTATTCTTAACTTAGGTACATAAACATATATATATATATAATTTTAAGGGTAAATTACAAACACACCCCCTGAGATTTACTTAAATTACATTATGCCCCTAAAGTTTCTAATTTCATAACAAATAGGTCATTTTATTAATAAATCATCAAGTTAATTAATCGTTTTTAATAATATTAAAATTTTATTTCAATTAATAATTCAAATAATTTTATTATTGTATGGATGAACAGTTAGAAATTTCACTTTTTCAATTAATTCTGTTAAATAAAAAAATTCTGACAGTTAGGTATTTGTAATTTTTTAAACTACAGAGGGTAATTCGTATTTTAAGTAAACATCAAGGGGTGTATTTTTAATTTATGCTAATTTTAACTAGGTGGACACTATTTTTTTTTCTCATTATAAAATTAAGAATTACATGGTAAAATGATAATAAATGACATCCACCTAGTTTGATTTATGTACATATAATTTTTTTTTATTAATGACACCATTTAAAATAATTGGTATACGTAATATTTATTCTTAACTTGGGCTATTTTGGGAAGATGGTTATAATCAGCTTTTTGGTGAAAAGCTGCTTATAAGCAACTTTTTTGTGAGAGAGAAAGTTAGTAATAATCAACTTCCCAAAATAGACCTTAGGTACATAAACATATATATAAATAATTTTTTTCATTAAAAACAATTATGTTGGTTTGAAAGATATTTTCATAAAGTAATAAATAAAATATATGTCCGAAATATTAAAGTAATAAATAAAATATATCCGCACACCATTCAGTGGTAGGCTAAAGCAGTGCAGTGGTTGAAGCCGTATCTTTTCTTCACGTGCTCTGCGTTCGAGCCCTCTCACCGGCTGATTTTTTTTTTTTTTTTGGAACTTGAATATGCATCTAAGAGACAAAACGGCGTCGTTTTGTCTCGCAGCAGTTACTGCTGTGAGGGACTCACAGCAGTATCCCCGGATCCATTAAGCTTTGGTTAGTTGAGAGTAGTAGGTCATCTTTGTCATAATCATCATGATACCAAGTTTTTGGCTTGTCTCCAGGCCCGACCCTGAGATTTCTGGGGTCCAAAGTCAATAATTAACTAATAAATTTTTAGGGCCCTTCACATCTTTTTTTTCATTGAATGAAAAAAAATGAAAAAAAAAAAATGAAGATAAAAGACAAAATTTGTGTCAAAATCACAAAAAATACTTAGTATTATATTACAACAATTAATAAGTGTCGCATGATCCTCGCTTTTCTTGCATTTTTAGAAGCAAATAAATCAATCATAATTGCATAATCTAATTTTTTCGCAAAATCATTTTCAATGAATAACAATGCTAATTATTTTCAATGGGTCTTTCAATTTTTTAATGAGTCAATTTATTTTAAGTTAGTTTGGGTCTTCCTTAATTTTTTTTTTTTGAATTTAAAATATACCTAATATATTACAATAAACTATAATAGAAGGATCCTTTTTTGGGTCTATATTCAATGGATAACAATGTTAATTTTTTTAAATGGGTTTCTCAATTTTTTAATGGGTCAATTTATTTTAAGTTAGTTTGGGCCTTCTTTAATTTTTTTTTAAACTTAAAATATACTTAATATATTACACTAAACCATAATAGAAGGGGCCCCTTTTTTGAGTCTATTTTGAAGGGCCCTAGGCTATGGCCTTATTGGCCCATGCCCAGGGCCGGCACTGGTTGTCTCCAATGAGCGCCTCTCGAAAGGACCTATGGACACACCCAGATCCCTATCTCGTTCCATTTCAGTATCATTGTGCTCTTCTTCATCGGTTTCTTCCATAGATCCATGATTACGTTGTTTTTTGACCTTCTTATTACTTCAATGAAGTAAGCCCAATTCTTGAACAGAAATGGTTGGGACGTCATTGGTTTCCATATTCTCTCTCTCTCTCTCTCTCTCTCTCTCTCTCTCTCTCTCTCTCTCTCTCTCTTTATACCTAATCGGTAATTTCTCATTCCTTTTCACCTCTCTCAACTAGTTTGCAATAAAAAAAGATAAATTGTCCCATTATGTATACTTGGATGAGTGAAACCCCAAACTCAAAAGTTTGATTCACTTTCTATATCTAATAATATAGCAGTCCATTAGAATATAACCCCCCCTCCCCCTCTCTCTCTCTCTCTCATCATTAGCCAATAACCTCTTTTACATATCAGTTTATTTAAAAAATGGCCTAAAAGTGGGGTTTTATATCATTTTCTAAAAAGTAATATTGAATTTTTATGTTTTACCTTGTTCATATTTATGTTTTCATATTTATATGCAATACAAATGGATAAAAACATGAAGTATGCTAAATGAAACGTGATGTCTCTAAACTAACCATCATAAGCTAGTAAATAAAAGAGAGAAAGATGTGGGGTTGGAAGACATACACATTATTATATTGCTTTCTCACGAAGGAAAGTCCAAATAAACTAACTAGCTAAACTAATTAAAACTAAGCTAATAAAGCTAACTATTACAAACCGGAATGAAGAACTAGCTAAACTACATAACTAATTATTACAACAACATACGAATTAACTAACTATTCTACTTAATTAATTATTACAACATCACAACTAGTTTTAACTAATTAAATAATTACAACACAAGTGCAATTAAAAGAAGTAAGTAAGCTAAACAATTAAGTACTAATCTAACTACTTCACCTTGGGAAGCGAGGGATATTCATGTGCATGCTCGGTTTCCACCCGAAAAGCCGCTGTTTTGCTTTTAAAAGGTCTTTGTTGCGCAAAGAACACATACACTATTGACCACTTCCAGAATAACTCTGCTTTGCCCCAGAAACACACTGCTAAATTTTGCATCAGTGGCTGTCCGGCCAGTGATGAAGGTTGCTGGCCACCAGTGATAGCTGGTTGGCGCCACCTGCCGGTCACTGTTACACAGTTCTCCTTGTTGCAATAGAGAACAAACAGAGCATGCACAGGGTATTTTCAAGGGTTGTTTGCACCATTCGCCCCTCCTTATCATGAACAAATCAAAGGAGTAGTGAACTTAAGCCACCAACCACCAACTCAAGCAATTTCAATGCATGATGGCTTGTGAATCAAAGTGTGCAAATTCAATAAGTGCAAATTCAATAAATGCAACAAAATAAGACTCTAATCTCCTCTCTTTTATGAAAGATCAAGAGAAGTGGTTGACCTTAGAGACTTGAATCATTTCATCACTAATTAGTATGAAATGGCCCAAGTTTCTATGTGTTCAATTAACGTCTGATTGAATACAACCAAATTTTATCTTGCACCTTTTAGCCTTACTTTTATTACTCATTATTACTCATTTTAGATTACCATCCATTCTTTAATTCAATTGAGTCCAAAGGTGAGTTAAGTCCTCTAATGGAGTGAAGTACTAAACTAAGAGTTAACTTAAGACATGAAAGAGATGTCATGCCGTTGATAATAAACACCTAAAAAGGATTAAACCATTAAGCGTGTCAACCTCAATCTCATGCTTAAAGGAACAAGAGGCTTGAAACAACTCTCAAAGAAAAACAAAAGCCAAGAAAGGAGGGAGGTTGCAGAGATTATTAATACTGAAAATAAGTGAGAAAAGCATAAATAAATACTATTAACTCAAAGGAGATGGTGTCTAAGGCCTAAAACACGAAGCTCATGAGAACTATTACACTACAAGCATGCCAAACAAAGCTCAAATGCAACTGTCAACCAAAAACAGTGCTAAAATAGGTCTAATACAGTGTTGGAATTAAGCTAACAAATGCTAGATAATAGGCTAAAACATAGCACAAGCTAGGCTAGTAAGCAGGACACAAGGAGGGAAGGCTAACCCCTCCAAATTCGGACTTCAAAACATGATTTTTGCCATTGAAAAAGCTCTGAAAATCAATGTTTAAAAGCTCAAAAAAAGATAGTGAAAAGGTGGGAAACACAAGGGCAAAGGCCTTCAAAGCAAGGTACAAAGAAGGATAGACAACCCCTCAACCTTTAATGGCCTTAAAACCCAAGTTTCAGCCCAAAAATATAGAAGTTTTACAGCCCAAAATCATTTGGAAAACAGCAAGAAAAATAATAGAGAAAGCAAACAAATAGGCAAAGTCTTATACCTTTTGAAGAGGAAAGCAGTTCCAGGTAACAAAACTAAGCAAATACACCCTCTAGAGCTCAAACAAGCCTCAAGAGTACCTCAGCTCAAAGATGAGAAGATTTGGTTAAGAGTGTATAGGAAAAGGTTAAGGATTTGTAGGCAAAAGTATAGGAATTTGCTAGAGAGAGAGAGGGGCAATTTTGCTCCAAAATTTTTCTAACACCATGGCAAAGGGGAGGCTCTCTATATATAGAAAACATGAATTCTTCTCAAGAACATCCAGCTCTCCACGTGGGGGCAGATGCATGCATCTGTGCAAACAGCTGGCACACCTGTCACAAAATATCTACAAAAGAGACTAGTGGTCGGCAGACCACATCAGTGGCCGGCAACCAAAAAGTGATGGCCGACAGCCCAAAAGCTGCAGGCTTGAAAAACAATGGGTTTGGTTCAAAGACAAGGCAATAGGAGTGCAGGGTTGAAAGGTTCAAAGTTGTGGCATTTCGCTGAGGACTTCGAGCACTTGACAAACAAATAGACTCATCATCGGGTGTACATGCGAGGACGCCCAAGTTGTAAGAGTCGTCAAAAATGGGGTGTCTACATAGGGTATTAATTTTTTAACCCCTTTTCTGTTTATCGTCTCTCTCTCTTTCAAAATAGGGTATTAATGTTTTTTGCCCTTTTTCTGTTTATCAACTCTCTTTCTCTCTGTCTCTGTCTCTGTCTCTGTCTCTCTCTCTCTCAAAACACATGCATGTTACCTCTCCACCATCGCTCTTTGCCCTCGCTACTCCACCTTTAACGTCTACACTACCGTCGGCCCTTCTTGTATACACAGGACTCTTTTCTCTACATCAAACTCAGGTTCTTTTTTCTTTATTTTTTTATTGTATTACATCGATTTAATTGAGTTGTTTCAAAATTTTTATGGGTTTTCAATCTTCACAATTTTTTTAGCTTATAATCTAGCTTTGTTGTTGATTTGGTAAATAAATTAGTGAAGAAAACAAATTTCGTCATTAAATAAGAATAATCCATGAAGAATTATAAATTTTGTCACGTATAATAAAAATAATTGGTGACGAAATTTATTTTCGTCAATAAATATTTCCTTTTAGGTGAGAAAAAAAATAAAGTTTCATCACCAAAAATTTTCCCACTAATTTTTTTGGATGGCGCCAAAATTTTGACACTTTTGGTGAGAAAAAAATTTGTCACCAATTATAAATTTATTTATGAGGAATATATTTTCGCCACCAATAATTTTAAATATATATATTTTTTTAGAAACTTGATTTTAAATATTTTAAGATCATTTGGTGAGAAATATATTTTTGTCACTAATAATTTTTAATATGTTAAGACTTTTTGGTGAGAAAATTATTTTGTCACTAATTTTGGTGGGAGAATTTTGTCATATTAGGCGGTAATGAAAAAAATAGTCTACAATTTACCCTCATTTTTTATTTTTGTGTTTATTAGTTTTTCTCTCATCTCTGTCTCTCTCTCTCTCTTTCTCTCTCTCTCTCTCTCTCTCTCTCTCTCTCTCTCTCAAAACAAAACACGAGTTAGCCCCTTGTACTCCTCCTTCAGTGTGTTCTTCTCCAGCGCCGCCGCCGATGTCACTTGTTCTCGTCCTTCAGTGGCGCCGCCGACGTCGCATCTCCGAGCCCGTTCGCTCATCTCCTTTAGTGTCGTGTGTTCTCTTCCATCAGCACCTCTTATTATTCAAATTTTCTGTTTTGTATATGGGTCCTCTCTCTCTCTCTCTCTCTCTCTCATTCACTCAATTTCTCTATTTTTCTATCTCTGTTTTCCTTAATTTTCAGAATTAATGTTTTCCCTAATTTTCGAAACTAATGAGACACCCCATTAGTGATTTCTTGGGACTGTATTTTGCATTTAAAGGTTGTGATTTCTTCGGATTGAATGGTGGAGACATGATTCATTTGATTGTTAATGTTTATCCATGGTAGGCAGGTAGACAATTACTTATTTGCTTGGTTGTTTTCACAACATTGATTGACTTCCGCTGCCTTCACAGTTTTCCCTTATTGAACAGGTTTCTGAATAACATATTGATTAAATAATGACTCAGGGAAGGGGGGTTAACCCTCAAGGAAGTTAACTAATTATTTGTTGTAGATAGAAGGGGGAAAAAAAGGATTGTCAATAGATTTCTAGCAAAGGTTTATTAGCTGACGTGTCTTGATTATGCTACTCAAACTCCATAAATTTGTTATCTATTTAATTATGTTTACTAATATCAAGTAATTGTGCAAACTGTTTTGTTTCCCTATTTTTCCCATCCTGAGAAATTTCCTTGTTATGTTGGAAAGTTTTGATTGGTTTTAGAAAATCACTGATATTGTTATGTAATGCTATCGTTGAAATAGTATCTGTAGTAGGCTAATATATTAGTGGGATGAAAAATTGCTTGCATTGTCGACCATGGCACTTTCACACTAGTACTTACGGCCATTACAATATGTTATGGTGTCTGAATTTGATAGGTTTTGTAAAAGCATTCTGAAACCTTTTTTTTAACCCTAAATTTTGAAAGGGCAGGCCTTGGTGAAATGGTAAAGTTTCTCCATTGCAATTTGGGCATCATTGATTCAAACCACGGAAACAACCTCTTCACATGCAGGGATAACACTGCGTACATTTGACCCTCTTTAGACCCCTCAACGATAGAGTCTCATGCATTGGGACTAGCCTCTATTTTTCTCAAAATTTCCCCTAAAATCTTGTTCTAGAGTTAAGTTGCTATTTTTAGCTAAATTTACACTTTCTATCACCAAAATAATAAGATTTAACCTCTTAACTTTAGATTAAACACTTTTCAATGAGTCTTAAAATAATGTTTCCTTATTGGAGGTTGAATAATACTAACATCTAATTTGCTTCTTTGATGAATCTTTGACATTGTTTGGTAGTATTTAGTTGTGCTAATTGCAATTCTAGTTTAAAAAGGTTGGGGGAGTGAAAAGGTCAAGATTTATAATGAATTTTTATTTTAATAATTGAAGAATGACTAGCTAGGTTATTCAAGATTCTTTTTAGGTTAGGGAAGTGAAAAGGTCAAGATTTATAATGAATTTTTATTTTAATAATTAAAGAATGACTAGCTAATAATTAAAAAGGTTGAGGGAGTGAAAATGTCAAGATTGTACTTAGGTTATTCATAAAAAAATAAAATTGACTAATTATGTTATGATTTGGATTGATTCCTTTACTTCTATGATCATCCTTGCTAGCTGGACTAGCCTCCCGATTCTTCTTGGATACCATGCCTAGCTATTTGAGGATCCTTGTAGATGCCTGATGCTCTGCTCTTGCCATTATTTCTTGCCTTTGTTTTAGTTGGCTATGGTCATCTTCTCTTTGAGTAATTCCTCCTTGTAGGCTGTTTTGAGCTCTCCTTCTATTAGCAAGTTCACAGACCCCATCTCTCTTTGTTTATGTGGTCTCTAAACACATAAACAAAGAGAGATGGGGTCTATGAACTTGCTAATAAACAAAGAGAGATGGGGTCTGTGAAAGCTTGATGCTCTGTTTGGTTAGGAAGAAAAATGTTCTAGGGGGAAGCATTTGAGAGGAAAAGTAAGGAAAGTTCATAAATTATAATCCTCTGTTTTTCCTTTCATGGGCATAATTTTAAACCTCAGGCTTGTTTGACTGATGAAGTAAAAACAACATGACTTAGATTATATGTGCTTTTTTGTTCTCTACTTTTCCTCAATTAACAACAGGACGACAGATGGCGTTGCTTGTTTGGGTTGCCCTATGCAGGGAGATCCCTTCAACTAATCATGCTGAACATACCTCGAATATAGTTGAGCTCTCTTTGTGGGCCCAATAGTTGGAAGTTGATGTATATATTATTTTTAATTGGGTGGCTACTTAATGGTGTACTAAACTCATTTTAGTGAATGCTACACAACATACTACGTGATAGCTTTATCTGAATTTCGTACGCAACATTGTGACTTGTGTTGTTTAGCTTAGCTATGTTATTCTTCTAATCTTTCAATGGATATTTTTGTCGGACTTGTATTATGTTAAATCTTTGTTTGTTGCTGTCCACTTTCCGATGTAGATGAGTGAGTACCTACTACCATAGTTTTGTATTAACTTTGATGAACGTTCTTTAATTAGTCCTTATTTGCGGTGGCATACAGGTTGATTTTCATCTGGATGGATTCATAGATGCACATCATGCCATTCATTCACGCTATTTCACCTTATGAGAAAATCAAATATTGATTTTCATTTGGATGGATTCATTCACTCTTTTTAATTAAAATATTTATTTTTTATTTTTATATATATAAAATTTGTCCTATTCGCCTAACTTTAATTAACTCGGCATAGTCAGACATAGACAAGAGTTGGATTGCACTAGGTAGCACATTTGATGGAAGGATAAATCAGGCATATTATGACGGGGTAATATCATTTCTTCGGGCATATTATGACGGGGTAACATCATTTCTTCATTTTACAAGATGTTAGCAAAGTAGTGGAAACAAAGTGTGGATGGAGCTTGAGCACCCACACCTACAGACTACGAATAAAATACCTGAACCTTAAGAGTGCTAAGGGAGAGGAGTATGCTAGAAGCCACCCACCGCCTAAATGTGACCTCGAGAAATGAAAAAACTTCATTGACAGGAAGTGGAATTATAACAATTGGCTGGTAAACTTTTCTTATGTTTATTTATTGTTGACAATTACCTTGTCTTCCTAATATATATATTTTCCTATTGGAACTTGCTCCTTGTAGAAGCAATCAAAAGCTAGCATTGACAATAGAAATCAATTGAAGACAAAGCATAGATGTGGGTCAAAATCTCTCCTAGTTAGGGCATACGAGGCGGTGCGTCTTCTTTAATTTATTTTTTCATTTTTTTTTTATAAATATGATTCTATTACCATTATTCTTATTTAACTTATTAGTTGAAGAACAAAAAAATAAGACAAACGCAAATGGGGGCCACTACTAGAGTTGCCATGTGTTTATAAATCCACACACTTTGATGATGTCACAAAGCAGTGGATTTCTCCAGAGTGCGAAAAGAATTATGTATGTATATTTACCTTTTGTATTAGGATGACTATAATTTTTATTGTGTCTTTATTCATTTTTCTATTTTTTTTTTTTATAATTTAAATGATAGGATAATGTGATAAAGATCCAAGTTGAACATTACTTCCAACCTGATGTGGTTCCAATTACTCCGAATGAGCTATCTGTGAAGGTGCTCAAGCGAAGGTCGGGATATGTTAAAGAACTTGGGTTGAGTCCTTCCTTCTCTGTCAGGACTACCAGTGCTTCGACTGACAGTGGCTATGTGAGCCATCTGGAGATGGAAATACAAGAGCAAAAAGAGGAAATTCAGTCACAAAAAAAGGAAATTACAACATAGAAGCATGAAATTCAAGCACATATTAGTGTGATAAGAATGATGAATGAGTAGCTTGAAGAGCATTTGGAGATGACATCAAGCATCATGGAGTTTCTTAATAAGCAAGGTTTCAAAGGACAATTTAGAGGAGGTGGTATCCCATGAGCTCATAGATCGCCATTTTGGTAAGTTTCACTTGTTTTATATTTTTATTTTTCTCATGTTGGTTAGTATATACTAGTTAAAGCACAACAGTTTCACAAACTATTAACTAAGATTTAACAAGTTTCAAAATGTATTTAATGAAAATAGATTCATTAGGGTATCTGGTTCTCCCGGTCTTTACCTGGGACAGTATGTGAATAGTGTTGCAAAAAAATCAATAATGTACACACTAAACACTAAGCGCCACAAAAAGTGACTTTAGACAACAAGAATGTTTACTTTTCCTATACTTATAGGTAGAAATGTGGGGCGTAACAGACCATGAGCTGTGAGGAGAACATTGAGATAACAAGTCAGTTGTCTTAATAGACAATAATAGTATAACTCAATGCAATGAAACATTGTCCTAATTATTTGTGGCACTAAGATGAATCCCATAACGCAGCAAGTCCATTCTGTTTAGGACATAGTTTAAAGTAATACATATTATTCCATGTATTTTCTCATTGCCTAAACTTGCATCTATTAAGTCCTCTTATCCTTAGAAAACATAAGAACATGCCACTAGTTGCAAGTGCTGCAATTATAAGTCATCTTTGCACTTTGGTCATAGAAAATATCAAATTTGACTGTTAATCAATAACTCCACACATAGCATTGGAACTTTCCCACTTTCTTTAAATTTCAAAGTCATAAAAGCCATATTTTTATTTCAAAAGAGCATTCCAGGAATAAAAGTACACATTTTTGCACCAACACCCACTCCAATCTCCTGGGGGGGGGAAACAGAGATTAAATCAGGTAAAGAAAAAGAGTGTCAATCAATTTTTTGGATAAAACCAGGATAACCAATACAGGCTTAGCAACAATACACATCTGTTAGAACAATCTTTTGTGTAAATAAAATAAATTGAAACTAAATCAAACAAAATAAAATAAAAACTTACAGAATTTATTTTGTCGAACCAAATGAAAAAATAAAAAACCAAGTCGAGTGTGTGACACTCTATCCTTAAGACAGATTCGCCTCGCTTCGGTGCTTACGATTGAGCGGCGTCTATCTCCCAGGATACAATGATCTTTACAAATTTGTAGTAGCACTTCAAACAAATTTGTACGGCGAACCAAACCTATGTTCTATACTCTCTTTATTTTTCCCTAAAATTACATGAAGGAAAAATGCAACTGAAGAACAACTTGGACATCAAAAAATGAATTTTTCAGTACCCCAAGACTGTTGGAAAATGGCTGTATTTATAGGCAAAATATCTGACCCAAATAGGTACCAATTTGAAGTGAAAAGGTGTAGTATTTAAACTGAACAGATACTGCACTGTTTTAACAGATAACTGCTGGGAGTTAAATCTGTTGAAACTAAATCAAACAAAATAAAATAAAAACTTACAGAATTTTTTTGTCGAACCAAATGAAAAAATAAAAAACCAAGTCGAGTGTGTGACACTCTATCCTTAAGACAGATTTGCCTCGCTTCGGTGCTTACGATTGAGCGGCGTCTATCTCCTAGGATACAATGATCTTTACAAATTTGTAGTAGCACTTCAAACAAATTTATACGGCGAGCCAAACCTATGTTCTATACTCTCTTTATTTTTCCCTAAAATTACATGAAGGAAAAATGCAACTAAAGAACAACTTGGACAGCAAAAATGAATTTTTCAGTACTTCAAGACTGTTGGAAAATGGCTGTATTTATAGGCAAAATATCTGACCCGAATAGGTACCAATTTGAAGTGAACAGGTGTAGTATTTAAACTGAACAAATACTGCACTGTTTTAATAGATAACTGCTGGGAGTTAAATCTGTTGAAACTACAGCAGTTTAAAAAACCTTTCTGGAATATTCTGAATCTGTCTGGCAGTTTAAATCTGTCAAAAAATTTGAATCTGATTAACTTTAGTTTGAATCTGTTCAAACTGCTAAACAGATATGTAACTGCTATGAACAGATGCAGTTCAAAAAACCTAGACAGATCTGCTGGACAGATTTGAAACTGTCCGGGTTCAAATAGATGTGAAACCTGTATGGACTGTTTAATCTGTTAGAAATAAATGGACAGAAAATTTAAATTCAAATTTTGAAATTAAATTAAATTTTCCCGCAATAATTTTTGAAAAAATTCAAAAGAATTTTATCCAAAAAATTAATACAAGAACCGACTCGACCCACACTCGCGTCCGGCTCGGCTCGGCCGGACGGACGGCGGCGGTGGCGGTGGCGGTGCGCGCTTTTGGTGGTTTGGGCTAAGGTACACTTTGTCCATAACTCTTCCCTTCTACAAACTTGGGCTGCCCCTTGGGGCCCAACCCAAGTGTTGTAGTCTAAAGCTTATATACACAAAAAAGCTCTCTTAAAGTTTCAATGTGGGACAACCCATTAAAAGGAAACCTACATTTAAATCTTTAAATGTCCAATTCCGCGAACCCGAAAACGACGTCAAGTTCCCATTCACTCATAAATGGTTTTGACGAACCGTCTTCACCGTGTAACTTACTACGCGGCAAGGAACACATCACCTCTTCGGACCTACCCCAAAAGACGTTTGGGGCCTACTTAATTTTGGGCTCAAAGTTGGCCCAAAATAAGCCTATATATAAATCATTTTTCCAACAATCCCCCACATGAATGGAATTTGACGGAGAGAAAATACAACAACATGATCTAAATACAGAGAGTATAGAAATTGGAAATTTTCTTCAAAGGATAGGTAGCTTTTGGCTTTGAACCTTCCCTTGTGAGACACTATCGGATTTACTAGCTAACCAGTGAATATGATGTCTTGAATTGTTTAGCCGTCTGTGTAAACGAAGACAATGGAACTCACACAGTATATCCCTAGACACAGTTTAGTTCTCACTATTGTGTTCATTTTGGCCCTAAACAACCTGGTCTTTCATGAGTGCTCTAGAGAATTGTAGCCCTTCACGAATCTCATAGAACCGGCCTAGTTTACACTCACATAGGTGATTCTTATGAAGAGTATCCTGCCATACTCCACTAGGTTTACCTAGATATAAGAACCATTAGAATTTTACTTAACCTAAAACACTGCAGACATCACTATTTCATCCTAGAAATGGGTAGGAGTTGGACTCCCCAGTGATCCTTTTGAGTCATTCACAACTCGGTTGTCCCTTTGAACCTAGATCTTGGGATCTCCAGTCAACTAGGTTGGGTTGTCGTTGTGGTAACTCTTATTTAATAGGCTTTAATCCCATTCCCCTCGATGAATTCTCAACTAGCTCTCTTGCTAACCCTTTGGTTAGTGGATTCGCTATGTTGTCTTTAGACTTCACATATTCAATGGAAATAATTCCATTAGAGAGTAGTTGTCTCACGGTGTTATGTCAACGACGAATGTGTCGTGACTTACCGTTATATATATGACTCTGTGCTCTACCAATTGCTGATTGACTATCACAATGTATGCATATAGTAGGCACCGATTTTGGCCATATTGGAATATCTTTAAGGAAGTGGCGAAGCCATTCTACTTCTTCCCCAGCTTTGTCTAAAGCTATGAATTCTGATTCCATAGTAGACCTAGCAATGTAAGTCTGTTTGGAGGATTTCCAAGATACAGCCGCACCACCAAAAGTAAAAGCATACCCATTGGTGGATTTAGAGTCTTTAGTATCCGATATCCAGTTTGTATCACAGTAACCTTTAAGTACTGCTGGATATCTTGTATAATTTAGCCCAATGTTACGAGTAAATCGGAGATATCTTAGAACCCTTATAATTGCTTTCTAGTGTTCTACTCCTGGATTACTCGTATATCTACTTAATTTACTTACTGCATAAGCAATATCTGGGCGAGTGCAGTTCATCAAGTACATTAAGCTTCCAATAATTTGGGCATACTCTAATTGAGAAATACTTTCCTGTACATTCTTAGATAGAAACAAATTAACATCTACAGGTGTTCTAGCAAGATGATCATCATCTTTGCTGAATTTGTCAAGTATTTTCTCAATGCAATGAGATTGTAACAAAGCATATCCTTCTGATGTTTTGGTAATTTTTATACCAAGAATTACATCAGCAATGCCCATGTCCTTCATGTCAAAATGTTTATTCAACATTTTCTTGGTAGTTTTAATCATATCATTATTACTACCTATGATAAGCATATCATCTACATAGAGACATACAATGACATAACCTTTGTCTGTATTTTTAATATAAACACATTTGTCACACTCATTAATTTTAAATCCATTTGACATCATTGCCTTGTCAAATTTCTCATGCCATTGCTTTGACACTTGTTTTAAACCATATAATGATTTAACCAATTTGCACACTTTCTTTTCTTTTCCTGGAACAGAAAAACCTTCTGGTTGTTCCATGTAAATTTCTTCATTTAACTCACCATTTAAGAAAGTGGTTTTCACATCCATTTGATGAATTTCTAGATTGTATAGAGATGCAATGGCAATTAGCATTCTAATGGATGTTATTCTAGTAACCGGTGAGTATGTGTCAAAGTAATCAAGACCTTCTTTTTGTCTAAAACCTTTGACCACAAGTCTTGCCTTGTATTTGTCAATTGATCCATCTGCTTTCATTTTTCTTTTGAAAATCCACTTGTACCCAAGATGTTTGCAACCTGGTGGTAAGTCAACTAATTCCCAAGTGTGATTTTGCAAGATGGATTCAACTTCACCATTGACAGCTTCTTTCCATAAAGGAGCTTCAGGACTGGACATAGCCTCTTTAAAAGTTAAAGGCTCATTTTCTAACAAAAATGTTAGAAAATCTGGACCAAAAGATCTTGAGGTTCTAGCACGTTTACTACGCCTAGGTTTCTCTTCATCAATTTGATCTTGATCTTGTTCTTGATCATTACTAGTAATTGCATCAAAAAATCTTTTCTTAGTACTAGTCTCTTGTTCAGTCTTATTTGGAAATACATGTTCAAAGAATGATGCATTCCGAGACTCAATAATAGTATTTACATGCATTACGGTATGTTCTGATTTATAAATTAAAAACCGATATGCACTACTATTCTTGGCATAACCAATGAAAATGCAATCAATGGTCTTAGGACCTATCTTAGTCTTTTTAGGAATAGGAATAGCCACTTTAGCCAAACACCCCCGCGCTTTTAAGTGTTTGTAGGATGGTACTCTTTCATGCCACAATTCATAAGGTGTTTGATTCATTTTCTTTCGGTGTACTTTATTTAAAATATAATTAGCAGAAAGTATTGCTTCCCCCCACAAGTTCTGAGGTAATCCAGAACTTATTAACATGGCATTCATCATTTCTTTTAAAGTCCTATTTTTCCTTTCAGCAATTCCATTTTGCTGAGGTGAGTAAGGAGCGATGGCTTGATGAATTATTTCATGTTCTTTACAAAACACACCAAAAGGTGATTCATATTCACCATCTCTATCACTTCTTAGTTTTTTGATTTTCTTACCAAGTTGATTTTCAACTTCATTCTTATATTGAATAAAAGTTTCTAAAGCTTCATCCTTGGTTCGAATTAAATAAACATAACTATATCTAGTATAGTCATCTATAAAAGTGATAAAATATTTTTTCCCACCTCTAGTTTGAATTGATTTAAAATCACAAATATCACTATGAATTAATTTAAGTGGTTCCGTACTCTTTTTAATTGAATGAAAATGAGTTTTGGATAATTTTGCCTCAACGCAAATTTCACATTTATGATTTGAATTAATGTCAAATTTAAGTAAACATTCCATATTAATTAATTTATGTAAAGATCCATAATTAACATGTCCTAGTCTACTATGCCATAAATTTGAAGACTCAAGCAAGTAAGAAGAAGATGTATTTTTATTAATAACTGAGGGTACAACGGTCATTACATTCATCTTGAAAATGCCATCAGACATGTAACCTTTTCCTACATACATCCCATTCTTAGTAAGTACAAATTTATCACTCTCAAACACTAGCCTAAACCCATTCTTACTCAACAAAGATCCGGAAATAAGATTCTTGCGAATGTCCGATACATGCAGCACATTGTTCAGAGTGAGTTCCTTTTCAGATGTCATCTTGAGTACAATCTTTCTTTGTCCTTCAACTTTGGAAGTTGAGGAGCTGCCCATAAAAAGTTGTTCACCATTGTCCACTGTAGAATAAGATGTGAACATCTTTTTGTCGGCACAAATGTGGCGAGTAGCACCAGTGTCCACCCACCATTCTTTAGGATTTCTGACAAGATTTGTCTCAGAAACAACTGCAGAAAGATTGATGTCATCTACACCATTGGAAATATTGCCCACTTCGGTCAGATGGGCTTGAGCAGGCTTCTTGCTTGTTCTTCTTTTGTTTTTGCCTTTGCTACGACAATCTTTGGCCCGATGTCCCTCTTTGTTACAGATGTAACATTTGCCATTAAACTTATACTTTTATTTTCCCCCTCTTTAGAGCCTTGTGATGAACTTTCTCAAGAAGACTTCCGTTTCTTGATTTTTGAAGCATGTTCCACCACATTTGCCTTAGACTCCATAGGATGTTTACCAGCCCGCTTTTCAGAATTGCGGTTGTCCTCCTCAATCCTCAAACACATAATTAATTCTTCCAAAGACATTTATTTGCGCTTGTGTTTGAGGTAGTTCTTGAACTCCTTCCAGCCTTGTGGTAATTTCTCAATTAAGGCTGCAACTTGGAACGATTCACTGAGAGACATGCCTTCTGCGTAAATGTCATGCAGAATGAGTTGGAGATCTTGAACTTGGCTGATCACAGTTTTAGAATCAACATTACAAAGTCCAAGAATTTGCTAACCACAAATTTCTTTGAGCTGGTATCTTCCGTTTTGTATTTTTTCTCCAAATATTCCCAGAGTTCCTTTCCTGTTTTGATAGGACTGTAGACATTGTATAATGTGTTGTCAAGTCCATTCAAAATGTAGTTTCGGCAAAGGAAATCAGCATGTTTTCAGGTATCGACCGCAGCAACCACTTGCCGGTCAGTTTTATCATCTTTCAAAATAGGAGCATCCTCATGGAGAAAACGAGCCAGGTTTAGAGTTGTAAGATAGAACAACATTTTTTGTTGCCATCTTTTAAAATCAGTTCCTGAGAACTTCTCTAGCTCCTCACCGTGATTTACCGGTATTGTCACCATAGGAGAGGGGGTTGGTGCAATTGCAGCCACCACAGTAGTACTTGTTTGGGCATTAGTTTCAGTAGCCATGAATTCTAAATTATAAAATAAAATTATAATTAGAATTTATACTACACAGAAAATTAATCCAAATTCACAGAATTAAATTCTGTAAAAATAAAAGAAACAAGAAATGTAATTTTTATTTTTCAATTAAATTGGAAATAAAACAAAATTTTATTTAACCAAAATAATTCCACACAGAAAATTAAATTTCTGTAATACTTCAATAATTAAAACACTAAAACATAATTTTAATTAATGAATACTCAAAAATAATTTTTGAAAACCAAAATTAATTTCTGAAAAAATTTCACAAATAAATATTCTGAATTGTTAATGACACCAGTATATTACTACTAGTTGTCAAAGAAAATAGATAGTATATTACTATTATCTGTCAAATAGCATATAAGCACTATTTGTTTTTTCAACCAGAATATTATTTTGTAAATCCACAGAAAATAATTTTCTGTAAAAGAAGAAAGAGAAAGGGAAACAAACGAAAAATTCTGTAAACAGAATAATTCGATTCTGTCTTAAGATTGTTGGAACAATCTTCTGTGTAAATAAAATAAATTGAAACTAAATCAAACAAAATAAAATAAAAACTTACAGAATTTATTTTGTCGAACCAAATGAAAAAATAAAAGACCAAGTCGAGTGTGTGACACTTTGTCCTTAAGACAGATTCGCCCCACTTTGGTGCTTACGGTTGAGCGGCGTCTATCTCCCAAGATACAATGATCTTCACAAATTTGTAGTAGCACTTCAAACAAATTTGTACGGCGAACCAAACCTATGTTCTATACTCTCTTTATTTTTCCCTAAAATTACATGAAGGAAAAATGCAACTAAAGAACAACTTGGACAGCAAAAATGAATTTTTCAGTACCCCAAGACTGCTGGAAAATGGCTATATTTATAGGCAAAATATCTGACCCGAACAGGTACCAATTTGAAGTGAACAGGTGTAGTATTTAAACTGAACAGATATTGCACTGTTTCAACAGATAACTGCTGGACAGTTAAATCTATTGAAACTGCAGCAATTTAAAAAACCTTTCTGGAATATTCTGAATCTGTCTGGCAGTTCGAATCTGTTCAAACTGCTAAACAGATATGTAACTGCTATGAACAGATGCAGTTCAAAAAACCTAGACAGATCTGCTGGATAGATTTGAAACTGTCCGGGTTCAAACAGATGTGAAACCTATATAGACAGTTTAATTTGTTAGAAATAAATGGACAGAAAATTTAAATTCAAATTTTGAAATTAAATTAAATTTTCCCGCAATAATTTTTGAAAAAATTCAAAAGAATTTTATCCAAAAAATTAATACAAGAACTGACCCGACCCAGCTTGGCTGGACGAACGGCGGCACACGCGCGTGTGTGGTGGTTTGGGCTAAGGTACACTTTGTCCATAACTCCTTCCTTCTACAAACTTAGGGTGCCCCTTGGGGCCCAACCCAAGTGCTGTAGTCTAGAGCTTATATACACAAAAAAGCTCTCTTAAAGTTTCAATGTGGGACAACCCATTAAAAAGAAACCACATTTAAATCTTTAAATGTCTAATTCCACGAACCCGAAAACAACGTCAAGTTCCTATTCACTCATAAATGGTTTTGACGAATCGTCTTCACCGTGTAACTTACCACTCGGCAAGGAACACATCACCTCTTCGGACCCACCCCAAAAGACATTTGGGGCTCATTCAATTTTGAGCTCAAAGTTGGCCCAAAATAAGCCTATATATAAACCATTTTTCTAACAACATCTTCTTATCTTCCTAGTAAAACAGAGTGTAAGCGAGGTAAGGCATAACAGTTTCACTAATTACTAACTAAGATTTAACAAGTTTCAAAATGTATTTAAAGAAAATAGATTCGTTAGTTACTTCTTACTTAGCTTGACCCTTGTTAAAATACACACTAACCAAAATAGAGATAAAACTATGTGTTTACTTTTTTGTGTATTTTTGCTAGGTAGTGTTGGAGTTGCTCTAAGTTAGTGATGTGATTAATAGGAGCTTGTCATGTACAAAGGAACTTCTGGTTATTAAGCTAGACCATTGTGTACACAATTTGTATTGACATGGATAGAGAGATCTATACAATGTAATTGATAATATGTTAATGTTTTTCTTGTTTATTTATTTATTTATTTTTGCAGATTGGTTTTTGATGACGTTTGAAAACATACTTGCAAATCAAGATCAAGTGTTGAATTTTTTTTTTTTCCTGAACTGATACTTAATTGTAGTTGCAAATCAAGATTGAGTGCTGATTTTTTTTATAGACTCCACGTTAGTTCATTTTGGGATTTGCTTTGACGGTCTTTTGGTTATACTTGATGGATTATTATTAAAGTTGTTTGATGGATATATTTTCATTTATAATATAAATTGTTTAGTGAATTTTTTTGTGGAGTGGTGTATAATAGCTAATGGATTCCTTAGTAAAATTAAAAGGCTATTGGGATATGAGCAGGGGTGTTTGTAAAATAATAATTTAAATTGAAATATAAAATATAAAACAAGTTTAGTGATGAATTTGTTTCGTCATTTGTACTTGTTATTATGACAAAGTGATTATTCATCGCTAATAAACATTTTTTTTGACAAAATTTATTGCAGCTTATATATAAAAGTTTTCATTGATTTTGTTGTTTGGTGACTAAAAATTTCATCAAGTATATATATATATATTTGCGACGAAATATATTTCATCACCTATGTATGATTTTTGGAGACAAAAAATTTCGTCAACTTTAAATTTTACTGTGACGAAATTATTTCCTCATCAATGATCAACATGTGTGACAAATTTATTCGTCAATTAAAGTTATAAATATGGTACTGAATAACTATTTGGTGACGAAAACGAATTTTTGGCAACAAAATGTTGTTTTATTGGTGACAAAAAAATTTTGTCACTGAAGTAATTTCATTGGTGATGAAATTATTTTTCGTTAAGGTGGTTGTTAGTGATAAACATTCAATGACGAAACTGATGAGGAAAATATTTCCTCGCAAATATCTATAGTGACGAAATTAGTTCTTTGGAGACAAAAAAATTTCGTCATTCAAGACCCAACTTCTTGTAGTGTAATTCTGATCCCTTCAGTCTTATTAAAAAAGGAATTTAGTGTAATTATATTAAAATTGTGAGATTTATTATATATATATATTTTTCAAATCTAAAAAAAGATCAGTATAATTTATTATAATTTTTATTATTTTGGTCAAAGCCGTTTTTGGTTTATTTTACAATTTTGATAAAAAAAAATATATATTTTTGGTACCTCTGAAAATAAAAGAGATAGACACATAATTATGAGACCCTTTTGTATATAATGAGCGATGTTTTACTTTCTTTTTAATTTCATCAAGAGATCACTACAAGAAAATACACATTTAGCGACTAAATTTTTAGTCGCCAAAAGTGATTTTTTAGTCTCCAAAAGTCGGGTTTAAGGTTTTCGCGACTAAATTTTTTAGTCGCCATGTTTGTCGCTGGAAAATTGTCGCGGAAGGTATGGGCGACTAACCCGCTTTTAGTCGCCAAAAACAGCACCTTTAGCGACTAAAATTTTCGTCGCCAAAGCTCATTTTTATTTTTTAATTTATACATTTGGCGACTAAAATTTTAGTCGCTAATAGTGAATTTTATTTTATTAATTTATACTTTTAGCGACTATTTTTCCGTCGCCAAAACTAAAGCTTTTGGCGACCACCTGTTTTAGTTGCCAATACTCAGTTTAAAAAAAAAAAAAAAAATTGAACCTGTTGCTCCCACCTGGTTTCGAACTTGCGACGTCCCACTTCCACATGCCAAACCCTTTGCACAACACTCCCTCCACTATGCCAGCACATCATCACATGAACATATATGCAATATATATTATTTATATAGTATATTAACCGCAATTAATACAAAATAATATTTATAAATATAATTTTTTTAATTCAATATAATTTATGTCAAAAATAAATTATTTATTAAAAAAAAATTTAGGCGACTTTTGGCGACTAAAACCATTATTTAGTCACTAATTGTATTATTTTGGGCTACTAATTATTTATTTGTCGCTAAAAAAACAAGTTCCAATTAAAAATCAGCACTTTTGGCGACGAAACCTAATTTTAGTCGCCAAAAACGTCCCCTTTTGGCTACTAAACAGAATTTTAGTCGCCAATACTCAGTTTTTAGCTACTAATTTTTTTTTTGTAGCCAAAAAGCTTCACTTTCAGCGACCAATCTGGTTTTAGTCGCCAAAACACCTACAATCGGCGACCAATTTGCTTTTTAGTCGCCAAAAGCAGCACCTTTGGCTACTAATTTGTTTTAGTCGGCAAAAACCATGACTTTTGGCGACGAAAATTGTGTTAGTCGCTGAAACCCATATAATAGGCGACCAAACTGATTTTTAGTCGCCAATACATATACATTTGGCGACCAAATTGTTTTAGTCGCCAAATGTCTTCATTTTGGCGACTAAAATGGATTTAGTCGCCATTTGTGCACCTTTCAGCGACGAAATTCTATTTTTTAGTCGCCATTGGTGCGTTTTGTTGTAGTGGATGAAGAGATGGATAAAGTGATATTCTTTTTTGATAATTATCTTTTTTAGAGAGAGATTTATGGTTACTTTTTTTAAGGATTATTTTAATTAATATTTATTTTTTGTGTATACACATTGTAATATGAAGTAATAATAAATGAGATCTTCTAATTTAAGATAATGTTTGATTCACTGGAATGAAATGAAATGGAATTATCATTTCATTAAAATATTTATTTCTATGTTTAGTTAGACTAAAAAAATAACAACAAATACATTACAAATAGAGTCATTTTTACAATTAAAAAAAAATAATCAGTGCATAGAAAAATCTAAAGGAACCACCATTTTATTCTATTTCATCTCATTCAAATGAACTAAATAGATTCAGTACTTAAGTTGCATATTTCTTGGCCCACTACTTAATTGCTCCACACCCAAACATTAGTGTTTTATTTTTTTATTTTTTATTTTTTAAATAAATATTTTTTTTCTAATAAAATACTTTTCCCAATAAACTTTTTTTTTTGTTTGGCTGAAACAAAGGAACCGCTAGAAAAAGGCATGGGCGCCGATGCCATGTGGGATAGGGGTCATTAATATATATAAGCAGTCACTACAAGAAAAAGCATTTTTGCCGACCACTTTTAGCTACTAAAACCAATTTAGTCGCCAAAAGTCATGGAATTGGCTACCAAAAAAAATTTTAGTCGGCAAAAGTCAACTTTTTAGCTACTAATTTTTTTTAGTAGGGGAATGTTGATTATTGGCTACTAAAAAAAATTTAGTAGCTAAAGATATTACAATTGGCGACTAAAAAAATTTTTAGTAGCTAAACATATCACAATTGGCGACTAAAAAAAATTTAGTAGCCGTAGAGGTACCTTTAGCTACTAAATCTTTGGTAGCCGAATGAAAATAAAAAAATTTAATTTTTAATCTTTCCCGACCAAAGTTTTGGTCGCCAAATGTCAAGTTTCGGCGACCAAATTTATTTTAGTCGCTAAAAACCTACTTTCGGCTACTAAATCTTTGGTAGCCGAATGAAAATAAAAAAATTTAATTTTTAATCTTTCCCGACCAAAGTTTTGGTCGCCAAATGTCAAGTTTCGGCGACCAAATTTATTTTAGTCGCTAAAAACCTACTTTCGGCTACTAAATCTTTGGTAGCCGAATGAAAATGAAAAAAATTAATTTTTAATCTTTTATTTATATTTTTAATCTTTGTAAACCTATTTTTATTTATATTTATATTTTTTTTTATTAAGAGGTTGTACACCCACCATCCAAAAATATTAATTTTTTTTAAAAATTAATTATTAAAATAATATGAATTTCTTATTTTGTCCTTTTTTTAAATCCATTAATAATAAAAAATTTACAATTATGACAATTGATATTTCTAAAAAAATATACTATGAAAAGGTAATTTTTAAAATGTAATAATTGTATTATAAAAAGAAATTAAAATGTATTATAACAATTGATAGTTCAGTTGTATCCTTCTTTTTTAAAATTTTCTTTCTTTCTTTTCTTTCTTATTTTATATATATATATATATATATTCTTATATATAAAATATAAGAATATAAAATTAAAAGCTCAATTTGTGATTATATTTTTCAGTAAAAAAAATATTAGGATAAATATTTAAGATAATTTAATATTTGATAATTTGCTCACTCTCTCGTTCATCTCTCTTCTCTTTATGTCTCTCTTGCTTATCTCTCTTCTCTCTGTCTCTCTCGCTCATCTCTCTTCTCTCATGACTTATAAGTAAATAAATCTGATTTGTAAGACTTATTGATATTATTTCAGATTTTAATACGAATCTCGCCTATCTCTCTTCTCTCTTCTCTCTTCTCTCTCTTATCTTTCTATCTCTCTCTATCTCTCTTGCTCATTTCTCTTCTCTTTCTGTCTCTCTCTTTTTCTGTGTCTCTCTCTCGCTCATCTCTTTTCGCTCTATTTCTCTCTCTTTTTGTCTATCTCTCGCTCATCTCTTGTTTCTCTCTCTTTTTCTATCTCTCCATCTGTCTCTCTCTCTTTCTCTTTCTCTCTCTATTTCTTTTTCTGTTTAAAAAATTTTAAAAATTGATTTGAATTAAGTTTTGAAAAGAGTTTTGAATTATCTGTCTTCTTTATTTATTGAGCTCCCTTTCGATTTATCGATCCACTACAAGAAAATGCACTTTTAGCAACCACTTTGTCTCTTTCTCGCTCATCACTCTGTCTCTTTCTCTGTCTCTCTATTTCTTTTCCCTATTCGTCTCTCACTCATCTCTCTCTCTCACCACCCATCTTCTCTACCACATTTACCACTACTGCAAATGCCATTCAACTACCACCACTCTTCTCTTTCTCTCTTTCACTCATCTCTCTTCTCTTTATGTCTCTCTTCCTCATCTCTCTTCTCTCTATCTCTCTCTATCTCTCTCGTCCAACTCTCTTCTCTGTATGTCTCTTTTCTGTCTATCACTCTCTCTCACCACCCATCTCCTCTACCACCTTCACCACTATTTGGTTTTTTGGCTATCACTACAACAAATTTGAGATTTAAAGACGAAACAAATTTGTCCCAAAATGTATATATTTCGTCACCCAAACTATTTACGACGAACATTTTTCGTCACCCGTTTTGTCTCCAAAGGGTCGTCGCTAAAGGGTCTTAGAGACGAAAAAAAAATTTCGTCATTGAAAATGATAAATTTGTGACGAATTTTTTTGTCTCCAATACACTTTGTTGGGAACATACTTGTAAGTAATTAGCGACAAAATATTTTGTCATTAAAGAAGAAATTAGAGACAAAAGTATTTCGTCATAAATATAAGAAATAGAGACAAAATAATTTTGTCACGTTTAATATAAACGAAGACGAAAATTTTTTGTCAAAGAAGCTACCAATAGAGACAAAAATAAATTCATCATTAAAAATGATAAATTTGTGACGAATTTTTTTGTCTCTAATACACTCTGTTGGGAACATACTTGTAAGTAATTAGCGACAAAATATTTTGTCATTAAAGGAGAAATTAGAGACAAAAGTATTTTGTCATAAATATAAGAAATAGAGACAAAAAAATTTTGTCACGTTTAATATAAACGAAGACGAAAAAAATTTGTCAAAGAAGCTACCAATAGAGACAAAAACAAATTCATCATTAAAAATGATAAATTTGTGACGAATTTTTTTGTCTCCAATACACTTTGTTGGGAACATACTTGTAAGTAATTAGCGACAAAATATTTTGTCATTAAAGAAACAAATTAGAGACAAAAGTATTTTTTCATAAATATAAGAAATAGAGACGAAATAATTTTGTCACGTTTAATATAAACGAAGACAAAAAAAATTTGTCAAAGAAGCTACCAATAGAGACAAAAACAAATTCATCATTAAAAATGATAAATTTGTGACGAATTTTTTTGTCTCCAATACACTCTGTTGGGAACATACTTGTAAGTAATTAGCGACAAAATATTTTGTCATTAAAGGAGAAATTAGAGACAAAAATATTTTGTCATAAATATAAGAAATGGAGACAAAATAATTTTGTCACGTTTAATATAAACGAAGACGAATTTTTTTTGTCAAAGAAGCTACCAATAGAGATAAAAACAAATTCTTCATTAAAAATGATGAAATAATGTCAAAAAAATTCGTCACACATTGAGGGTAATAGTGACAAAATGTGACAATATTTTTTGTCATGACAAATTTATTTAGCGACGAAATAAAGAATTCATGACAAAATTAATCATCCACCTAAGCCAAATAAGAGACAAAAAAAACCTTCTTTAGGGATGAAAAATTTTGTCAGTAATTCCATAATATTTTTTTTCCACATTATATACCTATTTTATCAAAATCTAAATTTTAGTTTAACAAATATAACCCTGTTCATGTTGAAACCTGTTGAATATAACAATTCCATCATTACTTAACCTAACCTGTTATCAACACATTTACAAATTAACAAAATGAAATTATCCATTCATCATTACAAATAATTTCATCATAACACAATAAAATAGTGAAATATCCACAACATATCCAAAAGTTATAACTTGTTCAATTCCACCAAAAATCCAACAATAACTAGTGCAACTCCAAAAAGTGTGTATCCTTATCAAACAAAAATGAACATTCAAGCAAATTACATCATTGTTGCACATAAAAAATGCCACCCTAATCCAATCTGCAAAAAAAATAAATTAAAAGTTTTAGTAATTAATCAATTATACAAAAGATTAAAAATATTAGTAACTCATCAATTTACAATTAGATCAATTATACAATTTATCCTTATAACAGACTTTTTTTGAGATTATGAGAACAAAAAATTAATTTTAAGACTAATTCATAAATGGTGCATCCCATTAATGTGCCGTAAGTTCATACAACTTATATTGGTCCCTCCTAAGGTGTTTTTATTGGTACATGTACAAATCTGTAGTTGTGTGATAATTTAGCATTTCAACGGCCTTTTTTGAAGCTTTAAGTATAGAGAAAAAAAAATATTTTTTAGATTAATTCACAATTTATACATCTCGTGCATCTGTACAAATTGGATGTCATATGCATATTTTCATTACTTCCTAACTCTTCAAACATGTATTCTTTTATAAAATTTGTTATATTAAAGTTAATATACTTTACCAAGAAGTATGTCCACTTGTGGATGAGTCCCCTCCACTTCCAAAGTGTCCAGTGAATCCTTTGGTCCTCAAAAAGTTGACAACATCAGCCATTATCTCCCCTTGCTTCTTCTTACCCTCTTCAAGATCTTCTATTTTATTGTTCTGCATTTGTATTTGTTCCTTCTGTGTCTCTATTTGCATCTCAAGGCGCTTCACATAATCATTTGTTTCATCATATATGGTAGTGGTCCTCCTAATAGAGGATGAAGGTCTCATGCCAAGTCCCTTCACATAGCCAGACCTTGGCTTTAAGACTTTGATTGATAGCTCTTCTGCAGTCAAAGGGGTTGATCCCGGCTGTGAGAGGTGATCAGCCTGTGTCTGTATCATATTTTCCTATTAAATATAAAAAAAATTAAATAATTATTAGAAAAATATATAAAATTATAACAAATAGTATTCTAAAATTTTGTTAATAAAAATTGCAATATATACTCATATAATTACACTGAGCTTGAGATGAGATCCACTGATGTGTTTTCTCATTATAGTGAGTTTCCTTGTACAACTCTGCTAGATCAGGTAGCATCTTCTTTTCTCGTGCCTAATTCGATAGACCAAATATTCAATAAATAAAGCTAAGAATCTAATATAATTCTGAAAGTGCAAGGATACGTACCAGTTTTTCTACTCTAATAGGGATTGACCTAGAACCATACCTATGTTTTGTATACATCCTTTCTCTGTTCGCGATATTAGCCTTTGATTGTTCCTATAAGGAAGAATGACCAATGTAACAATGAAATGTATCATTAGTAAGACAAATATGTTGGCTTTTGATTGTTCTTGTAAGGAATAATGAACCAATATAACAATGAAATGTATCACTAGTAAAACAAATTTAATGCTTGATAATAAAGAAATTGCATTGTTCCTCTCTATCATTTTCCTATATATCATTTCAACTTAAAAGATATTTTAAATTATTCACTAGTTTCATTCAATTCTTTGAAAAATAGATTAGAGGACTTGTTGAGATTTCATCATAAGATGGTTTTTTTGGGTGAAAAAAGAAAAACGAGTAATTTACACCGTTCACAAATATGGGGCATATAAGCATGGGCAAGATAGATTGTGAAAAAATCCATTTACATTTCACAAGATATGGAACAATTACGGATACCAAACTCATAACCCTTTCTTTCTTCCACAACTCTATCAAATCTAAAGTTCTGTCTCAATACCCTATATTAGTTACTTAGCTAGTTGCTTATCATTATCATAAAACTTCAGACCAAACCCAAGAACAAACAGAAAATTAATACAATCATAGAAACTGAAATCTTAGTTCTTTATTCTATGATGTGAAAGATGCACTTTAAGGAACCATAAATTAATCTCCTATTATGCGAGCCTTCCAATCCATGTTTAATAGTTTCCCTTTCTCATTTTCCCACTTATTTGGTTTTTATTATGTTCCACTTACATGCCTAGAAGATAAAGGGAAAAGAATACATATGGAATTTCACAACAAATTGATTGTGTTCTTTCTAGTTTTTTTAGAATCTCTCCCTATTCTAATCAAATTCTTTCTTCGCTGATATAATAAAAAAGATGAAAATGTTACCAGAAATTCTTTAGTGTTCCACTTTTTATCAATAAGATCTATCCACTTGGTAGGATCAACATTCTTTGGTGGGTGGTTTCTTGCATACTCCTCCCTTTTAGCCTCCTTCAACTCCATGAATTGTTTGTGCAGCCTATAGGTATGGTTACTCAATCTCCGACCAAATTTTGTGTTCATTGCCTTCTCTATATCAACAGGGTCTCCTTGTAAATCAAATTGATCCTGTAAAAAATAGATAAGTCATAGATAATTCTTATAAAAAATAAAATAATTACAATAAATAATTAAGATTTCTAACCTATTATAAAAATGAGTAAAATGTCCTATAATAGAGTAGACAATGAACTTACATTCAAGCGTTGAAACATCGCCTCCTTAACGGAGGCATCAACGTACTTCCACCTACGAACACTTGGATCTGGTAAACGAGTTCGCACTTCTACACCAATCTTTGAGGCTAGTTTTGAGGCATAGTCCCCTACCGGTGCACGAAATTCTGGAGGGATAGGCACGCTAAGCTTTCCATCTCTATCAACAAGGCCTTGAACCTCTTTGCCTCGAGTCGGGCCACGAGCACGCTTAGCAGCTGATATTGTGAAGCCATAATATTGAAATAGTATGTGAACAAATTTAATTAAGATCTCAAATAAATGTAAATAAAGAGTGTGTCTTACCAATAGTATTACCAGCAGTCACCTCAAGTTGAGGCTCCACATTAAGAGGTGGTGGCGGATTGCTAGCCATCTCAGGACGTGAAGAAGTATCCCCCTCTTCTGATGCGTGGGTCAATGCCTCATGATGAGATTGTGAATGGGCTCTCGATGGTATCTCTAACAGCTGAATAACATAATAAAATATGAATATATGTACAAAGATATACATGTCTATGTGTGTATGAATTGAAAGTAACAAGAAAGAATATATTTCACAATGCATGAATGTATAGTACCTCATGCTCAAACGAATCATAGGATTCAGTGTCACTGCCATCTTCAGCCTCTGACGGTCGATAATCATTGTCATTTTCCTCAATTGGTATTTGTTTTTCCTTCCTCAATTTCTTATGTTGAACCGCAGCCTTCAAACAAGTTGTTATATTCTTCACTCCTAGAGCATTCATTCTCTCACGGTTTTTATTAATATTCTTCATTCTTTGTTTCTCATAGTTCGTTACCTTCTTAGTTGCGGTACTTGGTTTGGTCAATTGCTTTTTTGTAGCGTCCATTTTGCCCAACTATAAAGCATAATTGAACATTTTTTTGGTGGATATGCATAATTGAACATTAGATATAAAGAAAAGATAATTATATATTTCTATACATAAAGCATAAAGCAACAACAATCTCAACAAGTGGATATGTCATATAGGCTCTAAATCATTGAAATATGGCTAGAGTGAGATGGATGATTTTTGTTTTTACCATTTACTTATCATAGAACAAATTAATTATAAAGCCATTAGACACATAATATGACCAATCAATGATAAACCTACATAACAGTGGATGAACCCCACAACTGAAATTCAACTACATTAATTAAGAACAATGTTCATATAGAAAGTGCAAAATAACTACAAATCCTAGTCTACATCAAGATCCATATCGTAATCCACATCAGGTTCGTCACACTCTTCATTTTGTTCGTCAGCTCTATTCTCTGTCATTGTTTCATTAGATGACCTAACCCTTGTAACAACTTCTGCTTCAACACCATCTCTATAACATTGAACATCAGGGCCGATGTCAATTGGAACAACATCGGTAATATTTTCTTGTTGGAACACATCGTTTTCTTCTGATTCATCTAATGATTCTCCATCACCTACCTCTGGTACATCAAAGACACTCGTATGTTGCACTCGTTGAACGACTTGCCAAGGTTGTCCCCATTTGGTATCATTTAGGTAAAAGACTTGCTTAGCCTGGCTAGGCAAGATGAAAGGGTCGTGTTGATACCACCGACTTGTGACATCAATACTTGTGCAATAACCATCGGTTCGCAATGTTCTACTTCGACCTGTGTTTCCTGTGTTGTACCATTCACACTGGAACAATACAACTTTGTTATGACACATGCACTCCAATTCCCAAACATTGCACAAGTGACCATAAAATTCATGCATCACTCCCTCATGATCCCCTTCCGTAAGCACACCACTATTCTGACTCTTACGGCGATTGTCTACTTCTCTTGTACGAAACCGTACGCCATTGATTATGCAACCTGAGTACTCTTTTACTAGCAAATTTGGGCCATTTGCTAACGACCATAAATCATTGGTTGCCTCTGGTGACTTTTCTTCTCTCAATATATTTATCTACAATCACATATAACGTACATCAAGATAGTAAAAATAAATTAATAAATGATCAAATCTTATACAAATTTTTAATCATGTCTTAAAATTGAAAATGCCTTACCCGCTCTTTGAACCACTTGGGAAACTCTTGTTGTTGTATACGGGTTATGTCTTGGTCAGATGGAGTCCGTAATAGATTTTTGTGTATCCTACTCAAAAGAATGTGATTATTATGCACTGCTAACTACATTAACAAAGCTAAGAATACACATATTTAAATGAAAAACATACTCTAGATACTTCTCTATCTCGGGGCTATTGTTCAACAAGAACCAATGAGCCATATCACGATATTCTTGTGACATATCAGCATCCCTTGTGATTAGGCCAATAGGACGGGCAGTTTCTGTGAATATAGTCAACCCTTTGCGACGTTCGCCACGATCTTGATTTCGTTCGGGTCGATTATGCACTGTTTCAATCCCATCAACATACATTGAACAAAAAGTAATGCACTCTTTGACAATGTAAGCCTCTGCGATTGAACCTTCTGGTCGAGCTCGGTTTGTAACAAACTTTTTTAAAACTCCGAGAAACCTTGAAAAGAGAATTAGTTAAGAGCAAGGTTACACATGCAACATATAATTACGAACCTTTCAATTTAACAATTACCTTTCAATCCGGTACATCCATCGATATTGCACCGGTCCTCCAAGAATAGCCTCACGCGGCAAGTGAACGGCCAAGTGAACCATCACATCAAAGAAAGCTGGAGGAAAGATCTTTTCAAGCTTGCATAATATGTGTACTATACGTTCCTCTAATTTCTCAAGTTCATTACGGCGCAGTGTCCTTGAGCACAAATCCTGGAAAAAGCTACCTAACTCAAATAGTGTTTTACTAATCTCTTTGTCTACGTAACCACGCATCCCAATTGGAAGAATTCGTTGTATGAGTACATGGCAGTCATGACTTTTCAAGCCTGTTAATTTACCATTTCTCGCATTCACTGATCTTGATATGTTTGCAGCATAGCCATCAGGATACTTCACTGATTTCAAGAATTCAAAGAAACCCTCCCTCTCTTCAGGGGTCAATGAAAAGATTGCCCTAGGTTTGACATAAGTTCCATCAGGACGACGTGTTAACCACAACTCTTTCCTTATACCCATATCTTCCAAGTCCATCCGTGCTTTGTCGGTGTCTTTGTTCTTTCCATCAATGCCTAACATAGTTCCAAAGGTATTTTCACTAAAATTCTTCTCGACGTGCATGACATCAATGTTGTGTCGAAGCTTCCGTTTCTTCCAGTATGGTAACTCATACAAGATGCTTACCTTTGTCCAATTTGGTGCCTGACGGAGTCTTTTCTTGTTTCTTGGATGCTTCCCATATGTGACACCTGTCACTCTGTCCAATTGCTCTAATATCTTTTCCACTGGTAACTTTAAAGATCTCTTTCGCTTCTCATGCTTACCATTGTAAGCCTTACTCTTTCGCCTTTCGGGGTGGTTTTGAGGCAAGTAGCATCGATGGTTAGTGTATGCAGTCTTACCTTTCAAGGATTGAAAATATGGTTCATCATTGCAAGTGTAGCAAGAATAATGACCCTTTGTTCTCCACCCAGATATGTCACCAAATGCGGGCCAATCATGTATAGTCCACATCAAAGCTGCATGCATCTGGAAAGACTCACCAGTTACGGCATCGTAAGATAATACACCATTTTCCCACAACTCATTCAACTCATCCACCAGAGGTCTCATGTAGACATCAATATCGATCCCTGGTTGTGATTCTCCAGGAATAAGTAATGACATCATAAGAAAGGGATCTTTCATAACCAACCAAGGTGGCAAGTTATAAGGAATGAGTACTACAGGCCATAAACTATACGAGTTGCTCATGTTCCCGAAAGGATTAAACCCATCAACAGCCAACCCTAGCCTCACATTTCGAGGCTCCAGGGCAAACTGAGGATGTTGCACATCAAATTCCTTCCATTCATCACTATCGGCAGGATATCTCAATACTCCGTCATCTATACGTTTGTCCTTGTGCCATCTCATGTCTTCAGCAGTCTTCCTTGACATGTACAATCTTTTCAACCTTGGTGTTAATGGGAAGTACCGCAACACCTTATGGGGAATCTTCTTACCCCTGCCACGATTGATCTTGTATCTGGATGCCTTACATTTTGGACATTTATCTAACCTTGCATTTTCCTTCCAAAAGAGTACACAATCATTTATACAAGCATCAATTAACTCATATGACAAGCCCAAATCACGAAGTATTTTCTTAGCTTCATAAAATGACTTTGGAACCAAATTATCTTTTGGTAAAAGTTTTGTTAAAAACTCCAATAGTGTGTCAACTGACTTATTGCTCCAGTGGTTTGTTACCTTCATATTAAGCAGCTCGATGACAAACTTCAACAGAGTGTAGTTTGTGCAACCTAAGTACACCTCACGTTTGGCATCATTCAATAGTTTATCAAACGTTTGTACTTCCTCATTCTGGGGTGCATCGTTGGGTTCTCCTCTTATTCGATCTTCCACTAAGGCATCAATACCACCTAAAACCTCATCTTCATCAATTGCCATTTCATGGTGAGCCTCATTTGATACACGTGGTTCCCCGTGCTCATGCCAAATAGTGTACGTTTGCATAATCCCATATTGAAGCAAATGAATTTGCACATTTCGAAGATTTTGGGAATAATAGTTCACACAGTTCAAACATGGGCACGGAATTTTACCTTCCTGGTCAACAACTGCCATTGCAAATTTAATAATGATGTCACTCCATCAATAAATGGCTGACTCATCCTTCCATCAGGTGTCTTACCCAAGGCAATCCAACTCTTGTCCATGTCTGATCACAAATAAAAGATCAAGTTTTTTTAATTTGTTTATGTCATAAAACGCATCATGTATACTATTAACCTATTCCATTTAAGAATGTACAATATGTATCATACAAAGAAAATCATATGACGTTGTCTATCTCTAATCTTCCCTTAGTTCTTCAAATATATAACATAGATTGAGATGGAACATATGTAAGTAGTAAAGTTGCAAAGTACAATCTAGACTAATGTATTTTTGAATTGTTTGAATTTGGCCAAAATAGAACAGATTATGAACCAGACATCCCAACAGATCATGTACCAGACCACTGAGAGCAGCTACTGCTGTCCAAATACCTTGATCAAAGTATATCAAATTAGCTTTCACTTAACTCATGACTAGTTCTCTCTAAATCTACAAAATACCTTGATAAAAATTTGCCACAAATTCAGAGAGTTTCCTTTCCCATTACTGATCAACTAGCATATCACCCGTGCTATGCATGAATTATGTTTACAATTATCTATATATGTGAACTAGTGGTAACCCGTGCTATGCACGACATGTAAAAAATTAATAATATATTTTTATACAAAATAATATAAATAGTTAAATTTTTGTATGCAAATTATGAAAACAAATAACATTGAAATTTATAATTTTAGTAATACAATTTGAAAAAAAAAATTAAATTTGAAATTTTATTTTATAATTTAATAACGGATGCAAAATTTAAGGAATGAATATTGGTCTCATTCCAATTATGGTAACATAATTTAAGAAAGAATCCAAATTTGAAATTTTATTTTAGGGTAAATTACAAATACATCCCCTGAGATTTGTTTAAAGTACAGATGGCCCCCTGTGGTTTGGAAAATTACAAATACCCCCTTGTTAAAAAAATTTATTTAACAGAACTAACTAAAAAAATAAAATTTATAATTGCTCTCCTTGATAAAATTATTTTATATATTTAGTATATTTTCCATTTGAAAGTCATAAATCTAGAGATATTAAATATTTTTAAACAAAATAAAAAAAATGAGAAAAAAGAATTACAACTTTCAACCTTAATGATCAATTACAATTTTTTTTTTCTTTAAAATGAAATCTAATCATCATCAATAATAAGTACTTTATGTGAACCTAATAAATACAATCCTCTTTCTTCTTTTTTTTTTTCTTCAAAAGTGAGTTAAAAATCAAATCACAAATTAAATCAATTCATAGTTAAAAAGCAAAATTAATTTTTTTCTTCAAAAAACACAGTGAGTTTAAAAAATCAATTATAATTTTTTTTTCAAAATAAATTCTAATTTATCTCAAGTATACAATCAAATTATTAAAATATTTTTAAATCTAGAATTCATTACCTATTTTGATATTATATTAGATTGTTAATTACCAACTCATTCAAAAGATTAAACTATTCAAATGTGACACATGCATGGTATGACTTAAATTTGCAAAAAAATTAATTATAGAATAAGATATAATCGTCTTACTTAAATTTTGAGTCCATGCTTTATTTTTTCTTTGCATTAGTCTTGTAATGACATCTAGAATTCACTTGACTTACTGTGTTTGTCATTTTGCAGTTTTGTTTGTTAATTCATTTTTTTTTATTACAAAGATGAGAAAAGAAAAGAAAATGATTTATATTTGGATCTCTTCCTTCTCTACCTTGACCCGTTTTCTGGATCTGGTACTTACTTATGTGTTGGTTTTTGCAGTATGGGTGGAGATCCAGTTTACCCAACAGTGAACTACATTCAAGATCCAAATGAGGTGATTGATTTCAGGGGTCCAGATTTTCATGAACCAACACCCAATATGCTGGATTATTTGAAAGAGGTTGGCTCTAGTAACTCCTCTATTTGGAAATTTCAGTAATTTATTCAGAAGTTCATTTCAGGTCTAAGTGATTATGCTTCATAATGCGAGTAACTTTTTATATCAATCTCTTGAAGAGAAAAATACAAATTGTGAAGTTTATTTATTTATTTATTTTGATTCAAAGGAAAGTAATAAATAGGAGTTCACAAAAGCAAAACAACAAGCAGAGGGTTCATCCCTCAATACACTAACACCACACATATCATCAATGTTCAAAGGTGTGACTTCAGGTGGTGAACAAGCAGAATGGTGAACAATGAACATACAAACTCTACAAGCAGAATGAAAGAGATATCAAGCAGAATGAAAAAACAAGATTGCATATTCATTGTACATGTTGATAGACCAAAAAACTCTACAAACTCTACAATGAACAATGAAGAATGAACAAGCAGAATGAAAGGGTACCGTGAGAGCCCCTTCCAATCAGATTGTGGAAGAATGCTTCAGCAAAGAATCCCCTCAGCCGTGGGTTGCAACAGAAGCACACCAGAGGAAGAGTAGAGGAAGTTTGATGGTCTCACAGCCTTTCAACTTGATGGTCTTGAAGATGATAGCCTTTCAACTTCTAAGCCTTTAGATATATATTGATTGTGAGGAAGTTTTTTTGGTCTACAATGGGCCCAACTTCTCAGCTTTCAATTTTATTTGGTTTCATTTTTTGAAAACGATTTGGAGTTATTTTTTTTTTTAGATACACTTAATTTAAATATACTTAAAAGGTAAAATATTTATGAAAAATAAAAATCAATAAAAAAATGACAATGTACTAAATTTTTATATATTTTTTTGTATGTAGTGAATTTTTTACAGTGTTTCATAAATTTTGTACTTTTAAAATTTATCTAAGGGGCAAATTACACAGGTGGTCCCTATACTTTATTTATTTTGCGTCATTGTGGTCCCTACACTTTCAATTGGCACAATTTTGACCCTTAATTTTAAATTTTGTGTCAATCTGATCAATTGATAATGCCGTTAGTGTTTCTAAATGAAAATAATCACTGAATATTGATTGAAATTAACTCACTGAGGTTAGTATCACATCTCTACTTTTCTACACAGCATTTCGTAAAAAGTAAAAAAAAAATATACTTAATTATCTTTTTGGGTCACATTATATCTCTACTTTTCTATACATATTTTCATAAAAAGTAAAAAAATATGCTTATTTGGCACTTCCCAAACTACCACTAAGTTGATGTTAAAAAAATTTACTTTTTATAATGGCATACATAATTTAAATATGACTTTTTTTAATTTAAAATTACAATAAAATATTAAATAGAGTAAAAACAAATTTCTTACAAAATAAAAGTATTTGAATAAAAAAAAGGTAAGAAGGAAATTTTTATTTAATTTGAAAATAATTTTAGATGAATAATAAATTATCACCTATAATCCTCTTCTTTTTTTAAAAAATAAAAAAGTTTAACGAACTATCACTTTTAATAAAAAAGAAAAATTAAGGTTTCCTTCTAATTTATTTGAACAAAAGTAACTTTTTAACAATTTGAGCCAAATATATCTTTACTCTTTATTTTAATTTCTTTAATTGACAATTGAGATAAATAAAAAAAAAATTAATAAAATCCACCATGTTTGGTAAATACTAAAAAATGTATGTTTTGTTCTTTTTTTTTTTTTAAAAAAAATTATATTAAAAAATATTATTGTTCAAGTCCTTATAGTTTAGAAGGACATAATTTTTTTTATAAAATTAAAAAAAATTAATAGCGATTAATAATTTGAACACATGTATTTAACACAAATTATATTTAGACCAATAATATTATGACACATGTAAATATTGAACTCATTCTAATCGTAGTAATACAATTTGAAGAAGAATTCACCTTTGAAATTTTATTTTATAATTTAATGAAGGATTCAAAATTTAAGGAATGAATATTGATCTCATTCCAATTATAGTAACATAATTTAAATAAGAATCCAAATTTGAAATTTTATTTTCAGAATATAAAATTAATTTATAAACCAATCATATTGTAACACATATTAACAAAAAATTAAACAAAATAAAAAAAATGAAAAAAAAGAATTACAACTTTCAACCTTAATGAAATGACAATATTTTGAAATTATAATAGTATATAGATAAATCATGAAATATATCATTATTTAAAACTTATGTATTATGGGATAAATGATTATAATTTTAAATTTAAATTAATAAAATACTTTCCATATTTAGTGTCCCTCAAATTTGAATTTTGAAATGGATTGGTGTACTTTCTATTTTTTATTTTATATATTTGATATACTTTCCATTTGAAAGTCATAAATTAAGAGATATTTATTAATTAATTAATTAATTAATATTATTATTTATTTATTTTGCTTGAATGAAAGCTATAGAGGATTTTTTTTAATTACTTAAAATCAAAAAATTAGAAATTTTAGTTTGATTGGAGCTCCCACAAAACTTGAGGATTTTTTTTAATCATATGTGTTAAACTTTTCAAGGAATTAAATGTCTTTTTTTTTATTATATTATATTAAAGTTTAATATTTTAATAATAATCATATGTGTTAGACTTTTCAAGAAATTTTTTTTTATGTTTGTTCTTAATGCATTAAAGTGTTATTATGAGGGATAATAATCATATGTGTTGGGATTTTTCAAGAAATTTATATGTGTTGGATTTTAAAAAAAAAATTTATGCTTGTTCTTAATGTATTAAAGTGTTATTATGAGAGTAAGACTTGGAGGTTGGGAGAAGTTAATAAATGCTATTGTTTTTTTTTTAAATCAAAAAATTAAGAAATTTAGATTGGGAGATTGGAGCTCCCACAAGGCTTGGGGTTAAAAATCCCTTTTTGCTTAATATATAGTACTAGCATATCACCCGTGCTATGCACGGATTGTGCTTACAATTATCTATATATGTGAATTGTGATTTTAAATTTTTTTTTTAAATGTCTTCTTTTTTTCCTTTTTTATATTATATTAAAGTTTAATATTTTGATAATAATCATATGTGTTGGATTTTTCAAAGAATTAAATGTCTTTTTTTATATTATATTATATTATATTAAAATTTAATATTTTGATAATAATCATATGTGTTGGACTTTTCAAGAAATTTTTTTTTGTGCTTGTTCTTAATGCATTAAAGTGTCATTATAGGGGATAATAATCATATGTATTGAGACTTTTCAAGGAATTTATGTGTTGGATTTTAAAGAATTTTGTTTATGCTTGTTCTTAATGTATTAAAGTGTTATCATGAGAGTTAGACTTGAGAGTTGGGAGAAGTTAATAAATTCTAAGATTTTTTTTTTTTTTAATTCAAAAAACCAGGAAATTTAGATTGGGAGATTGGAACTCCCACAAAACTTGAGGTTAAAAACTCCCTTTTGCTTAATATATAGTATAGATAGATTGCGATTTTTAAATGTCTTTTTTTTTTTTTTTTTAAATGTCTTCTTTTTTTCCTTTTTTATATTATATTAAAGTTTAATATTTTGATAATAATCATATGTGTTGGACTTTTCAAGGAATTAAATGTCTTCTTTTTTTTATTATATTATATTAAAGTTTAATATTTTGATAATAATCATATTTGTTAGACTTTTCAAGAAATTTTTTTTATGCTTGTTTTTAGTGTATTAAAGTGTTATTATGAGGGATAATAATCATATGTATTGGGACTTTTTAAAGAATTCATATGTGTTGGATTTCAAAGAATTTTTTTTATGCTTGTTTTGATGCATTAAAATGTTATTATGAGGGTAAGACTTGGGGGTTGGGAGAAGTTAATAAATGCTAAGGTTTTTTTTTTTAAATCAAAAAATCAAGAAATTTAGATTGGAAGATTGGAGCTCCCACAAGACTTAGAGTTAGGCTTAGGGGTTGTGAGAAATTAATAAATGCTAAGGTTTTTTTTTTTTTTTAAATCAAAACATTAAGAAATTTAGATTGGGATATTGGAACTCCCACAAAACTTGTGAGTTAGAGATAGATATAAATAAATAGATAGATATAGATATTTATATTTATATTTATATTTGTTTTAAATTTTTTTAATATACAAATTATTTGTTTTGGAAAAAGTAATGCAGTAATTATGAGCGAAGTCAAAAAGTCTTGTGAGTTGAGAGAAATTAATAAATGCTAAGGTTTATTTTTTTTTTTTTTAAACAAAAAATTAGAAAATTAAGATTGGCATATTGGAGCTCCCACAGGCCTTTGGGGTTAAAAACCCCATTTTGTTTTTAATGCATTAAAGTGTTATTATGAGGGATAATAATCATATGTGTTGGGACTTTTCAAGGAATTCATATGTGTTGAATTTCAAAAAAAAATTTGTACTTGTTCTTAATGCATTAAAGTGTTATTATGAGGGTAAGACTTAGGGGTTGGGAGAAGTTAATAAATGCTAAGATTTTTTTTTTTTTAAATCAAAAAATCAAGAAACTTAGATTGGGAGATTAGAGCTCCCACAAGGCTTGGGGTTAAAAACCTCCTTTTGCTTAATATATAGTATAGATAGATATATAGATAGATAGATTTAATAAGAATTTATATTTGTTTTAGAATTTTTTTTTAATATACAAATTATTTTTTTAATTTTTTTTATAAAAATAATTTAACAATCCCATTAATAACCATAGTGTATGAGAGAAATTGAAAAGGGTGTAGGTGTAGGTATGAGAGAAGTCAAAAAGCCTTGTGGCTTGGGAGAAGTCAATAAATGCTGAGGTTTTTTTTTTTTTTAAATAAAAAATTTAGAAAATTAAGATTGGTTTATAAAAATAATTTAACAATCCCATTAGTAACCATAGTTTATGGGAGAAGTTGAAAAGGGTGTAGGAGTAAGTATGAGAGAAGTCAAAAAGCGGGTTGGGAGAAGTCAATAAATGCTGAGTTCTTTTTTTTTTTTTTTAATCAAAATTTTAAAAAATTAAGATTGGGATATTGGAGCTTCCACAAAGCTTGTAAGTTAAAAACCCCATTTTCCTTATATAATACTAACCTATCACCCGTGCTATGCACGGGATAATTATAAATATTTATATTTGTTTTAGATTTTTTTTAATATATAAATTATGTTTTTTAAGATTTTTTATAAAAATAATTTAACAATCTTATCACTAACCATAGTTTATGGGAGAAGTTGAAAAGAGTACTGCAGTAACTATGCATGGGTTGTATTTATAATTATCTGTATAAGGAGATTTTAAATGCTGATTAGAGAATTTTGGCCAAATCAATAAATGCAGGCATATGGAAAGACACGTGGATTGAAAAAAAGATAATGAATTCTGATCAGGGGATATATACGTGAATTGTGATTTTTAAATGTCTTCTTTTTTATATTATATTAACGTTTAATATTTTGATAATAATCATATGTGTTGGACTTTTCAATGAATTAAATGTCTTGTTTTTTTTTATATTATATTAAAGTTTAATATTTTTGATAATAATCACATGTGTTGTACTTTTCAAAGAATTTTTTTTTTATACTTGTTCTTAATGCATTAAAGTATTATTATGAAAGATAATAATCATATGTGTTGGGACTTTTCAAGGAATTCATATGTGTTGGACTTTTTAAGGATTTTTTTTATACTTATTCTTAATGTTTTTTTTTTCCCTTGAATTCATCTTCTTCTTTTTTTTTATTCGGGTATTTTTTTTTTTCAATTTATTTAAGATGGACTTGTGGGTATCTATTTTTTTTAATTTAATTTATCTGTGGTTTCCATTTGTTTTTAATTATTATTATTTAAGTAAGTTATGATGTGAGTTAGATATGTGATAGACATGTGAATTTTATTGATTTAAAGTTTATTTAGATAAACTTTAAAGATTTTTTTTTTAGTTTTTTAGTTTTTTTTTTTTTTGGTTATGTTATAATATAATATATAAAATATAGGTAGATATCTACAACTTTAATAAAAAAATATTATCTAATTTTTTGGGGAAGAGAAAAAGAATGCAAGTTTTAATATTTTTTTTTGAAAATTTGTGATAGAGATTAGGAGGGAGAGATTATGAAAATTTTTGTTATTAAATAAATAAATCAGTCAATAGTTTTTTTTAATCTATTTTGTAAATTAAAAATCAATAATTTTAGAAAATTGATTAATTTGTCTCATTAAGTGATTTAAAATTTTGATAGATATACATAAAAAAAATACATAATTATATTATTAAATCATAATTCAAATTTAGATGTTACATTTTTTTGAGATCTATAGCTAAATTCTTATCTTCTTTTTTTTTTTTTAATTTTTGTGTGTAACCATAGTGTATAGGAGAAATTAAAAAGAGTGTTGCAATAATTATGAGAGAAGTCAAAAGGGATTGTGGGTTGGGAGAAGTCAATAAATGCTGAGGTTGGATTGGGAGAAGTCAATAAATGCTGAGGTTTTTTTTTTTAAATCAAAAAATTAGAAAATTAGGATTAGAAGATTGGAGCTCCCATAGGCCTTGCGGTTAAAAACCCCCTTTTGCTTAATATATAGTATAGATAGACTAGCGTATCAACCGTGCTATGCACGGATTGTATTTACAATTATTTATATATGTGAATTGCGATTTTTAAATGTCTTTTTTTTTCTTTTTTCTTTTTTTAAATGTCTTCTTTTTTTCCTTTTTTATATTATATTAAAGTTTAATATTTTGATAATAATCATATGTGTTAGACTTTTCAAGGAATTAAATGCCTTTTTTATTATTATTATATTATATTAAAGTTTAATATTTTGATAATAATCATATGTGTTGAACTTTTCAAGAATTTTTTTTATGTTTGTTCTTAATACATTAAAGTGTTATTATGAGGGATAATAATCATATGTGTTGAGATTTTTCAAGAAATTCATATGTGTTGGATTTCAAAGAATTTTTTTATGCTTGTTCTTAATGCATTAAAGTGTTATTATGAGGGTAAAACTTGGGAGTTGGGAGGAATTAGTAAATGCTAAGGTTTTTTTTTTTTTAAATAAAAAAATCAAGAAATTTAGATTGGGAGATTGGAGCTCCCAGTAGACTTGGGGTTAAAACCCCCATTTTGCTTAATATATAGTATAGATAGATAGATAGATAGATAGATATAGACATATAGATAGATAGATATAGATATGGAACATACCATTTATATGACACAAGGACCAAAGTACCGGGACAATTGCTGCAATTTGCCCTCATCTAAATTAAAGGGATTTAAAAAGTAAAAAAAAAAAAAAAATTTATAATATTAAAAAATGTTCACTAAAAAAATATAGATTAAAAATTAAAAATTAATTATTGAAAACTCCATACTAAACAAGGTAATGTTTTCTGTTAATTTTGAAAATTAAAAAATTATTATTAATTTCCCTCTGTTTTTTTTCTCACCAAAAAAAAAAAAAAGCTTTCTTTTTTTTTTTTTTTTTGTGGAGAGGGGTTTTGACTTGCGATTTTTCTAAAATGAGTGTTCTAGACGAAAAGGGTAGAATTGGTTCAAACAATGAGAAAAAGTGCTTATGCAAGGGGCGCCTTCACTATGAGAAAGAATAGTCGGTTTTGCATAAGGTGCCTTCTTGGATAATAGCTTCAATACTAGCATGCATGAAGGGCTTAAGTGTGAGACATATGAGAGGGGCTTTAGTGCAAAAATAAAAGAAATGGTTTACAGAGTGTCTTCTTGCTTCACAACTTCAATACTTGTGAGAGAGGAGTAGGCTCAAGTGTGAGAGAGAAATGAGTGTTTGTAGGAAGTTTCTTCTTAGGTCACGACTTGAGTGTCCGCGCACATGAAAATGAGTGATAAGGGTCAGAGTGTGTCTCTTGGGGTGACGGTTTCAGTGCTCCAAAACACAAAACCATAGCATTTTAATAAAGAGAAATAATTAGTGATAAAATATTTTTGTCTCCTTAAATACAAGAATAGAGAATTTATTATTGGTGACGAAATATTTTTATCTTCCACAACATAACCTTATGAGACGAAAAATATATTCATCGCGCAATCAATTAGAATTTATTAGTGACGAAATATTTTCATCTCCCACAACTTATTCTTCCAAGACAAAAATATATTTGTCGCCCATTTAATAGAAAGATGAAACGGCATCGTTTGCATGATGGAGTGTTTATTGGTGATGAAATATTTTCGTCTTCCATAACTTATCATTCCTAGACAAAAATATATTTGTCGCCTAATAAATGGAAATATGCAACGACATTGTTTAATAGATAGGGAATTTATTGGTGATGAATTACGTTCGTCACAAAAAATATATATATTTTGTGACAAAAATGTTTGTCTCCAATGAGTTAAAATAATTCGCGCCAATGCAAATGAAATTGGCTCCTGAATTTTGCAGACGAAATTTTTTTTCGTCTCCTATACGTTTCAGAAAAATTAAAACAAATGACAAAATTAATATTTTGTCATCTTTGGGTTAAATTTTAAGACAAAAAAAAAAATTTTGTCACCAAATTTTGTCACAATAGCTTATATTTCTTGTATTTTGTTTCCTTGTTTAATTATTATTATGATTTTCTTTTTGTGGAGAGGGGTTTACTGTGAGAAAGAATAGTAGCTTTGCACAAAATGTCTTCTTGGATAACAATGTTTGCATGCACAAACGGCTTAAATGTGAGAGAGAATAGAGAAACTTCAGTGCAAAATAGAAGATATGGTTTATAGAGATTGTTTTCTCGAGTCACAACTTCAATACTTGTGAGAGAGGAGACTCAAGTGCGAGGGAGAAATGAGGATTTGTAGAGGGTGTCTTTTCGGGTCACGACTTTAGTATTTGTGTGTGTGTGAAAGTAAGTGATTAAGGTAAAAGCGTCTCTTAGTTTCTGACGACGTTTTAATAAAGAGAAATAATTAGTGATAAAATATTTTCGTCTCAAACTCATATGTTCGTTGCCTAATCAACAAAAATACAAAAACAATGTTGTGTGGGGATGGAGAATTTATTGGTGATGAAATATTTTCGTCTCCTTCAACTTAACCATATGAGACGAAAACATATTCGTTGCACAATCAATCAAAATGCAACACGACACATGGAGAATTTATTAGTGACGAAATATTTTCGTCTCCCAAAATATATCCTGCCAAGACAAAAATATCTTTGTCGCCTAATTAACAAAAAGATAAAACGAGCATGAAGGGTTTATTGGTGATGAAATATTTTCGTCTTTCATAACTTATCCTTCCTAGACAAAAAATATATTTGTCACCAAATAAATAAGAAAATGAAACAACATTGTCTAATAAGTTTGGAATTTATTGGTGACGAATTCCTTTTGTCGCAAAAAACTTTAAATTTTGTGACAAAAATGTTCGTCTCCAATGAGCTAAAATAATTGGCGCCAACAAGAAAAAAAATTGGGGCCTCTTTTTTTTCTGACGAATTTATTTTTTCGTCTCCTATAGTTTTGAGAACAATTAAAAGAAATGACAAAATTAATATTTGGTCATGTTTGGACTACGCTCTAAAATGAAAATAAATTTTATCACCAAATTTTAAAAATTAATTATTGAAAACTCCATACTAAACAAGGTAATGTTTTCTATTAATTTTGAAAATTACAATTTTTTTATTATTTGTTTCTCTGTATTTTTTCTCACCAAAAAAAAAAAAGCTACATTAATTATCTTTTTTTTTTTTTTTTTTTTTGTGGAGAGAGGTTTTGACCTTCGATTTTTCTAAAATGGGCATTCTATATGGAAAGGGTAGAGTTGGTTCAAACAATGAGAAAAAGTGCTTGCGTGCAAGAGGGGCCTTCATTGTGAGAAAGAATAGTGGGTTTGCATAGGGTGCCTTCTTGGATAATAGCTTCAATGCTGGCATGCACGAAGGGCTTAAGTGTGAGACAGAAAAGATGGGCTTTAGCGCGAAAGAGAAGAAATGGTTTACAGAGTGTCTTCTTGAGTCACGACTTCAATACTTGTGAGAGACGAGTAGACTCAAGTGCGAGAGAGAAATGAGGGTTTGTAGAAAGTGTTTTCTTGGGTCACGAAACTCATATGTTCATTGCCTAATCAACAAAAATACAAAAACAATGTTGTGTGGGGATGGAGAATTTATTGGTGATGAAATATTTTCGTCTCGTTCAATTTAACCTTATGAGACGAAAATATATTCGTCGCACAATCAATCAAAATGCAACACGACACATAAAAAATTTATTAGTAACGAAATATTTTCGTCTCCCAAAACATATCCTTCCGAGACAAAAATATATTTGTCGCCTAATTAACAGAAAGATAAAATGAGCATGAAGGGTTTATTGGTGATGAAATATTTTCGTCTTCCATAACTTATCATTTCCAGACAAAAAATATATTTGTCACCAAATAAATAAAAAAATGAAACGACATCGTGTAATAAGTTTGGAATGTATTGGTGACGAATTCCTTTTGTCGCAAAAAACTTTAAATTTTGTGACAAAAATGTTCGTCTCCAATGAGCTAAAATAATTGGCGCCAACAAGAAAAAAAATTGGTGCCTCTTTTTTTCTGACAAATTTATTTTTTCGTCTCGTATAGTTTTGAAAACAATTAAAAGAAACAACAAAAGTAATATTTTGGTCATGTTTGGGTTACATTCTAAAATGAAAATAAATTTTATCACCAAATTTTAAAAATTAATTATTGAAAACTCCATACTAAACAAGGTAATGTTTTCTATTAATTTTGAAAATTACAAATTTTTTATTATTTGTTTCTCTATATTTTTTCTCACAAAAAAAAAAAAAAAAAGCTACATTAATTATCTTTTTTTTTTTTTTTTTTTTTGGAGAGAGGTTTTGACCTTCGATTTTTCTGAAATGGGTGTTCTAGACGAAAAGGATAGAGTTGGTTCAAACAATGAGAAAAAGTGCTTGCGTGCAAGAGGGGCCTTCACTATGAGAAAGAATAGTGGGTTTGCATAGGGTGCCTTCTTGGATAATAGCTTCAATGTTGGCATGCACAAAGGGCTTAAGTGTGAGACAGAAGAGATAGGCTTTAGCGCGAAATAGAAGAAATGGTTTACAGAGTATCTTCTTGAGTCACGACTTCAATACTTGTGAGAGAGGAGTAGACTCAAGTGCGAGAGAGAAATGAGGGTTTGTAGAAAGTGTTTTCTTGGGTCACGACTTCAAGGTCCGTGTACATGAAAATGAGTGATAAGCATCAGAGTGTATCTCTTGGGGTCACAGTTCCAATGCTTTGAAACACAAAACCACGGCATTTTAATATAGAGAAATGATTAGTGATAAAATATTTTTGTATCCTTCAATACCAGAACAAAGAATTTATTATTGGTGATGAAATATTTTTGCCTTCCACAACTTAACCTTATGAGACGAAAAATATATTCGTCACGCAATCAATTAGAATTTATTAGTGACGAAATATTTTCGTCTCCCACAACTTATTCTTCTAAAACAAAAATATATTTGTTGCCTATTTAATAGAAAGATGAAATGACATTGTCTGCATGATGGAGTGTTTATTGGTGACGAAATATTTTCGTCTTCCATAACTTATCCTTCGCAGACAAAAATATATTTGTCGTCTAATAAATGGAAATATGCAATGACATCGTTTAATAGGTATGGAATTTATTGGCGACGAATTATGTTCGTCACAAAAAAAAAATTATATTTTGTGACAAAAAATGTTTGTCTCCAATGAGCTAAAATAATTCGCACCAATGCAAATGAAATTGGCGCCTCATTTTTGCACACGAAATTTTGTTTTCGTCTCCTATACTTTTGAGAAAAATTAAAACAAACGACAAAATTAATATTTCGTCATCTTTGGGTTAAATTTTAAGACAAAAAAAATTTCGTCACCAAATTTTGTCACAATAGCCCAGATTTCTTGTATTTTTTATTGATTTTAAGCATTTGGTGATGAAATTTGGTTTTCCTCTCTAAAAATAATACATTTGGAGACGAAATTATTTCCTCTCTAAAATTTTTTACAATGGTGACGACAAATTTCGTCTCAAAAATGGCGCCAAATCTTCCACCAAATTTTCCAAGAGCGGGAAATTGTTTTGTGACGAAAAATAAAATTTAAAGACGAATAAAATTTTCGTCACCTATTGTTTTATTTGATTTTAAGCATTTGGTGACGAAATTTGATTTTCCTCTCTAAAAATAATACATTTGGAGACGAAATTATTTCATCTCTAAAATTTTTTACAATGGTGACGACAAATTTCGTCTCCAAAATGGCGCCAAATCTTCCAAGGGCGGGAAATTGTTTTGTGACGAAAAATAAAATTTAAAGACGAATAAAATTTTCGTCACCTATTGTTTTATTTGATTTTAAGCATTTGGTGACGAAATTTAGTTTTCCTCTCTGAAAATAATACATTTGGAGACGAAATTATTTCCTCTCTAAAATTTTTTACAATTGTGACGACAAATTTCGTCTCCAAAATGGCGCCAAATCTTCCACCAAATTTTCCAAGGGCGGAAAATTGTTTTGTGACGAAAAATAAAATTTAGAGACGAATAAAATTTTCGTCACCTATTGTTTTATTTGATTTTAAGCATTTTGTGACAAAATTTGGTTTTCGTCTCTGAAAATAATATAATTGGAGGCGAAATCTTATTTTCATCACTAAAACATGCATATTTGGAGACTAAATATTTTTTCGTCACGCGTTTTCGTCACCATAGACCTTTTTTGTTGTAGTGTATTTTAGTCAGGCTAAAATAGTTGTTTTTGAGAAGATGGTTTTTTTTTTTTTATAATTAATTTGATGGCTGTGAGGGAAAAATATTTATAATTATGAATTAAATGTGACATTTTGCTTGTCTTTATTAGATATTCTAACTAAAACTTGTCAAACAGGGCCATTGACAACGATGTATGGTGGCGATTGAAAGATAAAGAATACATGACTACCATCATCATTATATCTTATACCGGATTATTGGTTAAAATCAAAAAATTCTCTTAATTTATTTTTTTATTATATATATTAATTAAACTTTAATAAAGATAAAATTATGAACATAAATAATAAAAATTAAAAAATGTATAAATTAAGGCCAAATCAAATTTTACTACAAAATTTTGTCCTAAATTGAAATTTTTTCTCAATATTTAAAACAAACCGTCCAAAATTTTGGCTAAATTAAAATTCCCTCCTTAAATTTTGCCTAAAGCAAAAGAGGGGGAAAAACAGAGCAACAACTACAACACGGCTGGAGCAAGAGAGCAGTCCTTCAGAGCGAAGAGCAGTCCTTCAGAGTTACCTTCTTCGCAGCCCAGTTCGTCTTGGCTTCTCCCTCCGCTCGACGAAGACCCTCAAACGAAGCAAACGGAGCCGTCTCCCCTCTCCAGGTATGCTATTTCCAGTTTTGGTGCCTGCCTCTATTATTGTAATGCTTGTATTAGTTGTTTCTGAGCCGTAAAAAAAGTTATTTTGGGGTTTTTTGCCTTTTTGGTGGTCAGTTATTTTTGGTGGTCAGTTCTATTGACCCAGTCTTGGTTTCGTTTTGAAGACCAGTTTAACACCTCTAATATTATTATTCTATAGAATTTAGATCCATTGCAATATTCTGAATTTTATCAAGGTTAGTTTTGTGGTAATTGGCATTTGAGTTTTGGGGGGTATCCGTTTGAAATTCTTGAGGTTTTTGTTGAGTTGCATAACGAAAGTGTGCATTGTTGGTATATGGTTGGGTATGGAAGTTCATGGATGTTTGATTAAGAAAGGTTTTGAAATGGATGTCTATTCAAAGTGTGCATTGATGAATTTCTATGGGAGGTGTTGGGGCATAGATTATGCAGATCAGATGTTTGATGAAATGCCTGATGAAGAAGTTCTATTGTGGAATGAGGCAGTTTTAGTGAATTTGAGGAGTGAGAGATGGGTAGTGGCTCTACAATTATTCCGAGACATGCAATTTTCATTTGGGCTTGATTATGAATTCATAAGAAATTCTTGCGTACCCTGTTAGAATCCATTCATATTATTCTTTATCAAAAGTGATTTTTATGCTTATACTAGCTTCTTTCCAATGATTGAAATTTAAGCAAGATTTAATAAGATGCACATTATTACTTACATGCTGCTTCTTGTTCCCAGTCTCTGCCACCATCAGACATAAACTTTGTGCCACTGAAACAGGTAAGCAGTTCTATTTTTTAATCTTGCTGTTTGGTATACAAATATTTGAAATGAAGCTCATCTTCCAACATAGCATGAGCACTGTCATGATGCGGAGCTAGGAAAGGAAAAGGGGGACAAATATGAAATTTTTCATGGAGAACAATTTGGATGTATGATTAACTTGTTTAGGGTCAATTTAAGTCGTATTATACATATATATATATAGTTGGAATGCTGTTGGACTGATTTGTTGACGTTTATTAAGTTCTATTTCATAATTCATTTTATTATGTTTTTGGTTCCTATTCTTGAAAAGATCTCTTCTTCTCTGCAGAACTGTTCTGTCATTGCCTCCAATCATTAATGGTGCTCATTCTGCCATTACTTTGAAGACAAAGAATGTTTTCATTGAATGCACAGCCACTGATTTGACAAAGGCTAAGATTGTTTTAAATACAATGGTAAGACTTAAAAGTTTCAATTACATTTGTTTGTCATTTTTACTTGGTGTCAACAGCTGGGTGATATAATTTTTCTTTTATTTTTCAAGGTAACTATGTTTTCAGTGTACTGCGAAAGAAAGTTTGAGGTTGAACCAGTTGAAGTAATTTATTCTTTTAAGTTCACCAAGCTAGCACTTTGTTCTTGATTTCCTTTTTATATATATATTTTTTTTAAAACCTTCTTGAAGTTTTATATTTTCTAAAACCTTCCTGGTTGTGCTTGCTTTTGGCTTTTTCTGTGCTTCCTACATGCTTTCTGCTTCATATCCATGGGGACATTGAAATTTTGTTTAACTGCTTCATCTCATGATAGCTATCTAATTGAGATCTTCTCCATTTGTAAATGCAGATATTGGCTAGATGGAATCCTGTTGGAGCGTGCAGTCCTGTCATTGATGAAGCTCCTGTTTTTTACCCAACTATTGAGGTATCTTTTTTTTCTTAATAAGATGTGATTTTGTACATTGGTAACTTTATTTGTTAAACAAATAATGTTTTTCTTATGCGATGAATTTGATGGTTAATTCAAATGTTAAACAAATAATTCAAATGGCTTCACAATGCCCAGTGCTGTGATTACAAACACTTCATGTGATTACAAACACTTCATGTGATTACAAACTTATTGATATTATTTCAGACTTATTTAAGATTTTAATTTTTTTTTATAAAAAGATTTGTAGAAAAATAAAAAAAAGTGATATTACAACTTATAGTGACTTTTTAGTTAAAAAGGAAAAAAAAACTTATAATGACTTTTTGACTAAAACTTATATTTTTAAATTGAGAATTGTAGAGAGAGAGCTATAAGAATCACTACGCCATCAATATATAGAAAGAAATATTATAGATAATGAAAATTTTTATCAAAAATTACTATAAACGTGTGTATGTAGTGTAAACTTAAAATTGATAAGATGTGGGCTATATCCACAATCACTATAAATCATTGATTCTGTTTTATCTGAACAATTTTATGAATACATAGCATTGCTGAAATGTAGAAATAAAGAATCAACGTGTGTATGTAGTGTAAACTTCTTTTTTACATGATTGATGTGAAGAATTACATAGGTAATCACTTATGATATTTCGAGATTACTGAATAATTACTGTATTATGTGAGATAATGACCATTCTTCTTCTTCTTTCTTTGTTTATTAAAAGTTTAAAAAATAGAAGAATAGTTTAAAAATAGAAGAATGGTAGGGAAAAAAATATAAATTATTAGAAAATGTGAAGTATCAATAATAATTGTAACATGGATGGAAAATTAGAAGTTAATTACAAAAACATGTTTCAAATTATGTTTTTCCCTTCCATCTGAAGGGGGAGATTAAAACCTTCTTCTTCTTCTTCTTCTTCTTCTTCTTCTTCTTCTTCTTCTTCTTTCTTTAGATATTAATGATTCATATATTATTTGAATAATTTCTGTGTCTCTGTCTCTCTTGCTCTCTCTTTACATATTAATGAATCATGGTGACCTCTCTCTCTAAGTTTCTATGGTTACCTTTTTACTTCAGAAGAAATGATAGTCTATTGCAGCCTAATTTGAAAGTGTCATAGCTTTCATTCTTAATAGAAACTCTATTTGAATATTTTGCTTGTTATAGGAATTTTCTTTTAAAATTGATCTGCTATGCCACTCTCTTAGTTTCAAAACAATGTTTTAGTAGGAATTTAGGAAACAAAGTTGGTAAAGATTGATCCTGGGAGTTCTGTTCTATTTCACCATTGAACAATTCATGGACAAAGAACCTAGTATTACGGTACTGTGAATGCTAACATTTTTACAATTATGTTAAAATCTATAGTCACTGTCAGGTGATGTTAGTCTACTCTGGCAGTTACCTTTGATCATAATTTATAAGAGAACACATTATCACCATTCCCCGCTGTGCATATGAATCAGTGAGCATTCATGCTAGGGTCTCATTTTATTTGAATTTCTTCTATGGATCTTATCATTTTTTAGATCATTCTTGTGGATTATTTTGGAATTATTTTAGCCTCCTACTATATTTGATTTTTAGCCTCCTACTATATTTGAAGGTGCGATTATTACAATGTTTTATGAGACGTGGGCAATGGGTGTATTGGAAATGTTCTGGCATCTTTCCATTCCATTTCTCGATTTTCTGATTGCATTACTACATTTGCATTATTTTGCAGTTGGCTGTGTTCAGAAAGAAAGGTACCAAACTATATGAAGGAAGCTTGAAGGATGAGAAGCGTTTAGATCAATGGCTTCATTGTTAAAACTTAAGCAAGTGTTTTAGTAAATAAATTTAATTCTCTCATATCATGTTTACACCTTCAAAATATTCTGTAAATGACATTTGATGTAGAATTTTTTGTACAGAGGACATCTTTTTTGTATGATTTTGTGCTTGTATGGAATTATTATTTTGGGTTGGATTGTATTTGATTGGTATAGAATTTGATGTTAAAGATTAAATTTTTGTATTGTTGAAACGAAATAGAAATAGATATATGTATTATTTTGTTTAAATACAGGGTGTAGGTTGCACAAAATAAATATAGGTTGGAAGAAATTAATTATAATAAAAAAAAACACAAAATAAAGTTTTTGGCAATTAAATGTTTAGTAACGAAAAAAAAAAAGAAGTGAATTTGTTAGTGACTAACCAATTGGGAGCCAAAAAGGAAATCAACATTTTTAGTGACTAAATATTTGGTAGCCATAAAGAACCCAAAGATTTTTGGTGACTAAAAATTTAGTAGCTAAAAATATAATGAAGACTTTCGGCTACCAAATAGTTAGTAGCCAAAAGTTTAATAAAATTATAAATTCATTTTTTGGCGACTAAATTCTTTTGTCGCTGAAAATTTAATTAATTTTATTTGAACACTTTTGGCGACTAAATATTTAGTCGCCAAAACATCCCCTTTGCCGACTAACGAAAATTTAGTAGCCAAATGATTACTTTTGGCTACTAATATTTTGGTCGCCAAAACATAACCTTTGCCGACTAACGAAAATTTAGTAGCCAAATGCTTACTTTTGGCTACTAATATTTTGGTCGCCAAAACATAACTTTTGCCGACTAACGTGTATTTAGTAGCCAAAACGTTCACTTTCAGCGACCAAAAATAATTTAGTCGCCAATACTATCGCCGACAGGTTATAGGCGACAAGTTTGGCGACAAAATATTTTAGTCGCTAAATGGTTTTGGCGACTAAATATTGGACTTTTGGCGACCAAAATTTTGGTAGCCAAAAGTGACATTTCTTGTAGTGAGTGAATGCGATTTGTTCATAATTTTTGGTACCTAGTACTACTACTGCTTCTCCATTCTGCAACTTTCAGTTCAACAACACACAACACACCCTTTGCTCTTGCTCGCTCCTGGAGATTATCAATAACTTCCTTCTTTGTTCAATCTGCTGCAGCAGAGTATTATCTTAGGACACCTTCCAAGCATTGCCTTGCCTTGCAAGGCAAGGCCGCTGCCGCTGCTGCTGCAACCACCTCATTAAATTTCTTCTCTCAACCCCCTTTGAAAATTTCCAAAAGCTTTTCAAAAACTCTCATTTTATTTTATTTTATTTAAATTTACACCCCTAGCCCAAACGGGATAAGCTCCCATCCATAGGGTTCAATGCATAGTTTTAAATAAAAATACAATATAAATAATTCATAAAATATAGGATTAATTAATTAATTTTGATAAGTTTAGGGGGGCCTAGCCACCACTAACTCCATCTCTAGCAATATGTATTGAGAATCATGTATAATGGTTGTCAATTATTTAAAATTATCAACTACAAAAAAAAGTTTTGTAGCAGTCAAGTCAACGATATTAATTGTGAATCAACTCATAAATTAACTATGAATAGTGTACAGTGATTGTCAATTATTTAAAGTTACGCATGTGATGATTTTCATTTCAATAGATATATACAATGGTGTATAGATATCGAAAGAACAAAACTTGATAAATGTTAATCGATATTTAAAACTATGCAACTGGATAAAATCAAATGTTATTCATCCTTCAAGCCCATAATAAAAAGTTCAAAAATAATGTTACGAGTAAATTACATTTTTGGATCCCAAAATATGAGTCTTGTATCATTTTAGTCTCCATTTTGAATTGCGTCAATTTGGTCCTCAATTATAAAAGCTTTTCAATTTGATCCACAATGTTTAAGTTGTGTCAATCTGGTCATCCCAATATATAATAAGTGTTCCAATTTAGTCACTTCTTTGGTCTTCAATGCATAAAAAATGTTTCAATTTAATATCCCAATCAAGCTATGTTAATAAATGCAATTTAAATATTGGGCAACTAATTGAAACAACTTCTATACATTGGTGACCAATTTGACACGATTAAGATATTGGGAAGCAAATTGAAACACTTTTACGGGAAAGACTATGGTACACATTTCTCAAAGGGTGTGTAACCATGTGCACTTTATAATTAAAGAAGAAAATTGTATAATTCCATACTTTTTGAGTTATAACTAAAAAAAAAAAAAAAAAAAAAAAAAACCATAACCAAATGCTACATGAGGCATAATCAAAGATGTCATGAGTTACAACTAAAACATTGTCATAATTAAAGAAGAAAATGACATAACTAAATGTATATATGGTACACCCCTTTAAAGAGGTGTGTATAGTAGAATTTCTCCATTTTTATATATTGGAGACCAAATTGACAAAATTTAAATATTAGAGACCATAACGACACAAGACTTATATTTTCAAAACAAAAAATGTAATTAACCCTTAATTTAAAAAAAACAAATAGAAAATGATATAGAAGCTTACTTTCTAGACCCAGTAATGTGTAAAAGAAATGATTTGCTGATGATTAGAGCAAATATAAGAGAAAGAGAGTTACTTTAGATATCTAATAGATTGTCACATTATTGGATTTGAAAAATAACTCTAACATTTGAGCTAAGGTAGCACTATGTAGAGGTGTAAATTTGGCCTATGAGCCCGCTGCCCACTCGAAGCTCACCCGTAGCATCGGTGAGCCTGGCTCGAGCCCAGCCCGAGACACTGGGCTTGGGCTGTAGGTTTTGGAGCCCAATCCGGCTCACGAGCTCGGCCCGCCTAGCCCAGTTCGAGAGCCCGACTTGAAATTTGTTTTTTCCCTCCCGCCTAGCCCCCAATAGCTCCCTTCCGAGTGCAAGCAACAGTCAAAACCGGCATATGGCCAAATTATTATTATTGTTATTATTATTTTTATAATTTAACCCCTCCCTCCCCTTAGTCCCATAAATAGGACCTCTTTCTCATTTTATTTATCACAAACAAATCTCTCTCTTAAACTTTCATTCTGTTTCAACTCCCAACTTTCTTAATTAATTTTGAAATCTCACCTCTAAGTGGTAATTAAAATTGTGTAAGAAGAAATTTTTATCAGAAAAGCTAATTTTTATATTGCATTTGCCAGTCGGTAACATTAATTATTTGAATTAATATTTATTAGCTATTCATTTTTTTACGTTAATTATTTCTTAACATATAGGAGGACTTACGTGTAGGTCCTACTATGTGAACTTATTGTTCAATGGGTCTTGTGAGAATTAATGGTTTTTTTCATCAAATACTATTAAAAAACGTTACTAATTGTTAATTATCATCGATAGTTTGAAAATCTAGTCGCAAAAAATGTCATTAATTATAACTTTTAGCAATAGTTTAAAAAAATCATCAAAAAAATCACTAATTTTCAACTTTCAGGGGCAGTTTGAAAAATTCATCAAAGAAAAATGTCACTGATTATAAGTTTTAGTAACAATTTACAAAAATCATAATAGAAAAAGCTATTAATTTTCAATTTTTAGCGACATACAAAAAATCGTCAAATTATTTGTTTTTAAATTTTTTTTAGCGACGATTTTATTGGGACTTATTTTCAATAAAATTTGATGAAAATTAAATTCAGTTATTAGGACCTATTGGTAGTTTACCCTAACATTATATTACTTATTGTTATTCATTATTTCAATTAATTGTTAGTTAATATATATTATTTTTATTTAAATTACTATGGATCATAATATTCCTAATATTTATGTCGATGTTGATGAATATACACTACATGAATCTGTTGATATCCCTTCTACTAGGCCTAATATCCCTAATCCAGTAGGAGCATCATCATCTAGGGGCACGACTAGTACTGTTTGGGAGTATTTTGAAACAATATATGTAACTAATTCTGATGGTACAATTGTATGGAAAGCAAAATATAAATATTGTGTACAATTACTAAGTGTTGCATCTGCAGAAGGTACCAATTATCTAAAAATGCATTCTAATAAACATTTACAAAGTCAACAGCCTGATATTAAAACTCAAATGCAATCAGGGGGTTCATCAACTAGTAATTTACAAACATTTTTAAATGATTCTATATGTGCACAAAATTCTGTAGTTAATTATATTATTAAAAAAGAACAACTTTTTACCACTAATGAATGTCTCAATTTTTTTAGAAATGATTCATGGAAGTTTTGCATTACAATATCAATGTTTTTCAAGAAATATTATTAGAAGCATAATTTTAAAGAAATTTGAGAATATTAAAAGTGAATTGTTTGACATTTTAAAAAATTTGAATAGAAGAGTTTGTTTAATATCTGATCCATGGACAAATAATAGATTAGAATATCAATGTGTCACTGTACATTTTATTGATAATTATTAGAAATTAAATAAAAAAATCATTTCATTTAGATTGGTTGAACTCTCATATGCTAGTCATTCATTTGGGGTGAAAATAAAAAATTTATTATATGAGTGGGCTTTGCAAAATAAAATATTTACCATTAGTTTAGATAATGCATCATATTACAATTAGACTGTAGCGCATTTTAAATTAGCTTTACAATTGCTTGTTGATACTGATTTATTTCATGTTCATTGTTGTACTCATATTATAAAAAATGTGGTTCTTTACTATATGTCTTCTGTTAATTGAATTTCAGAATATAAGAAAATTTGTCAACGAAAAAGTATACCATTTAAAAGATTAATTTTAGATGTAGACAACGGGTGAAATTCAATGTATAATATGTTAAAAAGAGCATGTAAACAAAGAAAAGTAATATATTTATTTTTTACAACAACATCCATAGGAGGAGTACTAACTCCCATATAACTTAATTGATGCAAAATAGGCTTATATAAAGATTTTGTAAAAAATAAAAAAATATCTCAAAATACAAGCTTAAGTAGTTATGAATTACAACGTTATTTGGATAACTGACCAGTGGATGATGATGATGATTTTGATATTTTGGATTAGTGGAAACAAAATAAAATTATGTGGCTTGTGCTTTCACAGATGTCCCATCATATACTAACCGTTCATATTTTTACAGTGGCTTCTGAAATAACTTTTAGTGTAGGTGGACAGGTGTTGAGCGATTACCGCAGCAGACTTTCAGCCCAAATGGTTAAGGCACTTATAATCTCAAGAGATCATGTGCTTGCATTTACAAGAAGACAAAATTATAGTGAAAAGTGAATAATTCAAAGCGATTTGGATGATATATCATTGGATAACGTGAGTGGATTGTCTGCCTCCTCCGATAATTGTTTAACAATTTTTTTTTTTTCACCATTTCATTTTGTAATGTTGTTATTAGATTATTGGGGTGGAGCATAATGCAAATGATCAATAGGCTAGTAAGTGGGGATGTATTATCATCATCAATAATCTATATCTATTTTATTTAATGATATAAATTTTTGTAATATTTTATTTCATTTTGAAATAAAAATTATTCATTAAATGATATCTATTTAATTTAATGATTATAATATTTCGTTTCATTTTGATATAAATAAAAAATTATTTGTTTCATTTTTTTTCTCGAGAAAAAACCATGTACGCAGCTTATAACTAAATAAGAAAATAACATAATTTCATACCTTTTAAGTTATAACTATAAAATATAACATAATAACCAAGTATCTCATTAACCATAACTAAAATAATATCACAACTTAAAAAGAAAATTAGTCATAATTAAAATAGAAAATGACATAATTTGATAGTTTAGTCATAACTAAAAGAAAAGAAAAAAGGAGCAGCAAAACTAAACACTACATGAATCATAATAACTAAAATAATGTCATAACAAAAGAATAATCAAAAAAATATAAGTCATACATAATTAAATACCACCATATGAAATATAACTAAATATCTCATTAATCTTAACTAAAATACTTTAATACAAATTTTCTTTTATTTTTTTATCCCTCATAAACAATCTATATATATAATATATCTATCATTTATTTTTCACAAAATATAAATAAATAAATAAAAGGTCCGCAGCCCTATTTTGAGTTGGCCTGCCTTGAGCTTAACTTTCTAGCTCGTGGGGCAACTCGGCCCAGCCTGAATTTCGACTGGAGCCCGTGAGGCCTGATAGTGGGCTGGGCCAGGCTAGGGTAGGCCAGATTTACACTCTTACAAATATGAGGTACAACTCTCCTTGTAATAGAAATCCACAAGAAAAGTTGCACCTCCATCCTTTGTAATTACTTTTAGGATTCGTTTGAAAATTGATTTTTTTTAGTGATTTTTTTTTTCATGAAAAAATATGCAAAAAAAGTAAAGAAAATAAATCGATTTTTTATAGTGACTCTTTTTTCTTTTTAGCTAAAACATAGCCCTAAATTTGAATTATAATTCTCCCGTACTTTTTTTTTTTTGTAAAAAAATATTGAGATGCTTATATTAGCAATGAAACCAATGACCATGCAGTGAAAAATAATAATATTGATCTGCCCTAATCATTTCCATGCATGAGTGTCAAAATCAGTGGACAGTAATTTACAACATCCTTCCATTCCATCCAAGTCTACTTCAGAAATTTTCATTGGATTCTGACCCGAGACAACTCTCAAGCATGGTTCCTTTCAACTACACATTTGGATCGTTTGTGTTCTTCAATGTAACTTTTTCTATTTCTGTATCTTTGGTATTGGTTAGTTCACAATCACAACTTGCTATATATCGTGGTGTGTGTGTGTGGACCATCATGCATGGTTGGTGTTATACAAAAGTTACTTTCTATACAAGCACTTATTTCGTCAATCATTTTCCAAGTGTGTAGTTCAAAAAAATCACTTTTTGTATGAATTTTAGAAAAAAATTTCCCAAAATTTGTTTGGTTTGAGATTTTTCTCAAACAATTTTCAAAATTACTTCTCTTTCTTACACATCAATCAATCACTTTTTCTCTCTCCTCTCTCCTTCTCAATCACTGTCACGCCCCACTTTTTATTACTCGAAGTCATTACCAAATTCATTAACTCAATTCAATTTCAGAGGTAACATGCGGAAATAGACTCATACATTCAGTCTGTATAAGAGATTAACAATACTCTCATTCGTGTACAAAGTAAATATGACATGAACATACTTTAACAAATTGCCCTTGGGCTTACATCACTTAAGGTACAAGAAGAAGGGTATAACCCTTTCACAACAATAGCGTTCCGCCAACATAACAGAGGCCCCGTGGCCAATAAATAAGTAGATCCAAATCTTGCAGCTCAACCTGCTTAACACCTGAAAAAGATTCAACAACGTGGGATGAACATATAGTCCAGTAGGGAACTCAACATGATCCTTAACAATAACAACTTACAGATAGCTATGATCATGAACCCTCATTCTCATACTAGAATAGTAAGGTGACAGTTTACACAAAATATATATAGATATATATATGTATGAACTTTTCTCGAAAACAACCATTTCGTTCAACGTTACAACTAGTTTCCCTTCCCGTTTTCCTTTCATTAATTCCCGTTTCCAATCTTTCATGATATTAACAATCACTTAGGAAATAACCTCACTAAGCTCGCTACTCTCTTTCCTTCCCATACATACACAGATGTACCCTTTTCACACATGTTTATCTTTAAAACATTCATTCTCCTTTACACTTTCCAAAAGACAAATATGACATTTTGGTTTGTTTCCACTACTATCATAACTATACATGTATAACTTGTAAAAAATGTAAATTTACAACCCTCCAACATGTATACAATCAACCAATGGAGTAACTCAGTACTCCCAACGGTAACCAATCAAGCTCATGATATCTTCAGTTACAACGAAGCAATAACATTACACTTTACTCCACCTGCCATGCACTTAGTAGGCCAAGGATATACTGAAACAACTACAACCAACTTCACTCTACTAGCCATATGCATAGTAAGTCAAAGACATACTGAAACAACTACAACCAACTTCACTCTACTAGCCATATGCATAGTAAGTCAAAGATATACTGAAACAACTACGACCAACTTCACTCTACTAGCCATATGCATAGTAAGTCAAACTGCCAGTTTACCAGGCGCTCGCTAGAAGGGTATGACACCTCTTATTCTTAGCGCATACAGTTCTCCAGGCGCTAGCTGGAAGGTACCGGTACCTTTGATTATAAGCGCGACATATAACGTCATCCACAATCATGCACACAAGGCATATCCCCGGCATATAACGCCGTCAACAATCATGCACACAAGGCATATCCCGGCATATAACGCCGTCAACAATCATGCACACAAGGCATATCCAACATGCGTATCACATACACATAACTAACAAGAATTCAACAATCCAATTCTCAAACTTATTTCGAAAATACTTTATTCCTTTTCACAAAAACAATTTCATTTCCTTTTTGGTTACCACAAAACCAACTCCACTACCCTTGTTCTCAACCAACCAATTTCCACACCATGGTTAATCCTTTAAACATTAAACACCATTACCCAACTCATTTTGATAAAAGAGATTTACACACAATAGTCAACAAATCCCCATTTTGACTTACCCAACCTAAGTATAATTTAGGGCTTTTCTCTCATTCAACCACAACATGCTAATTTACATACTAGTTAACCAAAACAATAATTGATGAAGCCAAATCCATGCTCAACTCAACCAATCCTAGGTTTACTCATGATTTTCAAACAATCCCAACATGATACCATTTTCATGCAATACAAAAATTACCACATGTCTATCTATAGAGGAAGTATTGTAAAAGAACAAGGAGAATCCCTACCTCAAAAGGAAAACTCAAATGGAGAAGATGACCCGAAATCAAAGTGCTCCAAACGCCAAACTATTCGGATCAAAATGACGCCCTCGACGATCAACACCCTTTTTGTGAAGACCTAAGGTGAGCAAAACACCCTAGCTAGATCAATCCTAAGAGAGAAGTTAGGTTTTAGAGTGAGGTGCTCTCCAATGGAGGTTTTGATAAAGTAAGAGAGAGAAAGGAAATCAAAAAGTGAATCAAAAAGGTGAATCTCGGTGTACTAAACCAGACTCTCCGCTCGAGCGCACAAACCCCCGCTCGAGCGCCACTCACAGACTCCCGTTCGAGCGCACAAACCCCCGCTCGAGCGGCCGATACAACCATCCAGAAGTTCATCAGAACAGGTCTCCGCTCGAGCGTCCCACTCCTCCGCTCGAGCGTAACACACGAACTCCCGCTCGAGCGTCCCAAAGCCCGCTCGAGCGTACAACACTGCAGAAGAGAAAATACTGGGAGATGGATTTTCCCGCTCGAGCTCAAGAATCACCGCTCGAGCGGAGAGGCCAAAAAAAACTGGGCAGAAATTCTTAGTTCTAAAACACAATCAACTTATTTCCAACAAGCCCAACACAACCCAAAACTCCAAAACAAAGAGTAAGGGATAGAAGAGAGTATAAGACAATAATAAATCTACGGAACCGAGTCCGGATTACAGTTTAATAACAACAGGAAATACCGGGATCACTATAACCTCCCCCCCTTAAAGAATTTCGTCCCCGAAATTAAGGATACGCCAAAACACAAGGCCAACTGATCACACACAACACCAACACCCGAGAGCTAGGAAAGAGACTACTCTCACTACAAACCTTCAATCCACCCTCATCGAGGAAGAAACTAACCAAGAGAACACGTGCCAAACGGCAACACTATAGGCACAGAAGCCACAACAAAACCAAACCACTTCCGAAACAATTCACCAATAACCGACTAGTGCTTCACGTTAAATTATCATTTAACCACAACATGATTCTTAATAACACGACCAAAGCAAATCTTGGGAGTAAATAACCAGAAAACATTTTCTTACTTAAGAGACATTTCTCAAAGATAGCCAAATTTTCAATGTTAACATTCCAAAATAAATCTTTCATTTTCCATGCGAAACCCAAAAGTTTTGCAAACACTTTTCACAAACACGGTGCTATCAAAAACGTAATCGTCCACGGTTTATTTGTCAAAAATCATTCACTTGGAATTTTCTCAAAACCCTCGATTCAATTCAATTTTCCAACCACACCCTTAGGTGACCCAAATACTAGGAAAAGTCTTGTTTTCCATTTCTTTTCAAAACAACACTAACAACAACCATCACGCACGCGGTGATACTACAACCGACACAAAACATAACATTTCTATAATGATAGTTAATAGAATCCCCCATCTTCCCCTAAAACCGCGGAGTACATCCCCCATCTTCTCCTCTACACATATGCATATAAACACATAAGTCATATACACAATCAATCAATACATAAAATCAATGTATTCTATCAACCGTCAGGTTCAATGGCCTAACATGTTCGATTAGTTCCAGTTCTCCTAATCAACACACACAAGTCTACACCAAACGAGACTAACCTCAAGGTGACCAATGCCAACCCTGAACCCAAAGCCAACAAGCTGACTAATCAACACAATAAACTCCACACCCAATTATCCACACATTGATGTGCCACTAAAACCACCAACTACAAACACGAAGTTCCTACTCAAACCGCAGACTATGGAATCTCATCGGATCTCAAAAATTTAAACCGCATTAACCCTGTTTCCAAGGGAATTACCACCCTCCAAGGCTAGATAGCAAACTTGTTCAACTCCTCAACCGAAGACCGATATGGTCAACCTTAATTACGACTACCCAATCACAAAGGATAATTTAACCAACGCCATTCTCGTCACTCTAGAACACAAATATTCTCCCTCCAAAGAATACTGCTAGCTTCCACTCACAAACCATACCCAATAACTGAGAACCACTCACAATATGAACACTACCCTTATACAACCGATGGGGTCACTACGAACTTGCTAGCCAGCAACGTCCAACATACGAACCAACAACAGGTACCATTCCTGCTAACTCAAGTTACAAATCTCACATCCCTACAAACATCCCCACATAACCTTGCCAACTCTAAGCAACTCTCAAAACCATCACATCTAACACATTCGTCCACGGGTTCCCGTTCTCAACAATTAATCATTAAAGTGAACAAGGCACACAGGCCGTCACACAACTAACTCATCATACAGTACCAAGCAAGCAACCACATTAGGATTATTGACCCCAAATAACAACTTCTCAATATAAAATAGAGAGCTTACAAATCCATACATACTCCCCCATACTTGAGGATTAAACAAACAATACCATACATACATAAGGGTTACAAAAACATGGTGCCTCAGCATCCAACAGTACGCCGGTCAGCAACTAAATCATCCATACAATACATTACTGGTCAACAACAGGGTTGACTAATGAGTCGCCCCTCGCGAGGCTCCCGAAGCCTGGCCTACCCGTTTCTGGTACCGATAACGTCCCCGATTGGACAGGTACGACTGAGTCTGACTAGGTTTTGAAACACTAGCCGAGTTCACACGCAAAGGGCAAAAACGTCTACCATGGCCCTGCTGGCCACAAACGAAACAACCACCAGACCCCCTACTCTGAGACTGGTCTGAAACCTGCACCTCCCCGGACCTCCTAACCGATGCGTCCGAAACCTCTGACAAAGAAAGGGAACCATCCCCCGACTGAGCATGTTTCCGCCTCCACCCCTTACTGAGCCTAGAGCGCTTAGGGACCGTAGGACTTGCCTCAATGGTCTCCTCCTTAACCCCATCATCACTCGCAATCAGGGCCTCCACATGGGCCGCTGCCTCAACTAAATTATAATAATCCTTCAAAAGGGATCCAGCTACCTTCTCCCGAATATCGAAACACAATCGCTTCTCAAACTCAAAACAACGACGCTCCTCTGTTGTGACCAACTCTGGAGCAAACCTCGACAAACTAGCAAACCGCATCTCAAACTGTGCCACAGGAATATCATCCTGACGCAACTCCAAAAACTGATCCCTTAACCTTTCCCGAGCAGAAGGAGGGAAATACTTGGCCAAGAAGGCCTCGGTAAAAGCAACCCACGTGCTACCCACATTATTCTTAACATTCTTCCACCAATAACTCGCATCACTCCTCAACTGAAAAGTCGCCAAAGAAACCCTCAACTCCTCATCTTCGACTCTGAGCATATCAAGAGTCTTGGAAATCTGTTCTAGCCAACTCTCTACCTCCAACGGCTTAGCCTCCCCTACAAACTCTGGTGGATTGGAGCGAAAGAACTCCTTAGTAAGTTTGAGAGCATGCCCGCTGCCGCCCTCAGTGTGAGCTAGTGCGTCTTGCACTGCTCTCACAATCTCACGTGCAACATCCTCGCCGACAGCCGATGCTGCAACGGCAGGTACTACAGGAACTGCTGTGCCTCCCCCAGCACTCCTACTACTCAACCGTCCTCTACTCCCTCGTGTAGACATCCTATTAAGCACAAAGGTAAAACACACTTAGCACAAAACACAATAGCCTTCTCCAAGGCACACTCCACTACTATTAAGTCACAAGACACACTTAGTCTCAAAACTTACATCTCTACTGCATACAAACATCTAAACAGGTAAACACATAATCGAATCAAGTCCACAAAGATAGCCACTCATCCCGGAACTCTCAAGGAATTCCCATTAGAAACCACGTTGATCAGGCGTGTTTCCAAAAGGACCTCAAAGCAAGTTCACCGGCTATGAATACTATCCAAGAGACTGAATCCCATGCTCACATAAATGCAACACATAAGTCCTAACTTTCATGTTAACTATATGCAACAACCTCACTACACGTAGTAAACCCACTGTGGTAAAAACCACTTCCCACGAGCTCAAGGTATTCAAACCCGGTAGCTCTGATACCAAGTTGTCACGCCCCACTTTTTTATTACTCGAAGTCATTACCAAATTCATTAACTCAATTCAATTTCAGAGGTAACATGCGGAAATAGACTCATACATTCAGTCTGTATAAGAGATTAACAATACTCTCATTCGTGTACAAAGTAAATATGACATGAACATACTTTAACAAATTGCCCTTGGGCTTACATCACTTAAGGTACAAGAAGAAGGGTATAACCCTTTCACAACAATAGCGTTCCGCCAACATAACAGAGGCCCCGTGGCCAATAAATAAGTAGATCCAAATCTTGCAGCTCAACCTGCTTAACACCTGAAAAAGATTCAACAACGTGGGATGAACATATAGTCCAGTAGGGAACTCAACATGATCCTTAACAATAACAACTTACAGATAGCTATGATCATGAACCCTCATTCTCATACTAGAATAGTAAGGTGACAGTTTACACAAAATATATATAGATATATATATGTATGAACTTTTCTCGAAAACAACCATTTCGTTCAACGTTACAACTAGTTTCCCTTCCCGTTTTCCTTTCATTAATTCCCGTTTCCAATCTTTCATGATATTAACAATCACTTAGGAAATAACCTCACTAAGCTCGCTACTCTCTTTCCTTCCCATACATACACAGATGTACCCTTTTCACACATGTTTATCTTTAAAACATTCATTCTCCTTTACACTTTCCAAAAGACAAATATGACATTTTGGTTTGTTTCCACTACTATCATAACTATACATGTATAACTTGTAAAAAATGTAAATTTACAACCCTCCAACATGTATACAATCAACCAATGGAGTAACTCAGTACTCCCAACGGTAACCAATCAAGCTCATGATATCTTCAGTTACAACGAAGCAATAACATTACACTTTACTCCACCTGCCATGCACTTAGTAGGCCAAGGATATACTGAAACAACTACAACCAACTTCACTCTACTAGCCATATGCATAGTAAGTCAAAGACATACTGAAACAACTACAACCAACTTCACTCTACTAGCCATATGCATAGTAAGTCAAAGATATACTGAAACAACTACGACCAACTTCACTCTACTAGCCATATGCATAGTAAGTCAAACTGCCAGTTTACCAGGCGCTCGCTAGAAGGGTATGACACCTCTTATTCTTAGCGCATACAGTTCTCCAGGCGCTAGCTGGAAGGTACCGGTACCTTTGATTATAAGCGCGACATATAACGTCATCCACAATCATGCAAACAAGGCATATCCCCGGCATATAACGCCGTCAACAATCATGCACACAAGGCATATCCCGGCATATAACGCCGTCAACAATCATGCACACAAGGCATATCCAACATGCGTATCACATACACATAACTAACAAGAATTCAACAATCCAATTCTCAAACTTATTTCGAAAATACTTTCTTCCTTTTCACAAAAACAATTTCATTTCCTTTTTGGTTACCACAAAACCAACTCCACTACCCTTGTTCTCAACCAACCAATTTCCACACCATGGTTAATCCTTTAAACATTAAACACCATTACCCAACTCATTTTGATAAAAGAGATTTACACACAATAGTCAACAAATCCCCATTTTGACTTACCCAACCTAAGTATAATTTAGGGCTTTTCTCTCATTCAACCACAACATGCTAATTTACATACTAGTTAACCAAAACAATAATTGATGAAGCCAAATCCATGCTCAACTCAACCAATCCTAGGTTTACTCATGATTTTCAAACAATCCCAACATGATACCATTTTCATGCAATACAAAAATTACCACATGTCTATCTATAGAGGAAGTATTGTAAAAGAACAAAGAGAATCCCTACCTCAAAAGGAAAACTCAAATGGAGAAGATGACCCGAAATCAAAGTGCTCCAAACGCCAAACTATTCGGATCAAAATGACGCCCTCGACGATCAACACCCTTTTTGTGAAGACCTAAGGTGAGCAAAACACCCTAGCTAGATCAATCCTAAGAGAGAAGTTAGGTTTTAGAGTGAGGTGCTCTCCAATGGAGGTTTTGATAAAGTAAGAGAGAGAAAGGAAATCAAAAAGTGAACCAAAAAGGTGAATCTCGGTGTACTAAACCAGACTCTCCGCTCGAGCGCACAAACCCCCGCTCGAGCGCCACTCACAGACTCCCGCTCGAGCGCACAAACCCCCGCTCGAGCGGCCGATACAACCATCCAGAAGTTCATCAGAACAGGTCTCCGCTCGAGCGTCCCACTCCTCCGCTCGAGCGTAACACACGAACTCCCGCTCGAGCGTCCCAAAGCCCGCTCGAGCGTACAACACTGCAGAAGAGAAAATACTGGGAGATGGATTTTCCCACTCGAGCTCAAGAATCACCGCTCGAGCGGAGAGGCCAAAAAAAACTGGGCAGAAATTCTTAGTTCTAAAACACAATCAACTTATTTCCAACAAGCCCAACACAACCCAAAACTCCAAAACAAAGAGTAAGGGATAGAAGAGAGTATAAGACAATAATAAATTTACGGAACCGAGTCCGGATTACAGTTTAATAACAACAGGAAATACCGGGATCACTATAATCACTTTTTCTCTCACACATATCTACTCAATTCTTCCAAAATATCAAATCATCCCAAACTCCCACAAAAAAATTCTCTCTCAAAATATACAACCAAACAAACCAAAAAATTTTCTAAAACAACTCTCCCAAATTTTTTTTCAAAAACAACTCTCCCAAAAACAAACCAAACAAGCCATGTTTTCATATTGATATAAAACTAGTTTGTAGTTTAAGAACGAGCTAGCTCAATGTAAATAGTTATGCTCTGTTTGTTTTTGGCAGCAAATGAAAGCATATTTTATGGAAAACATTTTCTGAAGTTTGGTTATGTTCTCTAAATTATGTACTAGTAGTTTTATTATTGGTAGTGGTGGTTAGGTGGTGAAAGTGACACTGATAATAACAATAATAGTGATAGTGTGATAACATTGATAGAATTTAATAATAGTGATAGTACAAATATTTTTCACCTAAATGAACGTTAAAGAATACAAGCATTTTCTAATGTCATATCAACCCATGTTAGTCTCCCGTTAGTAGTACTTATAAATTAATTTATTAAGTTAATTTAATTATTAAAAAAAAATTGACTAATCGTGTTTGGTTGTAATTTTAGATTATTACTTATTTGATTTTTTAACTTATTTAGCCCCAAAAATAAAAAAAAAATGTAAAAGTAAAAATATGTATGGACAAAGAAGTTCTGTTGCCTTTATTATAACTTTAGGATGTATTTGCATATTCGGACGACGAAAAAAAAAAAACTATATAACAATTTATTTAACCAAATACGTTTAACTTTTTTTACAAATTATGAAAAATTATACCAAATTGTTTTTTAAACTTATTTTAAAAATTTGAAATTAAAAATTAAAAATTATAATGATAAAAACTAAGTAATAACAAATGTGCTAGTCTGGCAGGATTTCCTTCCAAAATCAATTCGATATCACATGATTTATGAATCAGATATCTATCAATCAGCCAAAAAATTAATAAACATGATTATTTGTACAGCACTGTTAGGGGGCCCGAACATTATTAGGGGGCCCGAACATGATCATTTGAGCCACAATTTTTAGGGTCCCCAAACATTATTCTTATTTGTAAGAGTTTTATTATTGGTGATAAATCTATTTGTATGAAGATATGACATACGGCCTAAAGATTGATTTTTTATGGAGAAAAGTGTATGATTAATGAAATTGTTTGGTAAAAAAAATAAATTATTATTATTATTATATTTTTTTTCATTTTTACCTCATTGCCACTATATTCTAAATTAATGATCCAAACACAACTTAAGAATCCGGTGTTGTTCCACTGCACCAGGCCATGCAGTGGTGGAGCCAAGAATTTAGCATAAGGGGACACAAATAAATGATAATATTGATTTTTTTTTTGTAATAAACAATAACGAAATATTATAAAACTTAAATATTATAAGTCCATTTGGATAAATATAATTTTCAAATTAAAGAATTTAAGGTTGAATTTTATAAAAAATATTGGAGAAGTAACTATTATAAGTAGATTGGAAAATTATAAAAAAAAATAAATAAATCGATATAGAAATGATATATTTTAATAGAAAAATTCTATAAAATACATCACAAAAAGTATATATTGTATGTCACAATTATGATTTTTGTAGTATTTAGTTATAACACATTATAGTGTCAATGATGACTTATTGTGGTGTTAGTTATAAGTTGGTTAGGGTTCCACGGGCTGTTTTAAAAAACACGTCGAACTCCAGCATTTTATTTGATGGGTAAGGGTGCTGGGCCACTGATGCGGTCTGAGTATTGTGTAAAAGCCCGATATCACTGTAGGCTATGTTGGGTTCTTTTGGGTCTATTGCTGAAGTATGGGCCTGACATGGATTTGTCATATGGCCCTTACATGGATTTATCAGTGGCTATTGGCTATGTTCATGGCCAAGAATAAAACACAATCTTGTTAAAACATGATCCAAATATGGTCAAATATCATATTTGGTTCATTGGAATGAAATAAAATGAAATGATTATTCTATGATAACGTTCATTCTCACGTTAGATTCAATAAAGAATGTATTATAAATGAAATTGTCATTCACCATATTAAAGAAATAGTCATTTTATAAGTAGGTTAAGGAATGACAATTCCATTCCATTCTATTTTATTTTAGCGAATCAAACTCTATATATATGTTTAAGTTTAGCTCTATCGATCTCTAAATTGGGTTTACAATCTCCCATCAAGACCAGGACGGTAGCTCAAGTGGTCAATGAGATAAGGTATCAAGTTTAAGTCAATGGAGTTATGTCAACCTAATTTTACTTACCTATTAACTGTTACTGTCTTACTACATTTTACCTTATAAAAATAATAATATAATAATAATAATAACTACCCTCAAGTTGAAGTGATTCTCTCATTTCAAAATTGGTTACATTCTGTATATCTAATTTCATTCATGATAATGTGACAAAAGAGTTATGCATGGCAAATTAAAAATTGACAATTACTTTGCCACATTTTTTGTCTTCCCAACTTCTGATTGGGTTGGGCTTGAAGAGGGGATGCAAAAGCGAGTACTTCCAAAAAGTAAAACAAAACAAAATGCATGTTTGGGGTGAGAGAGCCTCTAACTCTCGACCTCAGGATAACTCAGAAGCTATGAGACCTACGCGCTAGCCAACTGCGCCACCACCCCTTTGTTGTCAGTGTCGTTGTAAATTATTATTGTATTTTTGATTCACTAATCTTTTTTTATTTTCCAATTCTAATTTTGCAAAATGAACCAATCTATTTGAGTTTGATTTAGCTGGTTTAAATTTAACTTTATGTATATAAATTGGGGATTGACGTGTAAATTTTAATAAGTGTTTAATTGTTAATTTTAATATGTGGACTTATTATCTAATAAATGTTGTAATAATTAATTAGGTTTTTCATCAAATATTATAAATAAAAAAAAGTCACTAATTGTTAATTTTTAGCTACAATTTGAAAATTTTATCACAAAAAATTTCACTAATTATAAGTTTTAGCAATAGTTTAAAAAAATTGTCACAAAAAAATCACTAATTTTTAACTTTCAATGATAATTTGAAAAATTTGTCATAGAAAAAGTCACTTATTGTAAATTTTAGCGACAATTTATAAAACCGTGACAAAAAAAATCACTAATTGTTAATTTTTAACGGTAATTTTGTAGGACTTATTTTTAATAAGACATGATGAGCATTAAGTCCAACACTTAGGATCTGTTGATAGTTTATTTTAAATAAATTAAATTTAAACACATTTTAAGTTTTCAAGTCAAGTTAAATAAGTTATTGCTCGTTTGACTTGGTTTTATACAGTATACAAAATCAAACTACTTGAGCTTTACAAGTAGCTCGATTAAAGCTCCTTTCAAGTAATTTGAAACATAAAGAAGGCAATTTTTATAGACATTTTAAAACAGTTAAATTTTCAAATCAAATTTAAACAGTTTATTAGTTAGCTCTTTTACGGAAAAAATAAATGTTAGGTCCTTGAGTTGATGTTTTGAGAAAGATTTTTTTTTTTTTTTTAATATTAATAACGGGAAAAAAGAGATGATTTTTTTATTTTGTTATGATCATTTATTTTGCAGGATGTCGATGTCCTAGTACTACAATGTTTCCCACTTAAGAAGCCCAAAAAAAATAAAATAAATAAAAGTGAAAATTTGATTGATAGAGAGCTGTGTTTGTTATCATATGATTATCAATTATGTATGTACGAGCTCATATTGCAAGTTATTGGGGCTAATTATGAATGAGAAAATTTATCTTTAGAGTTGATAAGCAAATTACTGAACTAAGGTGAAAGGATATCTTCGAGTAGGATCAGTGTCATAACTGTTACATTAAAATTTTATTCTTATAACAGGGGCTATGTACTTACATAACTTAAAAAAATTATGATTATATATTTAGTGGTATGCGATTGTAAGTTCAAATCTTTAAGAGTAGTTTGATATTCTTAGATTATTTTTTCCTCACAATGAGGGTTGTATTAAGTGATTGTTGGGTTGGACTAAGTGGTTTTTTGTGTTGGTTGTTAGGTTTGTTGATATATATTGTTGGATTACAATTATCCAGTTTAATGTAATTATTTGCATATTTGTAATTAATTTCTATCGCTTGGTTAAAAAAGTCAATTTCATTTACACAATTATAATTTTTTTTTTTTTTTAAAAGGAAGATTTAAAAGAAATAGAGAAATAATTGATAATATTATTGGAGAAGCGCTTTTTTTTTTTTTTTTTTTTTTTGAATTTTGGTTGTTGCTCAATCAGAGAGGGAAGGGGGCGGGTGGGTCGAGCCCTGTGCAGGGTGAATTTTTTTTGGGCCGGGCTAGGCTAGGCTGGGCTTCAAAATGACAGCCTAAGCCCAAACCCAAACCCAAGCCCAGGATACCGAGATGGGCTTGGGTTCGGGCCTAATCGGGCTGGATCCACATCGGGTTGCAAAAATCACATTAACTTGTATAAAAATAATTAAACAAAACCCGTGCATAGTATCAGTAGAACACTAGTTTCATGATAAATTCAAAGCATTAAATAGAGTTGACGGCCCAATTAGAGCCATTTAAATCATCTGTTCAAGTTTGTATTAGTGAAAATTATTTGGAAAATTAATATAATGTTTATGGTGATGCAAGTCTCTTGTAAATATGGTGCACGTCTTTCCTATGTATCAGAATTGCACAAAACAAGATTCTACCACTAGTGCAATTATTATAAAATTGTCCCATTTATTTACAATTTTTCCAAATTATTATTTGGTGCCCATGATGTGGAATGATATGAAGAATAGTGGTATTGAAAAGAGTCATTCTCATAAATCAATCACAATCCATCTGTTTTTTTCTATTTTCCCAAACCCAATATAAAGTCATGGATCACATGCTTTCTACTAGTCACAACCGCACCATGGGAGCATGTATCATTGGCATGGAAGGGCATCAAAGCCTCTTCTAAAGTGAGTTGCGGTGAGTGGAAGGGCATCAAAGCCTTTTCTAGGGGCCCTGCCATTTCATACTTATTTTTGGCGGACAACCTCCTGCTCTTTGCTAAGGCTGGTAACAAGAGCTATGATACTATTATGGTGGTGTTAAATCACTTTAGCGAATGCTCGGGCTTGAAAGTTAACCTTGCCAAATCTAAACTTTTTGTTTCACCTAATTTATCTATCTCTGAGGCAAGAAACTTGAGTAGCAAGTGCGGTATTCCCCTCACTCAGGATTTGGGTAAATATCTCGAAATCCCCTTACTTCACAACAAAGTGACTAGGGCCTATTTTTCATCCATTTTTGAGAAATTCCAAAGTAGGTTGACGGGTTGGAAAGCTAGTATGCTGTCAGTTGCTGGGAGGGCTACTCTCATCAAATCTACCATTTCAGCCCTCCTTGCTTACATGATGCAAACTATGGATTTACCTATGAAGGTGTGCAAGGATTTGGATAAATTGAATAGGAACTTTTTATGGGGTGATGTGGGCACTACCAAAAAGTTTCACCTGGTGAATTGGAACTTGATTTGTAAGAGTAAAAAACTGGGTGGTCTTAGTATTAGAAAAACCAAAAATCATAATATTTCCTTACTCTCTAAGTTGGGTTAGAAACTCCTTAATGGAGAGTCTTGCCTCTAAGCCAATGTTCTTTAAACTAAACACCTCCAAGAGGAATTCCTCCTCAACTATTCTAGCAAGAGAAGGGCTTCTCACAGTTGGAGGGGCATCATCAAAATTCGTGACACTACTGCGAAAGACAATAAATGGAGTATAGGCAATGGGTCTAAAGTCTCTATTTGGTTTGATGGGTGGTGTGGGGACAGTAGTTTTGCTTCTTTTTTCACAACTTCTTACCTCATTAACTCTGAGAAGGTGGATAACCTCTTGGATGAGGAAGGAAGATAAAATGTTGATTTAATTTCAATAAAAGTGACTAGGGAAGCATTGGACCTTATCTTGAAGGTTTAGGTACCTTGGTTTGTTACATATCCTGATATGCCACATTGGAAGGGGTTTAGTAGTGGTGCGTTCAGCCTATGATTTGGTGACTGATCAAAGTGATGATTCTGGAAATTGGCTTTGGTTGTGGAAAATGAAGCTCTCCCAAAAACTCAGGGGCTTTGTTTGGTTAGCCTTGCACCACAAATTGCTAACCAACAGTCTTAGAGTAATAAGGGGGCCGCCAGATTCTGCGATGTGTGTGCTGTGGGGATCAGGTAGAAGATGTTGACCACATCTTTAGAAAATGTCCTAAAGCTCGAATTATTTGGATTAATTTGAATTGTGCTACTTGGTTGTTCAATTCTAGAAATTTGTCTTTCAATTGTTGGGTGGAATCTATCTTGAAATCTAAATTTTCACATGTTATTGGTCCTACTCTTTTTGTTGCTACTTTATGACAAATCTAGAAAAACTAAAATCAATTAATTTTTGAGAAACAAGTTATTTCTTGGCAACACAATATTCACATTATACATAGATATGCGTCTAAAATCAAAGAAGCAATTAAATACTCTATTGTTAATCCATTGATTAATTTTTTGGCTGGTTGGACACCTCCATCTTTAGGTAAGTGGAAGATTAACAAGGATGGCAGCTTAAGAGACGACCCAGGCGATTGTAGCTTTGGATCTCTGATCCACGACAAGAAAGGCATATGGCTTTGTGGCTTTTACAGAAAACTCACCAACTGCTCAAATCTTGAGGCAGAAATATGGGCCATCTCTAGAGGCTTGACGATTGTTTTTGAGAAAGGCTACAAGGATTTGATCATTGAGACAGACTCCACTGAAGCTATTGATGTGCTAATGGAGAAAGTTGAGGTTATCTCCCCACTCCAAAGTCTTATGGAAGATTCCAAGTTTCTTAGTCGTAGATGTGGCTACACAATTCAACATGTCTTGAGGAAGGGCAACAAGAGTGCTGATATAACGATTCCGATTTAGACCTGACCCATTTCTTGCTTTTGAATCCTAGAATCCATGTACTTAACTATTGTTCATCTAATTTCCATCTTGTTGCATGTTGAGTTTGGCTATTGGGAGTTTTAGTTGCGTTTGAAACAAGTTGAAAAGTTAGTTTTTCAATGAGTTGTTACCTAGATTTTTGCTTGTTCAATCAAGCGGTCTTTCTTGTACTCTAGCGGTCTTTGACAGTTTGCAGAACTACTGGAAGTGTGATAACTTCCCTTAAGCGGTATTTTTTGCGCTCGTGCTGTCTTTTTCAGGTCTGAACTTCATGAATGGGGTCATTGTGCACTCGAGGGTGGTTTTGGTCGCTCGAGCGGTCTGCGCATATATTAGTCTAAAAAAGGGCACTTTGAGGCACTTTTTCATCTCATTCTCTCTCTAAACATTTCAAAACCCTAAAACCTTCACACTCTCTCTCTAGCTCTTACTTTTAGCTCCAAATACTCTCAATCCATTGGTTTCCTCATCCTAGTCCTTTGGACAAAAAGATAGACCACGTTAAGGACTTCAGCTCAATTGGAGGAGGAGTTGTTTTTAGCTCTGCCAAGTTCTACCTTGTGCTTTCTCTTGTCTTCTACTTTGAGGTAGGGATTTATTTGACCTTTAATATGATTTTTAGCTTAGTTATTCGCTCTTTGAAGTGGGCTAGTGATTTGGATTTGGGGATTTTTGGAAAAGGCTAGGGTTTGATTTTGAAATCAAAAGAGGAGTTTTTCAAATGGGTTCTTAAAAATTGTTGTGGGGATATGTTTGTGGTTGATATATGTTAAAATAGTGGATATCTTTTCTTAAAATTGATTTTATAAGTAAAGGGGGTTTTTGTTTTAAAACTTGGAATATTTTGATTCGTGAAAGAAATGGAAAATTATGTTGGGTTTGTAAGATTGGAACGATGTTGATGATGATGATGAAGTTGGATATGTAATATCACTCCCATTGTAAAAGGATGGAATTATATATTTTGATTGGAAGCTATCTATGTATAGAAATATTTGTTTTGGGCTATCGGTGGAGGATAATAGTGATTGTTGTAGACATTGTATGAGGATTAGATTAAATTGAAACTAATTTATTGTGAAAGTCGGATATTGTGGGGGCAATAAAGCCGAATAACGGTATGAGGACAATCAAGGACGGAATTTGTATTCGGCTTCATCCTAGACAATCCCAAAGCCGAATAGATTAATCGGCCGTGGAACCAGTTGAACAAAAGCTAAATACATAAGCGTGCAATGGATTAAGGGTGGGCCCGACCCCGAGGCCTAAAAGAAAAATATAAATAGAGGAGCATCAGCCAAAGAAAGGTATGTGAGAACAAGTAAGATTAACTTGAGATACAAGCAAACAAGAGAGTATACACTGACTTATCCGTCGGAGTGCTAATTCCAGCACCCCCGACTGGAGTGTTCATTCCTTTTCAGGTGACTAGCTGAGGATCAAGAGCACCCTACAGGATCTAGAGAGTATTTCCTAACCACTTCTTCACAATTGGCGCCGTCTGTGGGAATACTCAAGCACATCCATGGCGTGCGTGATGGAAGATCCTCCGGTAGTTGCTGACGACCTTACGCCACGAAATGATATCACTCCAAGCAACATGCTTGGGCCAGAGAACATTGCTGCACGAAGGGCCTTGAACTTCGACTCAGTTGCCCAGACCTCACCCTCGACATCAGCACATGAGAAAATGCAAGCGATTATGGATCAGGCGAAGCAAAATGAACAGAGGTTGGAAAACATGATGGTTGAGAACGAGCGCCTTTGACAGGATTTGGCCTTGGAGGTGGCAAAATCCCAACAGGCCGCATGCTAAGATCCAGGACGACCTCTAAGAAAGGATGGTCGACGACCTCGAATTCGGAGACATGATAGTGGTAGTGATTCTGACTCATCATCCCCAGAATCCAAAAAGAAGGGATGAGTCGAAGTCTCCAGTTCTTCCGAAGGAAGTCCGCGTGCACGAAATAAGCGAAAAAGAAATGATTCAAACGAAGAGGATCAACATGACCCCTTTGTGCGACGGATCGCAAGGGTAGTGCTACCCAAAAAGTTCAAAGCTTCATCGTTCACCTTATACGATGGAAAATCAGACCCCACTGATCACATTCATCATTATAAGCAAGCCATGACGCTTCATGCAGACGACGAGGCCCTCATGTGTCGAATATTTCCGAGTAGTTTGGGACCATTGGCCGTCAGATGGTATTATAAATTGGAACCGGCATCGATTAAGAGCTTCCATCAACTCCAAAAATCCTTCAGGGCAAGGTTCATCACCAATGAGGTCCAACCGAAGCAGGCCGATTCTCTTTGGGCAATGCAAATCCAACCAGGGGAAACCCTATGTGCGTATTCGGCGCTATTGGGAATGCTTTAATCTAGTAGATGATGCCTGCAATGACTCCATGGCCATCATCGCCTTTAAAATGGGATTGCATCCTGATAGTGCCCTCCGCAGCTCCTTGACCAGAAGGCCCTCCAAAAGAGTCTGGTCATTGATGAAGAAAGTCGACGAATACTACAAAGTGAAAGATGACGCCCTGCGGGTCAAAGCCGGGCACAAGGCCAATAAGACGGCCTCATCTAAAATCGTTCAGCCAATAAATTATGTACCATCACGGAGCCCTGAACCACAGAATCGGGATAAACAAGACAAGAGACGAGATTCGCGCCAATCAAATGACCAATGTTCACATCAAGCTAATAAACAACTTCAAGTGGATAGCAGGCGCATAAGGCGCGTGGACAAGAAATATACGGAGTTGCCGGAGCCGATCAGCATGGTTATGTCTAAAGTTCAACACCTTCCGTTCTTCAAGTGGCCACCCAAGATGATGGGACCTCCCGACACGAGGAGACGGGATAGGCGGTGCGAATATCAAAAAGACCACGGTTATGATACCAACAGTTGTTATGCGTTGAAGGATCACCTTGAGGAGTTGGTACAAGACGACTGGCTTAAGCAATACGTCCGAAAGAACAACTCATCCAAAACAGTTGTTCTACGACAGGATTCATCTCCACTCGGCGTAATCCATATGATATACAGCTTGCCGACGGCATCCATGGTGCATACAATTTAGTCGCATCCTAACCTCCAAAAGAAAATCACACCAGTGAAATGGCTCCATGAAGCTGTGAGTATTACTTTCGATGATTCTAATTTGGTTGGCGTAACGCTTCCCCACATTGATCCCTTGGTCATCGAATTACGCGTAAACTGATTCACCATTGAACGTGTTCTCATTGACTAGGGGAGTACTTCAAAAGTTATGTACTACAAGACCTTCATCAAACTTGGCTTCACTGAGTCGGACCTGTCTCCAGCTCATTATCCGTTATTCGGCTTCAACGTTAATCCGGAATATCCGTTGGGCAAAATCACACTACCAGTTCGGGCGGGCTCCTGATCAGTGGATGTAGAATTTTTGGTTGTCAAGCTGCCTTCGCCGTATAATCTTATCATAGGATGAACTTGGCTGCATACCATGCAGGCTGTGCCAAACACCTATCATCTACTACTTCACTTTCCGACTGAACGCGACATTGAGCAAATTCGAGGTTCCCAGAAATCGTCGCAAGCATGTTATCTTTTTGCCGCAAAGACACCAAGAGAGCTGGAAGTGAATTCCATTGAGGTGTCAGATTGAGAGAGCCTCGACGGCGTTGGGCGGCCCCCAAGTGAAAAGGCAATTAGAGCCCTAGATTGAGTTGAAATTGACGGGAATCCTGACAAGTTCTTCATGGTTGGTGCTTCCCTGAATAAAGTCGACAGACAGGAGCTAATTTCCTTCTTACTCGGCAACCTTGATGTATTTGCATGGTCACCATATGAGATGCCGGGGGTGGATCCATCTGTGTCTCAGTATCGCTTAAACTTTGATCCCAAATGTAAGCCGATTATTCAGAAAAGTTGGCGGTCAGCCGCGGAACACACTGCTGCCATTGTTGAAGAAGTTGATCGGTTGCTTGATGCCGGGGCAATCCGCGAAGTGACCTATCCTACATAGCTGTCGAATACTGTGGTTGTAAAGAAGAAAAATGAAACTTGGCGTGTTTGTGTGGATTTCACGAACTTAAGCAAAGCTTGTCCTAAGGATTGCTTTCCCCTCTCCAGAATAGACCAACTCGTAGATGCAACGACACATCATCAACGTATGAGCTTCTTGGATGCCTACAAAGGCTACCATCAAATTGCCATGCATTCGGAGGACTAAGACAAAACTGCATTCCTCACCTCAAGAGGAACCTATTGCTATAAGGTTATGCCTTTCGTGCTGAAGAATGCGGGGGCAACTTACCAAAGACTAGTCACTGCTATGTTCAAGGAGCAACTCGGCCGTACTATGGAAGTGTACATCGATGATATGGTGGTCAAGTCCAAAGAAGAGCAAACTCATCTAGCCGATCTGAAAGAGACATTTGGTATTCTCCACAAATATAAAATGAAGCTGAACGCTTCCAAATGTGCCTTCGGCATCGGATCCGGCAAATTCCTTGGCTACATTGTTAACTACCGCGGAATCGAAGCCAACCCGAGGCAAATCACAGCAATTCTAGAACTCGGCTCTCCTTGGTCGGTCAAAGAGGTTCAAAAGTTGATGGGGATGGCCGCCACACTCAACAGGTTCATCAGTCATTCCACAGATCGCTGCCAACAATTCTTTCATATCTTTCGGCAAGGTAAAGCTTTTGAATGGACGCCCGAGTGCAAAGCCGCTTTGGACGGTTTGAAGACTTACCTCTGATCAGTTCCACTCTTGACAACACCTTCGGCAGGTGATCCGCTCATTTTATATCTAGCAATTTTCGACCGGGTCGTCAGCATCGTACTGTTAAAGGAAGAACTAGGGGAACAGTGGCTAGTTTATTATGTGAGCAAAGCAATGGTTGACGTCGAAACACGTTACCTTCCGTTGGAAAAATTCGTCCTTGCTCTCGCCATGGCAACAAGAAAATTGATGCATTACTTTCAGGGGCATACCATTGGGGTACTAATGGACTACCCCCTTCGGTCAGTACTCCATAGTGCAGAAGCATCAGGGCATGTTTCAAAATGGGCTCTCGAACTCGGTCAGTATGATATTCAATTTCTGCCCAGAACCTTAATCAAGGGGCAAGTGTTCGTCGACTTTGTGGCTGAGTTCACTGGATGTCTCGCCGACTTTAAGTCTGATCAAATTCAGCCTAAGCCAAACTGGAGAATTTACGTTGGGGATGTTTAGCAGTTGTATTGTGATGGATCGTCTAACCAACGTGGCAGTGGGGCGGGCGTAGTGATCATGGCTCCCGACGGGGCAAGAATTGAGCAAGCTGTCAAACTGGGCTTCGAAGCATCAAACAATGAGGCTGAATACGAAGCATTGTTAACCGGCTTACGGAATGCACTTCTCCCTGTTGGTTAGTGTCTGCTTATCTTCTGTGACTTAAAGCTAGTCATCAACCAATTGAAGGGGGAATACGCAGCCAAAAATGACCGTATGGCAGCTTACATGAAAACGGCGAATTCTTTGCAAAATTCGACCATCATGAACTAAATCAAATAACCCAAGATCAGAACACACATGCAGATGCCCTGGCTTGCCTAGCCTCCACCATCAACTCAAAAATTAAACAGACAATTGATGTAGGATTCATCACTGAGCCGAGCATTGCCCCCTCAGAGTCAATTCAAATCAATATCATAGAATCAGGTCCAAGTTAGATGGACCATATCACTACATTTCTATCTTCCGAACACCTCTCGACGGATAAGAAAGAAGTGAACAAATTGCGAAACAAAGCCCTGCGATATTACTTAGATCCGCAGGGAAAGCTCTACAAAAAATCCCTTTCTGGTCCATACTTGGAATGCGTTCATCCGGATAAAGTCGAAGAACTCTTGACTAAAATACACAAAGGTAGTTGCAGTGCTCATTCTGGTGGGCGTTCTTTGGCTCATCGAGCTGTAACACAGGGGTACTACTAGCTGACCATGAGAGCTGATGCCGAGTGTTACGTCAAGAAATGTGAACAGTGCCAGACGTTTTCCCCTTTAACCTATTTGCCTGCTGAGGAGCTCAATCACCAGTCCTTGGCCGTTCGCTCAATGGGGGCTTGATATCACCGGGCCATTGCCACGGGCCCCAGGGAACAAGTGATTCTTGATTGTCGCGACGGATTACTTCACAAAATGGGTCGAAGCGGTGGCACCAACACATATTCGAGATACTGATGTTAGGCGTTTTGTATGGAAAAATATCATAACACGATTCGGCCTTCCAAGAGCACTTATTTCAGACAACGGCACCTATTTTGATTGTGGCGTCTACCGAGAATTATGCAACACATATGGTATTCGGCTCTATTTCTCCACCCAGACTTCTCCACAGAGCAATGGTCAAGATGAAGCCTCCAACAAAGCCATCTTGGAAAGCATCAAGAAAAGACTGGAGAAAGCTAAAGGCAGATGGGTCGAAGAATTGCCCAGTGTGTTGTGGGCTCATTGCACTACTCCGAGACGATCCACTGGGGAAACGCCGTTTGCTTTATGCTTCGGAACCCATGCAATCATCTCCCTGGAGATCGGCCTCCCGACCTTGAAATCGAAAGTTTTTGATATAGGCCGAAATGACATGATGTTGGCCTTGGATTTGACTCTGATTGGAGAACGATGAGACCGTGCCCTTGCATCCATGGCACGATACCAACAACAGCTTGCTAAGTCGTATAATCAACGTGTTCAGCTATGCTGTTATACACCAGGAGAATTGGTCCTCAAGAAAGTACTTCTAGCTGCTCGGAATCCGACTGACGGAAAACTGGGTCCTAACTGGGACGGCCCCTATTAGATCGATTCAATCGTGGGAACAGGGGTATATTGGCTCAAAGACATATTTGGGAGAAGTTTGCCACGTCTTTGGAATTCTACGTATTTGCGTAAATTTTATCATTAACCCGACTTATGGGGCATGATAACTTGTTTTTGAATGTTTTCCGTGTACAACTTTCACTTTTATAATGCAAGGCTTCTTATCTCACTATATGAAATTTTAGTTCGAAGACAAAAGCCTCCGAATTCGGAGCCCCATCCGTGAATGACACGTTTGGCCGAATAAGGCTCCGGATTCAAAGCGCCCTTCATAGATTTCACGATTGGCCAAGATAAAAGCCTCCGAATTCGGAGCCCCATCCGTGAATGACATATTTGGGCCGAATAAGCCTCCAGTTTCGGAGCGCCCTTCGTGGATTTTACGATTGGCCAAGACAAAAGCCTCCGAATTCGGAGCCCCATCCGTGAATGACACGTTTGGGCGGAATAAGCCTCCGGATTCGGAGCGCCCTTCGTGGATTTCACGATTGGCCAAGACAAAAGCCTCCGAATTTTGAGCCCCATCCGTGCAAGACATGTTTGGGCCGAATAAGCCTCCGGATTCGGAGTGCCCTTCATAGATTTCATGATTGGCCAAGAGAAAAGCCTCCGAATTTGGAGCCCCATCCATGAATGACACGTTTGGGCCGAATAAGCCTCCGGATTTGGAGCACTCTTCATGAATTTCATAATTGGCCAAGACAAAAGCCTCCAAATTCGGAGCCCTATCCGTGAATGACACATTTAGGCCAAGTAAGCCTCCGGATTTGGAGCGCCCTTCGTGGATTTCATGATTGGCCAAGACAAAAGCCTCTGAATTCGGAGCCCTATCCGTGTAAGACACGTTTGGGCTGAGTAAGCCTTCGGATTCGGAGCGCCCTTCGTGGATTTCACGATTGGCCAAGATAAAAGCCTCCAAATTTGAAGCCCCATCCGTGCAAGATACGTTTGGACCGAGTAAGCCTCCGGATTCGGAGCGCGCTTTGTGCATTTCACGATTAGCCAAGATAAAAGCCTCCGAATTCGGAGCCCCATCCGTGAATGACACGTTTGGGCCGAATAAGCCTCCAGATTCGGAGTGCTCTCTATGGATTTCACAATTGACTAAGATAAAAGCCTCCGAATTCGGAGCCCCATCCGTGAATGACATGTTTGGGCCGAATAAGCATCCGGATTCGGAGCGCCCTTCGTGGATTTCACGATTGGCCAAGATAAAAGCCTCTAAATTTGGAGCCACATCCGTGCATAACACGTTTAGGCCGAATAAGCCTCCGGATTTGGAGCGCCCTTCGTGGATTTCACGATTGGCCAAGGCAAAACCACGTTTGGCCACGTTTGGCCAAGGCAAATTCGAAGCTCTGTCCAGAGCGCCCTTCATGGAAACCACGTTTGGCCAAGGCAAAACACGTCCGAATTCGGCGCGCTTTTTGTGAATATTATGATTGACAAGCATAAATGCAATTGACAAAAAATGGAAGATGATCATAACTGAGTTTATAAACATAAATTGAAACAACATGCAAGCATTTAAAATAATATGTTTCATTGAATTAATCGATAATACATAATTCGCTTCCAATCTACGTTAAAGCTATACAATATGTTCAGCTTTATTCAGCATCTCCCTCGTCATCGCTTTTCTCGACTTTGAAAACCGCAAAGGGAAAATGATGACCCTGATATAACAGTGACGCCGAATCAACACCTGTTGCCCGGAGAGCCTCTACGGCCTGGAGAGCCTTGACCCACCCATGCTTAAATCCACGATTCTCGCATCGGCAAACCTCCTTGGCGAGCTTTTCCATAGTCTTCTGTATCCCAACTTTTCGGCCCTCATGGAAGCCTTGTTCATAAGCCCTGGTCTTTGCAGCCTCTATTGCAAACATACTTGCCGTATCTTGATCGGCAATCGCATGACTTATAAGCCATTGGGTCACCCTTTCTTCTACAATCGGGTTAGCTTGGCCGGCCGATTATGCCTTGGCTGTTTTAACCTTTTTTAGTTCATGCTCAGCCTTCTTTGCGCGAGCTTCTAAGCTTTGAATGTGTTCATCCTTCTATGCTATCTCCCGCCGCGCGGCACGAAGACGCATGCCGATTTCATAGGCAGTATACAGCCCTTTCACCGCTCCATGGATGCCCTCCCGAAACACTTCGAAATCAGGTCGACCGACCATCGACTGCTGGACTTCTGGTGGAAAAATTTGTGAGCAAACTTGACTGTCACATTTGGGTCGTGAACAATTGAATCCGCTTCCGTCATCGGTTTGTTTTCCACAAAAACCGCAAAACTTAACAGGCGTGGTGTCGCACTGGTTTTTCCTCTTGAGCGTGGTAGAGGAGAGCTGCGCCGTTGCTGTTTTTCCCTTCTGGGTGACCTACTTCGACGACGCAGGGACTGGCTTTTTTCACGTTCCCTCAACGTCCTACTCCCCGTGCGCGTAGGCTCGCCACCTTGATTTATCTCTGCGTCCAACTCCGCGAGTGTTCTCTCTTCTTCTCTGCTGTTGAAGAATAATCTTCTTGCCATCCACAATTGTCCACACTGCTCTTTTCCTTCCTCAATTTCTTGGCTCTGAACGCAACAATGGCCCCTCCGCGCACCCAGCACCCGCCCTATTTATTCCTTACAGGTGCAGCACCCCCGAGGCGATCTCATCAATGCTAAATTTCAAAACTTGGTGCTGATCATCTCATGTGCCCCAGCCACTCCATGAACTAATGGCATTCGGCGTTCCAGTTCGTGCATCAGCTGGGGCAAGGGCAGATTCATTAATCTAATCGGCCAAATGTTCAGTCGTGGTGCCGATCATCTTATGTGCCCCAGCCACTCCATGAACTAATAGCATTCGGCCTTCCAGTTCATGCACTAGCTAGGTCAAGGGCAGATTCATTAATCTAATTAGCCAGATGTCGAGCCCTTGCGTCGATCAGGTTGTGTGCCCCAGCCACTCCATGAATTAATGGCATTTGGCGTTCCAGTTCGTGCATCAGCTGGGGTAAGGGCAGATTCATTAATCTAATCGGCCAAATGTCCAGGCGTGGTGCCGATCATCTCATGTGCCCTAGCCACTCGATGAACTAATAGCATTCAGCCTTCCAGTTCATGCATTAGTTGGGTCAAGGGTAGATTCATTAATCTAATCGGCTAGATGTCGAGCCCTTGCGCCCATCAGGTTGTATGCCCCAGCCACTCCATGAACTAATGGCATTCGGCGTTCCAATTTGTGCATCAGCTAGGGCAAGGGCAGATTCATTAATCTTATCGGCCAAATGTCCAGGCTTGGTGCCGATCGTCTCATGTGTCCCAGCCACTCCATGAACTAATAGTATTCGGCGTTCCAGTTCATGCATCAGCTGGGTCAAGGGTAGATTCATTAATCTAATCGGTTAGATGTCGAATACATGGTTTTGAAAACCGGACCGGACCGGCCGGTTCGACCGGTTGAACCGTCGACCGGTCGGGGGTCCGGTCCGGATATACCCTCTAAACTGGCCAAAGATGAAAACCGGGAAAAACCGCGGTTGAACCGGCGAACCGGTCGACCCGGAGCCGGTTCACCGCGGTTGAACCGGCTTTTTTTTTTTTTTTTTAGTTTTTTTTTTTTTTTTTTTTTCTTTCTTTCTTTTCTTTCTTTCTTTCTTATTTTATATATATATATATAAAATATAAGAATATAAGAAAGTTTTAATTTAAAACTCTTTTTCAAGGGTCTCCTCTTGTGAGGAATCCCATTAAGAGTTTGATGAAACTATTGTGAAAGTCTTCATCTATTTATAAGAAAAAAACTCTTTCAAAAAAACTCAAGAAGTCCATGTGGGATTCAATTAAATGTATTGGAGGGAATATTGAAATTTTGATATCCCTCCAAAAATTTTGTTCTCCTTTCAATCAAATTATTTGAATTAAAATCATATGGAGGGAATATTAAATATTTGATTTCATCTTCCAAAATTGAAATTAATAATATTTTAAAATATATTAGTATATTTTTTAGTAAAAAAAATATTAGGACAAATATTTAAGATAATTTAATATTTTTAATATTTTAATTTATAATTTTATTACTTATATTTTTATTTAAATATAATTTAAATATATTTATTACGTCACGGTTTGATTCCGGTTCAACCCGACGGTTGAACCGGTGACCCGTCCACCCGATCCCTTTTCCGGTTCGACCACCGGTCCGGTTTTTAAAACATTGGTCGAATATTCCTTGAGCCAATTTACTCGTTATTTTATCAAATATTCATGCACCTTTCCAAATTGTTAATTGCCAATTCATTTATTTATTCGGCTAAATAGCAAAGACAAGCATAGGATGTTTAATTGATTCGGTTAATTTATTGGATGTTTAATTTACTCATATGCAGCAAATAGAAAAGCATAAGAAATTTTCATTAATAAATTGAAGACAAATAGTATATGCAGTAAACCGAAAAGCATAGGAAATTTTCATTAATAAATTGAGTACAGATAGTAGTTATTTTACACATGAAAATTACCTTACATTTAAACTTCGAGTTGAAGTACAGAAATGAAAATCTACTAACAAAATCCTACAAAAACTATGTATCTAAGATGCCTAACAAAAATCTAAATATCACCCTAATCAATGTTCAGGGCCAGACTCCAGCGGCTCAACGTCCACATGCTCGTATGGATTTGGCTATGCCAATGTCACATTCGTGGCAGTGAGGGCTTTGAATCAACCTTGTTTGAAGCCCCAATTCTCGAACTTAGGCACTTCTTCCACGTAGTTTTCCAAGGTGGCGTCCTCCCAACTTGGAACGCTTTGGAAATCTCAGAGTCGGCTAATTCCTTTGCCTTCCTCGACTCTTCCAAATCGGCTTCTAGCTTAGCGATCACCTCCTTGGCTAACTTGAGCACATTTTCGCTCGCTTTTTCCCTTTCTTCGGCGGCCAGCCTTACTTGGTCGGAATTCCTCGCGCTCTCGGCCTCGGAGTTGGCTCTGGCACGTTCCTCCGCCACTTTCGATGCCTCGAAATCGGCTCTTTGAGAGGCTTCCATAGCCTTGCTCTTTTCATTTTCAATTTCGGCTTTCAACAAGCTAATCTGTTCAATAACGTCATGTTGACGGCGGCCGATTTCAGCTATCTTACCCATCGTCTGCAAAACAAGGAAATAGAATTACAAAAAATAAGAAAAAGAAAAATATATATATATCTAGGTGGAAGATTACAGATAAGGCATGTACCAATAAGGCCGATTGAGCGGTTAATGTAATTGACGATAGATCTGGCTCCGCCCGAAATGTGGCTCTGTCAATCGGCAGGGAAATTGAGGAGGCCATGCTCAAGGCCATAGCCGGGTCCTTCAAAACCGATGTATCAGAGGCAATCGACATATTCCTTATCCATTAGTGAACGGAACAACCAAGTCTGATTCCTCAATGCACGGCCATTTATCGATTTGGTCCTCATCAGAGATGGCTTCGATCTCGGCGTGGCACTTTTTCCCCCTTTGCTTAGCCTCCTGATCCCTCTGTTCTACCTGCTCTATCTCGGCCGTTTCGGTCTGAGCCATTTCTTTCTCAATAACACGCAGAGAGGACTCAGCGACGGCAGCGGGTGGAGTTTCCGATCGGATGGCCTCAGCTCTCCTCCGGGCGGCCATTCTTTCGGCGCTTTTCCTCCTGGCAAGTTGCGTGAGCGACTCCCCGGCCATATTCTCAGGATACACACCGGGAACGTCTCCTAAGTCTGTAAAAATGTCTTCAAATGAGACGTCCCCTCGACTTGAAGTGGATGGAGGGTTGGATGAATTGAGGCCGGCTTCCTCAAAGGCCAAGTTTAGAGCCTCGTCTACCTCAACTTCCGACTGGTTAGGCTCTTCGGCTACTTGTTCTTCCACCTGCTTCGAATCGGAGGCTTCCAAACCAATTTTCCTTAGGTTTCTGAAGTTGGGGAAGATAAGGGCCGTAAGATGCTCTTCGCCTCTCGAAATTGGAATGTTGTCTGCCACCGAAAACGTTGTGTAAGTCAGCTCGTATCTCAAAAGAATGTGGGCCGCTCCCTCTTGTTTCTAAAGGCTTGGATGACCAAAGAACTGGAGTGCGATTTTAATTTCTGCAAGTACGGTGTCGTCGGCTGAAACCAAAACTTTCTTCAAATTGTTGCCTGCATAAACAAAACGGTAAGTACATAGCAGGAAAGCCGAATAAATATATAATAATAAAAAAAATGAGCTATACGGCCACCTGGTTCGTCTTTTCATCTTGGCACGGGATCTAGGTGATCTTCACCCTTGTTGAATTCCCAGTTGCCTCAGACAATGACCATTACATCGTCAACACGCTTGCCAGAGCTGGCAAGCATAGTCACCAAGTGATGATCAGTATCCTTGGCCCTGAGAAAATAGCGTCCCAGCCGGCCAGTAGATTTGGCCAAGGCATAATAATGCCGAATTGTAGGTATACCAAGGTTAATCCTAAGGCATTGGTTCAACTCTATAATCCCCATTATGATTCGGAAAAAATTTACATTAGGTTGGAAAGGGATTAGACCCCAGTGTCGTAGGATGGCCCTTAAAAATGGGTGAAGGGGAAAACGAACTCCGCCCTTAGCAATTGATAAGAGAGGAAAGATGATTGTACTTTCATCAGTCCTCTCCATATCAGTGGTGCTATCTGACACGAGTGACAGATGGACGTCGTCGGGGATGGAATAATGGCGTCGAAAGCTTGAAATTTGCTTCGGAGAAAAGAGTTCTTTCAAGTGTTTTGCCATCCTAGCCAGCCAAAGGATTATGCAAAACTAAAAATAAATAAGGAAATGGGATTCGAAATGAAGGAGAAGAGAACTTACAAGAAGCAGAAGAGACAATGAGAAACATGAGGAAGTTGCAGAGGTTGCGAAATGGAGGTATATCGAAAGGCAAACCAGAAGCTTTGAGTACTCAAAAAAAAAAAAAAAAAACTTACATTCGAAGGGACAACATAGTTTCAAATCGCATTAAATGAAGAAAGCGTAGGAAGATACGGGAAGATGTAATGATGCCTAAAAAGTGTGTGTTCTGACATGCGTTGGAATGAGGTTAACTGCCATTCTTTCCTTGACTTTTCAAGTTCGAAACCAAACATGCAGACTAACTGGCGTTAACAGGATGTTTGGGGGGCAATTGTGGGAGCCAGATATTGTGTGGGCAATAAAGCTGAATAACGGTACAAGGACAATCAACGACGGAATTTGTATTCGGCTTCATCCTGGACGATCCCAAAGCTGAATAGATTAATCGGCCGTGGAACCAGTCGAACAAAAGCCGAACATATAAACGTGCATTGGATTAAGGGTGGGCCCGACCTCGAGGCCCAAAAGAAAAATATAAATAGAGGAGCATCAGCCAAAGAAAGGTATGTGAGAACAAGTAAGATTAACTTGAGATACAAGCAACCAAGAGAGTATACACTGACTTATCCGTCGGAGTGCTAATTCCGGCACCCCCGATCGGAGTGTTCATTCCTTTTAGGTGACTAGCTGAGGATCAAGAGCATCCTACAAGATCCAGAGAGTATTTCCTAACCACTTCTTCACATTTATCATACATTGTGCATTAAACATCATTTCATATTGAACATTGTAAATGTATTGACTTTGAGAAAAATGAGTGAATACCTTGGTAAATCTGGTTGGGGGTGTGGTTGTGGTTATGATATTGACTTGTGTGTCCTTGGTGAAAGTCTAAAATCCCGTGCAGTTAGGTGCTGATCCTTCTGGTTAGTACCGGCAAAATAGCTTTGGTATTGCTTGTATAGCCTACTGACAGACACGTACCTAGAGATGTCCAGTGTTTTATATCCATTGCCCCGTTTTTTGCTATAAAAGGATTATTTTCATGAATTGATTCATAATCTGGCATTGCATTGTTTTGAGATCGAAAACAAGTTATGTTTGACAAATGGCATGCATGTGCATTCACTTTATAATTTTGCTTAGATTCATATATAGTGTTAGAGTTTCTCTACTGGACTTTGGCTCACTCTATGTGGAAAATAACTTTCAAGTGTTGATGATATGCCTCCACCAAGGATATAGCTTGGGAGGATTTGGTCTCTGATTAGGGATTACGGTCATCTTGTGGAGGCGATGTCTCATTTAGAGATCGTGATTCAGGTTGAAGAAGAGAGGATGAGGGGCTCCAGGCAGAGAAATCAGGAGGCTTAGGGAGAGACTCGGGATAACAAGAGGCATAGGGATTCCACTCTACAGCAGACCTAGACAGCACAGTTTAGATCTACTTTTCCCATACCGAGTTGTGGTCCAATGAAAGGTAACCAAGGTGGGATCACTTGCTTTAGGTGTGGTTAGTTGGGCCACAAGTCTTCAATTTGCCCGTAAAGAGGAGGAGGGCAACAGTCTGCACCATTTTCAGCTCGTCCTCAGAGCCAGAGTCAGAGAAGAGGGTAGTCGCCTACTTGTTATCAATATGCGCAGTTGGGGGTATGTGAGGAGGTTTTGCTGTCAGACAGGTGGCACATCTGGTGCATCTGGTTCGAGGCAGACACAGAGCCATCTGCCTGCCCAGTCAGCACAAGCCTTGAAGGCCACTCAGGGAGCCTCTTCGGCTCAGTCAGTTTACCAGTCTTATGCTCCGAGGGGTGATCATGTAGAGTAGAGACCCACGAGGCGTGTGTATGCTATTACCATGCCAGATCAGTTGCTAGCACCCTCTGTTATGGGAGGTAACTTTTTGTTGTTCAATTTTGTTGCCAATGTGTTTATTGATATTGGTGCATCTCGTTTCTTCATTTCGTTTGCATTAGCATCAGTTTAGGATTAGATGTGGCTTAGTTAACATCTTCACTCAGGGTAGAGTCACTAGTTGGGGATAAGGTTGACTTGGACCAAGGATATTGTGATTATGAGATTGAGGTTGCTGGTCGCCAACTTTCTTTTGCTTTTGTATTGTTAGATATGTCAGGTTTCGATGCCATCTTAGGCATGGATTGGTTGTTTTCATATAGTGCTGTTATAGATTGTTGTTGTCAGAAAGTTACGGTGTGTACCTCGAGTAGTGACTATTTTTATTTTCTGGGGGAACCAAGCTGATAGAGTTTTGTGGCCAGTATATGACTCATGTGGTCAGGGCAAGCTTAGTTGTCTTCTTGCAGCTTTTTTGGGTAGTAAGAGTGATGTGGTCTGAGTTGAATTGCTGATGGTAGTTTGTGAATACCCAGACGTCTTTCTTGAAGATCTTACTAGTTTGCTACCCCACCAAGAGATTGAGTTCTCCATTGACTTAGTGCCTGATACGGCACCGATTTCCATGACACCATATAGATTTGCACCAGCCGAGTTGTATGAGTTGAAGATTCAACTCCAAGAGTTTTTAGATAAGGGTTTCATTTGCCCTAGTACATCGCCTTGGAGAGCACCGACTCTCTTCGCTAAGAAGAAGGATGACACTTTGCGACTGTGCATCGATTACCGAAAGTTAAACCTTGTAACTATTAAGAACAAGTACCCATTATCTCGTATAGATAATCTGTTTGACCAGTTGAAAGGGTCTTGTTACTTTTCTAAGATTGACTTGAGATTAGGTTATCACCAATTGAGGGTGAAGGATGAGGGTATTCAAAAAATGACATTATGTATGTAGTATGGCCACCATGAGTTCTTAGTGACACCTTTTGTGCTAACCAATGCATCGTTTTCATTCATGAATTTGATGAATCAAATCTTCTGTGAGTTCTTACACCGTTTCGTGGTTGTCTTTGTTGATGACAACTTGATCTACTCACCCTCCGAGGAGGAACATGAAGAACACTTGTGGGTTGTACTTAAGTTGCTTAGAGCCCACCGTTTATATGCTAAGTTTGGGAAGTGCGAGTTCTGGTTAAAAGAAATTAAGTTCTTAGGCCATGTGATATCTGGAGAAGGGGTGACGGTGGACTCTTTTAAGATAGAGACAGTGCAAGATTGAGAACAACCTAAGAATGCCTTTGAGATTCGGAGTTTCTTGGGTTTAGCCAGGTATTACCGACGTTTTATGAAAAACTTCTCTAAATTGGCCTCACCATTGACTAGATTGACGAGGAAGGGGGTGAAATTTGTGTGGAGTGAGAATTGTGAAAAGTCGTTCCAATAGCCTAAGGTTAGACTCTCCACTGCTCTAGTATTAATTATTCTAGAGACGGGTTTGGACTATTCAGTTTATTGTGACACGTCTCGAGAAGGGTTGGGTTGTGTATTGATGCAAAAGGGGAAAGTGGTAGTATACAGTTCGCGGCAGTTGAAAATACATGAGAGAAATTATCCTACTCACGACTTAAAGCTAGCAGCGGTGATTTTTGCCTTAAAAATTTGGAGGCATTACTTATATAGTGAAAAGTTTGAATTGTTTTCCGATCACAAGAGTTTGAAATATCTGTTTTTATAGAAAGATTTGAATTTGAGACAGAAAAGTTGGATAAAGTTTACGGAGGATTATAATTTCAAGTTACACTATCATCCGGGGAAGGCCAATGTAGTGGCTGACACTTTGAGTAGGAAGTCAGTAAGTAGTGTAGCTAGTATTTCCATCCGGGAATAGGACATGTTAGGTGCTATTGGTGAGTTCAACTTGCATCTTAGAGAGTCCGTTGAGTCAGCCGTTTTGTTCACTATAGTTACATAACCTACATTAGTAAGTCAAGTTATAGAAGCACAGTGGGGTGATCATGAAGTAGAGGCTATCCGAGGGAAGAAACTGTAGCTCGAATTTTCGCGCTTCTTTTGAAAGACAAATAAGCCCTACAGTATTGGACTTCCGTGGTTCTGAATCTGATTTTCACAAAGTGCAACATGAAACAGTGAAAACACAAAAGAGTTTAAATCCGACAATTCTTTTGGAAATCGATGTTTGAATCAAATGCCAAAAATGGACTGCTTTGCCAGATTTCAAAGTTGCTGCCTAAATATTTTTGGAAAATTTAGGAAACCCGAGACTCGTGCCAAAAGGCCACTTATCCGTCATCACCAAAGTGTCTTGGCTTGGGAACTTAGGTACGAGAGGGGATGGTCATAAATTGAGCACCCTACTTGTCCGATCAAAGATTGGCTTCTACTAATCATGATGTAATTTTTATTTACATTATATGCTCTTATTCTGATTTATTAGCTATTTTTACTATGTGACACACACAAGTATAAACTAATTTGCAAGGGTTGGAACATTTGATTTCATGTTTGTATTTTGAAAAGAGTTTGTGAATATGCCACTTGAAAAAGTGGGCTTAAAATGGACATTAATCAAACTATCCCAATTCAAGCAACTAGTTTTCATCCGCAGGCATTCAAACAGTTATATCATTTAAGCAATTAGACTCATCGAAGTATGCTTGGACATGGTAACAAGCACACTCATGCGATAAACTAAAACTCAAAATTGCTCACTTAGTACTCCTAGTCAAAAAAGATAAAAGAGTTAGAAAAATGCATAATCCTAATTATGCAATATGACTAATACAACGCATATGATATGCAATTACTAAGCTCGGCTACTAATATGGCATATGAATCAATTTGATAACATGGAACTAAGTACGTATTCAAAGAAGTACTAACTAATAATGCAAGTTAGAATGATGCATTGAGCTCAATGCATGCAAGACAATGGATGCAAAGCATAAAGATGCTAATTTGAAAAATGATGTTCTTATACTAACCATCGTAAGCAAGTAAGTAAAAGGGAGAAAGACGTGGGGTTGGAAGACATACAATTTATTACATATTGGCCCTCGTGCAAGAGGGTGCGAATCAAAGTCCGAAAGTCCGAATTAAACTAATTATTACCAAACCGAATGAATGAATAAGCAAATAATTAACTTGCTAACTACTCTATTACAAGAAGGATAATAATGAGAAATAAACTAGCTATTTAAGCTAACTAGCTATAACAATTACAAATGAACAATAATAATAATTACGACACTAATGATTTAACAAGACTAATTATAACAATAATAATAATAAATTAATTACAACAATACTCGAAGTATTAATTTATAGTAATGATGTAAGCAATGGTGCGCAAGGGTTGCATGCATAATGTCCAAGAACAGCTCTGTCTGCCTAGGCCTGCTCTATTTCACCTTCAGCTACTACCCTCTGTTTTCTGCAAGATACATTGCTGACCAAACATTGATGACTAGCCAACCCTCAATGAAGCCCAGCCGGGCCTTAACTTTATGCAAAATGCTGTTTTGTGCTCTGAAGTGAAAACAGTGCAGACAGAGTTGTTTTGAACTCTGTTTGTCCCTCTCATACTTCTCGGTCATGGGAAAGCCTTGAGAGAAGGTTGAAATTATTTCCAAAACCATCAATGAGCAAATTGATTTCTTGATGATTTTCGATACAATTTGGACAAAAATCAATAAATGAAAGGAACAACAACCACCCTTCTCTCCTATCATAGAGTGAACTCAAAGAGGGAGGTAGAGACGTTTTGAGGTTCATCAAAACATCATGAATTGATATAAGACAACCCTTGACACAATAGATTCGGCATAACGTCCGGCCAAACCCAAGCAATATAACTCATTTTCTTTATGTGGGTTGGTTCATTTTAAGCCAAATTCATTAGTCTTTGCCATCCTTTAATCCATTAAGTCCAAGATGATTGTTAAATCCACTAAAGATTACGTCCACTAAGTGAGAAATATGTCAAACGGGAAGTGATTCTCAACATGAAAAAGAGACGACACCGTTGACGATGAACCTCCGTAGATATTAAGCCATTAAGCATAAATCTCTAGTTCACGTTTTGAATAACTGTCAACCGATTGAAACAACTCTCAAATGAAAGAAATGAATAGCAAGTTGATTTATTAAAATGAAGTTCTTATACATGGAAGTTAGTTAAACAAAAGGTAAGAACAGTATTCAACAAGCTATGTATGCAAACTTATGAGACAACAATCAAGCTAATCAAAGCATGAACTATTTAAACAACCTAGGACAGCCCTAAAACAACCCTTAATAGGTGAAAAATAGTGGCTCAAAGTACATGAAAAGAGCCTAAAAAAGCTAAACAACAAAGAGAACAAGGCTAGTAAGTAAGAACAAGAAGGGGTGGCTAACCCCTTCACTTTTGAAACCTCAAAGCATGATTTTTAGCCTCTTTTTAACTCTAAAAATCAATTTAGAAAGAAAAGAAAAAGAGTGTAAAACTAAGGGTTTGAGCTATAGGTAAAGGTGTAAGAAAAAGTGTTAATTCTCTCTACCGTTTTGGTAGCTCTCCAAACCCAAACTTAGACACTTGAAGGGAGATCATAACAACACAAAACTACAAGAACTAGATAGTAAATAATAGAAATGAAAGCAAGAGAGTAAATAGTAAGCTTATACCTCTTGACAAAGGTAGCTCTTTGTTTGTGAATCAAACTAAGTCCAAACACACTCTCAAGCTTGAATTGTGATGCTCAAGGCTCAACCAAGGCTCCTAGGCTAAGGTGTGAAGGTGTATATGGTGTGTGGATATAGGTTCAAGGTGGTAAGCTTGCTCAAAGGATTACTTGCACATGAAGAAGGAGCTCTCAAGAAGGTGTAGAGGCTTTTTAGAAATTCTTCAACCCTCAAAATAGAGATACAACTTCATTTTTATAGAATTTGAGCAAGAGGGGCCATAAATATCTTCAAAAATGGACAGCTGGCAGACTCCCGCCCAGAACAGTGTTTCTCACTACTAAGGCATGGTCGGCTCTCAATAGCCATGATCGGCCCTCAATGAGGCATGGCCGAGCCTTAATGTGTTCCCCTGTTTTTCTGCTTCGGACTCAGCATGAGGTGGCACAATGTGTAAAAATGGATTTCTTGGGTATAATTAGTGGGAATATGGGAGGTCTGGAACTATTTCGGAGTTTAAACATGGCGCCTTCGTTGAGACCTTAAACCATGCACAACACCACTTTCATCATCGAGTGTACTAGGCAAAGCGCTCGAGCCTTGTGGGCGGTCAAAAATGGGGTCTCTACAGTTGGCCCTCTTTGATAGAGCTCGAAGTCATACAGTGACGTGAGTGAATGTCAAAGCCCAGAGTCGACCCATTTTGACGAGGCCATAAGGCTTGGGCAAGAAATCAAGACATAAATACAAAGATTGAACTAGAGTGCAAAACGCAAAAACGAAATACAACAAATAATTTATGATCATGCAATGAAACAATGCGATGAAACATAATGTAAATGAAGCAATGAAACAACGCTACAATCTAAACAAGAATGCAACATTTGAATGAAAATGCAAATCAAAGAAAAATAAACCCCGCCGTGTCTCACATGGAAAGAAATGAATAAATAGACACGTCTCATGTGAAAAGGACAAAGAAAGCACAAACCAAACTACGTCTCACGTAAAAAGGATGTAAGAAAACATAGACCTAACTACGCCTCACGTAGGAAGGGTGAAGGGCGATGTAACTATCGAGCGCACTCAAGGTTTCAACCAAGATCCTAACGCGTCTCACGTGTAGGAGAAAAGGTGGTGTGAACAAACAGGCGTACCTGCTGTTTTTAACCAAAACAAACAGTCCTAACGCGTCGCACACGAGAGGAGGAAAGGTCGTGTGAACACCGGGACACTTGAAGTTTTTAACCGAAGCAAACAATCCTAACACGTCACACATGAGAGAAGGAAAAGTGGTGTGAACATTGGGCACACCCGATGTTTTTAATCGAGCACTCTTAATGTGTCACACGCGAGAGGAGGAAAGATTGGTGTGAACGAATAGGCGCACCTGTAGTTTTTAACTGAGCACTCCAAACGCGTCACATGCGAGAGGAGGAAAGATGGTGTGAATGAATAGGTGCACTTACCATTTTTAGCCGAGGGAAATAATCCTAATGCGTCACACTCGAGAGGAGGAAATGTGGTGTGAACATCGGGCGCACCCGATATTTTTAACCGAGGTAAACAATCCTAATGCGTCGCACGCGAGAAGAGGAAAGGTGGTGTGAACACCGGGGACACCTGATGTTTTTAATAGAGGTAAATAATCCTAACGCCTTGCACACGAGAGGAGGAAAGGTGGTGTGAACACCGAGGGCAGCCGATGTTTTTAATCGAGGTAAACAATCCTAATGTGTCACACGCGAGAGGAGGAAAGATTGATCAATGGAAGAACAAGCAAATTTTCAGAATTTGGTAAAATGAAACTAACTCTCCCTAGGAAGGCCTCGGAAAATGTAGTCCATGGAGATAATTCAAATCAAAACACAACTCATAAATGTGAATTAGAAGCAAACACAAATTCTACACAAAGACACATAAAATCAAAGCAATCAACGCGATGTAGTAAAGTGAAAGACAATTTGCCCATGTGTTGAAATAATGAACATAACACACCGCATTTCAATTTGGTTGTAAAATAGATGATGATTTTATTGTGGCACGAATGATTTTATCTGAAACTCCTCTGAATGAACCTTACATACAATATCATTTGTTTACGAAATAACGGAACGACCTACGATTCAGGCAAAATAATTAAAAGTTCAAACTAATTAAAAGTTTTAAACAAATCAAATCAAATCATAAGTTAAACTATGAGTTAAATAACTAAGTTTACACAATTTAAATCAAGAAACAAATAAATCAAATTATGCATCTACACAATAACACAAAATTCCTCTCTTTTCTTTTCCGAAATTCTTCTTTTATAATCGCTCATTTTTCTCTTCCCTTATTTTCCTTTGTTCCTTTGTCTTTTTCATTGTTTTTCTTCTTCTCTTTCTTTTCTCTCTTCTTCAACTCTTTTTCTTCGCTGTTTTTTTTTTAGTTTGCTTGTTTTTTATTTATATATATATAGTATGTTCAGATTAAAGCTCCATAATACAAGAAATAAAATAAAGTAAAAAAACTGAAAGTTCACACTGAGAGCCGACCGAGCCTCGATGAAGCATGACCGGGCTTCGATAGCGATAAGGGCAGTTTCGGGCATTCCGTGTGCCAAGCACGTTTGAAACAAACTCAAACCCTTATTTTCTCACACCCTTTTATCCAAAACTCCCTCTCCTCTCTCTCTGACCTCCCTCTCTCTCTAGATTTCCCCTTTCCTTGAAGTACCCAACAATCCTTATAAAATTTTCTTTGAAACCCTTTCCCTCCTCTATATTTTGAACCGGGTAAAACTTGATTTGGTGGAGTTTGAGCTTTTCCCTTGGGTTTTCTCACATTTTCCCACACTTTTCTTCTTTCCCCTTTGATTTTCCGTAATTTCTTCACTTTCTCTCTCCTAGGGTTCGAATTTGGGATTTCCACCTATTTTCACTCATCCCCTTCACTTTTTCTTCACTTTTCTCTACTTTTCTCCATGGCTAGTGAGTATTGGGGCTGTCTTAGGCACATATATGGAGGCTAAGGACGCTTCCGTGTTGTCTCCCCTAGTTGATAGGCCATTTGATGCGGCCACCTACCGACCACGCACACATGCTCCGCCCCCAGGCGGTATTTTGAGATTTGCAAGCCTCATCCCCGAGATAGACAAGGACATCTTGCTGCGAGAGCCCGCCGAGCACTTGTCCGCCGATGCTTCCACGGTAAGCAACCTTTCTTTGTTTCGTACAAATGTTGTATCTCATAAGTAGACCACTAGTTAATGCTATATGCACTCCTCATTTACAGGTGATAGCTAGGAGGATTGGCAGTTATGGATCCATATCTGGCCCTCAACACTGGTATGAGAGACTGCCTCGTAGAGGTCTGCACACTGGTTGATGCCACCGGCTTTGGGCCCTTCTGCTCAGGGCTCATACAGATGAGGGCCGAGTCGTTGCTATATGGGGCCTTGGTAGAGAGATAGTGGGACATTACGGACTCATTCCACTTCTCGTTGATTGGAGAGCTGACCCTGATTGCATATGATTTTTCGATGCTCATTGGCCTGCGGTTCAGGGTTGGCGCCCGATCTCATGTAATCTTGACATGACATAGTGGAGAGTCGTACAACGTTAGCTTCTCGGGGTGATCCCAGACATCACCAGTCACAGGATGGTGTGGTATAGTTGGTTCCATGATCACTTCTCTAATTCTCAGCCCGCTACTACAGATGAGGTCGCCCAATACACCCGCGGCTTCCTTATGTATCTCCTCGGTGCTACCTTGTTTGCCAACAGGGAAAACACCGTGGGGTTATATCTTCTGGGGGCACTAGTGCACCTACCACAAGTTACACAGTGTGACTGGGGTGGCACCGTCCTAGTCACCTTATACTGCTATATGAGCTCTGTATCTCGTCGTAAGGTGGATTCACTCAGCAGCTACTGGAGAGTTTAGGAGGTACACCTCATATTTATTTTTTTTGTGTATTCTGTTCATTTTGCATATTCTGCTCATCTTGGCTTTGCATTTCATTTTCTGCCCATTTTGGCTTTGCATTTCTTGTATATTCTGCTCATTTACCTCATTCATCTTTTTCTACTTGCAGCTATGGGTTTACACATACTTCACCTCTCTAGCTCCAATCCTGGTGAGGTCGATTAAGTTGTTAATACCCCGCTCTCAGTACTATAACTCCTGATTTGAGCAACGCCGCCGCATAGATCGAGACTTCCCCTACTTTCGCCGTTTCTTTGACACTATTTTCCGAATCAGGTAACAAAATACTAGTCTTCACATTTCCATGCTATTGTTTCCATACTGTTATTATTTTCATACTGCTGATTCCATACTGCACTGTTCTTCTTATATTGTACTATTCCATACTACATTGTCAGTCTCATACTGTTGCTTTTTATACTGCTTAAATCTTTGATATCTGACATCTACTTTCACAGGCTGACTGGCATCCTTGGGCAGGTATCCCTCAGGCAACGAGGACAACTTACGTTGCTGCATGATATGCCTCCACCATGTGAGTTCTATTTGAGGACCCCTTTGGCCAAGCTTATTACTTGGGGGAGAGGTTCATCCGGCAGATGCGAATTGTTGCTGACCCTGACATTCCACATCCTCCTCTTCCAGGCATGAGGGTAGTTGATGAGCTTCAGGATGGTTCTCATATTGACCTCCTGATGTTGGGAAAGGATGGTGAACGACATCATGAGCCCGGTGACTTCACCACTTTCTTGTAAACTCGGATGATGGCGCCTCTTACCCCAGGCGTAGCCCATGCTGTTCCAGAGGTTGCTGCTGCTGTTGTTGCTGCCGCCGGAGGAGTTCTTGCTACAACTCTCATTCCTGGGTTTTCGATGATTCTTATAGAGGTCGTATATATGTGGTCAAATGGGATGATTTAGCAGATCTCCCTTGAGCACATTGATGAAAGGGATCGTCGGTTGGTGCTTGCACCCGCCATTGAGTAGGTACACACTCCTTTCTATGTTTGCCCATTGTATTACTTTATGTTTTCACTGTCCCCTGTTATTTCTATTCACTGTACCTTGTTATTTCTGTTCACTGCTCTCTGTTATTTCTGTTCACTGTTTTTCACATGCTTTTCCTTTTGTAGGTACCCAGGGCATATGCTGATGACATCCTCCGGACGATTGACTGACTGCTTCTGATGGTATGGAGGAGATAGACTGCTCTAGTCACTCATGGGATTGAGGTATGCTTTTGCCCCTAATTTACAGTCATGACAGTCTTGCTCACAACTTTGTTGATTTCTTCTGATATCTGTACTCTCTCTCTTTCTCTTTTCAGCTTGAGCTAGTGCCAGTTGCACCTACAGGACCTTCTCTAGCTAGTAGACGAAGATAGGGCCCAGTGAGGGACAGAGGAGGAGTTGATTGAGGGAGAGACAGAGCGAGGCCGCGCTCACCTTCCGAGGAGTCCTTTGAATAGTATACGTCTTCTGAGGAGGAGGGTGCGGCAGTTGACGTGCAGTCTAGTAGCCCCAGTAATGACAGCGATGCACCTCCTCTGCAGCCGAGAAGGAAAAGAGCGAGGATGGGTTGCTGATGATGCTGATGATTTTTTTTTTTTGTGTGCTCTATAGTTAAAGACTAGTTTCAGATAGACCTTTTTATTTTTGAAGGATTTTCTTTTGTTTTGTTGCTTTGTAAAACAATGATCGGGGTTGGACCAGCTAGTTTATAAAAATAATTTTTTTTAATAATCTCCTTCCACAATATGTGATGAATGGCGTAACCTTTGCATGGTAACTTCGCATATGACTTAAAACAACGAATATCTGCTCTTGCATTCATTCTTGAATCGGATAATAACCCATAACTGGACAAAATGTAAAATACAACTCGATAACAGGAAAACAAAATAACAACAACTCGAAAATACTAAAAAACACTTGGTGCAAACAAAACAAGACTTAAAATACAACCACGGTATGTCAGGACAAAGGCCAACTTTTCCTGCAACTGCATTGATTTGAGCCATCATTTAGACCTGGCCGGGCCTAAATAGGCACGACTGGGCTTCACTAAGGCACGACTAGGCCTAAGTGTGAGGTTGGTCAGTGTTGCCTAGCTGTCATGCACTGCTCCTTCTCATCCTCTATAAATGGTGTTCCTATGCTGTTTTTCTAGTAGAATAACAAGTTTTTGATATTTTGCTCTCAAGATGGAAACATTGTGCAACAATAGGCTCCGAGACTGAATAGCCACTTTGGACGGCTCGAAAAAGGTGAATTTTCGTGGTTTTCGCCTAAATGCCCTTTTTCCTCTAAGCCGTACTTCTCTTTGCTTTCCATTTCTCCATGTCGCTGTTCGATGTTGGAACCCGATCACACATGTGTTTCAATTCGGATCACAAGAGGTGTATCCGACACTTGAAGAATTTCAAGCTTTGATGGAGTCTCGGTGCGATGAAGAAATCGTACCGTAGCCCCGTTTTGGCTATGACCAAGCTTTGGGACGGATTGTGGGCTAACATTACACGAGGCTCAGTCATTGGCACATGATGGAGAGCTAGACATCCCCGGTTTAGTTCAGCAATTTTCCCCTATTGGAGACAAGAATGACCTTCTTTGGCAAGGCCGCTGGCAACATGCTCTCTGTTTATGCCTTCTTGAACAATTCCTCCTTGCCCCTAGTTTTAGCAGAGCTAGCATCTGGTTGATTGAAGTGGCCCAACGTCTGAAAGAGGGCAAGAGCTACATGGGTTTGGCATTGGCCGAAATCTTGATGGGTTTAGATGCTTTCCGTTGAGGAAAGACTACCCGGTTGGCAGGAAGTTCGTTACTTCTCCAGGTATTATTTTCTACCCTTCTAATTTATGATTCTCACATCACTCGACACTCAACTCTCTGTTTTTTTTTTCTCTCATAACCTCTTCCTTACTTTTCTCTTATAATACACCTCTCTATTCTTTAATCTCTCTTATTTTTCATCCCTCTCCAGGTATGGCTTACGGATAAATTGCAAGTAGTAGACTTGCCCTGAGTACACGGCCAAAGCTTACTTCTTTCGCCAACGGCTGGTTGATTTCCTTTCAAAAGGTTTATGGTGTGATTGGATGTGCAACAAATCTGCAACTGACATAACTTGGCGTTGCCCCTAGCTTAATTTGGCTGAGATGGGCTACAGCATGTCCCGACAGTCGGGTGTAGAGTTGATTTGCCTCACACATTGCGTATTCTACTTCTCTTTCCAATTCAGACGCTAGTTCGGGCATGATTAGATACGTCCAGATGAGGAAGTGGAATACATAGCTTCATTTCCGATTCATGCCTCACACCTGCCCTGGTATCTCGTGGCCTGGAGGACGAGAGAGATTTTGGCCCCTACCATTAGTTTTAATCACACCTTGCTGGAGAAGTGTTTCACTTCTTACTTCTTCTTCTTTTTTCTTTTTTTTTTTTTTTTTTCAAGTTTCAAAGATGTAAAAGCAACTTTGATCTAAATCAAAGAGGGAGAATGTACTTGTGTTGAAATCAATAAAATTAAAGTTGTGAGTACTTAAAATTTTTCTTTTGGTCCCAAAAATGGTCCAAGTTGTAAAAGGGTAAAATTTTGAACAAAATCAACTTTATTAAAACTTTTCAAAGCAATTTTCAGAAATGATCATCACTTGACACGCACAGAGTCGATTCTCGAGATGTACAGTCCCAAATCAAAAGAAATCACAACTGCCCCTGATTGCATATCACTGCTGCTTTGCACTGTAATCACCTTTCCTTTCCAAATTAAAGAGCACAACCGAACTAATAGATGATGAACAAAGATGACCTGATCAGGAAAACAGACAGGACAGTTGAGTCAAAGATACTTACGGCTGAACTTCAGGGTGAAGTTGCCTACGTATCCCAAAAATGGGAATCAGGTCTTACGTAGTTCAGCTAAGGTTCACTCGTGTATTAACTCTCTCCTTTTATGCTCTAACTTTTGCCAAAGTCGCCCTTTAGGGTTTTCAACCTTGCGAGCTCATTTTTTATTTGTTTCTAATTTTTTATGCTCTAACTTTTGCCTAGGTCGAACTTCAGGTAATATTTCTTGCTAGCCTCTTAAGGGTAGTATTTCTTCAACTTGTCCATATTGATCGATTGCAAGAACTCCAGGCCATCCAAGTCCATAAGAATAAATGCCCCTCCTGACCAGATTGATTTGATGATATAAGGACCAGTCTAATTGGGATTGAACTTGCCCTTAAGGTCATGGATGAGAGCTCGGTTGTCTTTCAACACTATGTTTCCTTCTTTCAGATTCCTGGACTTAACTTTCTTGTTAAAAACCATGGCAATTCGACGTTGGTAGCCCTGGACATGATACAATGCTCTTAGCCTTCTCTCATAAACAACATTAATTCCTCAGACCTGCTTTGCTGCCAGTCTACCTCTGCTATCTGACACTCAGCCATAACTCGTAGCGAGGGCACTTCAATTTCGACCGGAAAAATAACCTACATCTCGTAAACGAGAGAATAGGGGGTCGCCCTTGTAGATGTTCGAATTGAGGTCCTGTAGCCCCAGAGCGCAAATGACAATTTATCTGGCCAATCCCTGTAGGTTTCTACCATCTTTTGCAGAATTCTCTTGATATTTTTGTTCACTGCCTCGACAGCTCCATTGGTTTGTGGCATGTAGGTTGATGACTTACGGAAAGCTGCATTATATTTCTCAAGCAAGTCTATCACCTCTTTCTTGAAATACGATCCATTATCAGAGATAATCTTATTCAGAACCCCATACCGGCAAATGATATTGTTCTTAATGAACTTAGCCACATGCGACGCTTTTAGCACATAGTAGGATTGGGTCTCTACCCATTTCATGAAGTAGTTGATCGCTACTAAGATGAATTCATGTTCGTTTGACCCCTTTGGCATGACTGTGTCGATAACATCTATCCCCCAAACAGAGAATGGCCATGGTGAAGTCATGTTGTAGAGCTTCAACGGCGGAATGTTCATGCGATTGGCATGAATCTGGCACTTGTGGCATCGCCGAACAAAACCAATACAATCCTCTTCCATGGTTGACCAGTAGTAGCCTTGTCTAAGGATTTTTCGAGCGAGCATCACACCATTCATGTGGGCTCCGCATTCTCCTCTGTGAATGGCCTCCATAAGGCGCTTTGATTCCTCTTCCTCAACATATAGTTTATGCATTCCCAAATGGCCTTTTTTGTACAACTTGCCCCTGCAGATGATAAATTGAATGGCCAGACGTCATATTCCCCTTTTGTCCTTGGCATTTGCTCCTGGTGGATATGCCTCATTTTCCAGGAAATTCTAGGTATTGTAATACTAGGGGTTCTTGTCTGAAGCCTCATCTATCGTGGCAATAGTTTCATAGGTCGGCGTGTACTTCTGTTCATAGGTTGGCTTGAGACACGACCAAGTTCGAATCCCCATTGATGTCCAATATTTTTGCCCCTAGTTCCAGGGCGATTTCTAAACTAATAATACACGCCTCATACTTTGCTTCATTGTTGGATACATTGAACTGGAGTTTGAAAGCTAAGGTATATGTGAGTCATCGGGTGCTATCAGCAACACACCGATCCCATAATCGTATTGATTGGCTGCCCTGTCAAAGTACATTATCCACGTTTTCTCCTCTATTTGCAGAATATCTTCATCTGGGAAAAAGTACTCCATCGCTTCATCCTCCTCTACTGGGTGATCTGCTAGGAATTTCGCTACGGCTCTCCTTTTAACCGACTTGCGTGTAACATATTTAAGATCAAATTCGGAGAGAAGAAGCAACCTACGGGCTAGCCTACCCATAAGCGCTAGTTTCTCAAAGAGATATTTGATAGTATCTAATCTCAAAATTAGGATTACAGTGTAAGCTAACAAGTAGTGACTCAACTTCCAGGTAGGCCATACCAAGGCTAGGCAAGCTTTCTCGAGGGGAGTGTAATGGGTCTCGTAATCTAGCATTTTCTTGCTCAAGTACTAAACGGCTTTCTCCACCTTGGCCTTCGACTCCTGAGCTAACATACATCCCATGGTTGAATTCGTGGCTGACGGGTACAAAATCAACGGTTTTTCTAGTTCTGGCGGTGATAACACAGGCAGATTCTGCAGGTACTGCTTAACCTGTTCAAAAGTGAACTGATAGCGATCATCCCATTGGAATTTCTTTCCTTTCTTCAGGAGACCAAATAATGGTTCACAAGTCAAGGTTAATTTGGAAATAAACCGTCTTATGAAGTGCACTTTACCTAGAAAGTTGTGCACCTCCTTTTCAGTCCTTGGTGGTGACATTTCTAAGATGGTCTTGATTTTGGAAGGATCTACCTCAATTCCTCTCTGTGTGATTAGGAATCCCAGCATTTTCCCTGTTGTTATGCCGAAGGTGCATTTTTACAGGTTCAACCTCAATCTATACTCTCTGATACGCTAAAAGAATTTCTCCAAAGCGGTGTAGTGGCCCTCTCGATCTTTGTACTTGACAATCATATCGTCCACATACACCTCAATCTCTTTGTAGATCATGTCATGCAGAATGGTAGTTGTAGCCCTTTGATAAGTGGCCCCAGCATTCTTCAACCCAAACAGCATGACTCGATAGCAATAAGTGCCCCATGGAGTAGTGAAAGCGGTCTTCTTCCTATCCTCGGGTGCCATCAGAATCTGGTTATACCCAGAAAACCCATCTATGAATGGGAGCAATGCATAGCCCGCAGCGAAGTCTACCAACTCATTAATATGCGGCAGTGGAAAATCATGCTTCGGACTGGCATTATTCAGATCCCTGAAGTCGACACAGACTCTTATTCTGCCATCTTTCTTTGGAACTGGAACAATATTGGCCAACCACATCGAATACTCAGATACAAGCAAGAACCCTACCTCAATCTATTTGGTAACTTCTTCCTTAATCTTCAAAGCCCAATCTGGGCGAACTCTGCGTAGCTTTTGCTTAACTGGCCGGGCCTCAGGGTCAAGAAGGATCCGGTGCTGTACAATCTTAGGATCAATTATAGGCATGTCTTCGTAGGACCACGCAAAAACATCTTTAAAATTTTTTAATAAAGCGATTAAATGCTCGCGTTCCTCCGAAGACAGCATGGACCCGATCTAGACCAAGTGCGGATCTTCCTCAATACCCACGTTAATTAATATGATTTCATCTTTCAGCAGGTCTATTTGTCATTCGGGCTGCATTGACTCTCTACTAGGCAACAAAATCAACGAATGATTCTTTAGGGTTCTGAGTAATAGCGTCTAGCTCACTAATGGTTACTTCTATCTGGGTGTTATATAAATACTGATTGACAAATGCCTCAGATAACTCCTCTGAATTCCGCTTTGTAGAGTCCTCCAACTTAGCGTACCAGATGGCCGCCACATCAAACAGGGTTCTCCCAAACAAGGAAAGCTTCTGTGCCCTAGACAAACCCATGGGCCTCAATACATCTGAAAACAACCAGACATGCACAATCGGATCCCCACTCCCATTGAATCTGTCGATATGGGGCATCTTAAATTTCTCCGTTCTGTGCCATTGCTGGTCTGGATGAACTAGATGCTGGTGAACTGATTGAGTGAGAACGGATAAGTGTTTACAGAGTGATTTATACTGATGCTACTGACTGTCTATTCCTTTTTCGTCGGGTGACTGGCGGAAGTGAGACTAACAATGGCTGGCTACCAACAAGGTCTTGAGCTTTGCAAAGCCTGCCAAAGCGAGTCTACACAGCTTGGGGAATGTCAGGTCTTTCTAAAGCTATGATGGTAAACTACCTAGCAAAAAGAAAGAAAGAAACATAATCAAAATCGGACAACATTTCGGCCCAATTCACAATAGTCATAACACATAGCTAAACTATAATCTCCACTGAACTCTGTTCTCAAACTCATACTGATATGAACCACCATGTACAGTCTCATTGTAAAAGCACATACCAAGTAAAAGAATCAAAACACCCCTATGAGGGCGTAGGGTTACCTTGTCCTAGATTTTTGGAATGATCTAGGCTGCACTATTTCAAACAACGAGTTTCACAACATCCTGGAAATGGGTGGCATCTTGTCCTAAGTTAGAATAGTCACTATGTAGACACCCCATTTTTGACCGTCCTCAAGACTTGGACGTCATCGCTTGTGCACTCGATGATTGTGATTGTTTGTGCTCGTTTTAGTGCCCGAAGTCCTCGGCAGAATGCCCTATCTTTGAGCCTTTAAACCCCATCCATTATGTGCCATGTTTTGGACCAAAATCTTCAAGCTTGCACCCTCTAGTGGCTGCTGGCCACCAATTGAGGCTGCCAGCCACCAATTAATCCTGCCTCCCGGCCATTGATGCCTTTTTGTAGATATTTTCTTGACAGTTGTTCCAACTGTTGGCACAATGGGCTTGATCACCATACACGTGTATAGATGGATATAACTCAGCTGAAAGCTTGTTTTTCTATAAATATGGGACCTTCCCCCCCATTGCAAAGGGTTAGAAATTTTGGAGCAAATTCTCTCTCTCTCACTCTCTCTCTCTGGGTTAGAAATTTTGGAGCAAAATTCTCTCTCTCTCTCTCTCTCTCTCTCGCGCGCGCAATTTTGTATACATTTGCTCACAAAGCTTATGCTTTTGCATACATTTCCTTGACCAAAGTTGCTTCTCTTTGGGCTGAGGTTACTTGAGACCCTCTTTGAGCTTTAGAAGGTGGTTGTGGCTTGCTTTGTTGCCTAATTTGTGCCTTGGCTTCAAGAGGTATACCACTTGCTTTGTTAGCTTGTTTTACATACTTGCTTTGCCATCTTCTTCTATTGTTTTTGGGCTGTTTTGGGCTAATTTTGAATTGTAAAAAAATCTGTTTTTGTGGCCTAAAGGTGGTGGTTTGAGGCCATTTTCAGTTAGAGGGTGGTTCACCTTTCTTACTTCTTTGTTTGTAAAGCTTTTGTACCTTTGTTCACCACTTTCAAACCAACTTTTTTGGGCCTTTTAACCACTAAGTTTTAGAGGTTTTTCAGTGACAAAAAACTTGTTTTGATGTCCAAATTTGGAGGGGTTAGCCTCCCCTCCTTGTGTCTTGTTTGCATGCCTAATTAGCTCCATATGTTAGCATGTTTTTCTAGCTTAACTTAGCTCAAGTCCAACATGTTTTAGCCTCTGAAATAGCCTGATTTAGCTCTATTTTGGGCTGTTTAGTTCATTTGAGTTTTGTTTTGCATGGTTGTAGTGTAATAGTCCTCACAAGTTGGTGTTTTAGGGTCTTAGACACCTCTTGTTTGAGTTGATAGCTTCTTTTCGTGTTGTTTTTCACTCCATTTTAGCACTATAAACTCTGTAACCTCCCTCTTTACTTCACTCTTTCATTTGCTTTTGAGGGTTGTTTCAAGCTTAGGATCCTTAAACTTGAGATTGAGGTCATGCTTAATGGTTTAATCCTCTTTGAGAGTTCATTATCAACGGCATGATATCTCTCTTGCCTTATATTATCCCTTGGTTGACACTTCTTTCATCTTAGAGGACACTCACCAATGGACAAATTGATTAAAGATTGATTTGGTAACTAAAATGTGTAAACAAAATTGGCAAGTAAAAGTAGCAAGATAAACATTCCTTTGTATTGCATTGCATGTGTTCAAATTGGACGTTAATTTTAATACAAGGAAAATGAGACATTTTACACTCAAAAGTGATGAAATATGCCACTTTCTTAGGTCTCCGTTGCCCTTGATCATGCATGATAGGGTGATGGTATTTGAGTCTTGTTTTGCATTCATTGAACTTGTACAAATTGGTCCCTTAGCCATCATGCATGGAAATTGCTTAATTGATAGTTTGAGAGTCATATATATCACTCCTTTGAGTTTGTGTTGATGATAAGGAAAGGTACACAGTACATATAACCTGTGAGAATACCCTCTCTTTGCCTTGTTTGCTCTCTGTTGCAGCATGAGATTGTGCATCACCAGTGGCCGGCCGGCCACTGTTACTGGCTGGCAGGCCATCATTGTTGAACGGCAACCCTCTAATGGTGGCCGGCCGGTCATCACTTCTGGCCTGCCGGGCACTAGTGAATTTTGGGTAGTGTGCTTGTGAGGCATGGCAGAGTTGATCTGGAGAAGGAAATAGTGCAAAGATTGTGCAAACAGAGGTTTTCAAGGGCAAACAACGGATGTTCTTCGGGTGGAAACTGAGCATGCATGGGCCTCCCTTGCTTCTCGAGCCGAGTTATCTTGTTAATTAGCTTAATTTAATTAGCCTATGATTGGCCTCTTTAATTAGTTAGTTGTAGCTAATTAATTTGTGTTGAAATTATTCAATTAGTTAGTTTTCTAATTAGTTCAAAGTGTTGTAATAATTAGTTAAGTAGTGTAACTTAGCTAGTTTCATTCGGACCCCCCTTCACGAGGGCGTAATGTTGTAACAAGTGTGCGTGCGTGCATGTATGTCTTCTAACCCGACGTCTTTCTCCCTTTTATTTACCTGCTTTTGATGGTTAGATTAGGGACATGTTTTAATTAGCATACCCTATGATTGCATCCATTCATCTTGTCTTGCATGCACCAGGTCTCGGCGCATCATTCAAACTGCATTGTCATTTCAATAATCTTTGAATACGTGGTTAACCGCATGTTATTTAAATTGCTTCATATGTCATGTTAGTAGCCGAGCCTATTAATTGCATATCGCATGTGTTGCATTAGTCATTTTGTATAGTTAGGAATCATGCATATTTTTCTAACTCATATCTTCTTAGCTTGGAGTACTAGGTGAGTTTTATGCTTTAGCATACTTGCATGAATGTGAATGTTGCCATGTCTAGTATGCTTTCCATGAAGATAAATGCTTACTTGATAAACTGTTTGAATGCCTATGGATGAAGGCTTGTTGTTTGAATTAGAACGATTCAACAAATGTACGTTTTAAGCCCACTTTGTTAAGTGGCAAATCAGTTTTAAGCCCACTATGTTTGGTGGAAAATTCGCAAACTTTAAGCCCACTTGAGGTGGTAAATTCAAACCATATTGTTCCAAATTGAGCAAACTAGTCTATACTTGCTTGTGCGCATCACGTAGTAATACTAGTTTAAAAACCGAAATAAGAACGCATAATGTTGATAAAAATCATATCATGATCAGTAGAGGCCGATCTTTGATCAGGCAAGCGGGGGTGCTCAATTCATGACCTTTCCCTTTCGTACCTAAGTTCCCGAGTTAAGGCAACTCCGGTGATGACGGACACGTGGCCTTTGGCACGAGTCATGGGTTTCCTAAATTCCCTCCAAATAAAATATTTAGGTGGCAACTCTGTATCTGGCAAAGCAGTCCAATTTCGGCACTTTTTGATTCAAAATCAATTTTCCAAAACGATTTGCCGAATTTGGACTCTTTGGTGTTTATCAGTTTCACATTGCACTTCTGCGATTAGATTCAGAACCGCATGAGTCCGAACTGTAGGGCTTATTTTCAAGCTTCTGAAAGGGGGCGCGAAAAAGTCGAGCTACACACTATAGCTTCACTATATGTAACTAGGTCGAATGGTCGAAAGGGTACCTCAGCAAGATTATGTAATATACCTCTCACACCTAACACCGAGAAGTGAAAGGTGGATCAAGCGGTATAGTGGTGATCGAGATCCAAGGGTTGTGTTTCCAACATGGCAGAGCCCTTGACCAGTCAGCCTTTTGGCAAGCCTTTTGGGGAAGCCTCCGGCAAACCATCTAGGAATAACAGATGAAAAACACAATGACTTAAAGTAACCATGCAAATGTAGTGCAAAGAGTATATAAGTGTAGATAAAATTTCACATCATGAGTTTCAAGTCAAGTTCTCTAAATCCCCAGCAGAGTTGCCAGAAACCGTAGCTTGACTTTTTGCTCTCTTTTCGGAAGATAAATAAGCCCTATAGTATCGGACTCCCATGGTTCGGAATCTGATTTCACAAAGTGCAATGTGAAATAGTGAAAACACAAAAGAGTCCAAATCTGAAATTCTTTTGGAAAATCGATGTTTGAATCAAATGCCAAAAATGAATAGCTTTGCCAGATTTCAAAGTCGCCATCTAAATATTTTTGAAAAATTTAGAAAACCCGAGACTAGTGCCAAAGGCCACTTATCTATCATCACAAATGTGTCTCGACTTGGGAACTTAGTTACGAGAGGGGAAGGTCATAAATTGAGCACCCCACTCACCTGATCAAAGATCGGCCTCTACTAATCATGATAAAATTTTTATTTACATTATATGCTCTTGTTTTGATTTATTAGTTATTTTTACTATGTGAGGCACACAAATATACACTAATTTGCATGGATTGGAACATTGGATTTCATGTTTGTTTTTTGAAAAGAGTTTGTGAATATGTCACTTGAAAAAGTGGGCTTAAAATGGACATTAATTAAACTATCCCAATTCAAGCAACTAGGCTTCATCCGCAGAAATTCAAACAGTTATATCGTTTAAGCAATTAGCCTCATAGAAGTATGCTTGGACATGGTAACAATCACACTCATGCGATAAGCTAAAACTCAAAATTGCTCACCTAGTACTCCAAGCCAAAAAAGATAAAAGAGTTAGAAAAATGCATGATCCTAATTATGCAATATGACTAATGCAACGCATATGATATGCAATTACTAAGCTTGGCTACTAATATGGCATATGAATTAATTTGATAACATGGAATCTAAGTACGTATTCAAGGAAGTACTAACTAATAATGCAAGTTAGAATGATGCGCCGAGCTCAATGCATGCAAGACAATGGATGCAAAGCATAAAGATGCTAATTTGAAAAATGATGTTCCTATACAAACCATCGTAAGCAAGTAAGTAAAAGGGAGAAAGACGTGGGATTGGAAGACATACAATTTATTACATATTGGCCCTTGTGCAAGAGGGTGCGAATCAAAATCCGAAAGTCCGAATTAAAAGAATTATTACAAAACTAAATGAATGAATAAGCAAAGAATTAATTTGCTAACTACTCTATTACAAGAAGGATAATAATGAGAAATAAACTAGCTATTTAAGCTAACTAGCTATAACAATTACAAATGAACAATAATAATAATTACAACACTAATGATTTAACAAGACTAATTATAACAATAAAATAATTAATTAATTACAACAATACTCAAAACATTAATTTACAATAATGATGTAAGCAATGGTGCGCAAGGGCTGCATGCATAGTGTCCAAGAACAACTCTGTCTGCCTAGGCCTGCTTTGTTTCATCTTCAGCCATTGCCCTCTATTTTCTGCAAGATACACTGCTGACCAAACATTGATGACCAATCGGCCCTCAATGAAGCCTGGTTGGGCCTAAATAAGGCCGGTCGGGCCTAAATAAGGCCGATCATGCCTTAATTTTATGCAAAATTCTGTTTTGTGCTCTAAAGAGAAAGCAGTGCAGACAGAGTTGTTCTGAACTCTGTTTGTCCCTCTCAAACTTCTCTGTCATGGGAAAGCCTCGAGAGAAGGTTGGAATTGTTTCCAAAACCATCAATGAGAAAGTTGATTGCTTGATGATTTTCAATACAATTTGGACAAAAATCAATAAATGAAAGGAACAACAACCACCCCTCCCTCCTATCGTAGAGTGAACTCAAAGAAGGGGGTAGAGACACTTTAAGGTTCCTCAAAACATCATGAATTGATGTAAGACAACCCTTGACACGATAGATTCGGCATAACGTCCTAGCGAACCCAAGCAATATAGCTCATTTTCTTTATATGGGTTGGTTCACTTTAAGCCAAATTCATTAGTCTTTGCCATCCTTTAATCCATTAAGTCCAAGATGATTGTTACATCCACTAAAGATTACGTCCACTACGTGAGAAATATGTCAAAAGGGAGGTGATTCTCAACATTAAAAAGAGACTACGCCATTGACAATGAACCTCCGTAGAAATTAAGCCATTAAGCGTAAATCTTTAGTTCACATTTTGAATAACCGTCAACCGATTGAAACAATTCTCAAATGAAAGAAATGAATAGCAAGTTGATTTATTAAAATGAAGTTCTTAAACATGGAAGTTAGTTAAAGAAAAGCTAAGAACAATATTCAACAAGCTATGTATGCAAACTTATGAGACAACAATCAAGTTAATCAAAGCATGAACTATTTAAACAACCTAGGACATCCTTAAAACAACCCTTAATAGGTGAAAACAATGGCTCAAAGTACATGAAAAGAGCCTAAAAAAGCTAAACAACAAAGAGATAAAACAAGGCTAGTAAGCAAGAACAAAGAGATGTGGCTAACCCCTCCACTTTTGAAACCTCAAAGCATGATTTTTAGCCTCTTTTTAACTCTGAAAATCAATTTAGAAATAAAAAAAAAAAAGTGTAAAACTAAGGGTTTGAGCTATAGGTAAAGGTGCAAGAAAGAGTGTTAACTCTCTCCTTTTTGGTAGCTCTCCAAACCCAAACTTAGACACTTGAAGGGAGATCATAACAACACAAAACTACAAGAACTAGATAGTAAATGATAGAAATGAAAGCAAGAGAGTAAATAGCAAGCTTATACCTCTTGACAACGGTAGCACTTTGTTTGTGAATCAAACTAAGTCCAAACACTCTCTCAAGCTTGAATTGTGATGCTCAAGGCTCAACCAAGGTTCCTAGGCTAAGCTATGAAGGTGTATATGGTGTATAGATATGGGTTCAAGGTGGTAAGCTTGCTCAAAGGATTACTTGCACAAGAAGAAGGAGCTGTCAAGAAGGTGTAGAGGTTTTTTAGAAATTCTTCAACCCTCAAAACCGATATACAACTTCGTTTTTATAGAATTTGAGCAAGAGGGGTCATAAATATTTTCAAAAATGGACTGCTGGTAGGCTCCCGCCCAGAACAATGTTTCTCGCTACTAAAGCACGATCGGCCCTCAATGTGTTCCCCTATTTTTTTGCTTCAGACTCAGCATAGGGTGGCACAATGTGTAAAAATGGATTTCTTGGGTATAATCATTGGGAATATGGGAGGTTTGGTATTGTTTCGGAGCTTAAACATGGCCCTTTCGTTGAGATCTCGAACCATGCACAACACCACTTTCATCATCGAGTGTACCGGGAAAAGCGCTCAAGCCTTGCGGGCGGTCAAAAATGGGGTGTCTACAGATATCTAATGGAAAGATATATAAGGGCTTGAACATGTATTCTAACTCTAGTATGAGGTATTTGAACCATCTTTTCATGCTAGAATCTTGTAAAGGGACGTACTCTGAGAGTTTCACTATTCATACCTTGCGGTACACCCGGGAGGCACAAAGATGTATCACGACCTTAGCAGCCAGTTTTGGTAGAGGGAGATGAAGAGAGACGTAGCTTTATTTTTTTCAAGGTGCTTTACTTTTCAACAAGTGAAGGGCGACCACCAACGACCAGCGGGTTTATTATAACCCTTTTTTTATAGCTAAGTGGAAGTGGGAGCATGTCACGATGGATTTTGTTGTGAGTATTCCGAAGACTTGATGGGGTAATGATGCTGTGTGGGTGATAGTCGACTAGTTAACTAAATCAACACACATTGTACCTATGCGCACGAGTGACTTGGTAGATTATCTTGCCGACCATTATGTTAGGACATAGTTCGGCTTCATGGGGTCCTTGTGACTATCATTACGAATAGAGATCCTCGTTTCACAGCTCAGTTATGGCAGAGCCTAAAGAATGCCTTGGGCACTAGATTGACGTTTATTACTGCCTATTATCCTCAAATTGATGGGTAATCTGAGCGAATTATTCAAATCTTAGCGGACATGCTTCGGGGTTGTGTTATGGATTTTAAGGGGTCGTAGGAGAGGCATTTATCTTTAGTGGAGTTTGCCTATAATAACAACTTTCAAATTGGTATGGCGTCGTTTGAGGCCTTGTATGGCTGACCGTGTAGATCTCCAGTATTTTAGACCGATGTGGGTGACGCACCTATGTTAGGTCCTGAATTAGTCTGGAAAATGATGGAGAAGGTCGCGCTTATTCGTAAGAGGTTGGTTTCGATTCATAGTCATCAGAAGAGTTATGCCGATCGTAGGAGAAGACCTTTGTCCTTTGCGGTAGGAGATCACATGTACATGAAGATATCACCGAAGCGGGGTTTAATGAAATTCAAGAAGAACGGGAAGTTGTCTTCTAAATTTATTGGGCCATTTGAGATTCTAGAGTGGATCAGGCAGGTAGCTTATCGTTTGGCCTTGTCGCCCTAACTTTTCATGGTTCATGACATGTTCTATATTTATAAGCTCTAGAAATATGAGCCTGATCCTTCACGCGTGTTGGATTGGACCGAGTTAGAGATAAATGATGATGCCACGTATGAGGAGAGACCGGTACAGGTTTTAGACTCTCAGGAGGCAAGACTATTCCATTGGTTAAGGTGTTGTGGCGACACCACGGGGTTGAGGAGGTGACTTGTGAGTGTGAGCCAGAAGGCTGTGAAAAATATTCAGACCTATCTGTTGATATTTGAGACTTGTGTTGAAAATATTATATATGTTATAATATATATAAACATTGTATATGTTTTGGGAATTGAACTATAATAGTTGGTGTTGAAAAACTCGGTGTGTCCTTGTTACAAGTCTGGATGATATATAATTTGTTTTACTTTCAATGAATGTTAGTGATTTTAAATTTCGGGGATGAAATTCCTTAAGGGGGGAGATTATAACGATTCCAGTTTAGACCCGACTCATTTCTTGCTTTTGAATCCGAGAATCAATGTACTTAACTGTTGTTCATCTCGTTTCCATCTTGTTACTTGTTGAGTTTGGCTATTGGGAGTTTTGGTTGTGTTTGAAATAGGTTGGGAAGTTAGTTTTTCAATGAGTTGTTGGTCAGACTTTTACTAGTTCACTTGAGCAGTCTTTCTTGTGCTCAAGCGGTCTTTTTCAACTCTAAACTTCTAGAAGGGGGTCATTATGCGCTCGAGCGATGGTTTTGGTCGCTTGAGCGATATCACTTATTGTATCTGTCGCTTAAGCGGTGTTTTGGTAACTCAAGCAGTCTGCGCGTAAAACCTTTTTCATTGTGTCACTTTTTCAAGCAGTCCGAAAAAAAGGCATTTTGAGTCACTTTTTCATCTCATTCTCTCTTTAAACATTTCAAAATCCTAAAACCTTCATACACTCTCTTTAGCTCTTACTTCTTCCTCCAAATACTCTCAATCCATTGTGTAGTTGGCTTTTTCGTGCTCCTCAAAGGGGTTTAGTCTCCTCGAATACGATATCCCTACAATTCGGACTCTCGTGGTTCTGAATTTGGTTTTACAAGTGCAATGTGAAATAGATTAAACAAATGAGAGTCCAAATCTGGTAAATCTTTGGAAAATCGATTTATAATAAAAAATGCCAAAAGTGGACTGCATTGCCAAATTTCAGAGTTACCACCTAAATATTTTTAGGAAATTTAGGAAACCATTGACTCGTGCCAAAGGCTACTTGTCCATCATTACCAACGTGTCTCGGCTTAGGAACTTAGGTATGAGAGAGGGAGGTCATGAATTGAGCCACCCACTCACCTGTCAAAGATCAGCCTCTACTAATCATGATGTGATTTTTATGTACATTATATGCTCATGTTCCGATTATTATACTGACTTACTATGTGAGGCATACAAATATAGACTAAGTCACTCGCTTTGGAATGCTTTGATTTCATGCTTTATTTGAAAAGAGTTTTGAATATGTACTACTTGAAAAAGTCAACTCATATCTGCATTAATCAAATCATCTCAATTCAAGCAAACTAGCTTTTATCCACAGGCATTCAAAGAGGTATATCAAATAAGCACTTAGGCTCATGGTAATATGCTTGATATGACAACACCAACACACTGTAGACACTCCATTTTTGACCACCCTTAAGACTTGGGCGTTTTATTCCAAACACTCGATGATGAAAGTTACATTGTGCAATCTTTTGAATTCTCAGCGAAGAAATTTGGATTCAAGCTCTAATCCCAAACCTAGAACCCCATTTTGGCCAAACAATTTTAGACCTTAAAACCCTCATTTCAACATATTTTTCCAAATGCTTCTACGATGTTCCGAGGCTCACATTTCGTTTAAAACATTGCACTTTTCGGTAAACCAAGTAAGGACAAAGTGAAAATAAATGAAAGGGAGGTGAACTCTTTAAAAAATCTTTAAAACATCTTATTTATAGGTTTGGAGTTGAAGAAAATAGGAGGGGAGGGAAGAAAACTAGTCTAGGAAGAAGTTGAGCATTAAACCATTGAGAAAGAATGAGCAACCTTCACTAAATTAGGCATATATCTTTTCACACTTAGAATTTATATGTGAGGCCACCACCATTAGAAAATAAACTTCTGGGGATTCAATTTAGACTCAAGAATCACCTAAAGCAGATCTGGATGAGGGAGATATGCCCGTTTGAAGTTGGGCCTGAATTGCAGATTTTTGGAGCCGACCGGGTCCATTTAGAACAGGCTGGGCCTCAATGAAAACTTTTCCAGACTTGCTTTTTAGGCCCGACCGGGTCTTAGTGGCGAGAAACAGGCCATCTAGTAGGAATTCGCCAGCTATTGTTTTTTAAAGATATTTTTGACCATTTTAGCTCAAATTCTTTAAATAAAGCCTCTTCCTTCAGAATTCAAGGTTAGCAAATTTTCCAAAAGCTAAAGAGCTAAAAAGACCTCCTTCCATCTTCCTTCCTCCTTTGATCTTCAAACCTTTTTTAACTATACATATACAATACATACACCATTGGAGCTTGTTCTTAAAGCTTTTTGCTAGAGTTTCAAACCATATTTCATAAACTCAAGGGTGCTTTGGAATCAAGTTTGTTTAACCAAAACTTTCCCATATTTCATAAACTCAAGGGTGCTTTGGAATCAAGTTTGTTTAACCAAAACTTTCTCTCTTCAAGAGGTATAAGCTTGTCACCTTTTTCCTTGCTTTCATTTCCATCTTTTCTTTTCTTTTTTTAATCTTTTTCTTGTGTTTATACATTGTTTTGGATCCATTCCAAGTGCTGAAACTTGGGGTTAAAGGGCTACCAAAGGTAAAGAGGTTTAACAACCTTTCTTGCACCTTAACCCATAGCTCATACCCCTTGTTTTCCCACTCTTTTCTTTGGTTGACATGCTGATTTTCAGAGTTTAAAAAGGCTAAAGAAACATTGTTTAAAGGTCTCAAAAGTGGAGGGGTTAGCCACATCTCCTTGATTTTGCTTATTAGTGTTATATCTCTGGCTTTTGTCTATCTTTTGTACTAATTAAACACACTTTTAGCCACTGTTTTGGGCTGTTTTGAGGCTGTTCTTGGACTGTTTTGGGGTTGAAATATGTGATTTAAAATTGCAAAAAGTGGAGGGGTTAGCCACCCCTCATTAGGCTTTGTTTCATAGCTTTTTCTCTACTTTTTTTACTTACTTTCTCTTTCTTTTAGCTACTGTTTTTGTACATTTTAGGTGCTGTTATGGGCTGTTTAATTCATTTAAATAGTTTATGCTTTGAATATCATAGTCTTCATGGCTTTAGTTGTTTAGGCCTTAAACACCGAGTCATTTAAGTTGATAGCTTTATTTACTTAGTTTTCATGCGAAGAGTTTCATTTTAAATAATCAATCTCGCATAACCATTTCTGCAACCTCCCTTTTTTTTTTTTTTTTTTTTTGAGAGTTATTTCAACCGATTGATAGTTATTCAAAGCATGTGAAAGAGAACTATGCTCAATGGCTTAATCTCTACGGAGGTTCATCGTCAACAGCATGGTCTCTCTTTCATGCTTAGAAGCACTTCTTATTTGACTTCTCTTCTCATTTAGTGGACTCAATCATCACTTTGGACAAATTGATTAAAGAATGGCAACGACTAATAAAATTGGCCTAAAATCAATGAAATTGACATAAAGAAAAGGAATTAGAATAGTTGGGTTTGGCCGGATGTTATGCCGAGTCCATCGTGTCAAGAGTCGTCACACATCAATTCATGATGTTTTGATAAACCTTGAAGTGTTTTTATCTCCCTCTTTGAGTTCATTCCATGATAGGAGGGAGGGGTGGTTGTTGTTCATTATATTTATTGATTTTGTCCAAATCGTCGTCCAAATCATCAAGCAATCAACTTGCTCGTTGATGGTTTTGGAAACGACTTTGTTTTTCTCTTGAGGCTTTCCATGATAGAGAAGAGCAGAAGGGACAAACAAAGTTCAGAATAACTCTATCTGCACTGTTTTCACCTCAGAGCACAAAATTAGGGCACGGCTGGCTTTATTTGGGCCCAGCCGGGCCTCATTGGGGACCAGTCGGCTTTCAAAGTTTGGTACAGAGTGTGTTTCACAGAAACAGAGGGCAGTGGCTGAAGGTGAAACAAGGCAAATTCCAAGGAAGGCTGACAGAGTTACTTCAAAAACCGCTACGTGCATACCATCCTTGTGCTTCCATTGTAAATTGTAAATTAATACTCTCATTATTGTTGTCATTATTATCATTGTAATTAGTATTGTTGTAGCTTCGATTCATTAGATAGTTAGTTTATTTTGTTGTAATAAATTAGCTAGTTAGTTAGCTATTCATTCATTCGGTTTTGTAATAGTTAGTTTAATTTAGACACTTGGACATTCATTCGGACCCTCCTGCATGAGGGCAAACATGTAATAATATGTATGTCTTCCAACCCCATGTCTTTCTCCCTTTTATTTACTTGCTTATAATGGGTAGTTTAGAACATCATGTTTCTTTTAGCATTTCCCATGCTTGCATCCACTTGTCTTGCATGCATTGAGACTCAGTTCATCATTCTAAACAAAGCATTACCGTTTATTATTTCGTTAAATACGTGTTTAAACCGCACGCTATCAAATTAACTCACTTGACATAATTAGCAGCCGAGCCTATTAGTTACATATCGCATGTGTTGCTGTAGACACCCCATTTTTGACCGTTCTTAAGACTTGGGCGCTACTGATGGTTTACTTGGTGGTGTCAGATGTGCAGTGAAAAAGGTCGATTTCTTCGGCAAAAGGAAAGTCAAATCCCAACCTTACACCCCATTTTGGACCAGGACCATTTTGAACAAAAACATTTTAGACCTTAAAACCCTCTCTTTCAAAATATTTTTGAAAAATGATTCTTTTGTTAAATGTTGTGCTTTTTGGTAAATCGAGCAGGGACAAAGTAGAAATGAATGAAAGAGTAGTGAAGTCTTTGAAAAATATTTCAAAACACCTTGTTTGAGGGTTTGGAGTTGAAGAAAATTGGAAAGGAGGGAAGAAAACCAAGTTTGGGAGAAGTTCAGCATGAATCCGGGTAGGATCGAAACTGAGTAGTCTTTACCAAAAGAGGCATAACTTTTTGGACACTTGGAATTTTGAAGTGAGGCTGCCACCATTGGAAAGAAGACTTCTAGGGCTACAATTTAGGCTCAATAATGACCTGCAAAGGGGTACATATGAAGGAGTTATGTCCTGTTGAAGTTGGGCCCAAAAAGCAGATTTTTCTGTCCAACCAGAGGTGGAAGTTTCTGACCATGAATGGGATTTTTTGGCCATGTGCCGGCCATGAATGGCCAATTCCGGCCCCTTGCCATCCAAGGGTGTCCCATGCTAGCCAACAATGATCAACTGCTGGCCAACAATGATGAAATACCGGCCATTGATGCAGAAAGTTAGTTTTTGGCAGATATTTTTGTTTCAGCTGTTACAGCTGTCCCTTTTGGGATATTTTCGACCAAAGCTTGTATTTTGCTATATATAGAGAGGCTTCTCTATCGTTTTAGAGGTTAGAACATTTTAGGAAGAGCTTTGGGAGCCTCTCTCTCTACAATCCTCTCTCTAGATTCCTCTCTCTTTAGAGCTTTTGTGCTTAAAGGCTTGCATACATCAAACCTTTGCCTATACATCCTTGACCAAACTTGGAAATATTTGCGTTTAGGTTCTAGAAGGCCTTCTTGGAGCTCCTTAAGTGGCTTTTTTCTTGAATTGGTGCCAAGAATCATTCTTCCCTTCAAGAGATATAACTATCACCCTTTAAGCTTGTCTTGCACACTTGTTTTGCCACCTTTGAAAACTGTTTTTGGCTTGGCTTTGAACCGAAAAAAAATCTGTTTTTCAGTCCTAAAAATGGTGGTTTAACCCCCCTTTTGAGTTTAGGGGTGGTCCACCCTCTTTTGTAGCTTATTTGCTAAGCTTTGTGCTACCTTTCAAAGCCTTTCAAACAATCTTTTCTTGGCCTTTTAACCACTGAAATCCAGAGAAATTTCAGTGGTAGAAAGTTGGTTTTGAGGACCAAAATAGGAGGGGTGGTCCTCCCCCCTCTTGTCTTGCTTGTATGTATTGATGGCCTAACATGTGAGCATGTATTTCTACCTCTTTGAGGCTCTATCTCAGCATGTTTTTGTGACTTTTTTGACATGTTATAGGTGTATTTTTGGCTGGTTGGGTCACTTGTTGCTTGCATCTTGCACTTGTAATGTAATCATGCCTACTAGCTTAATATGCATAATGAGTTAGCCTATCATTTTAGCTTGTGTTAGCTCCATATCAGCATGCTTTTACTCATGTTTTGCCATGCTTTAGCTCTATTTTGGATGGTCTTAATCATATGTGCTTTGCTTTGTATAGCTATAGTGTAAATAGCCTTTACTAGTTTTGTGTTTTAAGGCCTCTAGCATGCTTTGCTTGAGGTATTTGCATGCCATAGCATCATTTTACATGTGATTTCAGAGCATATTTCATTGTCACACTCTCACATATTCCACTCTTTCATTGCTTTTGAGAGGTGTGCTTTGTGCCTTGTTTGTGAGCCAACATGTGTGCATGTTTTTCTTGCCATCTATGCTTCAATTTCAGCATGTTTGAGCCACTGATTTGGCATGATTAATCTCTATTTTGAGCTGGTTTGATCACATGAGCTTTGCTTTGTATGCTTGTAGTGCAATTGTGCTAAATTGCCTAGCATGTGTTATTGTTGTGGCCTCTTAATATAGCTATTCTTAGCTTATTTCAAGCATGTTTTAGAGCTCCATTTAGGGTGTTTTAGGACTATTTTGGACTGTTTGTCCTTTTTAAGCATTGTGTTGCATGCATCTAGTGTTGTGTCTATCACTAGCCTTAATGTTTTTGGCTCTTAACATGTTGTACATGAGTTGCTTGCATGTTATAGTCTTATTTCTCATGCCATATCAGCACTGAATTTATGCAATCTTCCTCCATGCTTCACTTTTTCATTTACTTTGAAAGTAGCCCTAAGCCCCTTGTTAGCTTGAGAATGGAATTGAGGTTCTCATACCTAATGGTTTTAGCCTTCTCTTGAGGGTTTCTACTAACCAAAAGCATGAGACTTCTTTCATGCTCAAGGTGCTTGTGGCTGAGGCCATCTTTCCTATTAGAGGACTTTCACATTGAACTAAACCGGTTAATGAATGACTTGGTAATTTTAAAATGTGTAAACAAGAAATGAATCAAGTAAAACATGACAAAGATAAACATGTTTTGTGTGCATTGCATTGTGTTCAATCGAACGTTATATTGAACACAAGGTAGATTGGTCCATTTCATACTTCAAGTAATGAAAATGAGCCAATCTCCTTGGTCTCCATCACCCTTGATTATGTATGATAGGGTAGTGGTCCTAGAGTCTTGTTTGTGTGCATTTATTGAATGTGTACAAGTTGGATCTTTGGCCATCATGCATTCAAAATGCTTGATTGATGGTTTTGGATCTAATGGTGCAACTCTTTTGATGTTTTAAGATGATAAAGAGGGGCATGGTACAAACATACCCTTTGGAGACCCTCCATTTTCCTCTATTTTGTGCTCTGTTGCAGTTTAGTGTTGTAGCACACTAGTGGCCGGCAATGCCTCACAGATGGCCAGCACTGCTTCATCATTGGCCGGCAGAGCCCACTCTTGGCCGGAAAATGGCCGGCAGTAGCTTTTCATGGCCGGCAGGCCACTGGTGCACTCCCCAGCATTGTTTTGGTAAGGTTCAGCAAAAAGTTCTTGGAGACACTCTGCAAACAAAGCCTCTAAAGAGCAAACTGGAAGGCTTTTCAGGGCGAGAAACTGAATGCATGCATGATTCAACTTTCTGAAGCAGAGCTGAAGTAGTGTAATTTAATGCTTTACTTATTAGTTAGCATTGGTTTTGTAATTTAATTAATTAATTCATTAATTAGTTAAGTGTTGTAATAATTAGTCTAATTAGATTAGTTAGCTTAGCTTAGCTTATTCATTCGGATCCTCCTCTGAGAGGGCACAATGTTGTAATAAGGGTGCGTGTGTGCGTGTGCGTGTGCATGTCTCCTAACCCCACTTCTTTCTCCCTTTTAGTTATCCGCTTTAGATGGTTAGATTAGGACATGTTTTGATTAGCATACCTTATGCTTTGCATGTGTGCATCATTCATTTGTCTTGCATGCACCAGGCTCGGCACATCATTCAAACTGCATTGTATTTTAATACACTTTCTTGAATACGTGTTTCAAAGCATGTTATCAAGTGTTGCATTCATATGCCACATTATTAATTGCATTATTGCATGTGTTGCATTAAGCATCTTAACATAACTAGGATCATGCATGATTTCTAACTAGTTTTTTGTTTTGGCTTGGAGTACACTATAAGCTTTTACGCTTTAGCATATTGCATGAGTGTAATTTCCATAAATGCCATGACAGCATGCTTGCCATGAGGCTATTTGCTTAATTGATAAACTGCATGAATGCCTATGGATGAAGGCTTTATTGCTTGAATTGGGACAATTCGGTAATTGCACATTTTAAGCCCACTTTGCGAAGTGGCAAAATCATGTTTTAAGCCCACTTGAGGGTGGTAAATCCACACTTTAGCACACTTGAGGGTGGTAAATCCACACTTTAGCACACTTGAGGGTGGCACTTTCAAACCATTTTCGAAAACAAACATGAATTGTTTTGTTCCAATTCTCGTGATTTAGTCTATACTTGTATGCTATGCGTATCACATAGTAAGTTAGATTAATAACTGGAACAAGAACACATGTGTTTATAAAACAACATATCATGTTAGTAGAGGCCGATCCTTTGATCGGGCGAGCGGGGGTGCTCATTTCAGGACCTTTCCCTCTCGTACCCAAGTTCCCAAGCCGAGACAACTTTGGTGATGACGAACATGTGGCCTTAGGTACAAGTCAGGGTTTCCTAGATTTCCCAAAAACAAAATATTTAGGTGGCGACTTTGTAATCTGGCAAAGCAACCCATGTTTGGTGCTTTTTCATTCAAAATTGATTTTCCAAAACCAATTGCCAGATTTGAACTCTTTGGTGTTTATTAGTCTCACATCGCACTTTGTGAGATTAGATTCAGAACCGTGACAGGAGTCCAAACTGTAGGACGACCAAATTCGTGCCCTCTCTTAAAAGGGGGCGCGCAAAGAAAGTCGGGTCTACAGATGCATTAGTCATGTTGCATTAGTTAGGAGCATGCATGTTTTCTAACTCTTTTGTTTCTTTTGGCTTGCCTTAGAGTACGGGGTGAGCATTTTTATACTTTAGCATATCGCATGCGTATGATTGTTGCCATGTTTAGCATGCTTACCATGAAGCTAAGTTCTTAATTGATATACTTGCTTGAATGCCTGTGGATGAAGGCTAATTGCTTGAATTGGAACAATTTGAGTAATGTACATATGCGATCACTTTTTCAAGTGGTACATATTTGAAACAATTTTCAAACAAACATGAAATGAAATGTTCCAATTTTTGCAAATTAGTCTATACTTGTGTGCATCACATAGTAATGCTAGTTTAATAATTGGAACAAGCACATATAATGTAGATAAAAATCACATCATGATTAGTAGAGGCCAATTTTTGATCGAGCGAGTGGGGTGCTCAATTCATGACCTTCCTCTCTCGTACCTAAGTTCTCGAGCCGGGATACTTTGGTGATGATGGATAAGTGGCCTTTGGCATGAGTATCGGGTTTCCTAAATTTTTCAAAAAAAAATATTTAGGCGGCGACTCTGTAATTTGGCAAAGTAGTCCATTTTTGACATTTGATTCAAACATCAATTTTCCAAAAGAATTGCCGGATTTGGACTCTTTTTGTGTTTTTCACTGTTTCACATTGCACTTGTGAAATCAGATTCAAAACCACGGGAGTCCAAATTGTAGGGCTAGCCATATCCGAAAGGCACACAAAAAATCAAGCTACAGTTTCTAGCGACTCCACTGGGGAATTTAGAGAACTTGACTCTAACTTCATGATGTGAAATTTTATCTACACTTTTATGTTCTTTGCATTGCATTTGCATTAGTGCTCTTAAATCACTGTGTTTGCCATTTACTATTCCTGGACGACTTGCTGGCAGCTTGCCCAAAAAGCTTGCCAAAAGGCTGGCCAGTCATGGGCTCTGCCATGTTGGAAACACAACCCTTGGATCTGAATTACTGTCGTACTGCTTGATCCTCCTGTCACTTCTCGGTGTTAGGTGTGTGAGGTATATTAGATAGTTTTGCTGAGGTATCCCTTTTGACCAATCGGCCTAACAACATATAGTCAGCCTTAGTGACTTTTCAAACACAGGACAATATGCCCTCCTATTTACTAGGCTATTGTGATACCGTTTGTTTGAATAGTAAAGCTGTAGATCGCTCCAAAAGCTAGGACAGGGAAATCCTAAACTTTTATAGGGGTGTTTTGAGTGCTTTTATACAAAATGTGAAATCTTTGGAAATGTGTGACACAATCTTGGGAGAGTCTTAATCTTGAGGTGATTCCTTTCAAACTTGAGGGTCATATCAAAATCAGAATTTGGGTCAAAATCTAGGGGTTTGTGTTTGATATGGGTGAATTTTCAGCAAAACCAAAACCAGGGCCAAAAATTGTATTTTGTTTTGTTTCCACCAGTATATCCGGTATCCCAATTGATAGAGCATTTGTTTTTAATGCTAGGTTTGTCTGAGCCAAAGAAGGAGCCTTACCCAATTTAGCAAAGGCCCAGTCCATCTAAACCCAGAAAAAAACCTTACTCAGCAAAGGTCCAGTCCATCTGATCCCCAAAGACCAACTCAGAAAAGATCCATCCAATGCCAAAAGCCCGATTCTAAAAAGCCCAATCCAGTCAAACCTGTCTAGACTAATCCAGTTCAGATACATCAAGTATAACCGGGTCGAAATCCTTGTTAGTCAACTCTTAGCTTACACCCATCTATTTCCCTGATTGCCAACTCAGCAGACCCGTAGTGGCACAGAGTCGAGAAGAAGTTGTGGCCATGATAACGGCCCAAAACTAGGGAATTACCATACAAGATAAGACCATTGCTGAAATGCAACACCCATCTGGGACATCTACCACACATTCAGTCCCGGGCCCCCAGCCGAACTTTGACCCACCTCCGCCAGCTAAAGATTTGCAAGGACCAAATCCTCAAGAAGGGTTGGCTCAGGTTTGAGTTTTTAGACCCCTGGTGCAGACTAATGAGGGCCTTTTTTCTCTTGATATTAATGATCTCGACTCGACCTTATTAAAAGTTGCTAACCTTGAGAAACAATTCAAAAAGGCACAAGGAATTGGTTCCATACCCGACATTGAGGATGGGTACACAGAGGCTGCCGTGAGGCTCCCAGACAGATTCAAAATGCCATACATTTATCATTTCAACAGGTTTGGAGATCCTATGGTACATATCCGGCCTTTCTTAGACGTCCTGAAACCAATAGGTCTGACTAAGCCTCAGAAACTCTCTTTGTATAGAAGAACCCTACCAGGTATAGCAGCCATTTGGTACGCCAAGTTGAAGGATAAAGTGAAGCAGAACTGGGAAGATTTGGCTGAGGCATTTGTCAATCAGTATTCTTACAATACCCAAATTGAAGTGACCACCCAAGAGCTTGAAGTAACCCACCAGAATCCTGAAGAACCGTTTGTGGAATTTGTTGTAAGGTGGAGAGTAAAAGCAGCACAAATGACAGATCAATCTTCTAAGAGGGACCAAGTGCGGATAGTAGTGTAGAACCTTGAGCCAGATATGTTACAAAAGTTAATAGTCGCTCCATTGTTTACTTTCAAAAATTTACATGAGTTAGGGATTCAGATTGAGAGTGTATTTAACAAAAGGATTATTCATAGAGCAAGCAAACCAATAAGGAGGGTGTTTTTAGGGAGTACCAATGCTAGCAATAGCACTATTCCCAAACCCCCTAAAATCAATACTGTCGCCACTAACCCACAAACTGCTGACCCATTTGCCAGTACCAACCCACAAACAGCCAGCCCAACCTAAGCTCAAGGCAAACTTTCACCCCCCTCCATATGAGCCTAACTAGCGTATTAAAAGTCCTGATGGAAAGAGGGTATCTCAAACCCCTCTATCCCCAACCTCTTTCTGACCCACTTCCTGCTAAACATAACCCCACCAAATACTGTGCGTACCATCAATAGCACGGTCATGGACTGATCGTTGCTACCACCTTCGTCATGAGGTTCAAAATCTCATTGACAACCAAACAATAGCTCCACCTCAAGAACCCAATGTTACCACCAACCCACTTCCCACCCTTGACCAAGTACCTCCTCCTCACCTTAACCTCATTCATAAACTACCTCCTACATTCGACCCTAGTAAATATATCACTCCATTCTATCTACCCAAGCCAGAGGTGATCATTGTTGAAAGTACTGATTTATGCATGATAGATACACCCACTTCGGTTCTGACACATCAAGAGCGCCAAATGGCCGAACCCACTACTACTGAGATGTTGAGAATGAAGACCTTCAAAGAACAGTGGTAGATTTAACCTTTGGGGTTTTAACCCCATTAAAGGATTTTCCAATCTTGGGACAAGATAAAGATGGAATGGGCCAATCAAAAGCGAACATTGTCGAAGCAAGTAGCAAGAATGAGTCTGGGCCAAGTATTGATCCCTATGCACATCTTTGGTGGGCTATTGAAACTTTAAAGGTTAAAGGGTTGAACAAATAGCAAGTGCTCGCAGTTGTTCCAAAGACTGTGGATGACACTTTTATCACTCAGGTTGAAAGCATTTTGAATCAGGGGGCAAACAATGAAAAGGGATGCTTTGCCAGAAACACTCATCCTAATTTCTGTGCCAAGCCCATGAATACATAGCTAACACTTGCCAATCCCTTTGCTAATATTTCTAAACCTAATGCTTCATCTTCCCAAAAACGGGCCGTCACCCATCTCCATATGAGCCCAACACTTGCCTTGAAGGTACTGATAGAGAAAGGACATCTCAAACCTCTCAATCCTTGACCTCTCCTTAACCCTCTCCCATCTAGACATGACCCTACCCTATATTGCACATTCCATCAACAATACGGTCATCATACTGACCGTTGTTTTCGTCTTCGCCATGAAATTCAAGGTTTGATTGACAATAAGGTCATCACCTCACCTGAAAATCCTAAAGCTGTTAATAAACCTCTCCTTAACTACAATAGATTGCCACCCTATAGCATAAATCCCATCCATAGCTTGCCAACAACCAACCTTGACCCTAGCCAGCACAATATACCCACCAATGCCAGCAATGATGGTTGGAATGATCAACCTCAGTCTCAGCTAGGGGAATTGTCCAAAGCATGTGAAAAAAGAACCTCCTGAACTAGGGGTATGGTGTGAAAAAGAATTTGTTTCAGTCAAAGAGATGTGTGGGGACAATTGGGATAATTATGAGGCTCAGTCTGAAATCAATCCTGCTGAGTGTGGATGTTAGTATTGCTTAATGGAAGGCTGGTTTGAACCCTCCCGTGGGCTACTTGAAGTTATTTTTGAATTCTGCAGATGGACGTGGAACCAAAGAACCCCTTTTCTCTCCAAGATGCTAATTTTGCTTTGAGTTGTTTCCTATAAATAATTGAGTTATGAGTTTATTTTCTTTGTCTTTTCTTGCGTTATTGGGTCAGTTGAGTCTCTTCCTTTGAGTCTCTTTTATGTACCCTCAGGTCTTCATCTTTATAAGAAAGAGGGAGTCAAGTTTCTGATCATTTTGTTGTGCCTACAATAATGCATGTGTAACCTTTTCAAAATAGAAAAACTTTGAATTTTTGTTTTTGAATGAGATTCCGTTAATAAGCGCGAGTGTTGAGAAGGATCCCCTAAATGGTTTGAGTCAATTCTGACTTCTCGGCACAAAGTCCTTCACGATCTCAAAAGTTTAAGCTGCTTCTTCAGCTATTTCTTCTTCAAAACTTGCAAAGATAGGTTCAAAATTGTGCGTGGTATTCTACATTGTCCTAGAGATGCTCTTCACCTTTAAGCGATCATTTTGGCAAGCATAAGGCACTTTTTAGACCTGCAAGTACAAAACAGTTTTCAGATTTCACACATTGTAGAATTTCTCCCCCTAGTGTTTTCATTACTTCAGAAAGAAATGGATAAGCGAAGCCAAAAAAAAAAAAAAGAAGTCGACTATCAAGCCAGGGGTATCTATTGGAATGAAATCCAATTAATTGTGAGGAATGGAACTTTTGTCTAAATCTGAGGAAGCCAATGCGAGAAAGTACCACATTGTGAGAAGAACCAACTCTGAAAATGGAGCAAACGAAAAGAAGAAGACATGCATAAGAGAATAAAGTACCAAACTCAAATAAAGGTGAAGCCAGTTCAGTGTTAGGGCAAGGATGACTAATTGATCAAATTCATCGCAAATGTTATAACGCTATCCTTGAGAGGCTCCCTAGGCCGAAAACCCGAAAGGGCGACCTAGGCAAAAGTTAGAACTTGAAAAATGAGAAATCGAATGAATATAACTCGCAAGGTTGAAAACCCTGAAAGGAAGACTTTGGAAAAAGTTAGAGCGTAAAAGGAGAGTGTCAACACCCGAGTGAACCTTAGCCATGAACTACGTTGACCTGATTCCCATTCTTGGGATATGTAGGCAACTTTATCCTGAAGTTCAGTCTCAACCATATCCATCTTGTTTATCTCGACCCAATAACCTTGCCCGATTCACGTCGTTGGCTTTGCATCAATTAATAAGCTATACCGACTGCTGTACATATCATGCTTACGTTGGGTAAGAAAGAACTAGCTTGAATCAACAAGTGGAGAAATTTTCAATACTTGAACTTATCAGTTGAATCTCTAACTTGAGCAAAAAAGGAATCGAACCTCGGGTTTTGCGAAATTGAGTTCTAAAGGGAACATAAGTAATACTAGAGGCACTATGAATAACCAGTTACTTTGAGTCTTTTTCTATTTTTAGATCAATTATGAGTTCAGTTGTGTTGTGCCTGGTGTTTGTCTCAATCTGCACTCTTTATTGAGTCACCATAACGTGTCTGTTGCTCAAAAGTGCTCTTCATCGAGTCACCTTGTCGATTCTGTCGCTCAAACTTCAACAAAGTGGCATTGCCAAAATTCCATACACGAATGTTTGCTCCAAACCCAAAAGCAAGTCCATGTGTGGAATTTATAAACAAACTGAGAGTGCCCATACAAGGGGCATTGCATTCATGATCATTGCAAAGTGTACGTGAGGAATCCGTCACTACTTTGGGAGAAAATGGAGTAGATTCTCAACATGCTGGGATAGAAGAGAAGCATCAATCTGATTGGTTGGCAACAATTCCAGGATCTGATGATCCCCATCACACGTGCCTGCATAATGTGAAAAAGGTGGCCATTTACTGGACACTAGGGGCAATTTTCAGTATATCTGATCAGGCCATCCATTGAACAAAAGGCGCGAACCCAACCGGTGGCCAATGGCTAGACACTAGGGGCAATTTTCAGTGCATCTGATCGAGTCATCAATTGAACAAGGGGCATGAACTGAACTTTTCTCTCAATCCGCTCAGAGCCATTTATTTGGCACTTTTCCCTAGGTTAGGGTGAGCTCACCCCCATGATGATTCTGATATGATTCAGCTTTCGAAAGTTGTCTCTGACTATTTCAAAACTCTTTTGGGATTGCCATTTTCCTCTCTGATTAATACATGTGCTTTGGATTATGCATACATGCTCATATATTCTGTTTGATTTGAATTGCATGTTTGGTTGCACCTGTTACATTGAGTTACCTTCCGCAATGTTTTCTAATTACATTTCAATAAGTTGTGGCAAGTTGATTTCAAATAAATTGTGGTAAGTTGCCCCGCACTCATTTCATAAGGCACATGATGCACTACTCTATGTACTGCTCATTTCCCTTTGCATACCATACATCTTACCCTGTATCACACTGTTTTGTGCACCTTGAGTTCGCACTATTTTGTGCATTCACTTTGAGTTCGCATTGTTTTGTGCACTTTGAGTTTGCACTGTTTTGTGCACCTTGAGTTCGCAATGTTTTGTGCACCTTGAGTTCGCAATGTTTTGTGCATTCACTTTGAGTTCGCACTGTTTTGTGCACTTTGAGTTTGCACTATTTTGTGCACCCTGTCTCGCATTGTTTTGTGCACCTTGAGTTCGCACTGTTTTGTGCATTCACTTTAGTTCGCACTGTTTTGTGCACCTTGAGTTCACACTGTTTTGTGCATTCACTTGTATCACACTGTTTTGTGCACCTGGAGTTTGCACTATTTTGTGCACCCTACATCGCATTGTCTTGTACAAACTTGCATCGCACTGTTTTGTGCATTCACCCTACCGCGCACTGTTTTGCGCATCCATTTGCATCGCACTGTTTTGTGCACCATGTATCGTACTGTTTTATGCATTCACTTTGTATCACACTGTTTTGTGCACCTTGAGTTTGCACTATTTTGTGTATCTTGAGTTAGCATTGTTTTGTGCACCTTGTATCATACTGTTTTGTGCACCTTGCATCATGTTGTTTTGTGCGTTTACTTTGTATCGCACTGTTTTGTGCACCCTGTATCGCATTGTTTTGTGCACCTTGCATCGTACTATTTTGTGCATCTCACCCACACTGTTTTGTGCACTCATTGGGTCAAGGAGACCTTAAATCCTCTAAAAGTGAAATTTCTTTGGTGTTTGTTTGTCATGCCCGAACGGCTTCAGGTGGTCTGGTATAGCCACCTAGCTATGTTTGTAGTTAGTTCCTAGGAGATCAATTGAGACAGTGGAAACTAGAGTTCGAATGGCGATGCCTAGAATGCAAAGGTTTGGAATTTCTGAGACTAAAGTCTAGTTTAAATACCCAGGGGTCTATCATCGGCTTGAAATCTGTATGGCAGCCCCATAGGTTGAGGTAGTTTGTACGCGCTTCAATTCTGGATACTGAACCAACCTACTCTGTTACCCTGTTGGAGAATAGGAAAAGTTGCAAACATGGCCAGGGAGAAAAGTAGTACCCATGTTTTGGAAGCACAAGATGAAGGAAGAAGCCTTAAAACCAAGAAGAAGAGAAAGATCCCCAGCAGCATAAGGTGAGTCCTCACCAATTACCCTTGTAAGTTACTTCCATTTCCTATCTGTTACATCATATTCATCATCTAGTATCATCTATTACATTGCATATAGCATCTATTGCATGCATCTACTACACTATCCATTACATCCATTACATTGTACCATTTTATTACTTGCATCCTTTCCATGTTTAAGCTTAGTTTAGCATATGCTCATACCTTCCCCTCGTTGAAACATGGTTCTATCATGTGTAAGTACCCATGCTGCATTGAGGCCAGTATTGAGGGTGTCGGCACCTTTTCTGTGTTAGACGTGGTCTGTTTTATGTCCATGCTCTTTCTAGGTAAGATGTAGTTCAGCCTGTGCGCTTTATTCACTTCATCAATTGCATTCATTGCATCGTACTTTGTCTTTTTGCATTTAGCATTTAGGATCATTATCTTTCCCCTACAAATCATTTCTCACTTATATCATACCACCCAATTACTTGTACTCTTTCTTTTTCTACGAAAAACATAGTTCTGCATGTGCTCACACCCCTTTCACGTTAAAACATGGTTGTGTTATGTGTAAGTATCCATGCTGCATTAAGGCCAATATTGAGGATGTAGGCACTTAGCCTGTGTTAGGCATCGTTTGGCTCGTGCCCACATTTTTTTTTTCTATATAAAGCGTAGTTTGATTTGCATCCCAATTTCTTTATGATATTTGTGTGGTAAGCACTGCTTGTGGTTTGATGATTTCGTTATATACATACATTATATATCATTTGCATTGTTTCATTGCATTGTGTATCATTTTGTATTCTGTCCCTGAATTACATTGGTTTGATATCTTACAAAGGGATACGTAGGCAACTCTTGGATTCAACTAACTATATCTGCATTTTATTTGTTTGCCCAAGTCTTACGACCTTGTCAAAACGAGTTGTCTTCGGGCTTTGACATTCACTCACGTCATTTCATGACTTTAAGCTCTATTAAAAAGGGACAACTGTGGACATCCTATTTTTGACCACCCTTAAGACTTGGGCGCTTTATTCCAAGCACCTGATAATGAAAATTACATTGTGCAATCTTTTGAATTCTTAGTGAAAAAATTTGGATTCAAGCTCTAATCCTAAACCTTGAACCCCATTTTGGCCAAACAATTTTAGACCTTAAAACCCTCCTTTCAACATATTTCTCCAAATCTTTCTACGATGTTTCGAGGCTTGCATTTCGTTTAAAACATTGCACTTTTCGGTAAACCGAGTAAGGACAAAGTGGAAATAAATGGAAGGGATGTGAACTCTTTGAAAAATATTTAAAACATCTTATTTATAGGTTTGGATTTGAAGGAAATAGGAGAGGAGGGAAGAAAACTAGTTTGGGAAGAAGTTGAGCATCAAACCTTTGGGAAAGCATGAGCATCATTCACTAAATTAGGCATATCTCTTTGAACACTTAGAATCTAGATGTAAGGCTGCCACCATTGGAAAGTAGACTTCTGGGCTTCAATTTAGACTCAAGAATCACCTAAAACCGAGTCCGGGTGAGGGAGATATGCTCGTTTAAATTTGGGCTTGAATTGCAGATTTTTGGACCCGGCCGGGTCCATTTAGAACCGGTCGTGCCTCATTAACGCCCAGCCATGCCTCATTTAGAACCGGCCGTGCCTCATTAACGCCCAGCCAGGCCTCAATGAAAACTTTTCCAAACTTGCTTTTTAGGCCCGACAGTGGGTTTTGGGGCCCAGCTGGGTCTCAGTGGCGAGAAACAGGATAGCTGATGGGAATTCGCCAACTGTTGTTTTTTGAAGATATTTTTGACCATTTTGGCTCAAATTCTTTAAATAGAGCCTCTTCCTTCAGAATTCAAGGTTAGCAAATTTTCTAAAAGCTTTGAAGAGCTAAAAAGACCTCCTTCCATCTTCCTTCCTCCTTTAATCTTCAAACATTCTTTAACTATACATACACAATACACACATCATTGGAGCTTGTTCTTGAAGCTTTTTGCTAGAGTTTCAAACCATATTTCATAAACTTGAGGGTGCTTTGGAATCAAGTTTGTTTAACCAAAGCTTTCTCTCTTGAAGAGGTATAAGCTTGTCACCTTTTTCCTTGCTTTCATTTCCATCTTTTTCTATCTTTTTCTTGTGTTTATACACTGTTTTGGATCCATTCCAAGTGCTGAAACTTGGGGTTAAAGGGCTACCAAAGGTAGAGAGGTTTATCAACCTTTCTTGCACCTTATCCCATGCTCATAGCCTTTGTTTTCTCACTCTTTTCTTTGGTTGACATGCTGATTTTTAGAGTTTAAAAAGGATGAAAAACATGGTTTAAAGATCTCAAAAGTATAGGGGTTAGCCATCTCTCCTTGATTTTGCTTACTAGTGTTATATCTCTTGCTTTTGTCTATCTTTTTGTACTATTTAAACACACTTTTAGCCACTGTTTTGGACTGTTTGGGGGCTGTTCTTGGACTGCTTTGGGGTTGAAATATGTAATTTAAAATTGCAAAAAGTGGAGGGGTAGGCTTTGTTCCATAGCTTTTTCTATACTCTTTTTACTTACTTTCTCTTGCTTTTAGCTATTGTTTTTGTACATTTTAGGGGCTGTTATGGGCTGTTTAATTCATTTAAATAGTTTATGCTTTGAATATTATACTTGTTGTGTTGTAAGTCCTCATGGCTTTAGTTGTTTACGCCTTAGACACCGAGTCATTTGAATTGGTAGATTTATTTACTTAGTTTTCATGCGAAGAGTTTCATTTTAAATAATCAATCTTGCATAACCATTTCTGCAACCTCCCTCTTTTCTTCTTTTCTTTTGTTTGAGAGTTATTTCAACCGATTGATAGTTATTCAAAGCATGAGAAAGAGAACTATGCTCAATGGCTTAATCTCTACGGAGGTTCATTGTCAACGACATGGTCTCTCTTTCATGCTTAGAAGCACTTCTCGTTTGACTTCTTCTCTCATTTGGTGGACTTAATCATCACTTTGGACAAATTGATTAAAGAATGGTAAGGACTAATAAAATTGGCCTAAAATCAATGAAATCGACATAAAAAAAAAGGAATTAGAATAGTTGGGTTCGGCCGGACGTTATGTCGAGTCCATCGTGTCAAGAGTCGTCACACATCAATTCATGATGTTTTAATGAACCTTGAAGTGTCTCCACCTCCCTCTTTGAGTTCATTCCATGATAGGAGAGAGGGGTGGTTGTTGTTCATTCTATTTATTGATTTTGTCCAAATCGTCGTCGAAATTATCAAGTAATCAACTTGCTTGTTGATGGTTTTGGAAACGACTTTGTTCTTCTCTTGGGGCTTTCCATGACAAAGAAGAGTATAAAGGACAAACAAAGTTCAAAATAACTCTATCTGCACTATTTTCACCTTAGAGCACAAAACAGGGTTTTGCACAAAATTAGGGCATGACCGACTTTATTTGGGTCAGGCCGGGCCTCATTGGGGGTCAGACAGCCTTCAAAGTTTGGTACACAATGTGTTTCGCAGAAACAAAGGGCAGTGGCTGAAGGTGAAATAGGGAAAATTCCAAAGAAGGCAGACAGAGTTACTTCTGAAACCGCTACGTGCATGCCATCCTTGTGCTTCCATTGTAAATTGTAAATTAATACTCTCATTATTGTTGTAATTATTATCATTGTAATTAGTATTGTTGTAGCACCGATTCATTAGATAGATAGTTTATTTTGTTGTAATAAATTAGCTAGTTAGTTAATTATAGCTTTAGCTAGTTAGTTATTTATTCATTCATTCGGTTTTGTAATAGTTAGTTTAATTTAGACACTCAGACATTCATTTGGACCAACCTATGTGAGGGCAAACATGTAATAATGTGTATGTCTTCCAACCCCATGTCTTTCTTCCTTTTATTTACTTGCTTATAATAGGTAGTTTAAAACATCATGTTTTTTTTAGCATTTTCCATGCTTACATCCACTTGTCTTGCATGCATCGAGGCTCGGTTCATCATTCTAAAAAAAGCATTAATGTTTATTACTTCGTTGAATACGTGTCTAAACCGCATGGTATCAAATTGACTCACATGACATAATTAGCAGCTGAGCCTATTAGTTACATATCGCATGTGTTGCATTAATCATGTTGCATTAGTTAGGAGCATGCATGTTTTCTAACTCTTTTGTTCCTTTTGGCTTACCTTGGAGTACAAGGTGAGCATTTTTGTACTTTAGCATATCGCATGCGTATGATTGTTGCCATGTTTAGCATGCTTGCCATGAGGCTAAGTGCTTAATTGATATACTTGCTTGAATGCCTATGGATGAAAGCTAATTGCTTGAATTGGAATAATTTGAGTAATGTACATATGTGATCACCTTTTCAAGTGATACATATTCGAAACAATTTTCAAACAAATATGAAATCAAATGTTCTAATTTTTGCAAATTAGTCTATACTTGTATGCGTCACATAGTGATGCTAGTCTAATAATCGGAACAAGAGCATATAATGTAGATAAAAATCACATCATGATTAGTAGAGGCCAATCTTTGACCGGGCGAGTGGGGTGCTCAATTCATGACCTTCCCCTCTCATGCCTAAATTCCCAAGCTGAGACACTTTGGTGATAACAGATAAGTGGCCTTTGGCACGAGTCTTGGGTTTCCTAAATTTTCCAAAAAAAATATTTAGATGGCGACTCTGAAATCTGGCAAAGCAGTCCATTTTTGGCATTTGATTCAAACATCGATTTTCTAAAAGAATTGTCGGATTTGAACTCTTTTTATGTTTTCACTGTTTCACATTACACTTGTGAAATCAGATTCAAAACCACGAGAGTGCAAACTATAGGGCTAGTTGTATTCGAAAGGCGCATGAAAAGTCAAGCTACACACACATGCAATATGCTAAAGCAAAAATGTTCACCTAGTACTTCAAGGCAAGCCAAAGGAAATAAAACAATTAGAAAAATATATGCTCTACTATTCAAGTGACAAATGTAACACATACAAAATGCAACTACTAGGTTCGGTTTATTAACATGACACATGGCTCAACTCAAAGCACGCGTTTAGTGCACGTATTCAAGTAAGGAATGACAACAATGGTAGAATGATGAATCGAACCCTATGCATGCAAAAATGGGTATTTTGTACATAGTAATGATATGAAACCAAAACATGAATGCAACCATCATAAGCAAATAAATAAAAGGGAGAAAGAAATGGGGGTAGGAAGACATACACAATATTACAAGTGTGCCCTCATACAAGAGAGTTTGAATGAATGTCCTACTTAAACTAATTATTACAACACCAAATAAATGAATAAGCTAAATTAACTAATTATTACAAATCTAAATTAAGCTAACTAATTAATTACAATACATTAATTATTAAATCTAATTTAAAGGACTCGCACGGGAAGCGAGAACCTGTGTACACACAACCGAGAACATCGTCTCGGAAACCTCTATGTTTGTCGCCAGATCCTGTTCTGTTTTGCAGTCAAAAAATTATTCTATTTTTGCCTCAGCTTCTGCTAAAATACCACTGCATGTACAACAAGGTAGCCGGCCAACCTTAGAAAGTGGACAGAAAGGTGGCTGGCTGGCCACTGTTTTTAGGTTCTACCCTGCTGCCATAGAATCAAAACAGAGCAAAGACAGAGTGTTTCTAGGAGATGTTTATCCTCTCTGCCTCTACTTATCATGAAACTGCTCAAGGGAGGAATAGACTCGATTCACAAATCATCAATTGTTGCAAAGTTGTTACAAGATGATCTATGGAACGATAGGACAAAAGATCAATAAATGGAAATAAAAGACCAACAAAACCATTCTCCTATCATGGAGTTACCTCAAGGGAAATGGTAGACATTGCTTCTTGAATCATTAACATCACTAAAGAGTATGTAATGATTCGAGACGCAATAGATTCAATATAGCGTCAGATTGAACCCATCCCAATTTTATTACTTTTTTACCTTTTTTGTTCCAATTTTATTAGCCTATTTTACATTACCTTCCATTCCTTATTCATTTTTGTCCAAAAGTGATAATTACGCCCACTAAGTGCCAAAAAGCAATAAAGAGATGCTTCAAACAAGAAGTTGTGCTTAACATGAGAGAGATGTAATGCCTTGGTAATGAAACTCCGAAGAGATTAAACCATTAAGCATGAAAAGTCTTTTTCTCATGCCTTGAGCAACAAACTAGTGTTTAAGACAACTCTTAATCAAAGAAAGCAAAGAAATGAGGGAAGTTGCAGAGATGATTAGGCAAAGGTGATCATGACAACTACGAGTATTTACATTGAAATTATGTAAAGAATGCTATCAACTCAAATAGATTGGTGTTTATGGCCTAAACCACCAAATCTATGAGGACTTACAACACCACAAGTATAGTGTTCAAAGCATAAACTAAATAAACAACTAAAACAACCCCAAAACTAATAAAAATAGTACTGAAATTAGGTTGGAAATCTAGAAAAAGTAAGCAAAAATGAAAAAGAATAAAACTAGTAAGTAAGCCTAAGGAAGGGTGGCTAACCCCTTCACTTTTTGGACTTTAAAATCACATGTTTTAGCCTCTGCAAACAATCCAAAATAGTGTATAAAAGAGAAGAAAATAGTAGTGCAAACAAGAGAAAAGATGGCAAAAGCTATACCTCTTAAAGAAATGATGTTCTTTGGTTCACAAACTACAAAGTGATCACCCTCAAGAGCTGAAATTTTGATTCAATAATCTCAGCAAGAAGCCTCAAAATTTTGGTTTAGGAAGTGTATATATATTGCAAGATAGAGAGAACGAGTGTTTGACAAGTTTTTGTCTCTTGACAAATTTTTCTAACCTAAAACCATGACAGATGGTCATCTATTTATAAAAAAACAGGTTCCTCTGTCAGAAATATCTGTATTGAGCCAGCTGGTGCAAGGCATGCATATGAAGGGACAACTGGCAGCAAAATATCTACTGGCCGCCAAACATGGCTGGCCAGCCAATAAAAATTGGCCTGCCAGCCACCTTTTGGCCAGAAAGGCTCTGAGTGGGTAGGATAGAAAAAATTAGGTTTTAGTCTGAAGGAGGTGCAAAGCTTGAAAACCAAAGCCTTTTGTTGAAGAAATTGAACGATTTGGACAGCGTAACAATTCATCATTGAGTGTTCACCATAAGGCAACCAAGTCTTAAGGGCGATCAAAAATAAGGTGTCTACACATTGGTTTCCTCATCCTAGTCCTTTGGAGAGAAAGATAGACCACGTCGAGGGCTTCAATTCAATCGGAGGAGTTATTGTTTTTAGCTCTGCCAAGTTCTACCTTGTGCTTTCCCTTGTCTTCTACTTTGAGGTAGGGATTCTTTTGACTTTTAATGTGATTTTTAGCTTAGTTATTTGCTTTTTAAAATAGGCTAGTGATTTGGAGATTTTTGAAAAAACCTAGGGTTTGATTTTGAAATCAAAATAGGGGTTTTCCAAATGGGTTTTTAAAAATGGTTGTGGAGATATGTTTATGGTTGAGATATATTAAAATGGTGGATATCATCTCTTAAAATTGATTTTGTAAGTAAATGGGGTTTTTGTTTTAAAACTTGGAATATTTGGATTTGTGAAAGAAAATGAAAATGATGTTGGGTTTGTAAGATTGGAACAATGTTAATGATGATGGTGGAGTTTGATATGTAATATCACTCCCATTGTAAAAGGATGGAATTAAATATTTTGATTGGAAACTGTCTATGTATAGAAATATCTGTTTTAGGATATTAGTGGAGGATAGTCTTGATTGTTGTAGACATTGTATGAGGATTAGGTTAAAGTGAAACTAATTTATCATACATTTTGCATTAAACATCATTTCATATTGAACATTGTAAATGTATTGATTTTGAGAAAAATGAGTGAATGCCTTGGTGAATCTGGTTAGGGGTGTGGTTGTAGTTATGATGTTGACCTGTGTATCCTTGGGGAAAGTCTATAAACTCGTGTGGTTAGGTGCTAATCCTTCTGGTTAGTACCATTAAAATGACTTTGGTAGTGCTTGTATAGCTTACTAGCAGACACGTACCTAGAGATTCCCAGTATTTTGTATCCACTACCCTGTTTTATGCTATAAAAAGATTATTTTCATAAATTGAATCATAATCTAGTATTGCATTGTTTTGAGATTGAAAACGAAGAACATTTGACAAATGGCATGCTTGTGGATTCACCTTATAATTTTGCTAAGATTCATATACAATGTTAGAGTATCTCTACTAGGTTTTGGCTCACCTTATGTGGAAAATAACTTTTAGATGTTGATGATATGCCTCTACCAAGGATGTAGCTTGGGAGGACTTGGAGCTAACATCTTCATTTTATTTATTTATTTTGTGTGTGTATTTATTGATGTAATTATTTTTGCTTTAAGTCTCGAGCTTTATTTGTATTGAGTTAAACTCATTTTGTTGTACCCAAGTTTTGACTTGGAAAGTTGTGGCCACTGGGGCATATAATTCTTTGGTTTACTTTATATTTAATTTATATATCCATGTTACATGCGATAAATTCAAGATCTAGGATTTATGAATATATATTGCATATATCATCTTTTATATTGATCGAGGCTATGAATGGAATAGAAATTATAATGTTGTTGATCAATTGTATATAATGTTATGAGATGAATTATTGTTATTTATTTCGGGGCGTTGCAGCTGATGGATTGGCCAAGTTGGGCGCAAAACAAAATGAATTGTTAGTTGTCATGGATGACCCCTCCAAATGAAATCTGCAGGCAAGTTGTAGCTAGGGGTGTAATTTTGGCCTGGGCCGGGCCCATGTCGAGCCTTGAAGGCTCTCACCAAAAATCGGGCCGGTTCGGTCCGGGCCGGGCCACGGGCTAGAAAACTAGGCCTAGACCTAAGCCTAGGGTATTTGGGCTTTGGGCGGGCCAGTGGGTCGGGCCTCGAGCCGGGCTCCTGGGCTTAGGCTTTGGGGGGGCTTAGGCGGGCCTAAACAATTTTTTAAATTTTTTCCACCAAAATTTTATTATTTTTCATTAAAAATAACATTGGGCCTCAGGTGGGCCGGGCGGGCCAGGACTCAGGCTGGGCTTTTGGGCGAGCCTTGAGCGGGCCGAAGGGCTGGGCCACAAGCCAAGCTCATGGGCTGGGCCGGGCTTTAAAATGATGGCCCAGTCCCTGGCCCAAGGCCTCGGGCTGGGCTTGGGCCCGGGCTTTAACGATCCGTAGGCGGGCTTCGAGCCACAAGCCAAAATTACACCCCTAATTGTAACTGATATGTTTGGGCAAAGCCACCTTAGACCGGGTCCTAGTGGCCTTTAGTTTTTTTTAATTTCTATTTGCGTCTTTCTTTCTATTCCGATGTACCAAAAAAGAGCAACATCAATTTTATTTTTTAACGTTTTTATAGGGAAATTACAAATTACTTGTTGTTTCTCAAAATAATTACATATTCATGGAAAAGTTTATGACTTTAATAACTAAAATTTTTAAAATTTACTATTAATTTAATTTTTTTCTTCCAAACATACACTGATTTATTATTTTCTTCTTTTTTTTTTTTTTTTTTTTTGGGGGGGGTAGCATGTTCTCATTTCTTTTTTCTTTTCTTTTTTTCTTTTTTTTTTTCAGGTTAGCATGTTCTCATTCTTTGGAAAGAAGGGGTAAATTTGTGATTCAAAGTTGTGTACCTGATTTCAAAAGGGAAGAAAATCTGTCCTAGAGTGCCACAAACAGGGAGTCACACTAGATAGGGACTGGACAGGACTCCCTGGGCTGTGCTCGTTTTAATGTCAATGAGTACTTTCTTTTTTTTTCTTTTTCTTTTTTTAATGTCTCAGTGTCATTACTGCAATAATGCTTTCGAGTCCAGAAGGCATATCTGTTGGACACATTAAGGACTATTATAGAGTGTTTTAGAAAGTTGGTAAAAAATTAATTTTTTAATTTTTTTAATTTATTTTGTGAATAAAAAGTGTAAGAGGTGATGTGATTCAAAATAGATAAAAAGCTAAAAATTGGGTAAAAAACTACTTCCCAAAACATTCCTATGCCCTATACATTGAACAAATTTTTTTTTTTTTTTTTTGGTTGTTCAGGGTTTTAATGTGTGGGCTTGAAGGGCATTTAGAATTCCCCTACCCTACTTGGTTGGGATTGATTAATGGTTTTAATTGACCGATGGTGGTGGAAAAAATTATTGATGAAATATTAACTAATAATCTTATGATAATAAAGTGGTTTTTCGCTAGTTTTAAAATATTATATGACATTATTTATATAATACTCTTAGTTAATGATACTGACTCACTTTTATTAGATAATTGAAAGACTATTGACGATCTTCCACCTAGTTTGTTTTGCAGTTTCTCATTTGTTAAGAGCACCATGTAACAATATCAAATGGTTCTTCACAATTATCTTTTAAAGGCAAAAATATATACTTTACTTGTTAATGATGATGAGAACTCAAGAGAAAAGATAATCGAAACTACCATATGTCTAAGATCTCCAATAGAAAATAGTATTGTTGGTCAACCAGAAATACTTCGACATCCAAGTCACTCTTCCATTATTAGAGAGTTTTCAATATAGAGAGGATAAGTGATAAATAATGTGTCTTTTAACGTAAAAACATATATAATAGAGTATTTCTTAGTGTCCGAGAGTGTCTAGATACTTCAAAGGACATTCTTAAGAATTTCTCATTTTCAAAGTAAATAGATTATTTTTTTTGGCCATATTTACCATTTCTTTTCGAATCAAAATTCACAAGATGCCTACATTCGATCATCATTATTTTTATCGATTATGATGAGTCTTAAATGGCATTTTGGTATGGATATGTATAAAAGATGAAAAGATGAATGAAATTCATCTTGTATAATCAATCAGTCTACCTTATGCATATAATCTCAGGGAACTGGATGTAAACGACCACTTTCAATGCCTAAACCGACTTGTTAAAAAGCTTAAATTTGCAAAATTTGCTTTTAGAAAATGTCAAAAATATATGAAACAAATTTAATTTTTGTTAACTTATTTTATCAGTGGTATTACATATACCAATTAGTGTACCAATATATGTTATAATATTGTCATTTCAAAATTATAGACCACACCCATTATACAAACTATAAAGACTCAAAGTCTCTAAAATTATATCACATTATTAATTAATATACTAATTTATATGTATAGCTTATTCATAAAAAAATAAACTAATTTTTAGGTAAGTACCAAATGATTGCCAGTAGGGGTGTTCGCGGTTTGGCAGTTCGGTTGCGGCCAAAGGAATCTCAAATCCGCCATCCGTCCGCCAGATTGGCGGATTGGAGAAAATCAATCCGCAACCGTCCGCTCATCATCACGCATCCGTCCAAAATGCGGCAAATCGGTTCGATTCAGTCGATTTTGACGGATCGATATATCCACTGCTCACCCCTAATTGCCAGTACCACGGCCTCACTAACTCTCAAAAATGGTATTGACTATTCATATGAATGAAGTGGGTGGGTTGGAACATTAATGCCATAAAAAGGAAGAATTTGAGGAATTGCTTAATTTGCTCAAGGCAACTAGAGGGGGAGTAGCATGGCATAGACTTTCTTTGCCTGCACAAAAATTTGCAGCCTTAAAAAGGGCCATTCAGTGTTGGGTGTGTTTGTTGATGGAACCATGGGTGGGTCACTCATATTATGAGAGAGAGAAGGTACATAGCCATGACCCACACCATGATGTACCGGTCCAGCTATTTTTGGCTATGCCAATTTTTTATTTTTAATTTTTCTTCCCTAAACAAGAGAGATGACATTTTGCGAAAAAGAAAATGATTTGTCCTCTTAAAAAAGTCCCCCTAATCCCCCTAATGTCCAAAACGACATCGTTTTGGGCAATTTTTTTTTTTTTTTTGTCTTGGTCTGAATTTTAGGGGGATTAAGGGGGCAAAAATTAAGGCTCCCTAGCATGGTCCTTGCGAAAATGTGAGATTATTGTTTGGCCATATTTGTATGAGTACGTGGTAAGATTGAATGATATTATATTAGAGATTTAAAATAAATTATTATTGTTTATGCTCTAATATTGTAATAATAGATAGTTGAGATTAAATTTATAAAATTATGTAGAAAATTTTATTATAAAAGATGACTTTGCTGCTTTTTGTAAAATGAGGATAATAATGTCTTTTCACCTCCACTCTCATGGAATTGGATTGTAAATTCCATCTCCCCAAACATTATTCACTTTTGTCCAACAATATTAATAATTTAAAAAATCATATTATCCATGCGTAACTGCTATTTGTCTACCCATCTATCTACTTATTTGTCCACTGTCCCGGGTCTACCTGTCCCATGTGTTCACTTATCATTTTTGATCCCCCAATATTTAGATTGTGACATTTAGTCCCAAAATATAAAATATATTTTAATTTGGTACTCTAGCCTAATTTAATCTCTTCTATCTCTTTTCATCTGAACCAAAGGTAAAGTATATAAAACATAAATACACATAAGCAAGAACTGAAGGGAAGAAGGAAAAAAAAAAAGGCTAAAAAAATGATTTTTCATTAAAAATATATATATATCATCCAATATGTATATATATATTTATTTCGGTAAATAAAGATTTATATATATATATATATAAACCTCAGATCAAGAGTAGGAGTTTAGGGTAAACAACCCCCTAGCATCATTAAAGAGTGTGCTGAGATGCATGATGGAGAAAAAAGGGTAAACAAAAAGCAGTAATGTTACAGACTCAAATAAAAAAATTTAAAAATTATTTAAAATTTCATTACAATGACTCAGATTTATTTTATATATAGATCTCATACTTTACTAATTTAATTTCTACTGCACATACCCATTTTTTGGTAATTCTAGGTGCCAAATTTCTGCAATCCTAGCTTTTTTGAACAAAAAAGCCTTCAGTAATGTTGCTTCCTTGGTTAGCAAGAATGTCCGCACAGAAGTTGGATTCACGATAAACACGATTAATTGTGTTCACTCCTAAGTGATTCAAGAAGTACTTGCAATCAAAGATGAAATTGTTGAGATGGTGAAACTCATTTGTTGTTTTCCAGAATGTCAAGTTTTAGAATTTGGGCATCGGTTTCAACTTTCAAATCAACAATATTCCTCTTCATTGCCAAGTTCAGACCATCTCTCAGGACCCAAAGTTCAGCCTCTAATTATTTCAATGTATATATGTCCAAATAAATAAAAACATATTGGATAACGAAAGAAAAACATTGATGAAAAAAATCAGAGATGAGAATCACATTTATCATGGAAAGTAAGTTTTGAGTGATAAAAACATTCAGTGTGTTTGGTTTGAGTTTCTTAGATTAAGTGCCGTTTTGGCAACACAGCAAAAAGTTGCGTTTTGAGCAACTTCCCAAAAACGCCAACCCTTGCAAAAGCGCCACTGATCCCATTTGGGAAGACCCAAAAAAGCCACTTACAAATTTACCAAACTACCCTTTGGAACATTATAATTAGTTAATTCAAAAAATTGTTGACATGCAAAAAGTAAGGATATTTTGGTCATTTTAGAGTGATGTGACACTTTTAAAAAATATTAAACCAAAAAGCAAAAAAGTCAGCTTTTTACCAATTTCCCAAATCACTTCCAAAAAAGTCAAAAAGCTTGGTAAAAAGTTAAAAGCCAGCTTTTTACCAACTTCCCAAAACACCCCTAAGTTTTTTGAAAATTGAGTTTTTTTATTTTTGTATTCTTTTGTTTTTAGTGAATATTTTTTAAATTTTAAACTTTTTTTTTACTTTTTTAGATGCACCTTAGTTAGATGTATCTAAAAAGTAAAAAATTTGTGAAAAAATATTTTAAAAAATTAATAAATACATAGAAATACAAAAAATGTACTGAATTCTTGTATTTTTTTATATTTTTGGTATTTAGTGAATTTTTAAAAGATTTTTTTTACAATTTTTTTACTTTTTAGGTATATTTATGTTAGATATGTCTAAAAAGTAAAAAAATTGCTTAAAATATTCAAAAATTCAGTAAAAATAAAAAAACACAAAAAATAAGAAAGTACAATTTTTTGAAAAGTATTTTCTGAAAAATGAAAACAAACAAGCTATTGCAAAAATTACGTTTTGTGAGAATATTTCCGCTCAACGATATGTTAACCTTTTTTTTTTATTATTTTTGATGATGTGTATTTACTTATTTTTCATGCTTTGTCTAGAAAAAGAAACGAAATTATATTGAGGAATCAAATCAAGACACCTTTATAAAAAAATAATTGATATAATTTAAATATTATGAAAGAAAAATAATACATATTGCATATTTTGGAGACTAAATGAGTGATTTATTTAATTGAATTTTCATATTTATCCATACTTGTAATGGCATTTATAAACGGGGTTAGGTTGGAGAATCAAATCAAATAATTTTTGATAGATTGAGAAATGAATTAATGCAATTTATATATCATAAATTAAATGAATAATACTACAAAAAAACTAATTAGTATACTAATTACCACATTAATTAAGATGTAAGACATACATGTGGATTCCACCACTTAACATGAGTGATGAACACCACCTAATATTGTATCTAGTTGGTGTGTTAATTGATATACTAGTTAGTTAGTGTTCCTGACGTTACTCTATCTATCTATACTATATATTAAGTAAAACGGGGTTTTTAACCTCAAGTCTTGTGGGAGCTCCAATCTCCCAATATAAATTTCTTGATTTTTTGATTTAAAAAAAAAAAACCTTAGCATTTATTAATTTCTTCTAACTCCCAAGTCTTACTCTCATAATAATATTTTAATGCATGAAGAACAAGCATAAAAAAAAACAAAAATGCTAGAGACCCCAAAAATTTTACCAAAAGTTTTACCAAATGTCTCACATGGGTGTGGGACCCACATGGGACCCACATTGTGTGGGTCCCACACCCATGTGAGACATTTGGTAAAACTTTTGGTAGAATTTTTGAGGTCTGTAGCATTACTGTAAAAAAAATTCTTTGAAATCCAACACATATGAATTCCTTGAAAAGTCCCAACACATATGATTATTATCCCTCATAATAGCACTTTAATGCATTAAGAACAAGCATATAAAAAAAATTTGAAAAATCCAACACATATGATTATTATCAAAATATTAAACTTTAATATAATTTAATAATAAAAAAAAAGACATTTAATTCCTTGAAAAGTCTAACACATATGATTATTATTAAAATATTAAACTTTAATATAATTTTAAAAAAGCAAAAAAAAAAAAGACATTTAAAAATCGCAATTCATATATATAGATAATTGTAAACACAATCCGTGCATAGCACAGGTAATATGCTAGTATCTATACTATATATTAAGCAAAAAGGAGTTTTTAGGCCCAAGCTTTGTAGTAGGGGTGCAACTCTGGCGGGTTCGGTCGGGTTAAGATATGATTATTATCAAAATATTAAATTTTAATATAATTTTGAAAAGGAAAAAAAGAAGACATTTAAAAATCACAATTCACATATATAGATAATTATAAACACAATCCATGCATAGCACGGATAATATGCTAATATATAATATAAGCAAAAAAGAATTTTTAACCACGAGGGCTCCGAGAGCTCTAAAACCTCAACCTAATTATGTTTATTTTTCAATTTTAAAATAAATAAATATTTTATAAACCCACATATTTGTCCCACAATTTTGCCTTTCCTATAATAAAAAAAGGTAATTTTTCTCACATTCTCCTATTTCTCTATAATAATAATAATAATAATAAAAGTAATTTGTCTAACATCTCTCACACTCATATATACGGTTTTTTTTTCATTTTTTTATTTTTTTATTTTATCAATTTTAAAAATAAATAAATAATCTATTAAACCACACGTCTCTCCTAAATTTTACTTTTCTTAAAATAAAAAAAAAGTAATTTCTCTTACATTTTTTCTATAATTAAAAAAGTAATTTTTCGTACATTCTCCTATTTCCCTATAATAAAAAAAAGTAATTTGTCTAGTATCTCTCACACTCATATATACGGTTATTTATTTATTTATTTATTTATTTATTTATTTATTTTAAAAGTAAATAAATAATCTATTAAACCGCCCGTCTCTCCTAAAATTTTACATTTCTTAAAATAAAAAAAAAGTAATTTCCCTTACATTTTTCACTTTTTCTATATAATTAAGAAAATAATCTATCTTATATCTCTCACACTCTCATATACATATATGATTTCTATCAAAATAATAGTGACAATCACATCACCCTACATTTCTTATCTTACCGCTTATACTTTCTCATTACAACCGGCAAACAACAATCTCTGCTATCAATAATGATAACAAGTTAGTCAATTCATTTATGTTATTGGTTTTATTGGTCTTATATACGTATAAACATGAACTCATTACTTCCTCACATTATCTAATGGATTACACTGCCTAATTGTTGTTTAAACAAACTAGTACTTCAATTTCAACAACAATCTATGTTTATTGTTTATGGAAAAAATTAATACTATTAATGTGGAATTTATGATTGGTAGTATGTTGGGTATGGGTTGTTGTGCTCTTCCACCTGCTTACACTTAAGAAATTGTTAAGAGTTTTCAGAATAAATTTTTTTGATATTTTATTTTAATTGTTATTGGTCTAAGACCATCTCCAACGCTTCATCAAACCCAGCATCAAATTCAAAATTTGGTGAAAAAGGTACTGTTCACGGCTCCAACGGTTCATCAAACCCAGCATCAGATTGAGTTTTCATCAAATAATTCATCAAACTGAGTACAGCCAAAGCATTTCACCAAATCACTGTTCCTGACCGTTGGGGATATCAACCGGTCGACCAGCCGGTTGCCCGGTCGGTTAACCAACCGGTTGTCCCGGAAAAAGGTTCAAGCAGTTTAAAAAAGGTTCAAAAAAAAAAAAAAAAAAAAATTTCTCACACCGGTCGACCGGCCGGTCGACCAACCGGTTGTCCCGGAAAAAGGTTCAGACAGTTCAAGAAAAGGTTCAAACAATTTTAAAAAAAAAAAAAATTCTCTAACCGGTCGACCGGTCCGGTCGACCACCCGGTTGTCCCTGAAGCATATTAGCTGAATTTGGTGAAGCATTGGAGCAGTTGGTATCAAATTTGCTGAAATAGGTCATTTTTGACTCAGATTTGGTGAAAAATCTGAGTCACGATTGGAGATGCTCTAAGCAGTAAGATTTAATACTTTTGTGTAATATTTAAAAAAATGGTACAAGACCAATTATTGATAAATGATGACACTAATTTCCTTCCGCTACCCGTGGCCATAGCTCTGGTGGCTTGCCCAGGCCAGTACTTTTAAATTTTGAAATAAATATTTTGTTAAGTCATTTATAACAAGTATCACATAAAAGTCAAACCTCCATTGAGGCCATTATAAATATTAAATACTTAAACCTAGAAACACAACAAGGGCAAAGGAAAAAAAATGAAAAAAATGAAAGAATGAAAGAATATTTTTATATATATTTTCTCCATTTATTTGTTTTTTGTAAGGAAAATTTTTCATTTTAAAAGCTATAAAATTCTTTCCTTTTTTTTTTCGTATCTTTTTTCCCACCTTTCTTGGTTATTTAGTTAATCTTTTTAAAAAAAAAAAAAAAAGCTCAAGAAAAATTTGTACTATGCACAGATAAAATTTTATAAATTCAGTTAATATATCAATATAATATATGATATTTTTCTTAATCAATATCATGAATAAATATAAATTATTCATTTTATTGTTATCTATATTATATCAAACAGACATTTTGTCTCAGAATCTTTAAGAATTTCGTAGTATTAATCTAAATTTCTTATTTTTTAAAATTTTAAAAGTTAGAAATGCAGGTGGCATGAAAAATATTGCTCCAACTTATCATATAAACAATTTAAAATTTTAAAAATCTTTGCATAGAAAGGCAAAAAAAAATTATTAAGATATTTAGCTATATTTAAGTCACATCTAATTTGAAACTTAAAATTTTTTGAAAGAAAATTCCAAATGTAATTTTAATTTTATATAATTTGAAATTTTAAAAATATTTATTTCAAAATACTAAAAATTTATCACCATAACAAAAAAATTACATTAAAAAATGTAAGATTGAGAAATAGAGGATGGGAAGAAGAGAAAGGGAAAGTAAAAGGCAAAGACACCACCCTCCCCCTCCCCCCTCCAAAAAAAAAAAAAAAACACTTCATAGGATTACAATTATGGTCTAGACAATGTAATTTTTATAATTTATTTGTTTTAATTTTACCAATTAAATTATAATACATGTATTTATCACATAATACTTGGAAAAAAAAATATTATTGGCAATACGTACCAACACAAAACACATTTTTGTGTAATTTTTTTGCACATTTAATTTCTATAAGTTAAATTTAAGTAAGAACCTTGTGGTAAAGTGGTTTTGGAATACTCCTTCAATCCAAACAAGCCCTTGAAATATTTTTCCAGCTGTCACTTGAAACAGAAATAAAAATCTGGTCGATGGTGCCAAAATTAGCACTCTGGCATGGTCAGCAAGCTAGCTTCTACTGAAAGAGTAGTTTTTTTGGGTTTCTTAAGGTACAATTTTTTTGCACATACCTTTTTTCTCATCCTCCTCTCTTATGTAGAAATTTTCCTCATTTGTAGCTTAGGCCTTCATCATCACTTTGTCAGTGCCTATCTCTATACTGTACTCTTTAGAGAGGGACAACCTGGATTTACCTGACATGGTCTGGCCAACTTATCCGATATACTCGACTCAGTCGTGTGGCCCAAGTACCCTTTACTCGACGTGCTCCTCATCATATTTCTATGTCTATTCGATAATGACTTTTAGTCCAGTGGGCTTTGGCCTCGTTTGGCCCATCCAAGATGGGCTTGGTTGTACTCTGTTAGCCGTTTTAGATTTATTTTTACTCGACTCCAACAATTGCCCTCGGAGCACTTGGTTAACTCATATGTTGAATGGGCTGTGTGGTCGGCTCCTGTCGGACTAGCTTCATATGGATATTTGAAACCAATCATGCCTCATGCCTAGAAATTTGGATGTGTGATGGACACGCAATCACACCTAACCTGATGGATGGGACCCGATGGAGGATATGTAAAACTTCTCGTTTCTTTACTCTCTATTGGCTCCGCATTTATTGCAATTTCAAAAATCTACCGTCTTTTCTCCTTCACTTTCGAAAAGACTTCATTTCTCCACCCCTTCAGTTTCTACCACTTGATTGCAATTATAGCAGCCCTCATTTGTTCAGACACTCATTGTTTTGATCTTGTAAGTCTTCTGAAACTCCATTTTCATCTTACTTGTGCTTTTATTGAATTTTTAACTTTGCTCCGTTGCTGGTCCACCTTTTTGCCTCTAGTTTGTCCATTTTTCAACATCTCCACGGCAAACTACCTAAAAGCCTTGCTCTTTGAGAGCCAGGTCGCTCTTTTTGCCCCCATTATTCTATTCCTGACGACATTCGAATAGAGCTCATCGCAGATACGGTGGTGGACATAGAGAGAATGGACATTGGTACCATAGTGTTTCCGTTGTTAGCTATTGTCGAAGATGGAGTATGATTTTCCCCTCACCCCTTTCTTCAAACTATTCTTCATTATTGGGGGTTGATTCCTTCTCAACCGAATGTAAATTTCTATCGAATAATCATGGGCATCGTAGCACTCAATTGCCGATTACGAATTAATCTGGGCATCCTTACTATTCGGCACTACTACGCCCCAAAATTTAGACAATTAACTATTAAATTAGGACTAAATCCCAATCAATATTCCTTCGTCTAAATCCTAAGGGTGAAACAAAATCTAAATGTTTTATTCTCAATTTGATTTTAGTAAAGTTCAATGCTCAAAAAAAATTACAAGGGGTAAAAAAAAATTAACAAAACGCCAACCAAACCATCCGTTATAAATTCGTAATTATCCAATTCCTCCAACATTAAAGTAGAAACAAATAGTCAAAACAACTTAGATAATGTAAAGTTAAAAAATAACTCACAATACCAAATTATCAAAATACTAAGGTCATAAAAATAAATAAATAAATAAACACACTAATATCAACCCTAAACTCAAGAAAACACAAGAAGTCCGAGGGACATGTCCTACAACCATAGTTATTTCTCATCACCACTGTAGTTCCAACTAATCCTGCAAAAGAAGCTCGCATGTGCTCAAACAGAACGCATCTGAGATGCCAAGAGACAATACGGGTCAGTATACAAATATACTGGTACGAGTACAAGATTTAATTCTTGTTACGGGACAAGACAAGTAGTTTCACCCGCACCGAGACGAATGGGTAGTTTCCTGAGATATAGTGGCATTGAGTTTCTTACCCATACACAACTAAATATAAATTGAGTATAAAAAAAATTTAAAAAATATGGTGGGTTAACCCTGCATAAAAAGTTAGTAAAACTCACCATTCTGCAAAAACTAAAGTTGGTATAATTTAATCATAACCAAATTACTGAAGAAGTATAAAAATGCACCGCGTCATACTTAAATCATTTAAATTGAACAAAATATTTTTGTTCTACAGAATCGAATTTCCTAAAAGGTAGCGCGGAAGGATTTAGTAGAAACTGAACAGGTTGAGAGAAAAAACTTGATAGAAGAACCTAGACAAAAATCGACTGAAAAACCCGAAGCTGAAAACAAAAATATACTGCCTTAAGATGACTTTTTTAGGAAAAGTTCAAAACACAAAAAAGTGTTTAGAATAATGTTTTACTTCAGTTTACACAAAATCAATGAAAATGAGCTCGTTTCGTGGGTTAACACAGCATCTCAAGTCTGCATTGCTAAAATGAATAAAAACTATTGTAACCAAGATCATCCGATTACAAGTTCTAATTGATCTTTTTAGTAAAAAGTTAAAATACAAAAGTTGTATAGAATTACATTTACATGTTTTTTCCCAAATTTCATAATTTATCGAGGTTGTTTACTATTTTTCGAGATGTACAAATCAAAATAATTCAAACTATACCAATAAATTCATATTTAATTCTTTGTACATTAACTCCACCACTTTGGTCCTTCACTTCTGGCCTACACATATATCTCATATGTTTCCCATATACCTAACACCGCTCCGAAGCCAAACTTGCACGGCGATATCGTCCCGAGTTTGACCCACACTCCTCAGACGGTTAGCATATACGTACATGCGTAAATCAAAGCACTCGTCTACTCTTGAGAATGAGGCAACAATATATATATACACAACCCCTCATTTACTCATGAGAATAAACATAACAATGCCGAGCCTAAGGTATTCAAATAAATCTCATAATCCTCACTTTTTCTTTTTTTTTTTTGTTCCACTTTTTCTTACCAACACTCAAATAAAACAGCAATTCATAGAGTCATGGTGGAATATACGGAATTTATTTATGGGTTCCTAGTTTATTTTAATTTCATATATCCACGAATGTGAAAATAAATAAATATATAAACCCTAAACCTTGCATACACAACTAACCAAAATAGTTGAAATCAATCCACTATCTACATGTAAGTTACAATATCAAACCAACATCAAATAAATTAAAACAACAAAACAAACATAAATCAAGGAAAGTGGGTTTTGCACTCACAATTATTTTTTCAAAGATCAAAGAAATAGTTGGAGAATTAATGAAACCATCAAAATAAAATCCTAACCCTTTTGTTTTTCTCTCTACCTCTCTTCTCTCTCCCCCGTTTCTCTTTCTTGGAACTCCCTGCACACAGAGCCCTCTTTCTTTTTCTTTTCTTTTTTTTTTTCTTCTTCTCTTCCTAATGACAACACCCTTAACCTAATTTACTATTATATTATATTTTATTATATAAATACAACATATATAAATGAATAATGACTTGGACCCCTTTTGTTCTCACCCCCTTGACCCCCTCTTCACTTGATTGGCTACTTTTTCTTTCTTTCTTTTTTTTTTATTCCTTCTCCTCCAATCACCACCTGCCACATGTCTGTGGGAGTGGTGGGGGTGGTGATTGGAGGGGGTCTCAATCATCAACCTATATAAATATGCTTTATAGGATCAATATAAATAACACTTTATATATATATATTTATATTCAAATTAATTATATATGATTAAATATCACATTAAATTCTCATGTATCCATGCAATTAATAAAGCCAAAAAAAAAGTAATAATAATAATAATAATAATAATAATAATAATAATAATAATAATAATAAATAGTGACTTAAGAAAAATTAGGGTCGCTACATACGCCCTTGCCAAATCATCTGGTTAGCTAGGGCGATTCTTTCTTAGGGCTAAGGACACGAATCTCTAACTGGTGACCATGCTTGCCAACTCAGAAAAGATGATGGATGATGTCATGGTCTTAGTCAATGGAAATTGGGAATTTGGCATGGAGGAAGACCGTTGGAACCCAATTCCTAAGTAAAAGGGGAACTAGGTGGCCGAGTAATTCATAAGTCATTTTTAATTCTATTCAATGCTCAATATATTAACAACTTTCTTCCTTGTAGGTAACGATCTTAAAAAAACGATCACCTCAGAGGGCGAAGCCATTTTGGCCCAAGTCAAGACTACTCTTAAGTACACTGGCCTAAAGAATCTCGAAGAGTAAGGCTGTGCTGCCATATTCATTTGAGATATGATCTGTCTTACTCCACTTTTGTTGTTGCCGATTATATTCCCGTTCCTGAAAGAGAACGACAGCTTATCGCTTTGATTTTTTAAAGTTACATTAACTTGAAGGACGTAGGAATTGTTGAAGTAGTAGATAGTGAGAGTAGCGAAGAGAGTGCCGAAGAAGCCAATCAGGGTACTGAACAAATAGATCAAGGAGTCGATAACGAAGACACCGAGCAAGCATAGCAAGGCATCAATTCGGCTATCGAGATTGCCGAAAGTGAAGAATCCAACCAACGGGATCTGGAATTAGTGCCATCTCCCGCTCAAGTTGATTTGGAAGGCGCTCAGGAAGAGGCCGATATATTTCTTAACTTGAACGATTAGCCTGGATCCAGAGCCAAAAACATGCAGGTGAGTTCCTTTCGCTCGCCCAATTCGCCAAGAAAAGAAACGTCGAGAGGATGGCGATGAAAAGGAGAACGGGCGCCGCATAAGGTAGCCAAGAGGTCCCTCCACTAGCGGTGACCCATTCGAAAGAGATCGCTGTTCACTTTGACCCTACAGAATTGCCATAACCAATTCTCAAACCTACGACCAAAAAAATGGTAGCTAAGCAAAAGGTTGAGAAGTGCCCCGCTGAGTCCATTCAAACAGTTGAGCAATCGATTGAGAAAAGACTAAGAGCTTCACCTACCTTGGACCTAGCGGCATCGTTTCCTATTTAGCCAAAGATAAAGGAAACGCTCGTCACAACGGGCGCTTTGACAGTGAAAACGCATGGCGTTGCATTGAGTATGGCTATTGCCATCACTCTTCCTTTGGACAAGCAACGTTCCACACCGAGTCGAACATTGTTTCAATTGCCATGGCCACACAATCAGCTATTCTGGTGAGTGGATTTCAACAAATGTATAATTGGTAAAATCTCATTGTTTTCTTAATATATATATATATACGTTTTTTATTTTGCAGGTAGCTAAGCATATTGCTGAGATCGGCCATTGCCATCGTATTGCTGTCAAGTTGATTAGTCATCTCAAAGTAGAAGTGGCGGCCGAGCAAGGTAAGGCAAAGTCGGCAGCTACCAAATTGGCCATAGCAATGTAGAGAGTTAAAATTGAAGCGAAGAGGGCCGATGAAGAACATACAAGGGCCGCCGCCGAAGAAGAAAATACAAAACACGTTGACCTACTTCGTCGTGCTGTCGAAGAAAGGGCAAATGTTTTGGATGTCGCTTTGAAAATAATGAAGGAAGACCTGGAGAAGCTTAGGGCTGAGATGCTGAAAGAGAAGAAGACGATAGAAGAGAAGCAGTTGACGGCATCTAAGGCCTTTGAAGAGGATAAGATGTCGGCTATGGAAACGTATGCTGACAAGGCCCTGAAGTTTAAGAACCGGCGCTTCAAACACGGCTGGCTGAAGGCATTGGTAGCCATACAAGTGACGCTCGACGTGTCGATTCCATTTGAGTAGAAAGATATGGAGCCACTAGAGTCGGACCTAGAGTAGTTTTGAGGCCGAATAGTTAGACTAAGTGCTTCAGTTGTGATGTACTGTATTTTGTTGTTGTTGTTTTTTTTTTTTTTTTTAAATTTTTTATAATCAATGTGCTAGGGCCGTTTTCATATGTAAAGTGACTAACTCATGTATCAAGTTAGTTTATAAATGAAAACATTCTATTGTGCATCAAAATTATCTTATTGAATGGGTGTAATTGAACTGTACTTATCGTTTATGAATTGATGCTCATACAATCGACATAATGTAATTATTAACGCAACTTGAACAATGTTAATTTGGCATCGTTTGTGATTTGGAAAATGAGGTAGACTTTATTGCCGAATAAATCTGCATATCTACCCTTATGGTGATTAAGAGACCAAGGGTAAATATGTGGGCCTAAACCCTAAGGCAAAGCGGGAGTCGAGCGAACGAGTTGCCGTTTCTCAAACGGGGTACACTATGTTAATTCAACACCTTTCTATGATTTGCACATGACTTATCTACTGAATAAATTCATATAACTGCCCTTACCCTAGTTAACAACAGGTGCATTGTGCATGGCCAAATGCATATCGTCAAGTTACGGGCGGACAATGCCTGAGTTCGGGTAGATTCATATATCTGCCCTTGCCCCTGCCCTGGTCGAGAACAAAGGAATGGTATGCCAAAAATGAGCCGACCACGTATGATACGCATCGGCGGTGTGCACTAATGATTAATGGGATGGAGCATACGTGGAGTCATTTTGGTATTATCGAGAGTAATGCCTTTGTAGTTAATATAAAGCTGTATACTCAGCTAACCTATAACTAGTTTGGTTGCTTTAAATAGATTCATTACATTTGACGAAGAGGTTCAGTTGTTGTGAAGGGTCCACTGTACCTTACATTCTGTCACTGGAGCAACACCAAACATAGAAGAAACCCTTTCCTTCATCGAAGCTCGCAGGATCGTGTATGTTAGGAAGGCTATTCTTCAATAGCAAATGAGAGAGGAAGAGTTTGGCAGAGCTAGATGCGGAGATGAGTTGGGAAGTGCCTAGCGATTCTTTTTGCAAGGGGACCGTGGGACCAGATAAGCAAAATAGACGTCGATCACCCAAGCAACAGGGGACGGTCAAGAGGGATGAGCGAAGCAGATTACCCAAAAGTGGAATCTAGAAAAAAATGGAATAATAGAATTGCCAGTGGCTATGCCCCACTTTGAAACGAGTTGAGTAGGCCGCCATGTCCATTGAGCTTCTCGGTTTTATAGGGAATAAGCCCATGACTAAAGCCAATTCGATTGTCCACGACCCAAATGTTGCAATTGAATTCACGCGGCAAATCTTCTCCCCTGAAGTGCACTAATCAATGACCGATCGGGGAAACTATAAAGTCTTTAGAAAAGGGGTCCACAGGGCTACTAAAGGACTCTATAGTTCTTATGAAGTTGGCATATGCCTTTGTGCCGCTCAAAAAGAATTGAATACAAAGATGGGTAGATTTGGAACTTGGAGCGCCGACTTGAGGAAGCCCATGAAAGAGCAGAGAACGAGGCTTGAAAAGCTAGAGTTGCTATGTGTAAGGCGGTAGGGGCAATGAGTTCGTCAACATCAAATCACACAATTACACAACGCCTTATGGATCAAGCGATAGTCGATTATGATACTACCAGTATTTTTGCAAAAGAGGCCATAGAGACCTGAGCTTATAACAGGAACTTCTTTGAAGGAATAAAGATTGGCATTGACAAGACGATGGAGAAGCTGACCAAAGCACTGCAAGCAGCAAGTATAGATTCTGATTCGCAATTATACCAAGACTATATAATGTCGTTTGAGACCGATGACGTCGAGAAATCGGATGATAAAGAGGCCGCGAACCGTAAGAAAAGTTAATCAGCATCATAAACTTTGTCTTTGATTTCTAATTTTGTAACTAGGATGTTGGTCGGCCTTAAGATGAATGTCTGTAATATACTTTGAATTTATCATGATAGTTTCTCAATAAAAATGCAGTTATGTTTGTTTGAAATAATCTTCTCAATAAAAACGCAGTTATGCTTGTTTGAAATAATCAGACTAAGAGGGCTTTGAATTTGGAGGCTTATTGATGGCGCTTCGTGCTAAGCACGAAGAGCGCTCCAATTTCAGAGGCTTACTGATGGTGCTTCATACTGAGCACAAAAAGCGCTTTGAATTCGGAGACTTATTAATGGCCCTTCGTGCTGAACATGAAAAGATCTCTGTCCAAATTTGGAGGCTGAATAAAATTAAGGCAATCAGTGTTAAACAAACAAGGAAGTAACATGACATTTTTTTTATCATTGATTGATTGTACGTATACAAGGTGGTAATATACACAAAAGTCAACAAACATTAATATGATAAAATTGATGAAGAAATGAACATAACCATCAATACAAATGAGAATTTGTGGAGATGAGTTGAATTCAAAGGCCTGGGTAACTTCTTGCTGTTCATGTTAGAGAGTCGATATGCCCTTGCCCTTGCCCCTATGATGGAATTAATCTGGTATGGGTCGCCCCAATTTGGGCTAAGTTTATCATCCGTAGGATTCTTAGTAGTAGGTAGTACTTTTTTGAGGATCAACTCTCCAAGAGTATATTGGCGTAGATGCACTCGTCGATTGTATGATTTAGCAAGGTTCTACTGGTATCGTGCCATAGTCACAAGGGCCCGATCTCGACACTCTTCAAGTAAATCCATATCCAAGGCTAGTATCATGTCATTTCAACCTGCATCAAAAGCTCTCGATTAAAGAGTTGGTAAGTTCATCTCTAGGAAGATGATATCTTCATTGCCAAAACACAAGGCAAATGGTGTCTCCCCCATAAATTGTCTCGGTGTAGTGCGATGGGCCCATAATACACTCGGCAATTCCTAAATCCACTTGCGCTTGGCTTTTTCCAAACGGTTCTTCATGCCGTACAAGACTACTTTGTTAGAAGCCTCTACCTGTGTATTACTCTGCGGAAAAGCTGGCGAGAAAAAATAAGGTCGAATGTCATACACGTCACATAATTCCCGGTAAACGCCACAATCAAACTGAGTGTCGTTATTTGAAATAAGTGCCCTGGGTATATGTAGCTCGACTTTTTACGCTCCTTTCGGAAGACGAATAAGCGCTACAGTATCGGACTCCCATGGTTCTGAATCTGATCTCACAAGTGCAATGTGAAATAGATAAACATCTGGCAAATCTTTTAGAAAATCGATTTTGAATCAAAATGCCAAAAATGGACTACTTTGCCAAATACAGAGTCGCCTAAATATTTTTAGGAAATTTAGGAAACCCATGACTCGTGCCGAAGGCCACTGTAGACGCGCCTGAATGTCCTGGGGCTCCGCGCGCGAAAATGGGTGCGAAATCCCGTTTTGTTCATTTGGGCTTACTACTACAATTCGAACTCAATGTCACGGTTCTGAATCTGATGTCACAAAGTGCAATGCAAGATCGATAAATCACCAAAGAGTCCAAATCCGGCAAATCGTTTTGGAAAACTGATTTTATAAAGAAGTGTCAAACATGGACTGCTTTGCCAGATACAGAGTCGTCACCTAAATATTTTATTTTGGGGGAATTTAGGAAACCTTGACTCGTGCCTAAGGCCACATGTCCGTCATCACCAAAGTTGCCTCGGCTTGGGAACTTGGGTACGATTGGGGAAGGTCATGCAATGAGCACCCCCGTTTGCCCGATCAAAGATCGGCCACTACTAACATGATATCTTGTTTTTAAAAACACATGGGTTCTTATTCCAGTTATTAAACCTAGAATTACTATGTGATGTGCACAGCATACAAGTATAGACTAGATCGCCTAATTTGGAACAAAGCATTGCATACTTGTTTGTTTTGAAAAACGGTTTGAAGTTTGCTACTCGCAAGTAGGCTAAAACGAGGATTTGATGAATTGTTCCAATTCAAGCAATCCAATCTTCACCCACAGGCATTCAAGCAGTCATATCAACAAAGCAGTTAGCCGCATGGCAAGCATGCTATCATGGCAATCAATAACACACATGTAGTATGTTGAAGCATAAACACTCACAGTGTACTCCGAGCCAAAACAGAGAACTAGTTAAAAATCAATGCATGATCCTAGTTCATGTTAAGATGGCTAATGCAACACATGCGAAGATGCATCTAAAATAGGCTCGGCTATTCTAAGATGGCATATGAAATACAACAATTGATACATGTATTCAACTTGGTATTGAAATACAATGCAGTTAGTATGATGCGCTGAGCTCAGTGCATGCAAGACAGATGAATATATGCAAACATGCAAAGCATAAGGATGCTAATTGAAATATGCCCTAAAACTAACCACTGAAAGCAGGTAAGTAAAAGGGAGAAAGAGATGGGGGTTGGAAGACATGCACGCACGCACTCACGCACACTTATTACAAAATTCGCCCTCTCGACGGAGGGTTCGAATGAATACGCTAAGCTAGTTATGCTGAGCTAATCAACTAATCTAATAATCTAATTAGACTAATTATTACACAACCAAATTGAATAATTAGCTACAACTAATTATTACAACAACTAACTAATTAACAAATTGATTAATTATTACAAAACTTAAGCTAGCTAACAAATAAGGAAAACAGTAAACAATGTTGTTCCAGCTTTGGTTGGGGGATAAGAGGATGCATGCTCGGCTGCCGTCCCGAAAAGCTCTCCGGTTGCTCTTTAGAGGCTCTGTCTGCAGGGTGTCCTCAAGGAATTCCTGCTGAATCTTACCAAAACCAGTCTGGGGAATACACCAGTGGCCTGCCGGCCATGGGGAGCCATTGCTGACCATCTGCCGGCCAAGAATGAAGGTTTGCCGGCCATCTGCAAGGCACTGCCGGCCACGGGTGTGCTGTGACACCAAGCTGCAGCAAAGCACAAAATAGAGAAAAAGGGAGGGTCTCCTAAGGGTATGTACGCACTATGCCACCCCATATCACCTCGAAACATCAAGGGAGAGGCATAGTCGGATCCAAGACCATCAACCACGTATCCCGATGCATGATGGCCAAAGATCCAACATGTGCAAATCAATGTGAAATGAATGCACGAAAATACATAAATGCCTAGAACTCTATCATGCTTGATCAAGAGTGTCGGCGACCGAGAATTGAGACACGTTTCATCACTTGAAGTATGAAACGTCCCTCGTTTCTCGTATTCGGATTAACAGTTAATCCAAATGACAATGCAATACAAGCATGGCATACACAATGTAATGTTACCTAAGCATACACAATGCAACGCATAAGGTATAAACAATGCGATGTAATGCAAGCATGCAAACAAAATGTAATCAACCATGCTCAATGGACTTAAACCGAAATGGATAGACCTCAAATATGCCCAAATCAATGGCCAAAATGCTAAGACGAAGGCACCGAAAACACATACAAGCATGCATGCCAATTGGCTCACCAATTAAGGTATAAAGGTGCAACTCTCAAGAACACCTAAAGAGTGAAAAGTATGGAAGTGTAACAACACCAAGTGCACTGAAATGAGGTAAGAAATGATGCCAAATCATTTAAACAACACAAGTAAAGCATGCGAAGGTCCTTAAAAGCATGGAGCTATCAAAGAGGACTACAAAGGAGGCATGCAATACATGGCACAAATGCATGAACTAAGCATGGACAGAGCTCAAATAGGTCAAAATAAGGACCTAAACATGCTGAGATGAGGGCCCAAAGACCTAGGCATGCAAGCATACAAGCTAAGCAATAAGCTAGGCAATAATGCACAACACTCAAAGGCAGTTAAAGCATGATTGAAGTGGGAATATGGCAATGCTATAGGCTCAGAAATGTCATGTTAAGTGATGCCAAATCACGTACACAACACAAATGAAGCATGCAATGGTGCTCAAAGCTTGAGGCAAGCAAGAACATTTATACTACAAGTATACAAAACATGAAGCACGTGGTTAAGGCAACCCAAAACAGTCCTAGAACATGTTAAAATGAGACTAAAACATGTATGGAAGCAAGCCAAAACAAGCTAGCATGGTGAGCATAAGGCATGATGCATATAAGGCAAATAAGGTAAATTACACTACACCTATTAAGACCAAGCATGGGATGACTCTACCAACAAAAATCAGAGTTAAGGCATATCAAAATAAGCCCAAAAACCCACTAAAATGGCATCCCAAAGACCTAGGCATAGAGGCATGCACAATGATCCATTCATGAGGCATAAAACACAAACTCTCTAAGACATTGAAAGCATGTCAAATGCAAGTGTATGACCACATTACATGGACTGAAATAACATAACAAGTGATGCCAAATTGTTGAAATAGGCCAAGTAACACATGCTAGTAGACTTGGTGCACAAAGCTAACAAGCTAGATTGAACCATGGCTATACAAAGCAAGTCATGCATGGCCAAAACAACCAAAATTAGACCTTAAACATGGTAAAATATGAACAAAATCTTCTCAGAGCTAAGCCAAAAGCATGCTAAAATGACATGTTAAAGCATGATGCATGTTAAGGCAATAGAGGGGATTACACTACAAGTGCATGAGGCATGCAAGGGCCAACCAAACCAAACCAAAACAAAGTCATGACATGGCAAAACATCACCAAAAACATGCTGAAATGGAAAGAAAACAAGCTAGAATGGCATGCTATTTCATGAGGCATACAAAGCTAGTTTGTGTGATTTACACTACAAGTGTGTTATGCATGCATGGAGTGACCAAACCAAACAAAAAAAGTGGTATGCCTCAGAAAAATAACCACAAATACAAGCTAAGATATGGCCAACAAAGGCTTAACAAAGGTGCTCAAACATGAGGCATTCAAAGCAAGTAAACAAGACACAAAGGAGAGGGGATGACCCTCTCCTATTTAGGATACCAAAACTACCTTTCCACCACCAAAAATCCTCTAGATTTCAGTGGTAGAAAGGTCATGCAAAAGGCTTCAAACAAGAGCCTAAAGGGGTGGCTCAAAACAAGGCCTAACAAGGCCTAAGAGGGGGTAAACCACCCCCAACGAAAAAGTGACCTTAAACAAAGGTCTAAAGCATGAAAAAACAGAACTTTTTTCAGTTGAAAGCAATGCCTAAAACAATATGAAAGGATGGCCAAAATGAGGTACAAATAAATGCTAAAAAGGGGATATACTCACCCTTGAAGTTCAACTTCGAAACCAGCAAGGTCTGAGGCTAAAAACCAACTTTCAGAGCTCAAGTAACACTCCCAAGAACCTCAGCCCAAAGGTAGTGGTGTACCTCTATGTGTTGTAGTGCAAAAGTGCAAGAAAAATGGACTTTAGAGCACTATTCTATGCAATATAGAGAGAGAGAATGAGAAATATATAGAGAGAGAGAGAGAGAGATACAACTTCTCTAAAAAAATGGCTGACCCTGCTGGAGAGGAAGGGCCTCTTCTTATATAGAAGAAAGACAATGCAAAGCTTGTTGAACAAGCTTGGCAAGAGTTTCACCCCTCCATACACGTGTATGGAGGGGAAAGGAGTGAAAACTAGCTGGCTCAAAAGATCTGGCGTGAAACTTGTTGAGACAAGGGGTCTGCCGGCCATCAGTGGTGGCCAGCAGTCATTGATGGCCGGCAGGCTTCATCAATGGCCGACAATAACAAAGGCATGGCCAGCAATGGCAGGTAATGGCCGGCAGTGCACCAAGAGAATCAAGCTGGAAGGGCCAATACATGGTCCAAAAATGGGACAGAAAGGATACAAGGTTTGGAAAGCTCAAACCTGTGACGTTCTGCCGCGACAGTCGAGTACTCAACGAGCAATCAAACTAGTGGTTGGATGTACCTGCAAGCACAACCAAGTCTTGAAGACGGTCAAAAATGGGGTGTCTACAGCCACATGTCCATTATCACCAAGATTGTCTCAGTTCGGAAACTTAGATACGAGAAGGGAATGTCATGAATTAAGCACACCCGCTCGCCCGATCAAAGATCAACCTCTACTAATCATGATGTGATTCTTATTTACATTATATGCTCTTGTTCTAATTCATTAGGCTGACTTACTATGTGATGCACACAAATATAGACTAATTTACAAAAATTGGAGTATTTGATTTCATGTTTGTTTTTTAAAAGAGTTTGTGAATGTGCCACTTGAAAAAGTGGGCTCCAATGTATATTAATCAAACTATCCTAATTCAAGCAACTAACCTTCATCCATAGGCATGCAAACAGTTTAGCAGATATGCACTTAGCCTCATGGTGAACGTGCTTTGACATGGCAACACTAACATTCAAAGCAATATGCTAAAGCAAATAAAAGCTCACCTAGTACTCCAAGCCAAAAAAGATGAAAGAGTTAGGAAAAATGCATGATCCTAATTGTGCAATATGATTAATGCAATGTATGCGATATGTAATTACTGGGCTCGGCTACTAATATGGCATATGAATCAATTTAATAGCATGCGGTCTAAGGACATATTCAAAGAAGTATTAACTACCGATGCAAATTAGAATGTTGAACTCAGTCTAGATGCATGCAATACAAGTGGATGCAAACATGAAGTATGCTAAATGAAACATGATGCTCTAAACTAACCATCATAAGCAAGTAAATAAAAGGGAGAAAGACGTGGGGATGGAAGACATACAAGTTATTACAAGTTTGCGCCCTTATGCAGGGGGTCCGAATAACTAACTAGCTAACTAATTAAAGCTATTACAAAACGAATTAACTAATTATTACAACAACAAATAAACTAACTATGCTAGCTAGTTATTACAAAACCAATGAATTAATTAACTGATTAATTAATTACAAATTAGAATTAACTAATTAATTACAACATGAATACAACATGAAATAAGTAATTAAATTAACTAATCAGCCCCGAGAAGTGAGGAATGCTCATGCATATGCAGATTTCCACCCGAAAAGCCCACTATTCTGCTACTAGAATGTTTCTGTTGCACAGTAGAACATCTTTTCACCTCAGCTTCTGCTCTGTTTTGTTCCAAAAAGTTGCCGCTCAATTTTATAAAAGTGACCAGCAGGCCAAAAGTGGTGGCCGGTCGGCCACAAATGATAACCTGTTGTCCAGAAATAGTGGCTTGCTGGCCACTAAAGCTTGGTTATTCTTGCTGCAACAGAAAGCATACAGAGCACAAACAGGGTATTCTCAAGGCATGTTTGTACACTTTACCCCTCCTTATAATCAAACAACTCAAAGGAGTGGCAAGCTCAATTCACAAGCCATCAATTGATGCAATTTCATTTCATGATGGCTTATGCATCAAGGAGTACAAGTTCAATAAATGCAACATAAAAGACTCTCAAACCTCCTCCCTATCATGGATTGATCAAGGGAAGGGGTTGACCTTGGAAGACTTGAACCATTTTATCACTGGCAAGTATGAAATGCCTCAAGTTTCCTTGTGTTCAATTAACGTCCGATTGAACACCCAATTACTTATTATCTTGCATCATTTTTAGTCTAAATTTTATTACTCCATTTTAATTACCAACCATTCATTAGCCAATTAAGTCCAAAAGTGAGCTTTAAGTCCTCTAATGGAAAGGAGTACCAAACCAAGAGTTGTTTTAGGCATGAGAGAAATGTCATGCTGTTGGTAATAAACCCCCAAAGGGATTAAACCATTAAGCACAAGATCTCAATCTCAAGCTTGAACAAACAAGTAGCTTGAAACAACTTTCAAAGCAAAAAAAAAGCCAAGAAAGGAGGGAGGTTGTAGAGGTGATTAAAGGTGATCACAAGTATGGAAAACAAGAAATAAATGTTACCAACTCAAATAGATTGAGGGCTAAGGCCTAAACCACCAAGCCTATGAGGACAATTACACTACAAGCATGTAATACAAGGCTCAAATGTAATGAACAACCAAAAACAGTCCTAAAACAGTCTAAAAACAATCTTAAAACATACTGGAATTAAGACAAAAATAGCCAAAATGATAAGCTACAACATGGAGCTATGTAAGCTAGTAAACAAAGCACAAGGAGGGGAGGCTACCCCCTCCATTTTTGGACTTCAAAACATGGTTTTAGCCACTGAAAAAGCTTTGAGATTCAGTATTTAAAAGCTCAAAAAAAAGTGGACAAAAGGTAGGAAACACAAGGGCAAAGGCCTAGGAAGTTAGGTGGAAGGAATGGTGAACCACCCTTCCACCCTTATTGGCCTTGAACCACAAGTTTCAGCCCAAATTTTAAGTGCAAACAGCCTAAAAACAGTCAAAAAACAGTAGGCAAAATAACAAACAAAGCAATGCAATAAGCCAAGACTTATACCTTTTGAAGAGGAGAACACTTTCTAAGCAACAAATCAACACTTACACACCCTCAAGAGCTCAAAGTAGGCTCAAAATTACCTCATTTGAAAGACCACAAGATTTGGTTTAGAGTGTATAAGCACAGGCTCAAGAATTTGCAAGAGAGAGAGAGAGAGAGAGAGAGAGAGAGAAGTGTGAGAGAGAGAAAATATTTTGCTCCAAATTTTCTAACCCTCAAAAATGGAAGGGGATGTCCTCTATATATAGGAAAACATGCAACTCCCACAGAAACATCCATACAAATACGTATAGACAGATGCAAGCATCAATGGAAACAACTGGCACAACTGGCATAAATATCTGTCAAAACACACTTGTGGCCAACAAGCCACTAATGTTGGCCGATAGATCACACACATGGTCGGCAGCTAAGATCAATGGCCAGCAACCAATAGTAGTGGCTGGCAACCCAAAAAAAGGGGCCTACAGGTCCAAGGGTTTTTAGGCTTGAAAAGCTAGGGTTTTTGGTCCAAAATAGGGCAAGAGGTGTGTAGGGTTTTGAAGACTCAAAGCTGTGGCATTCTGCTGAGGACTTCGAGCACTTGACAAGTATGTACAACTTCATCATCAGGCATGCAAACGATGGTGTCCAAGTCGTAAGGGCGGTCAAAAATGGGGTGTCTACAGTATACTGAATCGAGTAATGATATTCTTCCAAACAAAGCACTTGATATTTATATCCCATATATGTCCCAATGGTTCTGCTTCAACCTACTTCGTGAAATAGTCAGTAGTAATAATTAGGAACCACTTATTACTTGGAGTTTTTGGCAGTGGCCCAACTATATCCAAACCCCATTGAGCAAAAGGCTAAGGACTGGTCACGGAGTTCAATTCTTCGGGGAGCAGATGTGTTAGTGGAGAAAACTTCTGGCACTGTTCACATTTCTTAACATAATCCTTAGCATCAGTATGCATATTCAACCACCAATACCCTTGAGTAACGGCTCAGTGAGCCAATGATCTACCTCTTAAGTGAGCACCATAACTGCCTTTATGTATTTCAGCCAGAAAATCCTTAATCTTGTTAGGATAGACACATCCTAAATAAGGCCTAAAGAGAAATTTTTTTATAAAGTTATCCTTGAGGATCCAAATAATGTCTCAAGGCCTTATTCCACAGCTTGTGAGCTTCCTTCTTATCCTCTGACAATTGTTCTGAAACAAGGAATGCAACAATGCCATCCAACTTGGTCCTCTTTGGATGGCGTGCACAATAGAATATTCAAGGATAATGATACTCGGCTTCGAAATAAAACCTATTTCGATGGTTTATTTAACTTTTGAGTTTACTGCCGAAGCTAAACAAGCCAGAATATCAACATGTGTGTTTTGATCATGAGTAATCTGATTTTGTTCATGGCTATCAAATTTCATAAGCAAGGAGTTGGCCATCCTCATGTAAGTTGTCATGCCATCATTTTTAGCTGCATATTCCCCCTTTAACTAGTTTATGACCAATTTCGAATTACAAAAGATTTATAACTGCCTAGCTCCCATTGAAAGCGAATTTCTAAGGCTGACTAGAAGGGCTTCGTATTCGCCCTCATTGTTTGAAGCATCAAAGTCAAATTTAATCGATTGTTCTACTACTGCTTCTTTGGGGGTCATAACAACTACTCACGCCCCACTACCATGCTAATTAGATGACCTATCTGTAGCTTGACCTTTCGTGCTCCTTTCGGATATGATAGCCCTACAGTTCAGACTCCCGTGATTCTGAATCTGATTTCACAAATGCAATGTGAAATAGATAAACATAATGAGTCCAAATCCAGCAATTCTTTTAGAAAATTGATTTTGAATCAAACTGCCAAAAATGAACTGCTTTGCCAGATACAAAGTCGCCACCTAAATGTTTTTAGGAAATTTAGAAAACCCAAGACTCGTGCCAAAAGCCACATATCCATCATCACCAAAGTGTCTCGGCTCGTGAACTTAGGTACGAAAGGGAAAGGTCATGAATTGAGCACCTCACTCGTCCGATCAAAGATTGGCCTCTACTAATCATAATGTGATTCTTATCTATATTATATGCTCTTGTTTCAATTATTAGATTAACTTTACTATGTGTTATACATAAGTATAAACTAATTTGCAAAAATTGGAACACTTTGATTTCATGTTTGATTTAAAAAAGTGTTTTGAATATGTACCACTTGAAAAAGTGGGCTCGTATGAACATTACTCAAATTATTTCAATTCAAGCAATTAGCCTTCATCCACAGGTGTAGCTCGACTTTTTCATGCCCCATTTCGGAAAACAAATAAGCCCTAGAGTATCGGACTCCCGCGGTTCTGAATCTGATCTCACAAGTGCAATGTGAAATAGATAAACACAAAGAGTCTAAGTCCGACAAATCTTTTGGAAAATCGATTTGAATCAAAATGTCAAAAATGGATTGTTTTGCCAAATACAGAGTTGCCACCTAAATATTTTTGAAAATTTTAGAAAACCCATGACTCGTGCCAAAGGTCACGTGTCCGTCATCACCAAGATTGTTTTGGCTTGGGAACTTAGGTACGAAAGGGAAAGGTCATAAATTGAGCACCCTCGCTCGCCCGATTAAAGATCGGCCTCTACTAATCATGATATGAATCTTATTTACATTATATGCTCTTGTTCCAATTTATTAGGCTAACATTACTATGTGATACACACACAAGTATAGATTAACTTGCAAGAATTGGAACACTTGATTCATGTTTGTTTGAAAATTGTTTCGAAATATGTACCACTTGAAAAAGCGATCGCATATGGACATTACTCAATTATTTCAATTCAAGCAATTAGCTTTCATCCACAGGCATTCAAGTAGTTATTTCATTTAAGCAATTAGCCTCATGGCAAGCATGCTAGACATGGCAACACTCACACTCATGCAATATGCTAAAGCACAAAAATGCTCACCTAGTACTCCAAGCCAAAAAGATGAAAAGAGTTAGAAAAAATGCATGATCCTAACTATGCAATATGGCTAATGCAACACATACAATATACAATTACTAGGCTCGGCTACTAATATGGCATATGAATTAATTTGAATTATTTTGATAGCATGCGGTCTAAGCACGTATTCATAGAAACACTAAACTAATAATGCAAGTTAGAATGATGAACCGAGCCTCGATGCATGCAATACAAGTGGATGCAAACATGAGAATGCTAAACAAAATATGATACCCTAAACTAACCATCATAAGCTAGTAAATAAAAGGGAGAAAGACGTGAGGTTAGAAGACATACACATTATTACAATGTTGCGTCCTCACATAGAAGGGTCCGAATGAACTAACTACCTAACTACCTAACTAATTAAAGCTAAACTAATTAATTAACTATTACAAACCCAAATGAATAATTGATTAACTAATCTAGCTAATTTAAAATAATTACAACACGAGACAAATTAGCTATTCTAACTAATTAATTACAAAGCCACTATTTTAAGCACAACACTAATATATTTACAACACAGATCCTGAGGATCGATAGAGCGCTCATGCATGAATAAGGTTTTCACCCGAAAAAGCCACTGTTTCTGCTGCTGAATACCTCTATTACACAGTAGAACATTTGCACTGATTTTCACCTTCAGACCAAGTATGTTCTGCTTCAGAAGGACACTGCTTGATTTTGTATTGGTGGCCGGCAGAGGACTTGCCGTCCACTGATGATGGCCTGCAGGCAACAGAAGGTGCTAACTGGATTGTCCTGCTGCAAAAGAGAGCAAATAGAGCAGAGACAGTGTATTCTCAAAGGTTTGTTTGCACAATTTACCACTCCTTATCATTTGAACAGTTCAAAGGAGTAATAAGTTTAATTCACAAGCCACCAATGGATGCAATTTTATTGCATGATGGCTTATGAATCAAGTGTACAAGTTCAATGAATGCAACAAAACAAGACTCTCAAAACCACCTCTCTATCATGAAAAATCAGGGGAAGTAGTTGACAATCAATCTTGAACCGTTTTCATCACTAATGAGTATGAAACGACTCAAGACTCAAGGGTTCAATTAACGTCCGATTGAACCTAAACCAAATTATTATCTTACACCCTTTTTTATTCACCAATTTTATTACTTCATTTTAGATTACCATCCATTCTTTAGTCAATTGAGTCCAAAGGTGAATTTCATTCTTTTAATGGAAAGAGGGCTCAAACCAAGTATTGCTTTGGGAATGAAAGAGACATCACACCGTTGATAATGAACCCCCAAAAGGATTAAACCATTAAGAATGAAATCTCAATCTCATGCTTAAACAAACAAGTAGTTTGAAACCACTTTCAAAGCAAAACAAAAGCTAAGAAAGGAGGGAGATTGCACAGGTGATTAAGAGTGATCACAAGTATGGAAAGCCATAAATAAATACTATCAACTCAAATAAGATGGTGTCTAATGCCTAAAACACCAAGCTTATAAGGACAATTACACTACAAGGATGCAATACAAAGCTCAAATGCAACAAACACTTAAAAGCAGTCCTAAAACAGTCCAAAATAAGTCTCAAAATATGCTGGAATTAAGACAAACATAGCTAAAATAATAAGCTAAAACATGGATCATGTTAGGGAGGCTAACCCCTTCAATTTTGGATTTCAAAAAATGATTTTAGCCACTGAAATAACTTTGAAAATCAGTGTTTAAAAGCTCAAAAAAAGATAACATAAATATGGGAAACATAAGGGTAAAGGCGGGAAACACAAGGGTAAAGGCCTTGAAAGCAAGGTGTAAAGAAAGGTGAACAACCCTTAACCTTTAATGGCCTTAAAACCCAAGTTTCAGCTAAAAAATACAGAGTTTTTATAGCCCAATAATAGTTGGAAAATTGTAGGAAAAAGAGTAAATAAAGCAAGTAAAAGACAAAGCTTTATACCTCTCGAAGATGAGATCACTTTCAAGCAATAAAATAAGACAAGCACACCCTCAAGAGCTCAAACAAGGCTCAACGATACCTTAGCTCAAAGATGGAGAGGTTTGGTTAAGAGTATATAGGCAAAGGTGAAGAGTGTACAGACAAAGGTGTAGAAATTTGCAAGAGATAAAGAGAATTGTAGAGAGAGAGGAAATATTTTACTCCAAAATTTTTCTAACCTTAAAGCAAGAGAGGAGGTCCTCTATATATAGAAAAACATGAACCTCCCTATGAAACATCCAGCCATATACGTGGGAGCAGATGCAAGCATCTGTGCAAACAGCTGGCACAACTGTCACAAAATATCTGTAAAAGATATTGGTGGCCGGCAGGCCACACCATTGGCCAGCAACCAGAAGCAGTGACCAGCAGCCCATATCAGTGGCCGGCAGGCCACCAGAGGTTACATGCATGAATATCACTGGGTTTGGTACAAAAACAAGGCAACAAGGGGTGCAAGGTTTGGAAGGTTCAAAGCTGTGGCATTCTGCTAAGGACTTCGAGCACTTGACATGCATATTCATCATCATTGTATGTGCAAGCGATGACGTCCAAGTCGTAAAGGCCATCAGAAATGGGGTGTCTACAACAGGCATTCAAACAAGTATAGCACTTAAGCACTTAGCCTTATGACAAACATGCTAGACATGGCAGCAATCACACTCATGCAATATCTAAAGCAATAAAGCTTACCCTAATTCCCAAGGCAAGCCAAAAGAGAGAAAATAGTTAGAAAAATGCATGATCCTAACTAATGAAATATGCCTAATGCAACACATGCGATATGTAACTAAATAGGCTCGGCTACTAGTTTATGATATGTGAATCAACTTGATAGCATGTAGCTTAAGCACGTTTTTTAATGAAGTAATAAACGACAATGCTTGTTAGAATGATGAACCGAGCCTCGATTCATGCAAGACAAATGGATGCAAATATGGGAAATGCTAAATGAAACATGATGTGCTACACTATCCATCATCAGCGGGTAAATAAAAGAGAAAAAGACATAGGGTTGGAAGACATACACATTATTATAAGTTTGCCCTCACGCAGAAGGGTCCGAATAAATGTCCTAGCTAATTACTACGAATTAACTAACTATTATAAGCCAAATGAAATAAATTAACTATGCTAGCTAATTATTATAACACCACAAATTAACTAACTACTTTAGCTAATTAATTAAGTACAACACAAAACTAACTAGCTATTCTAACTAAACTGACTAATTAGTTACGAGTTCACCATTTTACAACATACTACTATTACAACATTAGTTTAACAGATCCTGAGAATCGAGAGATGGTTCATGCATGGATATGGATTTCCACCCAAAAATGCTCTCTGTTTTGGTACCAGAATGCTTCTGTTGCACAGTCAAGAAATTGTAATGATTTTTCACCTCAGTTTCTACTCTATTCTGCAAGAAACAGTACACTGCCTTGTTGTGGAAAAGTGGTTCGCAGGCCAGAAATAGTGGCTTGCCGCTCAGTAAAGGTGGCCTGTCGACCACTAATGTTGAATTTCTCCTACTGCAATAGAAAATAAACAGAGCACAAACAGAGCATTCTCAGGGGATGTTTGTCCATCATGCCTCTCTTTATCATCAAACAACTCAAAAGAGGGATATGCTTGATTTGCAAGCCATCAATCGACGCAATTTCATTGTGTGATGACTTATGAACCAAGGGATACAATTTCAATAAATGGTAAGGAAAGATCAATAAAACCTCCTCCCTATCATGGATTGATCAAGGGAAGGGGTTAACATTGACTCTTGAACCATTTTTATCACTAATAAGTATGAAACGACTCAAGACTCAATAGGTTCAATTGACGTTTGATTGAACCCAAACCATTTTATTATCTTGCTTCATTTTAACCCCAATTTTATTACTCTATTTTAATCACCTTCCATTCATTAGTCAATTAAGTCCAATAATGAGCTTTAAGTCCACTATTAGAGAGAAGTGTCAAACCAAATGTTGTTTTAGGCATGAGAGGGAGATCATGCCATTGGTAATGAACCCCCAAAGGGATTAAACCATTAAGCACAATATCACCCTTCAAGCTTAAACAACATTCTTTTTGGAGCAACTCTCAAAACAAAGAGAAAAATGCCAAGAAAGGAGAGAGCTTGCAGAGATGCTTAGAGGTGAACACAAGTATGGAAAGTAAGAAATAAATACTATCAACTCAAATAGGTTGGTGGCTAAGGCCTAAACCACCAAGTGTATGAGAACCATTACACTACAAGCATGCAATACAAACCATAAATGAAACTAACGCATAAAAATAGTCCTAAATTAGCTCAAAACAGTGCTAGAATTAAAGTAAAAATAGCTAAAAGAGTAAGCTAAAAACATGGAGCAATTAAGCTAATAAATAAGCACAAGGAGAGGAGGCTACCCCTCCATTTTGGGGACTTCAAAACATGATTTTTAACCTCTGGAAAACTCTAAAAACTAGTGGTAAAAATTTCAAAAAAAGTTGATAAAAATGTGGGAAACACAAAGGTAAAAGCCTATGAAACAAGGTTCAAAGAATGGTGATCCATCCCTCTACCTTTAATGGCTTTAAACCACAAGTTTTAGCCCAAAAACACAGGTGATAAATAACTTAAAAATAGTAAGAAAAGATGAGAAATAGATGGTACAAAAGAACTAGAATGTATACCTCTTGAAGATGAATGATCCATTGAATTTCGAAACCACTAATTTCACACTCTCAAGTGGTAAAATGCAAACTTAAGCACCTCAGCAAAGATCCCTCAAGGTTTGGTTTAGAGTGTCTAGGCAAAGGTTATGTAAGTTGCAAGGGAGAGAGAGAAATGTAGAGAGAGAAATATTTTCCAAAACTTTTTGCTCTCCAAAATTTTCTAACCCTAAAAATGTGAGAGAGAGTCATCTATCTATAGAAATATATGAGACCATATCAGAAATATCTATACAGACACAGCTGGTGCAGTGCATGCATCTGTAGAGACAGCTGGCACAGTTGGCAAAAAGATCTGAAAATTTACACAAGTGGGCGGCAGGCCACACTAGTGGGTTTGCAGATCCCTAGACGCCTAAGCCTGAAAAACAACTATTTCAGTCCAAAACAAGGCACAAGGTTTGGAGGTTTAAAATTAAGATTTCTTGTTGAGGAAATCAAGCATTTGACAAGCGTACACATTTATCATTGAGTGATCAATCAGTGGCGCGCAAGTCTTAAAGGTCGTCAAAAATTGGGTGTCTACACCATCACAATACAACTGCCAAATATCCCTAATATACATTCTCTATTCCGGCCGTGATTGGGGAGCTGACTGGTTCTGGAGGTTCAACTTGGCATTTGAAGTAGGCATAGTAAACTCGACAACAAAATCGGCCAAGACTTACCCTTTGATAGCGTCCTTGGTGAAAACTGGAGGTCATATTGTCTAGGTTCTAATGCCCACTTGGAAACTCGTCCCGATGATTCTGCTTTGTGAAGGACCAAACAGAATGGGTGATCTGTCAATACTTTAATGGTATAAGCTTGAAAGTAATGTATTAATTTTCTGGGGACCACTACAAGAGCTAGAATTAACTTCTCCAAGGGTAAATCTCGGGTTTCAGCGTCCATCATTGCCTTGCTAACATAGAATATGGGCTTCGGCTCACCAAGTTTCTCCTTAAGCAAAATGGTGCTTATTGCTCGATCGAATACTGCCAGATATAGGATAAGCACGTCACTTGGTGAGGGGGTAGCCAAAAGTGGACGAAACTGAGATATGTTTTCCAACCCTTCCAGAGCGATTTGACATTCTGGAGTCTATTTAAATAATTTTCCCTGCCGAAGTGTTTGAAAGAATGGCCTACACCGATCTAAGGATTGGTTGAGTAAATCTGTTGAATGCTACAGCTATACCATTAACTTCTAAACTTCTTTGACCGACCTTGGCAAGCCGAGTTCCATGATGGCCTTGAATTTGTTTTAGATTAGTTTCAATTCCACGATGATTTACAATATAGCTGAGGAATTGCCTGATCCAATGTCAAAAACACATTTTGAGGCGTTGAGCGTCATTTTGTATTTTTGAAGAATATCAAAGGTTGTGGCAAGATTGGCTAAGTGTGCACTGTTTTCTTTAGACTTCCCTACCACATAATCGATGTAAATTTCTATGGTTCTGCCGATTTGATCTTTGAACATGGTAGTGACCAATCTTTGATATGTTGCTCTGGTATTTTTCAATCCAAAGGACATGACCTTGTCACAATAGGTTCCCCTTGGAGTAAGAAATGCCATTTTATCTTGGTTGACCAGATCCATAGCAATTGAGTGATACCCCCTATAAGGGTCTAGGAAGCTCATGCGCTGGTGTTGGGCAGCTGCGTCCACAAGTTGATCAATTTGGGATAAAGGAAAATAATTCTTGGGGCATGCTTTGTTCAAATATGTAAAATCTATGCAGATATGCCACGACCCTATGTTCTTTTTTACCACGACAGTATTGGATATCCATGTGGGATAGGTAACTTTCCGAATTGCCCTAGCTTCCAATAGTTTGTCAATTTCGTCAACTATGGTCGTGACATGTTCGGCAGCTAAACGACGACTTTTCCTAAACGATTAGCTTAGCTTTGGGATCAACATTCAGGCTATGCATAGCTATGGCGGGGTCAACTCCTGGCATGTCGTAAGGTGACCATGCAAAAACATTGATGTTGCCGAGGAGGAAAGAAATCGGCTCTTGTCACTCAGTGACACTAAGACCTATGCCGACCAAAAAGAATTTCTCAAGATCATCATTAATTATCACTCGGTCTAGATCTTCTGTTACTTTTTCAGCTGGGGTCTTCCCAATATCCTTAAGACTCTCGTGATTCGAAATTTTAATTGAATTTTCCTTTAGTTCTTTTGGCTTCTTTACCAAAGCTGTGAGATAACACTCATTCGTTGACTTTTGAGAACCACAAATTTGCTCGATGCTGTATTGAGTCGGATAATAAAAAAGCTGATTGTAAGTACTCAGTATGGCCTGCATTACATGGAGCCACGTTTGGCCAATGATCATATTGTAAGGTGATGGAAGCTTAATGATTGAGAATTCAACCTCTAACGTCTTGGTGCCTACACGCACTGGTAATACGATCTTACCTAGGGGGTATTCTAGATTGTCATTAAAGCCAAAAAGAGGGTAGTCGGCCGACATTAGATCTGCATCCGTAAAGCCAAGCTTAAGAAATGTTTTGTAGTACATTATCTTAGAGGTACTCCCTTGGTCGATCAAGATACGCCCAACGGCGAACTTATTTACTCATAACTCGATCACGAAAGCGTCATCGTGAGGCACTGTGACGCCTTCAAGATCGGCGTTAGAAAAGCTAATTTTGTTCGACAACCGCTGTCGTTTGGTTGATGTGCTAGACTCAAAATTGGGTTAGGAGGATCATTGCAATTGGATTGTATTCACCTTGTTTGGTGGGTATAAGCTATATATCATGTAAATTACGCCAAGTGGAGGTGAATCGGGGCGTATGACGAGTACACCTGGTGGGTCAACCCTTTTTGGGAGATATTCAGTTAGTCGGTCACTCTAGACCAAGTCTTCCAAATGACCTTTCAAAGCGTAACATTTGTCGGTCACATGTCCATGGTCTTTGTGATACTCATATCTCTAGTCTCTTCGTCTCATGTCAGGGGGCCCGGACATCTTAGTCGGCCATTTGAAGAAAGCCAGATATTGAATTTTTGGTAGAATCTTACTGATTAGCTCAGATAGTTTTATGTATTTTTTATCTGACCACCTAGAGTGCTTGTTTTCCACCTGATATTGTTCGCTTTGTTAGCGCGAATCTCGATGGTTCTCCCCTTCTTGATTGGTCTCTTGGCTCTCGGCTCCTCCTTGTGGGGGTTCTATTTGGTGGTGTAGTAGTCAGCGATTGTACCAGGACAGGTGCTGTCGATTCCGCAGCTTGCAATCCGACTTTAACCTCGGATTGCATCATCTTCCACTTGTGTAATATTCTTCGACCTTCTTCATCAAAGTGCAGACTGTCTTGGAGGGCCTTCGAGTCAATGAACTCCTAAGTGGGGTATCAGGATGCAATCCCATCTTAAAGGCAATGATTGCCATGGAGCCATTGCAATCGTCATCCACCGAATTAAAGCACTCCTAATAGCGCATTGAGTACTTACGCAAAGTCTTGTTCGACTTGATTTTCATTGCCTACAAAGAGTCTGCTTGTTTCAGCTGAGTCTCATTGGTGATGAATCAAGCCCTAAAGGATTTTTGGAGTTGATGAAAACTTTCAATCGAAGTCGATTCAAGCTTGTAATACCATTTGACAGCGAGCGATCTCAAACTACTAGGAAATATTCGACACATGAGTACCTCGTTGTCTACATGCAGTGTCATTGCTGACTTGTAATGATGAAGGTGATTCGTGGGGTCCGACTTTCCATTGTATAGAGTGAACGACAACGCCTTAAACTATTTAGGCAAGACAGTTTTTGCAATTCGACAAACAAAGAGGTTGTGCCTATCTTCTGAATCTAAGTCTTCGTTTTTTCATGTGCGTCGAGCTCGCGAAGAATCTTTTCCATCAGTTGAACTGAAATCATCATTTTGGGTTCATTTCTTAGGTTTCGACTGAGATGAATTTCAAGTGATGCTATCATGCCTCTAAGGCTAATGTTGTCGCCTCTTCTGCCCACCTGGCGACCGACCGCGTTCATGGCAAGGTGACAGTTGTTGGGACTTTGCCAATGTAATAACCCTCACTTTACTCTAGTCATGCTTGCATGTATTTACATGATCTTGTCTTGTTAAGTTACATTTACAAACCTTGATTTGTTTCGCATAAGTGTTGCTTGCATGCCTTGTTCCTTGCTTGGTGTGAGTTTAGCCGAGGTCATCTTAAGCCTAGGTTACACCTTTGAACTTCTTACACCTAGGACCATCTTGGAACCACTTTGGTTGACCTCCACCCTCACCTTGACATGTTGGCCGAGATGTCATTATCTAGGCCGAGGTGTTCATCACCAAGGCCGAGATGTGTATTATCTAGGCCAAGATGTTATACCAAAGTGATCTTGTTCCTGGACTGGTACAACTTAGACCGAGGTGTGGCACGTCTAGGCCAAGGTGTGGCACAGCTAGGCCAAGTGTTGTCCTTCCTGGCCGAGATCATTAAGACCTTACTTGCCGAAGCTTTGTCTTAGCCGAGATCATTACCCGCCGAAGTGCCCATGTCACCTTACTTGTTGCTTACACTTTGTCATGCTCTTGTCTTGTCAATCTATCACCTTTTTGAGGAGATCCAATCAGCCGTTGCCACGTGTCCCAGCAGAGGGTTAAGTCAGCCGGCAGAGTTAGAAATATATCATTTTGTGTCATATCCCTTGCATGGTTGAGAGAAAAGCTCTAGGAAGAGGAGAGGAAGTTGGGGTGAGAGAGCTAGATCCCAAGCTTGATCTTTAGAGTTTGAGCCGTTTAATCCGTGTTTTGAGGTTAGAATCTTGATTTACTCTTGTTATTCTTTATATTGATCCGATTGCATTGCATGATCTAGCATGATTCATGAGTCATGCATTGATTTAAAGCTTGCTTTAGAAAGAGAAAATGATGTTCTTGTGTTCTTGAGATAAGACCATGTTTTGATCTGAAAGTTTGTAACAAGTTCCATGTTTTTGTGTTTGTTTCCATGAAATCTTCAAGTATGGGTACCCAGGTCCATGTTTTCAAACTCATCTCATGAAAACACAGATTTCGAATAAAGAAGTTATGAATTTAGCATTCATGCTCTTCATGTTCTTCAAGAGGGAAACCCAGATTTTCCCAGACTTCATTTTCTTGAATGTGGTTGTCGGGAGCACACCTCGGCCAAGAGGTGTGGGACCTCGGCTTAGACCTGGTTAGTACCTAGCATGTTTTCCCGAGATGAAAAGGCAGTGTTGTAACTCCCAGCATGTTTTGCTTTGTTTTGACTTGATTTTAAAAGAAATGCCGAGATCCTTTCCCATCATGTAAAGCTTGTTTTAAGAACGCATTTCATATCCATACTTTGAGCATCTCACCTTGTCTTATTGAAATGCATTCAATGGGATTTATTATGTGCTTGTAGGCCTTGGATCCTTGCTTGTAATTCCTACACCCAAAGAACTATGTGAGTGGTATTTTTAATAAAGTTATGTTATAATGTTTTGATAAAAGCTTTGCTTTGCTTTGTTTGGAAAAGTATTTGATCAACCATGAATGATTGTCCCTAGTTTTGTATCAAGTATTATATTTGTTTTGATAACATTCTGGGAAAGTCCTTAGTGCCAGGGGACTATAATGCAACTGCACCCTTGATTTTAAAGTCCTTAGTGCCAGGGGACTATAATGCAACTGCACCCTTGTTTTGAAAGTCCTTAGTACCAAGGGATTATAATGCAACTGCACCCTTGTTTTGCCACTAACGGTTTTTCGCATGGGTTTGTCTGTCCGGAATGTCATCCCTTGTATTATATTGATACTAGTAAGCATCCTTTGAAGCTTTGAAACACTTGATAGATGGACTTGGTTCATCCCTTGATTTTGTATAAGTTATGCTATGTATTGTTTAGAAAAGAGATCTTGAATATCATTCATGCAAAACCTTTAGTACTGGTATCATTCACTGAGTATCCAAGCTCACCTTCTCTATATATATATGTAGGTGACGAGCAGGAAGGCGGTGACGCCTAGATGATTGTTTGCAAGATGTTTTTGGATTCATGTTTTGTAGCATCTTGAAGATTACGCTTCTTGGCTTGTAGTTATTTCTTTTGTATATGTCGGCTTGAGAAGCCTTTTGATCAAGATGTATTTTGTACTTTATTTTATTGTATCCAAGTTGTAAACTATATTAAGATGTATGTCATTTCATTAATCTATGCACAGCTCTTATGGACTAATTAGATTCAAATATATTGCTTCCGCACTTGTAAACCCCATATGTATACTCTGATTGTGTGTGAATCTTTGTAAGTTGGCCTTTGGTAATCTCGGATTACTGGCCATCACGGCACCATTCTACTAGGGGCAGAGTGGGGTCGTAACAGCCAACTCCTAACGCAGTCGCTCATTCTCCGATGCCATATCTTTGAGACGCTGTTCATTACATTGTCATCAATGTTTGTATGGCATTCTCTGTGGATGTTAAAAGCTAAAATGGGGTTACCGGGTCAAAATTCAAAGACCTCATGGTGGTGGTTTCTTCTGGACCGAAAGTTACTCCTACTGTGACATTATCAACTCCGGCGACTGGAAGAGCTTGATTTGGATTTGCCATGGACAAGTTTGAGTATTCCCACAAACGGAGCCAATTGTGGAGAAGTGGTTTTGGAATGCTCCTTCAATCCAAATAAGCCCTTAAAAGATTCTCCCAACTGTCACCTGAAACAAAAATAAAAGTCCACTCAATAGTGCTAGAATTAGCACTTCTACGAGCAAGTTAGCTTCTATTGAAAGCGTAATTTTTTGGGTTTCTTAGGATACAAGTTTTTGTGCACATGCATTTTTTTGTCATCCCTCCTCTATTTTATAGAGATTTTTCTCCTTTGTAGCTTAGGTCCTTATCATCACTTTGCCAGTGCCTATCTCTCTATTGTACTCTTTAGAGAGGGACAACCCGGATTCGCCTGATATGGTATGGCCAACTTATCCGATATACTCGGCTCAGTCGTATAGCCCAAGTACCCTTTACTTGACGTGCTCTTCATCCTGTTTCTGTGTCTATTCGACAATGACTTTGAGTCTAGTGGACTTTGGCCTCATTTGGCCCATCCAAGATGGGCTTAGTTGTACTCTGTTAGTTGTTTTAGGTTTATTTTTACTCGCCTCCCGCAAACCTAAAACTAAGAATAGCTTGAATTCTTAAATACTACAAAAATTTAACATTAAGTCTAAATAGTAAGAATGAAAATTCTAATTATTGAATATGTGGAGTAAACATATTTAAACCGTAATAATGAAATTTATAACTTTTGATCTTACTAGATAACATGCTCAAATACTATTTTAATTTAATTTTTATAATTTAAAAGTAAAGTTTGATATTTCAAAATTCATACTTGAACCTTAAAAGAAAAAAAGGAAAAAAATTAGAAGTATCATGTTGATGATTTATTTAGTTATCTAACGCATCAGCATTAAAAAAAGAAAAAATAAATAAAAACTAAAAAAAATAAAGAAGGACAATAATATTCACACTTATAAAACAAAATAAGTGATTTAAAATGAAGTATAAATATCATTTAAAATAAAATAAAATAAAAAATTATGGTACTATGTGCATCTTTATCAAAAATAATACAGACTCCTTTTTTTTTTTTACCCCTACAATCTCCACAAATACATGTTAACCAGAGGTAAGAGGCAAAAAAAAAAAAAAAAAAAAAAAAAAAAAAAAAAAAAAAAAAAAAGGTGTGTTGGTCAATTACAATGCATGCTACCAAAAAAAGGTAGTGGGAGTTCCCAAAAAAGGGTCCCAACATTTTGGTATGCATGCTAAAAAATATAACTTTTTACTTTTCATAAAAAGTGTAATCTTAAAATGCATAATTATTTTCCCTTCACAAAAAAATATAACCTTTTTTTTTTTTTTTTAAACGTATGTATGATTAAAATTATATTTTTATCAGTGCATGCCATAATTTCACTATGCATACTTTTCACAATAAAAATCATAATTTCTATTACAAAAATTTATTTATAAGAATGGTAATTTGCTTTCACCTAAGATCCATAATAACAGAACTCACCCTCATAGAGAGAGAGAAAAAATTATTTGGTTCTCTTAAGATGTCGTGTGATGATATTTCTCATCAATTATAATACATTATGCCTTTTTTCTGTTTTCAAATGCTTAACACAAAAAAAAAAAAAAAAAAAAAAAAAAAAATCATAAATTTCATCTATTTTATTAATTATAACACTATGGAGACACCCCTGCACTGCTTGACTGTGCCTAAAACCAACCAATTACTCCACAATAGACAGAGAACTAAGAGGCCAGGGTGAAAAAGAAAGGATGAAATCCAGCTCATACTCATTGTTGTCAAAGAAAGCGCGACCCCACGTGGAGAGGCTGCCAGTTCACGGGGCTGTGCAGAGAGAGAAAGAAAGTATCCATAAAACCATAGCTCCGTACAGCTGTCTCCTCGTCCCTAGCGCTGTCTACAACCTAAGATAATGTACCTGTTTGGTGCAGCTTAAAAGTTGCTTGTTTCAACTTTCAACTTAATTTAAGCTATTTTAATATATTTGATTTAGCTTATAGCTTATAGCTTATAACTTTTTAGAAGTCAGAAATCAACTTATTCTTTGAGTGGGACAGGAGATGCTTAATTTATAAGTCAGAAATCAGCTTATGTTCATAGTTATAAGCTATAAGCTGTTTAGGTATAAGTTATAAATACTTTCCCACAGCTCTACCAAACAGGGCCAATGCGTTGTAGATGTTAATGGGTAATATTTCTTTACGGATATGTTAAAGTAATTTATCTTTATATTTATTTGTTGTAATAAAAAAAAAGTCAGTAAAAAATTAATTTTTTAATTTTTTTTATTTTTTGTGAATTAAAAATATGAAAGATAATGTAACTTAAAATAAGTAAAAAATTAAAAATTAAGGTTGCATTTGGTAGAGTTTTTTTAAATATGATTTGAGAATAAAGTTGTATTTTGAATTTGTGAGTTTTGGAATTATGATTTGAGTATGAAAAATTTGTTTGGTGAATGAGTTTTGAAAAGAATTTTGAATTTAGTGGGAAATTTTTAATGTGACATATGATATTTGATACAAAAATTTATAACTCATAACCAAACACACAACTCAAAATTCTATTAAAGTTCATAAATTTTTTTAAAAATCGAAAAATGTTTTTTTATTGAATATATAAAAATTATCATATGTCAATTGCAAAAAAAATAAAAATAAATAAATAAATAAAAATTTCACTGTTTCGGTCAATCAGCAAGACGAACGGTGGGATGACCGGTTAGTTCAAATTTTTCCGCCTTCGATTGCGCTTTCAAAAGTGAATATAAAGTTAATTTTTAAAAATTATAAACAAACACTATGTTCAAAACATTCCAGAGCTCCACGAAACAGAACCTAACTTTTTTCTTTCTCTTTCCAAAAGACCCCAATGACCACTTTTTCCCCAATCCCCTTTTTTTTTCCCTACACTCTCGACAAAATAGATGATCAATTTATAATTGATGAAATTATAAAAAAATATTAAAATATTATATAACATTATTTATGTAGTACTTTTAAAAAAATTGCGACACATTAATTAAATTATAATTTATCTCTCAATTAATTAATAAAAATAAATCAATGACCATGTCTGGTTTGTGTTTAAGAAAAAAAAAATTCATAATTTTTTTTATAAAAAAATGAAAAATGGATTGATAAAAAAAATATTAAAAATATAACTTAAGTTTTTAAAAATTATATCTGGCCTCCTATAAGATAAAATTATATAAAAATGATAAAACTTCTAAATTTTTATTTATTTTCCCAATTTAAATTTGAACTTTTAAAAGCAAATAAATTTTTAAAAATTAAACCAAACAATATGAATATGTTTGCCTAATAATTTTTTTCACAATACCCTATGGTGCTCATGAACTACAAAATAATTATCAATTTTATATGGGGTTAATTATATCCCGTTCGTATGCTCTTTTTAAGTTTTACAGCAAGTATAATGATATATAAATAAAAATTCATTTTTAAATAAAAAAGCTATTAAGATATTCTTAGCAAAATTTCAAATTTGCTTTTTATTTTTTATTGATTAAAATATTATAAAAATATGCTATTTATATCAGCTAATCATTTTTTTTCCCCATTTATATGCTCTAATGTTACTGTATATTTTATCTATTTATCGATACAAACTTTTAAAGGGCATGCTTGGGAAGAGAATTGAGTAAAAATAATCTATTAAAAGACAAAATAAACTAAAATAGTTGACAAGATAAAATGTTAAATCTAATCTATAACAATTTCACTTTTTCTCTTACAGCTATCAAATCAACTACTAAAATAATCCCAAAAATAAAATAAAAAAAATTTAAAATAGTTAATTTTCCAAACAAGGCCAAAAAGACTCAAAACTCTCTAAATATAACTAGTTTGGAAGAATTTTAAAACACTAGCAGCACTCTTATTGAATGCATCCTCAACTTGAGAGATCAACTTGGGCCTTTGAAAAGGAAGTAAAATAGGTATGTTTGGTATATCTTATTATAAAATGAAAATTAATAATAAAAAAGTAAAAATTAAAAACACTTCTCCTTTCAGCTTTTAAATAATCAATTTATTTAAGTTATTTTTTACTTAATAATTTAAAATTGTATAAAATAATTTAACATACTCTTAAATTAAAATAAAATCTTCGTTGTAGTTGGGAAAGCTAACTCTAGGGTATTGTTGCACCTTTGTGGGCTTATCTCATAATTCACGTCAATGATTTGAACCGTTTAAAGACTTGTCGAGTAATTCATTCTTGTAAAAAAATATATTGATTAGATATCAATAATCACTTAATCAAAATAGATTTGTGTCAAAATTTATTTTTAAAATTATATTTCCTGTTGACATAAATATAATCTGATTAAATAATTAATGATATCTAATGATTGTGATTTGTGTAAAAATAAATTACTCAATGAACTTTATATATTAAATAATTTAAGTTGTCAATGTGAGTTCTATATAGGGGTGTAATTTTAGCCAGGCTCGGGCGGGCTTGGGCCCATGTCGGGCCTTGCGAGCTCTCGCCAAAAAATCGGATCGGTCCGAGCTAGCCCACGAGCCAGAAAACTAGGCGTAGGTCCAAACTCAGGCCCAGGGGTATTCAGGCTTTGGGCGGGCCAGTGAGCCGTGCCCTGGGCTCGGGCTTTGGGCGGGTTTGGGCGGGGCGTAAACAATTTTATTTATTTATTTTTACTTTTTTCACTAAAATTTTATTATTTTTCATTAAAAATAACATTGGGCATCAGGTGGGCCGGCGGGCCGAACCTCGGACCGAGCTTTTGGACGGGCCTTGAGCGAGCCCATGGGCCGGATTGGATTTCAAAACGATGGCCCATGCCTTGGGCCAATGCCTCGGGCTGGACTTGGGCTTGGGCCTTAACAGGCAAGGACCATGGGCCAAAATTACACCCCTACTTCAATAATAGCTCTATGATAGCCTAACAAGACCCTCCAATATAGGAAAAATATGAAAGGAGATGGTAGTTTTGCTACAATGAAACTTCAAGCATGCATTTCCAAAGCAATAACTAGTGGAGAATCCTTCAACGTCATAACCACCAAAGAGTCGAAAAGATTGCTTCTTTTTTTTAATATTTTGGATTAAATTGAGCCTCCGTTTGGGAAGTGGGTTAACTTTTTAACTTTTTGACTTTTTTAGCTATTTTAGCCTGAGCTAAAAAGTTTGGTTTGAGAAGGACTTTTTGACTTTTTGACTTTTTTGACTTTTTTTTTGTGAGAGAAGAGTGTAATAATTATGAGTTGGATGTGATATTTTGTTTATTATAACTAAAATAACTTATTTTATTTTTTGTAACTAAAATAATAAAAAAAACCTGAAAACCTTCTTCCCAAACGGTGCGTGCGAGCGCGAGGACAATATAATGGTCTTCCAATAACATATAATAATACGAAATTAGCCTGACGTTACAACCTTTTTACATGTGTGACTGACCAACCTTTTTTGATTTTTTAGTTTTAGATTTCGGTTTTAACGCAGCCTGACCACCAATAATTCATATTCAATTGCATGTTTGTCTATCTGTTTTGATTTTTGTCTTTTAAAATATGGTAAATTATATTTATTTTTTTATGAGACTTGAAAAAATATAATAAATTTTATAATTTTCATATAATTATATTATATTTTTAATTCATAGAATAATCATTCTTTTTTATTCAATAATTTATTAGTTATATACACGAGAAAAATAATATTATTATTTACATTATACTATAATGTGTATATGTTTTTGTTTGTTGTTGTATTTTTATACTATTTATACTAATTTTGATTTATTTAATTTTACTAAAAGGGAGATAAATATAATTGTGTTAAAGTTATAAAGTATACTATATTTTATTTAAACTCAATAGATGTTAGTGTAAACCCTTTAAAAAATGAAAACACACAACTCAAAAAATTATTTAAAAAAAAAAATTATTCAAAAAGCGATAGTATATTATTTAGATTCAAATATGTTATGGTGTAGACCACATTAAATTAATTTGGATAAATTATAAAAACACCTTTTGAGATTTGTTTAAAATACGAATTGTCTTCTATAGTTTAAAGAATTACAAATATATCCTTATCAAAAAAATTTATTTAACAGAATAAACTGAAAAATTAAAATTTCTAATTACTCTCCTATATAATAATAAACATACCTGAATTATTAATTGAAATAAATTTATGAAATTATTAAAAATTATTATTTGACTTGATGATTTATTAATAAAATGAACTATTTGTAATAAAATTAAAAATTTCAAAAGGTAAGATGTAATTTATACGACCATAGAGGATAATTCATATTTTAAACAAGTCTCTGAATATATATTTATAATTTACTCAATTAATTTTGGTTTATCATAGAGTTGTTGAGCATAATATGCAGATTACGGCAAGGAATCCTCTGAATCAGGATCCTCTCGTTAATATCACTCCTTACCTTTTTACTTGCTAGGCCAGTGGACTCATTTTTGGACTCAATTTCGATGATCTGAACTATTCATATTTTAAAATTTATTGAGTATATCATATCTGTAAAAAAATCAAGTTGATCAAATATCAAAAATCATATATTTAAAAAATTGTTTATTATATTTTTTAAAAAAATAATTTTTAGTTCGATCTGAACACACGTAAAAGAATTGAATCAACTATTGAAATTTACTTTTTTTGACAATTATGACTAAAGAATGCATTGGAGCAAATTTAACAGAAAATTCTAACCAAAAAAGGTGCATTGCGACAGGGATATCCGGGGACGGGATCCCACCTAATATCATAGACTGGATTAACAAATCCCAATTTTTCTATGTATTAATTTGATTTCGTTTTGGCAGTTTTAAAGTTGGCTTTTGTAAGGGTTAGGAACGTGGGAGTCACATGTAGGGGTGTGTATAATACCGCTGAAATCGTCAAAACCATCAAAATCGCACTAAACCGCACCGTCAAGGCAAATTCGTTATTATTTGCCAATCGAACCGCCGGTTTTTGGTATGAAAAATGACAAATTCTAGTGACACTTTTATCAATCTGCCGGTTTCTATTTTTCTTCCAAACCGTACCGACCCTCACCGCTATTAAATCATGTTTTATAAGATTCTAAAAATTCTTTTTTATTTAAGTTTGCTTGTTGTTCTATACCTTAGAATATAGTATTACATTACTGCTTGAGGGGAATTCAATGTCAGTAATCCAAAATAAAGTTGGATTCCAATTCACTTTTCAATCTTTTTTTTTTTTTTCTAACCATGTTGCAAACTTGCATCAGCTCACTTTTCAATCTAAATACTTTTCAACAGTAAACATTTTCAATATATTGTAAATCTTGAATAATATTAATTTTATGTATTGTATTTGATCATTGTAGCTTCCACAGATGTTTGTAATGAACTGATGGCATAGTCGTTGATATTATCATGTTGTTGCTACACTTGCTGCATCAGAAGAAAGCTTCACAAGATGCTTAACATCACGGTATCTCTCGTCTTTTTTTTACTCTTTGATTTAAGTTTTGTAATTTGAACTATATTTTTCATAAACCGCCAATCCGCCCGAACCGCCAAGGCAAATCCGTCATTATTTACCAACCGAACCGCCGGTTTTTGATAAGGAAAATGACAAATTCTAGTGACACTTTTATCAATCCGCCACCCGCCATACGGTTTCTATTTTTCTTTCAAACCGCACCGACCCGCACCGCGCACACCCCTAGTCATATGAGAATGTTTGAATAAACACCTAAAAAAATTTATTATATAGTTGGCAAATATTGAAGGAGTAATACTATATCTACTTAAAAACTTAATAATAATATTATTAAAAATATATATGTTCAAAGATCATTAGATATTTAAATGTTATTATTTTTTAGACAACCAATCGTATTTAGCCTCTTATACTTTTATTAAAAATTTTAATAAAATTATTAATATGTTTAGAATTATTCATATTGAATTATGTGTATCAATCCACCATAAACATAAATACCAACGAAGTAGGAAAAAATAAAATAAAAAACACATGGACCAAGTGATTTGAAGTTGGCTGTTCTAATGATCACAACAATTCTTAAAAGCAACAATAACAGGACAGTATTAAGGGGAAAAAACTGACAAATACACTTAAATTTGTCATAATTAAACACACCAAAGCATTGATTGTGGTCACTAATACTCATTAGTAGAATTAAATCAGTGATGAGTTTCTTGTACTATGTGAACTACACCAATTCAGTTGGCCACCTTAAGCTCGTATAAACATTTATTTTGTTGATTTAGTTAAAAAGATCATTCGTACAAAAAAAAATTAAATCACTCAATTAGATGACATATATTACGGAAAAAATTATTCATACAAAAAAGAATAACATATTATTTTGAAAATTGCCCGTCAATTTTTCTAAAAAAATATAATTCAATCATATGATTACTGATATCTAATTAACTTTATTTTTTATCTAAATAGTCATCTCTAACAAGATCTATAAAATAAACAGTTAAGATCAGGGTTGGCGTGAGACCACCCTGGGCCGAATAGATTCCAAATTGGTGATACTCGTGTGGAGAGCTATGATGATGATCAGAGGGTCCACATTGATGGTTAGGAAGACCCCACAATGGGTGTATGTATGTGAAAATTTAATGATATCCAAACAGACCTAATGTGGAAAAGATAAAGAAAAACAGAGGAGTTGGTTTTATAATTAAAAAGTGGAATAAAAAAAAAAAGCTGGGGTAGAGAGTCCAACCAGAAATACATACCCAAAAAAATAAAAAATAAAAAAAAATAAGTCCAAACAGAAAAGGAAAGAGAACATGGGGGAGGGAAGAGAACACAAAAAGGACAAGCAGAGTAGAAAAGAGAGATGGATGGAAGAAAAGGACCAATTTTGATTGGAGAATGGAAGGAGGGTTTATTTTATTTTTTTTGGGTGCTCCGGAAAGGATTTATTAAAGCAAAGACAGGGAGGACCAACTCAAGTGCACCTTGTCACGCAGCTGTCATTCGATTATACAAATCCAGCTAGACCTCTTTTTGTTTTTAATACTTCCTCCGTCCATTTTATTGGTTTACCTTTTAATTTTAAATCCAGCTAAACGTTTTTGTTTCAAAACTACTCTTTATATATCATTATAAACATTATTTAAAATTTAAAAGACCCTGTTTGGTAGAATTTATTTTCAGTTTATTTTAACTTTTAATTTAATTTAAGTTATTTTGGTGTATTTAGTTCAGCTTAATAATACAGATTATAATTTTTTCTAAGTCAAAAATCAACTTTTTCTTTGAGTGAGATTAGAGAAGTTTTTCCAAACAGCTTAAGCGTGCAGCTGCCATTTGAAGGGCAAAATGACTTAAATTCCCCTCACAATTTCAAGTTATGACAAGTGTGCCATTACTAAAATAAATTTTATATTGATTAATACTAATTAATAATTTTAGTATTAATTGATTACAAAAAGCCATTAATTGCTACTAATTAATTTATAATGAAATAATTTTATACTAATTGATTTATAATGAAAAAATGAAAATAATAATTTATAATGAAAAAATGAAAACAATAATTTATAATGAACAAATGAAAATAAGCCATAATTGAAACTAGTTAATTTATAATAAAAAAATGAAAATAATATTTATAATGAAAATAAACCATTAATTGACACTAATTAATTTATAATGAAATAATTTTATACTAATTGATTTATAATGAAAAAGTGAAAATAATAATTTATAATGAAAAAATGAAAATAATAAATTATAATGAAAAAATGAAATAAGCCATTAATTGACACTAATTAATTTATAATGAAAAAATGAAATAATTTTATACTAATTAATTTATAATGAAGAAATGAAAATAATAATTTTTGTAACACTAATTATATTAACCTTTTATTAATGAAATAATTTTTTTAAAATTAAAACTGAAAAAAAATGACAAAATAATCATTTTTATATCATATAAGGGCAAAAAGGACAATTACACAGCAAAAGTTATTTTACATCTTATCAACCAAATACTATTCTGCTACTTAAATCTATAATCTCACAGTTACACCAAACAGATTAACAGCTTATGTTCAAAGTTATAAGTTATAATTTGTTAAGTTATAATCTATAATCAATTTTTCACAGCTCTACCAAACGGGGCCATAGAATGACAATAAAAAAAATTTAAAATTTGAATCAAAATATAATGATTGTATGTCTCCATATTAGGTTGAATTTTCTGTAATGGACAAATAAATTGAGACGGAAAAAATATTCTTTTATCACCTTAATTTTAATTTCGATCAATTAAGATTAATTAAATTAGCCTTGTTGGAACCTATTTTCTTACAAAAGTTAAAAATGTGAGATATTAATTACTTGTCCATTTCGTGCAGTTTCTTAGTTTAAAATGATTAATTAAAAAGTAAAATTTTAAATATTTTTTCTAAATGTTTTAATATTTTATTACCTTAGTTTGTATATTATTATTTAACCCATAACTTTCAAGATAGAAGTTATAACAAAAAATTTAGTACAAGTTTTTTTTTTTTTTTTTTTTAAAAAGAAGGAAGAAAAGAGAAGTTGTAGACAGCCCTTAAGTTGTATCAAATAAGTCATATTATTACATACAATTGATCAAGACCAAATTTAATAATATTTAATTTCAAGCTAACAGATAGTTTCAGAAACAAATTGAAAATTATAAATCACGTTAAGGGAGTTAATTTTATATTTCACAAGTACCTAATAAAAATAAGTATCATCACAATCCTAAATTATTTTACTAATCAATATTGTCCCGCTTATAAAACTTTTTAATTCATTATTAACTAGCAACAAACCCATGCTATGCACAAAGTAAAATTTTTGAATTTTTTTAAATGTGAAATGTTATAAAATAAAAATAATTTATCATATATATTTGAACTCTAAAAAGTAATTTCTAATAAAACAAAAATAATTCAATAATTTTAAACTAACTATTAAAATTAAATTATAAAAAGATTATCAAATTTTATTAAGGACTATTATATCCCATATTGGTTATGTGAATTATCTACTAAAGTATATCGACCATGCTACGTAGCTCGAAAGCTACGTAGCTCGAAAGGCTCGAATTTTTTTTTTTTTTTTTTTCAGACGCAGAGGAGAGGAGAGGAGAGGAGGAAGGAGGGGAGAGGAGAGGAGAGGAGAGGAGGAGGGAGGAGGGAACTGGAGGGGGCCTAAAAAACGGAGGGGGAGGGGAGGAAGTGGAGGAGGAGGGGGCGGAGGCGGCGGAGGCGACGCGATCGGGGCAGAGGCGACGCGATCGGGGCAGAGCCGACGAGGGGCGGAGGCGACGCGATCGGGGCAGAGCTGCGAGCTGCGACGGGCCGGCGGACGGCCGGAGGCGAGCTGCGACGACCTCCTCTTCCTCTTCCCTCTCTTCTCTTTCTCTCCCTCTCCCTCTTCTCCCTCGTCCTTTGCAACGAAAATGGCAGAAAAAGAAGAAAAAAAAAAAAATCAAAACCCCAAAACGACGTCGTTTTGGGGTTTTGAGCCACATTCGAGCCTCTAGTTTCGAGCACTCAAACATTTTCCAAAGTATATTTACTAAAGTATATTTGGTCAATATTGATTATGTGTCAACCCAACGCCTACACAATATTGACTAGCGTAGCTATCCTAAACTTGACCCTAATTTTTTTTTATAAAAATTTCAAGTCCGCTCATCTAATCTATTATGCATAGGTGTCATTTGGGAAGTGGGTTGACGTGTTGACTTTTTAATTTTTTATGATTATTTTAGCTTGTGTTAAAAGGTTTTTTGACTTTTTAACTTTTTTGATTTTTTTTTTTTTTGAGAAAAGATTGTAATGATTATGGGTTAGATGTGATATTTTGTTTTTTCTAGCTAAAATAGCCTATTTTGTCTTTTGTAACTAAAATAGTCAAAAAAGCCCCAAATAGCTCTTTCCAAACGGAGACTAGACCATTATTATTATTAGGGGTGTGTACGGTGCGGTTTGGGGACAGTTTGAGTGGTTTTGACAAGATAATCAAATGACGGATTGACGGATTGCAATTTGAGTGGTTTTGGACAGATTGGCAAATTGAAAAATATTCTAACAAATTATCAAACTTTTGCATAATATATAATATTAATTTGTATAATATTTTTCATATATATAACACAAGCTAATTTTACATAATATTTTTAATATATATAACTACTGATTTGTACTCACATATTAAATCTCTTTCACACACATTTTTACTTTAACATTTCATTATAAGTTAAAAAAATGTATGTATTAATTATAACAGAGCGGAACAATTTCAAACGCGGATTATAAATTTTAAAATTTAAACAGTGGTTAGTGGATACGGCGGTGCGGATTGATATAAATCGGTAAGGTTTTAAGCAGATTAGATAGCATTTTGCACAACCCTAATAATTATTATTATTATTGTTGTTGTTGTTGTTGTTGTTGTTGTTTTGGGGGTGTCTTGGAGTACTTTTAAATGAATTTGCCATTTTTAATAATAATTTCAATTTGGACCATTAGCAAAATTCAATTGAAAATAATTTTTGCCCTTTTAACAAATGTTTGCGTTTAAGCTCTAAAAAAAACACACACAGACATATATATATATATGTTATTGTTCATTTTTTTTTTTTTTACCACTGTTTTGAAAAAAAAATGTAAATAGGGAAAATGTTAAAAATAAATTATTTCAAAAAATATTGTTTAGTTCAAAACCACAAAATTTAGAAAAAGAAAATTTTGATTAAAGAAAACTAAAATGAACCAAAATAATAATTTTGTAACAATTAAAAGAACTAATGTTAAGATAATCAGTAATTCTGTATTTGCTAAATTCATGCACGTGATTTATTTATTTTGTAAAGTATAACTAAGTTAATGAATAAGTATAATTTAATTTGGCTATAGAAAAAAAGAAAAGAAAAGAAAAAGTGACAAAGTCATAATATTTTGAAACTCAAAGACATTTTTTGAGTTTTTTATTTTTCATTTTTTTTTATCTCTAGTAAATTTTTTTTTTCATGTTTCACTGATTTTTTTATTTTTATTATATATATATACTTAATTTAAATGCACTTAAAAAGTAAAATTTGTGAAAGATATTATAAAAAAAAATCACTAAAAATGAAAAGGTCAAAAATAAAACAAAAAAATGCACATTTTTGGTAGTGTTTTTTCTTTAGTAATTTTTTGAAAATTTTCTTTCATAAATATCTTAATTTGTAGATGTATTTGATTGAAATATTAAAAATAAAATGAATTTATTGAAGATAAAAAAAAACAAAACAAAAACCCAAAAACAATTTTAAGAAATTAAACAAAACAAATCTGATAAGTATATTTTTAATAAAAATAAATAAATAATTATTAATAATTTTTGTTCCATATGTTTCCTTCTATGTAAGAATTTAAAATACAATTTTTAAAATCTTTCTATATTAGTCTTTCCATATTGTTTTTCTTAAATCATGTTACCACAATTGTAATGTAATATTATTTGAAAATAAGTATTTTTTTGCATTATTTTCAAATAATTCTTAATTTGGAAAATAAAACCCTACCCCTAAATCTTTCCAAAATTTAAAGTACAATTTTGAAAATCTTTTCGTATTAGTCTTTGGAGGCAATATAATTAAAGAAAATTTGTAAAGTCATTATTAATGAATTAACTTAATTTAATTTTAATTTTATTTTCAAATTGACTTTTGTAGGTATAGAGTTTCCTTTTCCAAATTAAGAAAATAAATTAGAAAATAACATTAATTTTAACTAAACTTTAATTTTTCTGGTAACATAGTTTAAAAGTGTTACGGCAATCTATTGCATAAATTAATATTTTAAGCGATAAACAAGTATTTATATGTGTGCAAAAAATGTTAAATTGGAGAAAAACGAAAAAAAAAAAAGAGAAAGAATTTGCAGCTGTATTAGTCAATAAAAATGTTAAATAATCTCTTGTTTTGAACTTTTGTAAGAGACAGGTTTGGACAAATAAGAAAAAAATTTCTTTTAACTCTGGTTTTGGAAAAACATAAATTATGAAATAATTAGTATTTTTATAATTATTACATTAATGTATTAGTCAATAATTTTAAAATTACTTTTTAATTCAAAAATTTAATTAAAATTTTGAAACTCTCACAAATCACTTTATTATAATAAATAGTATATACTAAAAAAATACTATGAATAATGATCGTACTACTGAACAATTACTCTTTTGAGACACACAACTCCTATTACAGCAAAAAAAGAGTTTGCAGCTGTCGGATCTCTCTCTCTCTCTCTTCTCCCCTCCTCTTCTCTCTCTCTCTCTCTCTCTCTCCTCCCACCAGCTCTTAGTTTTTCCCTTCCTCTTCTAGTTAAACACAAACTCCTACTCCAAACAACCCATGAAACATTAACAACACAACAAACAACAAAAACATCTCTCTCTCTCTCTCTCTCTCTCTCTCTCTCTCTCTCGGTAACTAGCTATATTTTGTGTAGTATTGAGAGAAAGAACCAAAACTTCTATTATCAACAATATATTTGATGTACATCAAGAGTTGATGCACAAGAAGAAGATCCCAATTGTTGGTTTGATGATTTAGATGCCATGGCATATCAGCATTATCGATCGCCGTTCGGCGACACGACTTTCACCAAAGTGTTCGTCGGAGGACTGGCTTGGGAAACGCCGACAGACGTAATGCGCAGTTATTTTGAGCAGTTCGGAGGAGAAATTCTTGAAGCTGTCATCATCGCCGATAAGAACACCGGAAAGTCTAAAGGATACGGATTTGTAAGTCAAAACCTTTTAATAATTTGATTTTTCTGTACTATCTAATTAATTGTGATGGTAATATATCTATTAATTGATATACTAATTTATATATCAACAATAATCATAATATTATTATTTTAAAATTATCATATTATCTATTATATAAATTATAAAAATTTTAAAATTTTAAAATTATGACCCGACTCATCATATATATATATATATATACCAATTAATGTATATGGTATTATCCAATCAATTATGTTTCCTGTTTGTTTTGTTGGATGGACCGTTAGTTTTGGGATTAGTGTTGGGGTTGTTTCCAATTCGATACGGTTATGTTGGCCCATTTGTGAGCCCACCACATATATGATCTGATTTAAATAGTTTATTTTGTAAGTTTTTTAAACATACTATTCATAAAAAAAATTAGCCAAACAATATCGTATTATATTTATCTTAAAAAATATGTTGTCTATTTATTTGAATATAAATTAGTATTTTGGCTTTAATTTTTTGAATTTAATTATTTGAAAATTAAGTTTTTCATTTTTCATTTTTTTAAAATTTTATTTTTAGTGAATATTTTTAGAATTTAAACAATTTTTTTATTTTTTTAGATAAACGTTACTTAAATGTATATAAATAGAAAAATATTTATGAAAAATTATTTTAAAAATTAGTAAATACATAAAAATACGAAAAATATACTGAATTTTCATATTTTTTAAATATTTTTGATATTTAGTGAATTTTAATTTTTTTTCCACAAACATTATACTTTTTAAGTGTATTCATGTTATGTGTGTCTAAAAATTAAAAAAATTGTTTAAAATATTAAAAATATTTAGTGAAAACAAAAAAATATGGAAAACGAGAAAGTATAATTTTCTGAAAAGTGAATTATTGAAATAGAAACCAAACTGAGTGAATGTGATTCGATTATGTAACTATAATTATTTAGTTAATTTGAGTGGAGGACCCCGGAAGATAAAAAAATTCACAAAGATAGCACCCTTGAGTTGGATTTACCAATTGGAGTGAACAGTATTGGGATTATGGGAGAAATTGTATGATAGGTCTCAAGCGCACCACACCATCACAGTCGTATAGTGTGCCCAACTATGAAGTATGAGTATGTGTACGGATACGAATATCTGTACTGATATGATATGAGTATGTTGATATGGTAAAATTAAAATAAATAAATAAATAAAAGGTATGATTACGTCTTGGTACGCTTGTAAAAAAATATTTATTTTTAATTTAGAGTAATGTAAAAATTAATTAAATAGTTTAATTTGTTAAGGTCTAACCTACAATTAATATTTAATGTCAAAAGTAAAAATATAAATCAAAATTAAATGTCAATATATTAAATAACTTACAAATTATAGTTTAGAATTATGCTAAGCATAAAACGAAAAATAAAAAAAGAAATCTAGTGAGAGGAGTTTTATTTTTGTTGTAGAAGAAAATATTATTTCAACTGAGGTATGGTACGACTTGGATATATACTAGATACGTCTGGGTACGTCAAAAATTGAGAAGAAAAATTTTGAATACGTGTTTCGTGTACCTGGTTTATATGCAGAAGTACCATACAAGGTATCATACGCGGGTAAATATTCAGTACAAGTACGAGATGTTTTTCGAAGTATCCACACTTCACAGGTGTCCAACTAATGAAGTTTTAAAAAATGTGGTAATTATTTGTAAAATTTCTAAAATTACTTCATGTGTATGTATTGTTTCTATTGGCTGGATACACTGCTCATGTGGAACTCCAGACCTATGGTAATACTTCTCAGATTGAGGGGTCGTATGAAAACAGGTTTAAAAAAAAAAAAAAAAAAAAAAAAAAAAAAAAAAAAAAAACACCCTAAAAAGGGGGGCCAAAAAAAAAAAAAAGCTAAAAAATATAAGAAGTTGTAAAAAAAGTTAAAAATTCTTTCTCCTTCTTCGTATCTTTTGTATTTTTTTTGTTTTAAAAAGTCAAAGAGTTATTTCTAAATTTCAATATTTTTCAAGTCACATTTTAATTAAAAGGTTATTAAAAAAGTCAGTTTCCAAACAAACCTATGTATCTCATAATAAGAGGAGATTAATAGAATTATGTTTATTTAAAATTACTAGTAGAGATGAACTATATAATGTAATGACTATAATTTAAGAATGTTTTAATCTTTTAACCCTTAATCGAACCCTCTTGCATTTTGTATCCCGTGCATTGAGATAGACAAGATTGTCAAATGAGAAATTCACTTTGGTATCCAACATGCATAAGATTTAGGATTAATCCGAACACACAGTACAATCCCAACACAACACAACCAAGTTTTTGGAGGCCTAAATTTGTCAATGAACAGGTGACTTTCGGTGATGCGGAATCGGCAAGGAGGGCTTGTGCTGAACCAAACCCTGTCATTGATGGGAGAAGAGCAAACTGTAATATCGCTTCACTAGGGCGGCCTCGACCATCACTGCCACGAGGTAGATATATATAGTTGAATGCATTATTATATCTATGCTCATTTTTTTTCCCTTGATTTTTTACCTATCATATAGTTTGGTACTTATGTGATTTGCATTATTTGTATATTAATGAGGAACATTAATTTTTGTTTTTTTTGTTAATGTAGGTAGAAATCAAGGTGGTAGTAATCCTTATCATGGAGGTGCAGTGGCACAGGGTACATCATCATCATCATCATCATCCTACCGAGCACCGCCACCGCCACCATTACCTCCACCACCTCCTCCTCCTGTCATGTATCCACCTTATGGGTAAGTTGCTGTTTTTTTTTGCCATGTGTTAAGTGTCAGTAACCAAAATAAATAAATATAAATTTCATTTAAAAAATATACATTCACTCAATAAATATTATATATAGGGGTCGATTAAATCTGATAATAGTAGAATTCAGTGATAGGCAATGGGCAAGCATAGAATTGACAGAAGACAGCTTAGATACTGCATTATTTCTCATAATTAAATATTTTGTTGAGGGCAGTTGGTTTGGCGTGGCGGGTCAATTAATGTACAATAGATGAGTTGGCCATTAGAGTGATATGTGTAAGGCTTTGTTTATCAGCATGCATGCTTGATCACAATGAATTCTCACAGAGATTGGTCCAAAATTATTGATATTATACTGACAAAAAGTTGGGTTTGAAATTTCTATTAGACCAGTGCAAATTTAAAATAATATGACATGATAATAAAAATAAATGAGTTGAGATAATATTAAAAAAAGAAAATTATAGTTTTCATGGCCTGATCTCTCTCTAGTCACAATCTATTACCTATTTTCCCAATCAGACCTCGTTTGGCAACAGACTAGTTTAGCCAAAAAGTTAAAAAAATTATTAAAAAAGTCAAAAAACCAACAACTCATACCAAAAAGTCAAAGATTTTCTTTTCTATCTACTTTTTGTACATTTTTTCGTAAAAAGTCAAAAATTCATCCTAAACATACTAATTTTTTTAGTTTATATTTTAACCAAATAATTAAAAAATTACTAAATTAGCCTGTCCCCAAACGAGCTCTCAATCTCTCTCCCTCTCTCTCTCTCAAAATTTAAATGAAAGTTGCACCAACTGTTACTTTATGTACATAGTCAAACTAGGTACATTTGTCTCAAAGAATGGGGTCCCCGTACTAATGAGTGTAAATGTACAGTTCATTTGTACATGGATACCACGGTGGTCCTGGGTGACAGAGAGATATAAATTTTATAGATAAATTATAAATACATCTCTTGAGATTTGTTTAAAATATCAATTGTCTCTTGTGGTTTAAAAAATTAGAAATACTTCTCTGTCAGAATTTTTTATTTAATAGAATTAATTGACAAAATGAAATTTCTAATTGTTAACCTATACAATAATAAAATTATCTAAATTATTAATTGAAATAAAATTTTAACATTATTAAAAACTGTTAATTAACTTAATGATTTATTAATAAAAGGACCTATTTGTAATGAAATTAGAAACCTCAGGGGAATATGTAAATTCTAAAATCATAAGATAATTTGTAATTTAAGTAAATATCAGGAAATGTGTTTGTAATTATCCTAATTTTATTAGAAAAAAAAAATTGACACAATTTAAATATTAGAGATAAAATTAAAATATTTTTATACATTAGAGACTAAAATAATACAAGATTCATATTTTGAGAATAAAAAATATAATTAATTCTAAAATTTATATAAAATGATGTGCCAAATTAACATTCATTTATTTTAAATTAAAAGACTTATAAAAAATTTTATATTTTTTTTTATACAAATTTTATTTGCCAATCGCTTATTCCTTAAATAAAATGTACCCATACCAATGGTGGAAAAAGCGAGTGCAATAATAGCTTGGAAAAAGCGAGTGCAATAATAGCTTGGAAAAAGCGAGTGCAATAAGTGACCAGTCCAAGCAACATCCTGAACTTGGCACATGATCTTCCACTCAGGTCTATACATGCTCAATTTCAACATGGGGTTGGGGTTGGGGTTGGGGTTGGTGTTATTTCTTAGCAAAATGCTTCGTAGCTTAAAATATTTGATGCTCAAGTAGGTACAATAGATGAGTTGGCCATTTGAGTGAGTCTTAAAATTTCAAACTACCTAGTGGGGTTATATTTTTTATAAGCACAATACTGTCTTGTAGGTTTTTTGAGATGTATTTTAAATTTATTTTACTAATAATTTGAGTAGTTTATAGTATAGGGTTTATTGAGTAAATTATTTATAAAAAAATTTAAATTAATTAGACGTATGTAACACACAACAAAAACACATTTATGTTTAGGAAAAATAAACAGTTAACATGATTTTAATAATTTTTTAGGGTTATTATTCAACTTGATCTTGTGGTTATACTTATCTGATTAAATTAATTTTTTATACGAATGATATATTCAACGAATCTTGTAATATAAACAGCTTAAATCATCAAAATATGGTTTGAATAAATCTTATGGGATGTGACAATATACTTATCAGATTAAATTAATTTTTTATATAAATGATATACTCAATAAATTTTGTAATATGAACAACTTAAATCATCAAAATATGATCCGAATAAACCTCAGGGACTACACCAACCCCAAATTCCTTGAATTATTTGCTTTGATGTTTATTTATTATTTATTCATAAATATTCAAGTCGAGTACCCACCATAACTAACCGTATGGTTGGTGTTAGTTGCTTCAGATGTAGTAGGACCCCAATTGTTGTTTGTTCGGCGCAAGCATGATTCTCTATTTTTATTTATTATTATTATTTTTTAAAACATTAAATCCCATTTAAAGTAAATATCCAGTAAAAGAAAAAGGATTATATTGTAGGTGATCAAAAAAAAAAAAAAAAAAAAAATTGACAAACATGGTAGACTAATTTCTTTTCAAGGGCAGATTAATTTAGATACTAATAGTTCATCTTCACTCTAATTATAACTTGTTTTGCTAAACAATTTTAATCGATCCTACATTTGCAGGTACGCAGCTTACTCACCAGATTATGGGTACCCTCAAGTAAGTGTCATAAATATATAAATATTTATATTGTATTTAGTTGAGAGATTTAAGAATGGATTTGGATAAGAAAATGAAAAGAGTAAGTGAGATATTTACATAATTTCACACACTTTTTCCTTTTTAAATCTCTCTCTAAATTTTTCAACTAAATACAACGTTAATAAATATATTTTGAGTGTTATTCATGTCATCATGTGATCCAAACGTGCCCAACTCGAATGAGACTTGAGCTCAGCCTGAGCCTAAGGTTTGAAGTCCCGATATGTTGATCCATCAAAAATTATGAGAAAATAAGAGAAAATTCTAAAATTCGAAAAATAGGCTTTGAATCACATCTGTTTGGCTAAACCCTCTGGTTGGGTTGCAAGTTCAGTTGACCCGTGATGACCTGCAAGTCCAATTGATATGTGAGAGACTTGACCCGCATATTGGCACGACCCACTACTCCGTTAGGTAGAACTTGGGCTTAAGATTTTGACATGTGGTTGAGCAGAGCCAACCCCACCCTAGGTTTATACATGACTTCAAAATTTTAATTTAGGGTAAATTATGCAAATGATCTCTGTAATTTACACGATATATCAATTTGATTCTTATTATTTTAATTTGTTCGATTTTGTCCTTTAATTTAACGGATTGTGTCATATTGGTCCAATAAAGAATGACCATTAAATTTGGTAGATGGAAAATTCTCATATGCTCAAACGATGTGTCAATTTGGTCCTTATTGTTTTAATTTGCTCGATTTTGATAGAGACCAAATTAACAAATAGTGCAAATCACAGGGACCAAATTAACATATCGTTTGAATTTCTGTTCACCAAACGTAACTGTTGTTATTTATTGAACCAATATGACACAATCCGTTAAATTAAGGAACAAAATCGAACAAATTAAAATAACAGAGACTAAATTGACATGTCGTGTAAATTACAGAAACCATTGCATAATTTGCCCTTTAATTTAACCATATTTTTCAAAAAATATAATATTTTTTCCAATACAACCTTTTTAAATTCATATCATATGTTTATGTAACTGGGCAGAGTTTGTATAACCCACAACTTCAGCAAGCACAATATTACCATCAACTTTATGGAGGGTCATCATCAACTATGGGCTCTCCATACTTCTATGGATATTCCATGCAAGCTTCAAGGGGACCATTTCCTACGCCCCAGGCACAACGTATCCAAGGACCATCTTACCTTCACTATCCTACGCAGATGGAGGGGTCCTTCTCTCCCTATCCATCCCCCCCTCCTCTTCTACCCTTGCAACCACAACCACCACCAACAACAATAAGGCATCCCCATCCTTCTTCCACTGGTAAGTCCTAACCATCCCTCCCATTCATATAAAGTAATGTTATAATAATAATAATAATATTCATAATTCTTGTAATTTATCTTTTGTATCAATCTAGTTATTGTAATCATATTATGTCTAATTGATAAATAATCTTTAGAAATCAGACTCAAATAAGGGATAAAATAATCTATTTTCTCTATTCAAAGTGATTGAGAGTTTTATATCTTATTTAAAATGATTCAAACCTCTTTTAAATAAACTATTTTATATGTGATTTGTATATAATTTTTTAATAAATCAATTAGATTAAATTGATACAGTATAAATAATTATAAACAAAATTAATATAATTAAAATTATAATAATCAAATTATAAAGACAACAAATATAATTTACCCATAAAAAATGAAGCGTATATATTAGATCCATTCAAATATAATAATATCATACTTTTAAGTCAACACCTCATTTTTTTAACAATATTTTGAATTATTTTTTCTTTTGATTTTTTCTTTTTCTTTCGTATATTACATGACTAGACATATGTGTCAACTACATTCACAAATTTGAGTGAGGAGGCATGTGTGACTATTTATATGTACTGATCATATTAATTACTACATTGAGATTGAGATGATATTAGCACAGTCCTCTATGTATGACATGTACTGATCATATGACATGCACCGTGGGTGGGGGTACACATGGGCAGGCACTAACATGTGACATTAACTGTCCAATTTGTGGTGAGAGACGAATCACAGTAGTAAATTTATAATTTTAAATAACGGTATCAGTATTTAGAAAATGATTATTTTAATTATTTTTAAATTTTTATTAAAAATAATAATAATAATAATAATAACAACAATGATTCATCCCCCTTTTCCCATCACCTCCTTTGACCCCCTCTCTCTCTCATTGGTTACTTTTTCTTTTTCTTTTTCTTTTTTTTCCTGCTCCTCCAATCACTCCCTGACACATGACCAAGGGGGTGAGGGGGTGACCCCCAAAAAGGGTCTCAAGTATTATTCTAATAATAATTTATAATGATTTTTTAATTAAATGATATTTAAAATCCGGTCAAATGAAAATATCATGGCAGACGGGAAAAGTGTAAACTAACGGTGACCGCATCTGCATGCACGTGAATTCAGTCCAGTAGCCATTGGGACAGGCCCACAATCCAATATTTGATACTCGGTTTAACAAAAATGGTTTTTTTTATAAAACTTAAAAATTTTTTTTGTCAAAAATCAAAAAATAATTTAAATAAGATAAAATATCATATTTAAATCATAATTATTTTACCTTTTATCTTACAAAAATTAAAAAAATCAAAAAGTTTTTGCGAACCGAACTTTTTAATCCTAAACTAAAATAATCTCCACTCTAAAGAGTCAACTAAAAAGATTTTTGCCAAATCACAACAAAATTTATAATCCCATCACATCTCCTAATTGAGGCCTCCAATTTCATGTCAATGACCTGGTTAAGTCCCGCGTGAAACGGTTTTACACTCTTCTATCTCATCTTTAGCGCTCTCTAATTTCACATTCTTAGAGATAGAATTGAGGAGACAAAATTAAGAAAATGAATCATTTTTCATGTGTACAGTGATTCATTTAGATGTTGCTCAAATATCATATAAAATTTAAATTTATATCATATTTTATAATTTTAACTTAAAATTCTTGAAATATGACCCTTAAATTTTCATCAATGACATAAATTATTTCATGTCAACCACGTAATACCCAACTCTTTCCATATTATTAGGGTAAAATTCAGGGATCAAGATCTCTAATATTTATATTCACAAAAAAAAAAAACAGAGAAAAAGAAAGGTATAAAAATTATAAATTACAGGTACATAAAATAATATAAAGTTGATGTGATTTCCCCAAAATTAGAGTTACGTTTGTGGTCGCTATAATTCTATTTTATGATAAAAGGTACAAGTGATTACTGTCCCCGTAACAAAATGTATAATGAATTAGGATAACAAATCACAAGCACAAAAATATCTTTATTCCAAATTCTGGTTGGGTGTCAACCACCCAAACCTCCAAAGAGAATCCATAATTTAGGTAATTAGTGCCTAATACTTATTAAGGTCAAGTTTGGGAAGACTAAATAAGTGCATTTTTGACTTTTTATGAAATATGGGTTGGATTTGAATTGGGTTTGAAGTGATATGTTAGAGAGGTGATGTGACTTAAATAAGATGATGTGACTTAAATAGGATAGTGACTTTTTGACTTTTTGAATTTTTTTAAAGATGCCAAACTTGACCTAAGATTCAGACTACTACAATAGCGGGTCACTAGCTTGGTAACCCATCCAACCCGCCCATCCCAATCTCTACTTTCAGAGCTTGAGATTTTATACTCTAGTCCATATAGAATTTATATAATTCTTTCTATGTGTACAGTAAATGAATAAAATTGGGATGAATTTTTTGACACATTTATTAAATGAGCCAAATTTAGAAATATGGCTTGAAGCCTAACCTGATTTGATTATCATTATATAAATTCTATGTGTTATATATATATATATGTATACGTATTAGTGTGTATGGTACATTATAAAAAAATGACCAAAATACCCCCACTCAAATTAAGAAATTTACCCTCAAGTTGTAAATATAGAGGGTAGTCTTGTAATTTCACAGCATGCATTTTATGGTCTTCCCAAATGATAATCTGGCATTTTTTGCTGTTGTGGGCTGCGTTTTTCGAGCTGCTGAACGCAACTTTTTGCTGTGTTCTCAAAAGAGCACAAAAGCTAAAACACTTTCAATGCTCTTAGGAGTTGATAGAGTCCTCCTTTTATATCGTCTTTCCTCTAGCTAAGTTAACTAATTGAGAGGTAAGAAAGTTCAGGTTTTCTTCCACTCTATGCAATTGAGTGAATGAGTTCAAGGCTTCTAAAGGACAGTTTTCAAGTTTTTATTTTATTCTCTCTCAATATAAATTATGTATGTTAGTTTAAAGTATTCTGTGAAGTGTAATGCTATATAAATATAAATTTGATTCTTTTATCTGTTTTCTTTTTTTAACTACATGACACAAATGTAGTGAGGTGTACATTAATAATTAAATATACATATTATTCATTATTTTGTATCTAATGATAGGAAAAATCTTACGATAAATTTATTTAAGCTTGTGACAAAGGTTATTTACAATGTATGTACTCTATTTTTATCCTAATTTTAACTTATAAATTGTTATGGTTGGTGTCAGATTTACAGACTCCACAGTATACCTCAACAGTAGAAACAGAAGTTGTTGCCATTACTTCAGAAAGTCCAAATACCTAAGGGAGAAACTCATCCAAATATATATGGTTTGATGAAAAGTTTTCATTATACAATCTCAACAAGTTACTGTCCTCATCTTTCTCTCTAAATCTGTCTCTAATTACTCAACTGGTCATAAATTTTTTTGTTTGGTCCAAAGCTATAGCTATTGGTGAAGGCCACTTGCAATCTCAACAGCTATGGGAGACAAAGACGGACTAAGCAATCATCTTATGCAGATTATTTATTTATTTATTTATTGCTCCAGACCTACACATTTTTTTTTCTTTTCATTTTTTTAAAAAATTTTAATTTGGGTTACTAAATTATGAATGTGTGGACAGAAGGGAATTGCAGCCCCTGCAATGAAGAAATTTTTTTTTAAATATTGTAGGTTTCTAATTAATTTTTCCCTATTTTTTGTGGGAAAAGAAGTTTAATATAAATGACATGAACTTCTATGTCAAATTTGGACTGTGTTTAAGTTGATCAATTCTTTTGTTTTTTTTGGATGGCAAGTTGATTAATGTTTTAGCATGCTACTTTTGGGTGATTAATTATAGCAAGGGTACATGGATGCTCTAGCTAGTAACAATGATATCAACAAGTGGGATTAATAATTTAATATCATTCAATTATGGAATGGGAGATTATATTAATCAAATATGTTAAAGATGGTGAACTTTCTATGATGGATGCGTTTTAGTTATTTTATTTTTGGGAAGATGGAAGTTTGGATCTGGATTTTTGTTTAGTGAGGACAAAACTATACACATTTTGTTTTCTTATTTGAAAATCTCATATCTAAAATCCTAAATATAGAAAATCGCTAATATATACAATTAGTTTGGAAATTTTAATGTAGTAAAAAAACAAGAAGGAGGATTCCCTCGGGTCCAAATTTGGACTAGAGGGGGCTGTTTGGACTGTGGAGCTTACTACGAGTACCGTTTTGTGATCGAAATCATTCATTTTGTTAAGCAATTCGTATATTTCATTCATAAAAAAATTAGATCGATCCGATAACTGTATCTTGCCTAATTTACCACATTTTTCACTAAAAAATAGATGACAATTATGTTTTTAAAAAATGAATGATACATTTTTTTCATAACAAAAATAATAAATTAAACAAGTTGTAATTATCGAATCGACTTAATTTTTTTATGAATAAAATATACGAATATATGACGAAATGAATGATTTGAATAATCAAAATGGAACTCGTGGTGAACCACACAGCCTAAACAACCCCCTCTAGTAATCTTCCTCCAAAAAACAAAATTTTAGATGAGTAAATGGAATTTTTTTTAAAATAGAGTACTTTAAGACCGATATTTTTTTTCATGCAATCTCTGACTTAAGGTTTTAGAGAGCCTTGCGTATTTGGGGAAACAATAACAAATTTTGTTGTGAAACAGTGGCAGATTATTATTATTTTTATTTTATTTTTTTGCTTTTATTTTTTAAGAACTCAACCTAAATATTAAAATGAGATTTTACCATTTTAGTGGACTTTAAATGATGAGCTAAGTGGTCAAATTGTTTTTTTTTTTTTTTTTTTGATGACTTGGCGTTCGAGTCAGTTTACGCACACAACTAATCTTAGAATTCATGCAAAGTGCCCTCTCCACGTGCATTGGACAAATCTCAGACAGAATCTGTAGAAGTGATCTCAAGAAGTTGATAGCCCTTAGTGGGAGTTGAACCTTGGGGCCTAAGTTGGATGGACCTTTCCAATGCATTGATAATGAACAGAAAACCAAAGTTCTAGAAGCTGATTTCTCGACATTAGAGGTCTGGGTTGCTATTAAAGGGTGTGATGGTAATAAAGCATTTGGTCTGGCCAGTTTCAACTCTTTTTTTCAGAAATGCTGGCTAGTGCTGAAGAATGACATCATGTGCTTTTTCAAGGAATTCCATGAGCAAGGGAGGTTGCTTAAAGGGCTTAATAGCTCCTTTGTGGCCCTTATTCTTAAGAAAGATAATCATATTAGTATAGTTGACTGCAGGCCAATTAGTTTAATTGTGTCAGATTATAAAATCTTAGCTAAGGTGCTTGCTGCAAGGCTGAAGTTGGTGCTGCCAAAGATCATAGGGGATATGCAATTTGCTTTTGTGGGAGGTAGGGATATACAAGATGGGGTGCTTATTGCCAATGAAGTGGTGGATGATTGGAAGAAAGGAAAGAAGAAAGGGATGATTTTAAAATTGAATTTCAAGAAAGCTTACGATTCTGGGATTTTTTTTATTCTCTATGTTGGCTAATTTTGGATTCAAAACTAGATGGATTACATGGATGAAAGCTTGTGTGACTACTGTAAGAATCTCAATTCTAGTAAATGGCTCCCCAACTAATGAATTCAACCTTGAAAGAAGTCTCAGGTAGGGTGACCTTTTGTCACATTTCTTATTCATTATTGTGTTTGAGGGCTTAAATATTTTGCTAACTAGTGCAAAAGAATTAGGGTTGCTAAAGGGAGTGACAGTGGGCAATGGTGATGAAAACATATCTTACCTACAATTTGCAGATGATACAACAGTTTTTTGTAATGCTGAATGGTGGGAGGTCATGAATGTGAAAAGGATTCTCAGATGTTTTGAGATCATGTCAGGACTCAAGATCAATTACCATAAGAGTAATATCTATAGAATAAGTGTTCTAGATGAGGTGGTGATTGATATTGCATCTAAACTGAATTCTATGAAGAAATGACCTTTCACTTATTTAGGCCTTCCATTGGGTATAAATCCCAGAACAAAGAATACACGGGCACCTATAATTGATAAGTGTAAAAAGAGGCTTCGTCTTGGAAAAGGAGATTTCTCTCTTTTGGTGGTAGACTTACACTCATCAAATCAGTATTATCCAGTTTGCCAGTCTATTATATGTCTCTATTTAAGCTACCTGAAGGTGTTGCAAGGACTCTTGATAAAATCCAAACTTCTTTTCTTTGAGGGAGTTCTGATTTGAAAAGAAAGGTACATTTGGTGAAATGGAAAAAGGTAACCAAGAGTAAAAAACAAGAGGGTCTGGGGGTAAGAATGATCAGAGACTTCAATGATTGCCTTCTAGCAAAGTGGTGGTGGAGGTTTGCAATTGAAACTAAGGCCCTTTGGAGAAGAATTATTTGCTACAAATACGGAATCTCAGGTAGTGGATAGTTTCCTATCAAGGAACTTGAGATCAAGTACTCCAGGACATGGTTGGACATCTTGCTTGTGGCTGACAGTAATCAAAGTCTCAATGATTTTTTTTTCCAATAATACAAAGATAATTATAGGAAATGGGGCTAGAGTTATGTTCTGGGATGATGTGTGGTTTAGGAACAAAGCAATTTCAGAAGACTTTTCTAGATTATTTATGCTGTCAGTTGACAAACTAATCTTTTTGAGGGATTGTATTCAACAAAAAAGTATGTCTAAGGGTTGGAATATGAGATTTAGAAGACCATTATTTGCATGGGAAGAGGAGGAGGTTACAAGATTATATTCTTTGTTAAATGTAACAATACCTGTGTTGAGTAACCATGATGGCATGCTCAAATGGAAGGCTCCCCCATTAAGGCTCCCCCATTAAGCCAATCCTTGGTGTCTTCATTATACCAGAGAAGTGTACCAGCAGTGGTATGGATCTTTATATTCATGATTTTCTTTGGAAAAACATCTCTCCCCCAAAAGTTCAATTCTTCGGATAGTTAGTGTAGAAGGGTAGGATTAAAACTTCTAGTTATTTATAGAGAATTGGTGTACTTGGTGCCAACATGAGTAACTCGTGTATTTTCTATAACACTAATATGGAAACAACTGATCATGTGCTAATGGGCTGTTATTCAATTTGGAAGGTTTGGTCTCATTTGATGAATTTGTGGGGATTTTACTGGGTTATACTAGGCTTTTTGGTAGGACTGTTGGAATGGTAGGTTGGTTTTAAGTATAGAAAGATGGAAGCAATATTGTGGAAAGCCCTGCTGTTAGCATTGGTGTGGTTTGTGTGGAAACACAGAAATGAATGCAAATTCATGAATGCTCTACCAAACTTTGGGGAGTTGCAAGAATTGATTAAAGTTAGAGTGGCTTTATGGATTAAAAGCAATGTAAGGGGGCTGTGTTACTTAGTTCAAGATCTAGTCTCTAATATCCAACAAATTAGAACATCATCCAAGGATATTTGATGGGTGGCTTGGGCTGCTAAGTTATTTTTGGGTGGTGCTTGTGCTTCCTATACATTTTTCAGCTGGTGTTGGCTTTCTTCTTTGTTTTCTTGTGCGGTTGGATCCTCTCCAACTTGGTGGTGTGCTAGTATATGATTGTGCATGCTTATTGGTGCCAACATAATTGAGATTGTCTTGTGTAGCTATGATGCTTTTTACACTCACCTCCCCTAATCTTTTTTGATGTATTCCCTCATTGTTTGTTAGTTTATATCAATAAAGATTTTCTTTTTTTACTGATCAAAAAAAAAAAAATGTAAAAAATTATTTATAAGTCCTATTTAGAAGACTTATTTAATGTGAAGTTCTATGAATATTCTTTTACAGTTTGAAGTCCTATTTAAATTGGAATGTGTTCCATAAGGTCCTATGAATTATAAATAAATGATATTATTATACCCCTAATTTGTTTCCATATTGTACCTTATCTTATCATTCATCATATCGCGTTTGAGAAGGCTTTTAGGAAAGACAAGTCTATAGGCAACAACCGTGCAAGTTGTTTTTGCCTTGCTCGCGCGTCCAGTGTATTTTCAAAATGCTACTTAAACGAATGAGGATATGGTCGATGATATGATGAAGTTTGACGGTTGTGTGTTGATTCCTCTGATAGATTTTGACTCCAATCAGTTGAGGGGAAGAGGTATTTTATTTTATTTATTTATTTATTATTTTTTTGTTGAAGTGTGTTTCTATTTGTTGAAGTGTGGATTGTTCATCTTTAATAGGGCATTGACAATATATTACATTCATTGATAGACACATTTTGGTCAATGTTCTGATTGAATGTATGTAGTTGACATTGTGATGATTGATGCGTTTTGATATCTTCGATGTGTGGAGTGGTGTGTATGGGTTCAAGGGTTGGGTTTGGGGTATTTGGGTTTGGTTGTTAATTGGATAACAAATGTGAACCACAAATTGGTTTATGGATTCTACTGCTACAAGGAAAGGAGTATTAGAATTGTGATACATAGCCATGGAAAGGAGTTGAGCCAAAGTCAAGAAGATAGCCCAGTCATCTGAACAAAATTAGTTAGGCAGTTATAACTATAGTTAGATTGGTTTGGTTAGTTGTAATTATAGTTAACTAGTAGGCATCCTTTTATATAAATAAAGTACAAACTCTGTAATTGTGATTGATTGAATAATATCTTCTATAGATCTGGTTTTTCTTTATGGTATTAGAGCTTAGAAAGCTCTTATGAGCACAAGTCTCAAAGGTTCATCAATGGCATCCATGACTTTATCTTCCTCTACTGCTGCCTCACCTGCTACACCTTCCATACCTCCAAATCTTGCTCTTCTTATCTCAAATTTGAATTCTTTGGTGAATGTCAAACTTGATTCAACTAATTACAATATTTGGAAAAATCAAGTTCAGAATATTCTCAGAGTAACATAACTTCTTTGTTTTGTTGATGGCACCAAGGTATGTCTATCATCTACCATCACTAATGAGCATAACAATGAAATCTTGAATCCATGTTACACTCAGTGGATGATTATCGATTCTCATCTACTCAGTTGTTTAACTGCTACTCTGTCTCCATCTATATTCACCTCTGTATTTCATTGTTCTACTAGTCATGAGGTGTGGAGTGTTCTTTCCAAACGCTTCACGTCTTTGTCAAGATCACATATAGATCAACTGAAGAACAAGCTTAATTACATTATTAAGAAAGGAAATACAATGGAGGATTACTTGACGCATATCAAATTGCTTGTTGATTTATTAGCCTTAGCTGCATCACCTGTTGATGATGAGGATCTGCTCTTATTAATTCTAAATGGTTTGCCTGATGAGTATAATGCCTTTAAAACCTCTATCAAAACTCGATCTGGCTCCATTTCAATTAAGGAATTATAGTCTTTGTTGAACTCAGAGTCGATTCATGTTTAAACATCCACTAAATAGTCTTCTGTTTCATATATTCCCTTTGCTCGTATAATCCTGTTAATTAAGATTGCGCTCCTCCATACGACGTCGCTTTACTCCCTGAAAACACAAACGTGAGCTAGCCGGCGGGTGTGTGCCGGATACCTCTCCGATGCCTAAGTCAGCAAAATAGACAAATAGACAAAAAGCTCTGTGTATTCGGGAATCAAAGTTGTGTTACCTTTCCATAGGTGATGTTTGTAAGCTTTTGTAGGTTCCGTGTGGCACAATCCTAGTAGGACTTTTACTCCTCCATATAGAGTCCTCCTAGGATTCATACTCCTGAAAGATAATGCTTATCCTTCAACACCCCCCTCACTGCATAAACCAAGTGAGATGGTTTTACTATGGTCAGACTTCAATATGACCGAGGTAAGCATGGCTATGCTAAGCCGTAGACTAGACCGAGATAACTTTAGCTCGGCTCTTCCTATTCACTGCCCTTACTTCGGCTCTCCTAGTGCTAACCATGGTATGTTTTAACCGGACTAACCAATAACATGGTTCCGACCGAGCTAACCGCAATAGGCTACGACCGGGATAACTTGTGTGTGACGACAGGGCTTATCGTAAGCTCTTCGGGACCGGAGTAACTTCAAGCCTCTCCCAGACCGGAGTAACTTTAAGGCCCTTTTGGACCGGACTAACTCGAAGGCCTTCTAGGACCGGTCTACCTCCAAGGCCTTTTTACTCAGCCCTTTGTATTGTGGCTCATAACGGCCCATTTCCCAGCTCGGCCTAATTTTCATATAAATTACCCTCTCAATTGCCCCTTAGTTCCATCTGCTTAGCATGATAGGGATTATCTGCCTATCAGCCGAGCTAACAATTTTAGCCTTACGACCGAGTTAAACTCTTCAGCTTTTCCAGTCGAGCTAAATACTCTTCTAGCCTTTCCAGCCGAGCTGAATTAACATCGAGCTATACCTGTCCGGTCAAAACGTCTCTTCAATCATAGTAGCTGAATCGCTTTTCATTCCAAGGACACGTGGCACACTCTGATTGGCTGACGGTAGCTGTCACGCCGACTTCGTACCTCGTGTTTTTTGAACAGTCCCGCCCAAACTTTGGGCCTTCCATCAAAACAAATCCCTTCGATCTTTTTTGAATCACTCATACCATTATTCACCTGCTTCTCTCTCTCTTTTCGAGCCTCCATTGTTCTTCAATTTTGTAACTAAGGAAGCTTCATGGTTCTGCTGCCATTGCTCTCATCTTCAGTTTCTTCTCTTTAATCTGGTAAGTGATTTGAAGCTTTCTCTCTGTTGATGATCATGTTACGTAGCTCTTCGTTTTGCTTTTCAAAACATATTTTCAATTTTTTGCTTCCATTTTGTGCTCTGCCTTTTGTTTTCTGGAAAAAACCTTGTAATAGAACCACTTGAATTCGTGATATAAACTGAGAAACACTGGTTTTGATCTAAAATCAACATGTAACCGAGCTAGGAAGTTGTTCGTAGCCAATGTCAGTCTAGCCAGTCTAACCAGCCGAACTAATTCTCCCTGCTAAACTTGTAGTTTCAATAAACCAAACCATCTTCACACTTAATTTTACCGAGCTATTGATCCGTACTAGGTTTGCGCAATAGCATGCTTGAAAACTTCAACCATGACCGAGCTACAACTTTGGGGCTAAACCAGCCTTCTTAGTTCACCCCAAGCTAAGAATGCTGCCCCTAGAGGCTCAACCGGGCGAACACATCCCTTGCTCAAATCGAGCCAAGAGACCCCTTCCTCAAACCGAGCTAAGAAGCAATTTTCATAGCCGAGCTAGAGCATTATTTATCTTGCCTTTGTTTCTTGTAGCACGGTCCAATGATCAGTGCTTAACACTTCTTTTTTCACTTTGCAGACTTAGGTTGCCTAGACACTCCTTTGAGCGCTCAACCGAGCTACTCAACATTATTCTCCGACCGAGCTAAAACCCAGCTTAATTTATACATAACTTAAACCATAAATGGGGAAATATAGGTTTTTAGTAAACACACCTGGTGGTATGACTGAATTCCGAAAGGATTATAACATCCCTGACGATGTTCACCTCACCTTAGCCGATCTAGATATCACACCATAGGGAAACCCCGGCTTTGTTCCCTTCACCCTTTTGTCCATAATAGAAACCGGACTAAGATTTCTTGTTCAACCCTTGCTTTGTGAATTCCTTAGGCAAACTAGGATATGCCCAACCCAGCTTTCTACAAACTCATATCGCATAATAAATGGTATAGCCGAGCTAAATCGTCGGGCTGGTATTAACCTCGGCTTAGCCGAACTCTTTCACCAATATTCCATAGGCTCCAAAGAGGACGGCTGGGTTTATTATTTAAGAATACGACGCCGGCGTGAGAAAATAATAAAGGACACACCGGACAAAGATTTGAACGACGATGATTTTTTCTGGGTATCTGGGAATTTCGAAGACCACCAAGCCCAGATCCCAGGCTGCAGTATAAACTGGAATAAAGAAACCCCCGGTATAATTACTTCAGCTCCTTTGCATGCTCCTCTTTATTTTGATTTTCTATTCCTTAACCGGACTGACAGTTGTCTTCTTTATGCAGATTCAGCCCACCTTAAGTCATTATACAGTTACCCTAATCTAGACATACTTTGCGCCGCACTACGCTATCCTGAGAGAAGTTGGGCCAAGTTGCTGAATTTTGAACCGACGTATAGATACAGCAGTCGATGCAAAGCCAGAGTGACAGACTTCTTACTGGAAGACGCTCCTGAACCGGATCCATCCTTGCCCCAGATCAATCTAGTCCCTCTAACTGCTGAAGAAGAGATGGCAAAGAGGAACAGAGTAAGGGCCCTTCTAACCGAAACAAACCGAGCCGAGGTGCCACCACCAAACCAGACTCAGGAAACCGTGGTGGCCCTTCCATCTCAACAACCCTCCTTATCTCGCCCAAGCAAGCGTGCCTGGACTACCCCAACCGAGCAACGCCTCGTTGATGAAGACGAAACCATTCTTCCACCAAGCCCTCCACCGAGCCCGTAACCGGAGCACTCCAACCGAGCCAGCTCCTCCAAGTGGGCACCCAAAATTACTTTTCAAAACCGAGAAATTCAGGACACTGACTCAGTGGTCGTTGAAAAAGATCACTTAACGGCATTTAACCTTGCCAAGAGTGTCTGCCTTCCAGCAGACATGGAGCACCACAGCCATCTAACCGAACTAAGGGCCATCCGCTCGGCCATGAAATCCATGGTGCTTGTAAGTAGCTTCTTCAGTTAATCTTTCTAATTTGCGCAACTTTTATCTCGGTTTGGTTACAAGTCTTCCCTTCCTTTTGCAGGCCATGCAGAAGAGCCACATCGCTCATAAGCGTGTGCTTGAACTTTGTAAGACTACAAGGCAAGCCCTGGCCGAAGTGACTGAAAAAACTGTTGAGCTGGAACAAGCTAGGCAGCAAATAGCCGAGCTAAAATCCAAGAACGGTCGCCTGACCGGACTCGTTAGCTCGGCTGAAGCGGAGAAACAAAAGGCTGCAGCCATGATCAAAGACAAATACCTACATGAGCTAGCCAAGCTCGAAGGTAAGAAAAACGCAGAGATCACCGAGCTAAAAGAAAAAAGCAGATGATGCGAATGCTGAAGGTTTCAAGGAGGGGGAGGCCCTCTATACGCAGCAATGTGAGGCAGCCAAAGATTTGTTCTTCAAATGTGGTTGGAGGGCAGTTGTGGTGCAGCTCGGTTGTGGGCCCGAGACCGAGGTCTACAATCCTCCTCAGTACTTCATACCGAGCTCACTATCGGAGTACGTTGCATCGGTTCAGCAACAGTTTCTTCAGGGTTCAGACAACGATGAAGAAACCGAGCCCAATGATGCCCCGGTTGTTAATGATCCTGCTGATCAGTCAGCTCGGTTAGAGCCAACGGTGGAAGACCTGACTAACGAGCTGCAGACTGAAACCGTACTTCCAGCCGAGACCGAGCTCCAAACCGAGACCGCACTACAGTCTGAAACCAGGCTTCGGGTTGATATTGATGCTGATCTTGAAGATCTATTTAACTGATTTTGTTTTTTCTTCTTTTTGTTGGACAAATGTAACTAGGCTGGGGGCCCTCCTTTGTATTTGCTTTGAACCTTTCAATGAAAATCTTCTTTTGCTCCGACTGTTACCTCGGTTGAATGCCCTGTTTATGCTCGCTCTCTTACTGTAATTTGAATGAAGTAAAGCATTCTCTCGCCGAGATAATTCATCCCGGTTTTAACTTTGTAATCAGACTGGCCATACCAGCCAACCGCTTCAGCCTAGATCTCTATCTCGGTTGAAGCACAATAAGAGTTGGTTTTTCCAGTCTCTTCAGCCTTGATCCTTACTTTGGTTGAAGAGTACAAAGAGTTGGTTTAATCCAGCCAACCACTCTTTAGTCGATATCCTTACTTCGGCTGAAGAGTACAAAGAGTTGGTTTATTCCATCCAACCTCTAAATTGGTTATTCCTGCCAACTGAGAATAAATTGTTTTGTTATTCCGACCAAACGTCCTGCAGCCTGGATCCTTATCCTGGGCTTAGGACGGGTGTTGGTTTTTCCAGCCAACCTCTAGATTTGGTTTTTCCAGCCAACCTAGAGTAGAGTGTCTGGTTATTCCGACCAAACGTCCTGTAGCCTGGATCCTAATCCTGAGCTTAGGAAGTGTGTTGGGTTAATTCAGCCAACCTCTAGATTTGGTTTTTCCAGCTAACCTAGAGTAGAGTGTTTGGTTATTCCGACCAAACGTCCTGTAGCCTGGATCCTAATCCTGTGCTTAGGAAGGGTGTTGGGTTAATCCAGCCAACCTCTAAGTTGGTTTTTTCAGCCAACTATGTTTACAATGTTCCTAACTCACTAAAACTATCTTTTAGAGAAAATAACTTATACTGCAAAAGAATCTACTTGTTTTATTGAGAAAGGAAAAGAAAAATTACATATGCTTGAAAAAAAAGGTTAAAAATAAAATAACTTGAGATTGGCAGTGTTCCACGGCCTGGGAATGGCTTTGACGTCCTCATCTTCCAAGTGGTATGTCCCTTTTCCTACTAATCCAACCACTTTGTAAGGTCCTTCCCAATTGGGCCCTAACTTGCCATCTCTTGGTACCATGGTGTTTCCCATCACTTTGCGCAACACCCAATCGCCGATCTTGAATTGCCTTGGATGCACTGTTTTGTTGTATTTCCTAGATAACTCTTGTTGGTATGAGGCAATGTGAACCAGTGCTCTTTCTCTTCTTTCTTCGGTGAGGCCGAGTTCCAATGCTATGGCTTCTCCATTCAAGTCTGGATCAAAATTTTCGCTTCTAATTGTGGGGAGGCCAACTTCCAGTGGGATTACTGCTTCCATGCCGTAGGCTAAGGAGAATGGTGTTTCTCCTATTGATCATTGAGGTGTGGTGCAGTAAGCCCATAAAACATGAGGAAGTTCCTCAGCCCACTTGCCTTTTGCCTTCTCTAACCTTTTCTTTAGTCCATCCAAGACAACCTTGTTTGATGCTTCTGCTTGGCCATTTGCCTGAGGATATGCCGGTGTAGAATTGTAGAACTCTATCTTGTATTCTTCACAAAAGCCTCTAAAGATCCTGCCATCAAACTGAGTGCCATTGTCTGATATTAGGGCTTTAGGTATACCGAACCGAGTAATGATGTTCTTCCAGACGAACTTCTTCACATCCTTTTCCTTGATTGATGCCAATGCTTCTACTTCTACCCACTTTGTGAAGTAGTCTGTTGCTGCGAGAAAGAACTTCTTATTTCCGGGTGCTGTTGGAAGTGGTCCTACTATGTCTAAGCCCCCACATTGTGAAGGGCCATGGGCTGGTTAATGGTAAGAGCTCTCTGGCTGGCTGATGAATTTGGTGTGCGAACTTCTGACATTTCTCGCACTTCTTCACATACTTCTCCGAGTCTGCTTGCATGTAAGGCCACTAATATCCTTGCGAGATTGCTCTGTATGCTAGTGACCTTCCCCCTTGATGGCTTCCGTACACGCCTTTGTGTATTTTGAACAAAAATGCTTCAACTTTGCTGGGATGAACACACTTTAGGTAGGGTCCTGGGAACGATTTCTTGTATAATGCCAAAGATGGGGAGAGCCAAAATCTTTGTGACTTTGCTCTTATTCTGTTGGCCGCTTTCTTTTCTTCTGGTAGGGTGCCATCTTTTAAGAACAGTATGATAGGGTCCATCCAAAAAGGGCCTAACTCAGCGCAACATACCTCTTCTGCTTCGGGGTCTTCAATGCTTGGTCTAGGTAGGTAGTCGATCAGCAATGGATGAGGGAGGGAAGTATCTGCCATTGAAGCAAAGCCTGCTAGTTCGTCTGCTCTGCTGTTTTCCTCCCTGCCAATCTGTTCTATCCTGACTACTTCAAATTTCTTGATTTCTGTTCTGACCAACTCTTGGTATTTAGCCATCCTGTCGTCATTTGCTTCGTATTCGCCTGAAATTTGGTTTACCACCAGCTGTGAGTCGCTGTAAACCATTAGTTCGGTGGCCTTCATGTAGAACGCTGATTTGAGGCCTGCAAGAAGTGCTTCATACTCTGCTTCATTGTTTGATGCTGGGAAGCCCAAGTTGACTGATTGCTCCACTACTAGGCCGTCTGGAGAGATGAGGACTATGCCGAGTCTTGCTCCATGCTTGTTGGATGCTCCATCCACGAAGAGTTTCCACATCTCTCCAACAAATAACTTCCAGCAAGTGGAGGGGTCAGATGATGCTTTGGGGTCAAGAATGTTGCTGGTGTTTTCTTTAAGGTCCATGCTTGTTGTTTGCCCCTCGTTATCTGATGGTACCAAGTCTTTATTTGTTGGTGAGTCTTGGCTTGGTGTAGTATGGTTCGCTTCTTACTTGCTTTCTTTACTCTGGTCTGTCTTGGGGTCTAACTGAGTATCCTGCACCAAGGGTTGCGTTATTCTAGCGTCAACTTCTATCCCTAGTTTGGTCGTGTCAGTCAGGTCGACTGGGCAGATATGATGACTTCCTGGGATAAATTCTGCGACAAAGTCTGCCAAAGCTTGGGCCTTTATCGCGATTCTGGGTTGGAACTTGATGTCGAATTGTCCCAACTCTACTGCCCACTTCAAAATTCGCCCAGAAAAGTTCGCCTTCTCAAACAGAGCTTTTAATGGGAAAGCTGTGAGGACGATTATGGTGGGCGTGAAAGTAGTGCGACAACTTCCTTGAGGCCATCATCAAGGCCAAGGCCAGTTTTTTCTAGTGGCAAGTACCTTGTTTCTGCGCCCAGCAATGTCTTGCTGACATAAAAGATGGGTAGATGTTGGATTCCTTCCGCATGGACCAACACTGCGCTAATTGCGTGCTGGGAGACTGCCAGGTACAGGAAGAGTTCTTCTCCAGGTATTGGGGTGACAAGCAGTGGTGGAGAAGTCATGTATTCTTTCAAGTTTTCCAGAGCGTGGCCGCATTCTTCGTCCCATTCGAACTTAGCCTTTAATTCTTGAAAAAATGGTCGTAGTATGTCTGACGATCGGCTAATGAATCGGTTGAGTGCAGCTGCCATACCGGTGAGGTGTTGCACTTCTTTTTCTGAGTTAGGCCTTTCTAGATCCTGAATAGCTTTGATCTGGGAGGGGTCTGCCTCTATACCCCGGTTTGTGACCAGGAAGCCCAGGAATTTGCCAGATCATACGCCGAATGCGCACTTAGATGCATTAAGGCGCAACTTGTGCCTGTTCAGAATCTGGAACATCTCACCTAGGTCCCTTAGATGGTCGTTCTTATCCTTGCTCTTGACCACCATGTCGTCGATGTAAGCCTCCATTGTTCTGCCTAACAATGGCTCAAACATCTTGGTGACCATTCTCTGGAATGTTGCCCCTGCGTTCTTCAGGCCAAAGGGCATGACCTTGTAGCAATACAGTCCTCTTGGAGTTGTAAAGGACGTGACCTCCTGGTCTGGTTCATACATGGCGATCTGATGGTAGCCTCTGTACGCATCAAGAAAGCTAAGTCGGTTCTGCCCCGCTGTTAGGTCTACCAGTTGATCTATTCGTGGTAGGGGGAAGCTGTCCTTTGGGCATGCTTTGTTGACTATCTTATAGTCGACGCAGACACGCCATTTGCCATTCTTCTTTGGCACCACGACTGTGTTGGAAATCTATCTGGGGTAGTGCACCTCTTTGATAGCTCCTGCCTCCAACAGATTTCCTACTTCTTCCGCCACTATCTCAGCGTGGTGGAGTGCCGATTTGCGTGTGCGTTGAATGATTGGTCTAGCGGATGGGTGAACATTGAGTTGGTGACAGATGAAGTTAGGATCAATGCCTGGCATGTCGTATGGTGTCCAGGCGAACACTTCGAAGTTAGAGGTCAAAAATTCCAAGACCTCTAATCTCTCAGTGCTGGATAACGACGAACCGAGCAAAAAGAACTTATCCGGATTCTTTTCATCTATTCTTACCTCTACCAAGTCTTCCACCGCTTTTTGATTAGCTGCTTTGCCGACATCTGCGAACAGTTCATTACTCTCAGGTTCTTCCACCGAATGGACATGTCTCTTGGCAGCGCGGCTGCCATTCACAGTGATAAAGCATTGTTTGGACATGATCTGGTCCCCGAAGACCTCTTCAATTACCCCGACTTTGTTGGGGAACCGCATTACTTGATGGTAGGATGACGCTACCAATTGCATGGCATGCAGCCATGTTCTTCCCAAGATTATGTTGTAAGTGGAAGGGACCTTCAACACCCAAAATTCCACTTGTTTTGTCACGCTTCCTGCTCTGACTGGTAGGATAATCTTGCCGACTGGCCACTCTGGCATTGAGTTGAATCCAATCAGGGGAGACACGGTAGGTGCCAAGTCTTTGTCTTGTAGCTTTAATTGTTTGAATGTCTCGTAATACATTATCTCACATGAACTACCCTGGTGTAGACGCGCCCTTGGGCTTCACTCTACAGTTCGGACTCCCTTTTGTTGTCGGTTCTTAATCTGAACCAAAGAGTCCAAATCCGGCAAATCGTTTTGAGAAAAACAGATTTTTTTCTTGAAAGAAGTGCCAAACATGGACTGCTTTGCCAGATACAGAGTTGCCACCTAAATATTTTATTTTGGGAAATTTAGGAAACCCTAACTCGGTGCCAAAGGCCACGTGTCCGTCATCACCAAAGTTGCCTCGGCTCGGGAACTTGGGTACGATTGGGGAAGGTCAGCTATGAGCACCCCCTCTCGCCCGATCCGAAGATCGGCCTCTACTAACCGTGATATTTTGTTTTGAAAGCATTATGTGTTCTTATTCCAGTTATTAGCCTAGAATTACTATGTTATGCGCACAGCAAACAAGTATAGACCAAATCGCCTAGATTGGAACAAAACATTGCATATCCGTTTGTTTGGAAACGTTTTGAAATTTGCTACTCGCAAGTAGGCTAAAACATGGATTTCAACGAGTTGTTCCAACTCAAACAATCCAACATTCACCCACAGGCATTCAGGCAGTTTATCACATAAGCATCTAGCCACATGGTAAGCATGCTGTCATGGTACCATTCACACGCATGTGATATGCTAAAGCATAAATACTTATAAAGTACTCCATGCCAAAATATAAAAAAAAAACACGTTAGCGATCAATGCATGATCCAAGTCCATGTTAAGTGCCTAATGCATCACATGCAAAATGTCACTAGAATAGGCTCGGCTAATCTAAGGATGGCATGTGAGATGCACATGAAGCATGTATTCAAGTTAAATTTGAAATATAATGCAATTAGCCTGATGCGCCGAGCCCGGTGCATGCAATACTGACGAATGATGCACGCATGCATAACATGAGGTATGCTAAAGTAAACATGTCCTAATACTAACCATCAAAGCAGGTAAGTAAAAGGGAGAAAGAAGTGGGGGTTGGAAGACATTCACACACTCACCCACACTTATTACAAACTTGCCCTCGCTCGGAAGGACCGAAAGAATAATACAGACTGAATAAATAATCAACTATCCTAGCTAATTACTTATCACAGACCAACTAAATTAATTAAGCAAATTAATTAATCTAATTTAAGCAATAAACAGTCCCGGGATGAAGACCCAATGCAGTGCGCGCTCGGTTTTGCTCGGAAATACGCCACCATGCACAAGATGCCTCTGTTTTCCCTGCTCTGCTCCTCTGAAGACTGCCAAAGCCTCAGGGTTTACTCTCTGGATGCTGAGAAACACCACCGGCTGAAAGAGAACACCACCGGCCATGTAGAATGGTCACCGGCCATGAATTTAATCCACCGGCCAAAAATGATAGCCGGTCGGCACTGTATTTAGCCGACCGGACAAAAATTCCTGCAAAATCTGGTTTGATAGCAGCAGAGGGCAATACTTGGCATGGCAATGTATTTCAAGCAATGTATGCACCAATCACACCCCATATCATGTTTATGACTCAAAGGGACATGAACCTTGGTTCTCGGACCACCAAACGCGCATTTCCATGCATGATGGCCCAAGAAGCCAAGTGTGCACATTTAATATTGAATGCAATGCACATGATCAAACCAAGGGGAACTCAACCTCTATCATAAGCAATTCAAGAGGCCAAGTATGCATGCTAATGCAATGCAACCTAAGCATGTTAGCTAGCATGCAACATGGAGATGCAAAGAAGCATACAAAACATGCAAGGCATGAGACAATGCAACCAATAAGCATGCAAGGTACAATGTGGGTGTTTAAGCATGCGAGCAAGCATGTGACTTCATTCAATCATGTAAGTTCAAGCATGCAACACCTCATCAATATGCTACAACATACAAGGAGTACATGCAACAAGCAAAGAGGTGGACTTAAACATGGTTTAGGCAGCCCTTACTAGGCCTAAAACAGTGGCCAAGGTGCTCAAAAATGAAAGACTAATAGGCACACAAACATGCATGCAAATGATCTCCAACACTTCAGGCATTAAAGAGCAATTCTCAAGCACACTCAAGAGGATGCAAACATGGACATATGGCATGCATTAAGCTCTAAAATCATGTTATAAGATGATGCCAAATCAATTTAAACAAGACAAGCAAAACATGCCACAATGGCCCAAGTGCTTAAGACAAGCCAAGGAGGCTTAAACCAAGGTCGAGTCCACCAAACCTCACAAGGCTAAGGGGACTTAAAACAAGTCAAATGCAGACTTAAACAAAGCCAAGGGTGCACTTAGATGGCATCTAAGTGGTCTAAAAGTGCAAGCATACTCCGAGGCCTAAACAAGGGGCATAAGGTAACAACCTTTAAACACATTGAAGGAGGATTAAATGCAAGCATATAGGCATGTTATAAGGACTGAAATAACATGTTAAGCAGTTCCAAACCATTGAAATGATACAAACAAGGCATGCTACACACTTACATACTTAAGGCCAACAAGCCCAAAATGCAAAGGGGGCATGCAATGCAAGCTATGGTCGACCAAAACAGCCAAGGACAGACCTTAAACATGGCAAAATAAACATGAAAGCTTCACAAAGCTAGGCCTAAAGCATGCTTGAACAAGGGTTAAAACCTAGATGCATGTTAAGGCAACAAAATAGCATTACAAGGCATGTATGCTAAGCAAGCATGGTGTACCAAAACCAACTCAACTCAATGCTATTTCATGGCATAATAAGCATAAAAATCAGTTAAGGCATGGCCAACATGAACCTAAACTAGGTGCTCCCTCAAGAGGCAAAAAGTGCCCTTTTCAAGGACAACAAGGAGAGGGGGTGGCCCACTCCTTCCTAGGACCTCAAGGCACCATCCTCACCTCTGAAATCCCTCAAGATTTCAGTGGTGAGGAGGCCCAAACATTATGGTCCCGGAGCTCACACAAAATGGCACAAAACAAGGGCCAAACAAGGCTTAAGAGGGGTCAAACAACCCCAAAGCTTAAAACACTCTTAACAAACTATTTAGAGGCCTTAAAAACAGAACTTTTACGTATTATATGCAAAGCCAAAAAATAGTTGCAAGATAGGTAAAAGTAGTGTGCAAAAAAGGGGAATAAAAGGAAAAAGTGATTACCCTTGTAGACCTTCTTCAACAATGGAGCTCCAGCAGCCTCTTGAGGTTGAAATCAACTTCAAAATTCTAAAAACAACCCTCAAGGGCCTCAGCTCCAAGGAAAGGTGTGGTGGTGTGTGTTTGTGTGCAAATCTAAGCCTAAACACACACAAGAGAGAGAGATAGGGAGATGGGAGATGAACAAACCCTAACCCTAGAACTCAAACCCTAAAAATGTTGCCCAAAAAATGTCTCTAACCCATGACCAAGAGAAGAATCCCTCTCTTATAGGCAACTCCCTCTTGTAAGGCTTCCAAAACAAGCCATCCAAGAGGGAAATCCCTCCATACACGTGTATGGAGAGGAACAGAGTGGGTGCTAGCTATCACAGCTGGCACAAAATATCTGCTAAAAGCAGATGAACAGTGGTCGGCCAGCCAAAAGTGACTTTGGCCAAAACTTATGGCCGGTCGGCCAAACATTTGGCCGATGGCAACAAAAGACAGCCGGTGACCTCAAGCCATGGCCGGTGGTGTGTGGGGATGCCTCAAAAGGCATTCCCTGCCCCTCAAAGGCAAAACACAAGTGTTTGGTGCCAAACCAACCACAAAACAGTCGAGTCAAGAGGTCCTGAGACGAGGCGCGTTGCCAAGGCCTCCGGGAACTCAAGACGAACACAAACATGGATGATCACCGAGTGTTCAAGCGGTGACGTCCAAGTCTTGAGGACGGTAAAAAATGGGGTGTCTACAGTTGCCCCTCTTTGATAGAACTCGAAAGTCATAACAATGACGGGAGTGAATGTCAAAGCCCAGAGACGAGTCATTTTTGACAAGACCGAAGACTTAGACAACGCATGCAAGACAAACCAGATATGCGCCCGAAGGCATGGGCAAAATGCTAGACAATGCACGAAGCCGAGCATAACTTATGATCATGCAAAGAAAGCTATAACGAAGCACACATGCAACAGTTTTAAGCTAGCATACACCAAACTACACTACAATGCAGAAAGGATGTAAGAGAATTATGCGATTCTCGATACGTCTCACGCGGAGGATACAATACCTGTCCGGTTTGTCTGGTTCCACCAGTCGCAAATGAACCATACATACAATATCGTGCTTGCAAAGAAAACAACTTAACAGGTACGATGTTATTAGTAACATGCATGACAATGCAAGAATGAATGCAAAATGATATGCAATATATACAAAACAATGTATAAATAATGCAAATGAAAATGCAATGCAATTGAAACAATGCAAACTATATGCAAAGCAATTGAATCATGATCCAATCATGAGCGGTTCAAAACCACACAAATGTGAAATAGATTGATGGAGGTAACAAGTCTGTCTACCATAGAACGGTCTACTGAACTATAAGTAATGTAGATGGACACAAGAACAAGTATTGGGGGGGAATGACATAAGTGGGGAAACGACCCGCTGGGGAAAGGACAACGATCCTAATGCTGGATGCAAAATTACACTACAATGTAATATATAATGAAAACACTGGGGAAAATGGCAATGGATACGGCACGCGGGCCAAACCAAATCTTGCCTAGGCAAAGCATGTACGCATACAAGCCACGTCTAACATAGAACGGTCCACTGAACTATGCTTCGACACGAGGAGTATGGGCACATACCAGACCAAGCTCAACATGGAAAAGCGCAAGCCATAGATGGAAGGTAATGCAATGAATGCATGCAAATTACAATGCAATGTAATGGATACAATAGATATGGCACGCGGGCCAAACCGAATCTTGCCTAGGAAAGGCATGTACGCATACAAACCACGTCTAATCGCAGAAAAGGTGCCGCAACCCTCAAACCAACATACCAGCGTGGAATAGGCGCGTACACATGCAGAACTGTGCTTTAACGTGAAAAGTATGGGCACATACCAGACCAAGCTCAACATGGAAAGGCGCGAGCCATGGATGGAAGGTGATGCAGTGAATGCATGCAAACTACAATGCAAATATTTACGAATATGCAATGCAATATTTATAGTGGAAATGCATGACAATGCATGTTTATTTTCTACGATGCAATATTTACCATGTATGCATGACAATGCACTATTTACAATGGATGCATGACAAATGCATGTTTTTTTTGTTTTTTGTTTTTGAAATGCAAATGATGCATGGAATGCACGACAGTGCAAGTCGCTTTGAAATGCAAGACAATGCACGGATTTTCTAATACGCGACGACGCGCGGCTTAAGATGCATGGGAATGACATAAATTTTAAACGCGCGGCTTTCGAAATGCATGGTAATGCAAATGAACTGTGCACATCAATGCACGGGAGGTCTTGCACCTCCCAAGGGTTTAAGGTCTCCTAGACCGCTGCTGGGGAAATGCATAATAATACAAGTGAACTTAGAGTGCGTGACAACGCGTGACTTTGAAATGCATGACAATGCATGTGAATTTGAAATGCATGACAATGCAACCAGACGGTTTTAAGGTCTCGCCAGACCAAGTGGGTTTAAGGTCTCGCCAGACCGTGCGAAAATGCAAGATGATGCAGGTATGACATGCACAACAATGCAGATAAAATGCCGCATAATTAGCGCGTGTTCACGACAAAGCGTTGTAACGCAATGCACGTGGGGAAACTTTTGAATCTTATAAGAGACAAAAGGATACAAAAAGGATACGCCTTGCGCATATTCGAGTGCCACGCACATAAGACACAGTCCGGGGGCAAAACGGAGGCTGGTTGAGCTTCGAAAATGCACTGTTCTTGCACTATCTGGAGCAATGAAGGCCCCAAACTACACATCTAACCAAAACAAGGTTGTGGGAGGCTCACCGGCCGGAAGAGGAAGCCACCGGCTGTCCATCGGCCATCAATACATTCCACCGGCCAAATATTTGGCCGACCGGCCAAAAATGTAACCGACCAGCCAAAAGTTGCTGAGTCGGGACAGTTTGGTCTTTTCACCCCGGGTCTTTTAAAATAGGGTTTTAAACCCTATTTCTTTCATTTCTCTTAGGCCGAAATCCTCTCCTCCTTCTCTCTAGAGCATTTTTCCACCTTCGATCCGTGCTTTTCTCGCGTTCTAGACACTTTTTCGTCGTTCGATTCGCGAAACCCTCATCGTTTCGCAAGTTTTGAACTGAACAAATCTCATTTTCAGTGTACTTTTCTTGTTTTCCACCACTCGAGGTTTGTTTCCCCCGAGTTTTTCTTGATTTCCGTGCACTTTCCACTTCCCAGCCTTTCCGGTCATTTTTCGCCCTCCCGAGGGTTGACTTTTCATTGACTTTTCGCATTCTAGCCTTATTTTCATTTTCCGACCATTTCCCTCGTCACATTTGACATGGCCGACGACATTCCACAGGGTGGGACTCCCCCGGATCACGAGATGGATCCCGGGGCTGAGCTCCTACCTTTGAGCGTCCGTCCCTTCGACCCGGCGACCTACCGGCCGGCGATTTATGTCTTGCCCCCTGATGGACTTCGTCAGTTCAGGAGCTTTGACCGGAGTGTGCCACAGGACCTGCTTCTGCGCGAGCCGGCATCTCACGTATCCTTTGGCGCTTCCGAGGTAACATCTCCCCTCTTTGTTGCTTTCCGCAATGTAGAACATTCAACTGGCATAGTTAATCATTTCTTTAACTGCTTAGCCCGAATACACTGATGCACTGTATACAGTAGTTGACTGTAATCGTACTTGCAACTGATAACCTATTTGAGACTGAACACGCGCACACACACTGCACTTGCCCCGAACCACTCAAACACACTGACACATCAGTCACCGTAGTTCACTACGAGCACACCGATACCCGATATCTGTTTGAATCTGAAAATATGCACACATGCTATATTTGCACTGACCCACTCAAACACGCTGACGCATCACACGTTGTAGTTCACTGTAAGCACACCGACACCCGGTATCTGTTTGAATCTGAAAACATGCACACATGCTGTATTTGCACTGAACCCCTCAAACACGCTGACGCATCACACATTGTAGTTCACTGTAAGCACACCGGCACCCGGTATCTGTTTGAATCTGAAAACATGCACACATGCTGTATTTGCACTGAACCCCTCAAACACGCTGACGCATCACACGTTGTAGTTCACTGTAAGCACACCGGTACCCGGTATCTGTTTGAATCTGAAAACATGCACACATGTTGTATTTTCCTCAATTCTGCATGCCTTACAAAACTGGTATATTTATCATTGCTTCGCCACGGTTTGTTTTTGAACAGGGAGATTCCCATACCGTCCGCGGGTATGGGAACATTGCCGCTCGAGACTGGTATATGTAGCTGCCGGATGCTGTTCGTCACATTGTGGACCAGGCCGGCTTCGGCGCATTCTGGAGGGGACTTCCCCGTCTTATCGCATGCAGACCTCTCCTTGCTGCTCTAGTGGAGAGATTGTGGGATACCACCGACTCGTTCCACCTTTCTGTTGCCGGGGAGATGACGATGACTCCCGTCGACTTCTCGATGCTCACAGGCATCGGGGTAGGGGGTGATCCGATCCCCTTCGATACTGATATGGACGAGTGGACTGCTGCCCAGATTTATCTACTCAGCGAGGTGCCGCCTCTCGCCCGTCCAGGCTTCGTCCGCTATTCTTGGTTTGAGGTGCAGTTCAGGGTCCAGCCCGCGTTGGTGGAGGAGGCTCCGATGACCCAGGAGGCTGTGGAGCAGTACGCGCGCGGCTTTCTGATGTTCCTGCTGGGGACGACTATTTTCGCCAACCGGGCGAATACCGTGCCCTTGTGCTTGCTCAGCGCTTTAGTGGACGTCACCCGGATCTTTGACTACGACTGGGGTGGCGCTGCTCTGGCCACGCTCTATGGGTATATGAGCTCAGCTTCCCGTGGCAGCGGACAGTTGCTTGGGGGCTACTGGCGTGCTTGGGAGGTGCGTTTCCTTTTTTCTGCTTTACATTTCTGCTTTTCCACTTTCTATACTCTGTACCGTATTTTGTACACTGCACACACTGTAGTCTGCTTTACACTGGCTGTATACTGTACACACGGCACACACATACTCTTCTTTACACTGACTGTACACTGTTCACACTGTACACTGCATAACTCACTGTTCTGTTATTTCCACTTTTATTCTGCTTTCTGCTTTATTTGATAGGCGTATTGGTATTCATTCTGCAGTTGTGGGTCTACGCCTACTTTCCTAGGCTGGCCCCAGTTCTTGATGTAGAGACCCCTCTCGTCGTCCTGTTCTCGCGACGCTTCGACGTGAGGTGTGTGCGGAGACCACGGGAGACGTTCATCTTCTTCCGTCGCTATTTTGACACCATCACCGCCGCGAAGGTACGTTCAGTCTTTAGGGTTTGTTTAAGCTTCGCTTTCACTGTATTGTCAATGATAGTAGATAACAAATTGCATTTCATTTTTTCAGATCACTTGGCGGCCTTGGGCCCCACTGCCGACTGAGATTTGGGAGCGATTCACGGGCGCGGTTGAGACTGCCCGGTTCAGGATACTTTTGGAGGGACCAGTCTGTCGAGCCTGGTACCTAGGCGAGCGCTTTTTGCGCCAGACCCTGGGTCTACCAGAGCAGATAGTCCCAGCTCCTTCCCCTGAGGACATGAGGGAGATCGAGAGGTACACTCTCGAGCAGATGACCGAGTACACAGTCGGTTGGGATGCGATACGCCATAGGAGCATAGGTGACTACACGGAGTTCATCCGGACCTTCCTTATGCGGCCTCTGAGCGGTGGCCGCCGAGCTGAGGGAGAGAGACCTGCGATGCCGACAGCCAGGGCAGGCGCAGGGGTAGGGACATCGAGGAGGGCTCGGGTCCGTGGTGGGAGCGGAGTTCGGAGAGGGCGGGGGGCTAGTTGGCCAGCACTGCCCACGATGATGACGTATAGAGGACAGGGCGGAGCGATTTATCAAATCCCTTTTGCTCCTCCTCCGGCTGATCACGAGTTGGTCGGTTTCCATGACCTGCCTTCGGTATGTATTACTGCATTCTTGCACCTTGCATTGTCATTCTATTTTCAGTTTATTTGATATTCCGCGGAATATTGATGCATCTGATATTTCTACAGGCTTCCTCCGAGTACACCCGGCAGTCATTGGAGTTGAATGCCTCCATGATGGGGATGTTGCAGCGGACTTTCGACCTTCTGGCCCTCTACAGTATTCCGGTATGTTCTTCTAACCACCGTCTCAAACCATATATAAACTGCTTGGCATAATCTGATACATAATACAACACTTGACATACGGCCCTTACTGGCATCTGATACACTGTACCCATACACTGCATTTTGCACTGATCCACTGCTCACGGCATACACACTGTATTCATACACCGCATTCTGCACTGATAAACTGCTCACGGCATTCATACACTATACTCATACACTGCATTCTACACTGATAAACTGCTCACGGCATTCATACACTGTACTCATACACTGCATTCTATACTGATAAACTGCTCACCGTATACTGATGCATTTGTCTCTTATGTACTTTTCAGCCTCTCTTCCAGATTCCCGCTGTAGGCGGTGCTCCGGTTGGACCTTCCGTTCCTGTCCGAGGGAGAGATGAGGAGGGCAGAGTATTCCCCCGCACCAAGGCGTGGTGCACTCACGTCGGGAGTAGCTCACGGGCTCCGGTTCCAGCTGATGACGACGATGAGTCAGAGGCAGAGGCAGAGGCAGAGTCATCAGAGGAGGAGACCAGAGACGGCTCGGACTCGGGCTCAGATGACGGCGCTGATGATGCTCCTGGACCTTTGTCCAGGAAGAAGACTAGGACGGACTCCCAGGCCTGAGATCTCTTGATATTGATACAGACTTTTGCTGTTTTTTTCTTTTCTGTACTTTTTCCTTTTTTTGTTGGTAGCTAGGGTACCTTGTACTGCCGCAGGCAAATTTTTGTTTCCAAAGTTTATGTACTTGAAAAAGATGATGAAATGAAACAAACTTTTTATCTAAAAAGTGTTACATTTGTATATCTCATGCATTGCATCGCATCACATCATGTTACATCTCAATGTAAATGAAATTGATCTGTTGTTTGAAAAATTGAACACTTGCACTGTAATAACCGGATAACGAACCAGCTAATGGCAAAAACAGCCCAAGCAACCCACTGCTCTATTCTGAATGCACAGCCCATACTCTGCTGAGGATTAGACTACATACAGCCCGTAATACAGCACTCAGTTCATTCTGCACACAGCAAACCCTGAACAAATAGCCCAATCTGACAAGACGGGCTACAAAGGTTGAAACCGGTTGAAGTTGAAGCGTACTCAGATGCCCCAAATTTTCCCTTTTCTTCTTTTGCTTCGCATAAATGTAGAGAATGGCACAGCACTCTGAGCATAAACGATTTTAACTTTTGAAAAAGGAGTTTTGCAACCGGGGTATCGAGCCTAAAACTGAACACAGCGGGAAAGACTCGAACAAAAGGTGCACGACCTAAACACAACGAGACAAGCTCAGAAAAGACTCAAAACGAAAGTTGAGATAAACAAGACAAAAGACACGACACATGGACGTGTTTACAAAAACAAAAGACCTCAGATCTCGAGGAGCCAGTTCCTCCGGGTGTTATTCCCACCCTTTCTGATTTGTGATTCTCACATCACTCGGCCCTCAGGCTCGTTTTTTTCTTTTTCTCAAAATCCTCTTCCTCACTTTTCTCTCGACTTACACCTCTCTATTCTTTATTCTCTCATTTTTCATCCCTCCCCAGGGTGATTGATAGATGAATAGAAAGTCGTGGGTTTACGCCCAACACTGTTAGCTCGCGGCTGTTTCTTCCGGTGACGTCTAGTCGATATTCCGGATAGGGAAAGCTTCTTTCGGCGAAGAGGGTGCCTTTCTGGCAAGTATGTTAACGGCGGGGGAAAGACAGAATGCCTGACTCGACTGTGCCCCTAGTTCATCACTTTGACCATTTTTTTGTTTTTTTTTTTTCAAAACAGTTTTGACCAAAATGAGAGTTGGATTAACATACTCGTTCAATTTTTGATTTGAAAATCATGCAAGTCAGGTCATGAGCACTTAAAGTTTTCCTTTTTGGGTCCAAGAAAATGGTCCGGTTTCGGAAAATGCAATAGTTTTCGAGAAAATAGTCAACCTCAGTAAAAATTTTCAAAAACTATTTTTGCAAACGGTCAATGCTCAACGAGCACGAAACCTACCCTCGAGATGCGCAACCTCGGATCGGAGGCAATGGAAAATTGCCCCTGGCTTGGAAGGACTGCGTGGCAACGGAAAGTTGCCCCTGGTTTGGATGGCAACTCAGGGCAACTCATGGCAACGTATGGCAACGGAAAGTTGCCCCTTGTTTGGATGATGCCGCAGCATGCTGTAAACAGTTTTTGTAAGTGACGACTGAACTCTCGGACACGGAGAAAACGATGATGATCAGAACCAATATATGGACACAGTCACTATGAGAGCGTTGGTGGCTGGACTTCAGGATGAAGTTGCCTACGTATCCCGAACAAGGGAATCAAGCCTACGTAGTTCCGGTTTGTCACAACCGAACTGTCGGATTCAGAGAAGGCAAGGATAATCAAAACCATTACATGGACTGAGATGCTATGAAAGCGTTGGGGGCTGGACTTCAGGGTGAAGTTGCTTACGTATCCCAAACATGGGAATCAAGCCTTACGTAGTTCCGGTTAAGGTACACTCGGGAATTTTAACCTTCACTTTTTAGGCTCTAACTTTTGCCAAGGCGCCCGATGCGGGTTTTCGACCTTGCGAGCTTTTGTTTTTCTTTTCTTTTCATTCTTTTTCATTTCTTTTCTTTTTTTTTTCTTTTTCAATTCTTGATCTTTTTCTTGTATTTTTTTTTTTTTTGTACTTTTTTCTTTCTTGTATTTTTCTCTTGCTCTAACTTTTGCCTGGGTCGCCCTTCCGGGTTTTCGGCCCAGCGAGCTTCTCAAAGGGTAAAAGTGTAGCAAGTCCATGCCAAATGGTTTTGAAATCGCAGCCCTCTGTATACAGGAGAGTGACTGTTGCGTTGATTTGCAGAAGAATCCATCTTTGGTTCTGCGAGCACATCGGACATTTTTGCCCCTAGTTGGAAGGATGCTTCTGTTCTCGCTTCACAAGCTTCTTCTGATGATATATGATCTTCTTGATCTGACTTTCTTGCCTTTTGTTCGAGGGCTGCTTTGAATCTGGCCACGTAGGCCTCACGTTGTAGTTGACCGTTGAGCACTCTGAAGTAAGGTCCAAGGTTTTGAAAGCAAGGGGTCGAGTCTCGAGGCTGAGAGCGATCCTAAGCTGCACAATCTCAAGAGCGATTCCACACAAGTCTTCGCAAGATTGCGCAAAATATTTTTTGAAATCTTTTAAGAAAGCGACTAATCGCTCGCGCTGAAGACAGTGTGGAACCAATTTGGATCAAGCCAGGATCCTTCCCAGTACTCACATTAACAAGCATGATCTCAATCATTAAGGGCCTAGCATGTCTCTCTTTCTCTCAATTGATCAAAGTTTTGCAAATCCCGAGGAATTCCTTCCTCTTCGTTTTCGTCACCGCGGTGTTCAAAAGAGTTTTTTTTTTTTTTGAAAAACTTAGGTCATTGTAATGATTTTCAGGGCACAAGAGAGTAGGTAGAATGTCCTATCGTTCCATTCAAATCCTCTGGCATAACTGGTTCAAGACAAACAATAAGTAAGCACGGGAACAAGATAGCCGCAGCTTTTTCATTCAGATGTCCACGGTGCAACTAGCTCCACAGCAGAGACAGACTCAAAAGAAGGCAAAACGGGTAATTACAAAACAAAACGGTGTTCGGGGCAACAACCCCGGAATCACCTGACATCCTATACAAGACAGACCCTTAAGCAGAAAGGACTGACTCACGACAATGAGACCGACTCAAAACAAAGCAAAAGACCGACTCAATACCCAAGCCGGAATTTACAAAACTAGTATTCGCAGATGCTCAAAAATGCATGCCAAACGCCACATCCAAAATACCAGACGTCGCCTGCAGGTGATTCACTTCCCGATTACATATTCGCCATATCAGTGTCCTCAAAATCCAATAACTGGGTAGTAACGGACTTGGCTGAGGTGGGCGGGAGGATAACCTCGTTGTCAATCAAATCCTGCACCTCATGACGGAGGTGGAAGCAATTATCGGTAGCATGACCAGTTTGCTGGTGGTACGCACAGTACAGAACAGCATCATGTGTAGTAGGGAGATTCTTCGGCAGAGGTCGAGGCTCCAAGGGTTTAAGATGCCCTCTTTCAGCTAGGATCTGGAGTGCCTTGGACAACGGCATGTAGAGAGCATGGAAGACCCTGCGCCCTCGGGGCAGGTACTTCGAAGCCTGGGCAGTCTTGCTAGACGTACTAGCGAAAGGGTCGGCAGGTGCCGCTTTGGCTTTTGGATCTTTCTCGGGTGCAGGGTTGGGAGCGGAAGGAACTGTTCTGGCATGACGGGGTCTATCCCGGCTTTCTGACTGACTTATACTACCCTCAGGTGGAGTGGGGAAAACATCCTCCACAGCTTTTGTCATAACTGCAGATATCTGTTGCTTGTTCATCCCCCCGGCTTTCAAGGCCTCGACTGCCCACAGCAGTTGTTCGATAGGATCGGCATCCGCCTTCGTTTTGTCCTTGCCTCTGGCCTCAGCATGATCGAGGGTTTGGGTTGATGCTGATACGTCATTGCCATAGCTGGAGGCCATCTCCGGTTGGCTAAGTTCAATCACAATCCGCCCTAACAGCAGGAGCTCCTGGGGTACAAAACTCCCGGCATATGGTACGGCTGGCGGTGAAGCTGACATTCCGTAGGCGAGATCTGCCACGGACCTCTGGAGATCACCTATCATCCCCATTAGTTCAAATGTAGTAGGCTCGCGAGCCTGATATAACTGGGGGGCCCAGACCGGGTGCGCAACAGGCGACCTGGGAGGATGCGGCACATCAACATTGGTCTCACTTTGCAGAGTGCTTTCCTGATCCAGTGCAGTTGTTATAACCACAATCTCCTCCGAATTCTGCGTCATTATAAGTCCTGCCTCAGCAAGGGGGAACACTAACTATTCTGGATCAACTCTCCTGAACCCCTAAAAGGGCAAACAAACAGCATTTCAGCCCAAACGGATCAAACACAGGTGTAGCTGAACAACTGTACTCTACTACTGATCACTGTTTCCCAAAATCACTGCATTATTGCCCCAATAACACTGAATCGGATACCCACAGATATAACTGATTCTCACAAATACTGATACTGGTGCCCTCAGGCCTGATACTCAAACTTGCAAACTGGTATATGCACTCCCTGTAGAGATACACTCTAAAAGCACATAACAAGTAAATGAGAGCCAATACACCCCTATGTTGGGGTAGGGTTTCCCTGTTCTATTTCGTCAGGAGCTAGGGTTTCACTACACACGTAGCGGTTTCAAACAACCTATATCGGGTAGGCAACCTGTCCTAGTTTGGAATGGCCACTATGGATTACGAATATGCACTAGGTCGAATGGTCAAAAAGGGTGCCCCGGTAAAATCGGGGTTTGTGTTCCCATGCTGTCAGAGCCCATAACCGGTCAGCCTTATGGACATGCCTTGACAAGACAAGCCTCCGGCAAACCATTCAGGAATGGCAGATGGCAAACACGGTGTCCTAGGCGCACCAATGCACATGCAATGCAAAGAGACACATAAATCAAATCAAAACAGGATATCACGAGTTCGAGTCAAGCTCTCTAAATCCCCAGCAGAGTCGCCAGAAACTGTAGACGTGCCCTTGGGCTTCACTCTACAGTTCGGACTCCCTTTTGTTGTCGGTTCTTAATCTGAACCAATGAGTCCAAATCCGGCAAATCGTTTTGAGAAAAACAGATTTTTTTCTTGAAAGAAGTGCCAAACATGGACTGCTTTGCCAGATACAGAGTCGCCACCTAAATATTTTATTTTGAGAAATTTAGGAAACCCTGACTCGGTGCCAAAGGCCACGTGTCCGTCATCACCAAAGTTGCATCGGCTCGGGAACTTGGGTACGATTGGGGAAGGTCAACTATGAGCACCCCCTCTCGCCCGATCCGAAGATCGGCCTCTACTAACCGTGATATTTTGTTTTGAAAGCATTATGTGTTCTTATTCCAGTTATTAGCCTAGAATTACTATGTTATGCGCACAGCAAACAAGTATAGACCAAATCGCCTAGATTGGAACAAAACATTGCATATCCGTTTGTTTGGAAACGTTTTGAAATTTGCTACTCGCAAGTAGGCTAAAACACGGATTTCAACGAGTTGTTCAAACTCAAACAATCCAACCTTCACCCACAGGCATTCAGGCAGTTTATCACATAAGCATCTAGCCACATGGTATGCATGCTGTCATGGTACCATTCACACGTATGTGGTATGCTAAAGCATAAATACTTACAAAGTACTCCATGCCAAAATAAAAAAAAAACATGTTAGCGATCAATGCATGATCCAAGTCCATGTTAAGTGCCTAATGCATCACATGCAAAATGTCACTAGAATAGGCTCGGCTAATCTAAGGATGGCATGTGAGATGCACAGGAAGCATGTATTCAAGTTAAATTTGAAATATAATGCAATTAGCCTGATGCGCCGAGCCCGGTGCATGCAATACTGACGAATGATGCACGCATGCATAACATGAGGTATGCTAAAGTAAATATGTCCTAATACTAACCATCAAAGCAGGTAAGTAAAAGGGAGAAAGAAGTGGGGGTTGGAAGACATTCACACACTCACCCACACTTATTACAAACTTGCCCTCGCTCGGAAGGACCGAAAGAATAATACAGACTGAATAAATAATCAACTATCCTAGCTAATTACTTATCACAGACCAACTAAATTAATTAAGCAAATTAATTAATCTAATTTAAGCAATAAACAGTCCCGGGATGAAGACCCAATGCAGTGCGCGCTCGGTTTTGCTTGGAAATCCGCCACCATGCACAAGATGCCTCTGTTTTCCCTGCTCTGCTCCTCTGAAGACTGCCAAAGCCTCAGGGTTTACTCTCTGGATGCTGAGAAACACCACCGGCTGAAGGAGAACACCACCGGCCATGTAGAATGGTCACCGGCCATGAATTTAATCCACCAGCCAAAAATGATAGCCGGTCGGCACTGTATTTAGCCGACCGGACAAAAATTCCTGCAAAATCTGGTTTGACAGCAGCAGAGGGCAATACTTGGCATGGCAATGTATTTCAAGCAATGTATGCACCAATCACACCCTATATCATGTTTATGACTCAAAGGGACATGAACCTTGGTTCTCGGACCACCAAACGCGCATTTCCATGCATGATGGCCCAAGAAGCCAAGTGTGCACATTTAATATTGAATGCAATGCACATGATCAAACCAAGGGGAACTCAACCTCTATCATAAGCAATTCAAGAGGCCAAGTATGCATGCTAATGCAATGCAACCTAAGCATGTTAGCTAGCATGCAACATGGAGATGCAAAGAAGCATACAAAACATGCAAGGCATGAGACAATGCAACCAATAAGCATGCAAGGTACAATGTGGGTGTTTAAGCATGCGAGCAAGCATGTGACTTCATTCAATCATGTAAGTTCAAGCATGCAACACCTCATCAATATGCTACAACATACAAGGAGTACATGCAACAAGCAAAGAGGTGGACTTAAACATGGTTTAGGCAGCCCTTACTAGGCCTAAAACAGTGGCCAAGGTGCTCAAAAATGAAAGACTAATAGGCACACAAACATGCATGCAAATGATCTCCAACACTTCAAGCATTAAAGAGCAATTCTCAAGCACACTCAAGAGGATGCAAACATGGACATATGGCATGCATTAAGCTCTAAAATCATGTTATAAGATGATGCCAAATCAATTTAAACAAGACAAGCAAAACATGCCACAATGGCCCAAGTGCTTAAGACAAGCCAAGGAGGCTTAAACCAAGGTCGAGTCCACCAAACCTCACAAGGCTAAGGGGACTTAAAACAAGTCAAATGCAGACTTAAACAAAGCCAAGGGTGCACTTAGATGGCATCTAAGTGGTCTAAAAGTGCAAGCATACTCCGAGGCCTAAACAAGGGGCATAAGGTAACAATCTTTAAACACATTGAAGGAGGATTAAATGCAAGCATATAGGCATGTTATAAGGACTGAAATAACATGTTAAGCGGTTCCAAACCATTGAAATGATACAAACAAGGCATGCTACACAGTTACATACTTAAGGCCGACAAGCCCAAAATGCAAAGGGGGCATGCAATGCAAGCTATGGTCGACCAAAACAGCCAAGGACAGACCTTAAATATGGCAAAATAAACATGAAAGCTTCACAAAGCTAGGCCTAAAGCATGCTTGAACAAGGGTTAAAACCTAGATGCATGTTAAGGCAACAAAATAGCATTACAAGGCATGTATGCTAAGCAAGCATGGTGTACCAAAACCAACTCAACTCAATGCTATTTCATGGCATAATAAGCATAAAAATCAGTTAAGGCATGGCCAACATGAACCTAAACTAGGTGCTCCCTCAAGAGGCAAAAAGTGCCCTTTTCAAGGACAACAAGGAGAGGGGGTGGCCCACTCCTTCCTAGGACCTCAAGGCACCATCCTCACCTCTAAAATCCCTCAAGATTTCAGTGGTGAGGAGGCCCAAACATTATGGTCCCGGAGCTCACACAAAATGGCACAAAACAAGGGCCAAACAAGGCTTACGAGGGGTCAAACAACCCCAAAGCTTAAAACACTCTTAACAAACTATTTAGAGGCCTTAAAAACAGAACTTTTACGTATTATATGCAAAGCCAAAAAACAGTTGCAAGATAGGTAAAAGTAGTGTGCAAAAAAGGGGAATAAAAGGGAAAAGTGATTACCCTTGTAGACCTTCTTCAACAATGGAGCTCCAGCAGCCTCTTGAGGTTGAAATCAACTTCAAAATTCTAAAAACAACCCTCAAGGGCCTCAGCTCCAAGGAAAGGTGTGGTGGTGTGTGTTTGTGTGCAAATCTAATCCTAAACACACACCAGAGAGAGAGACAGAGTGGGTGCCAGCTATCACAGCTGGCACAAAATATCTGCTAAAAGTAGATGAACAGTGGTCGGCCAGCCAAAAGTGACTTTGGCCAAAACTTATGGCCGGTCGGCCAAAAATAGTGCCGGTCGGCCAAACATTTGGCCGATGGCAACAAAAGACAGCCGGTGGCCTCAAGCCATGGCTGGTGGTGTGTGGGGATGCCTCAAAAGGCATTCCCTACCCCTCAAAGGCAAAACACAAGTGTTTGGTGCCAAACCAACCACAAAACAGTCGAGTCAAGAGGTCCTGAGACGAGGCGCGTTGCCAAGGCCTCCGGGAACTCAAGACGAACACAAATATGGATGATCACCGAGTGTTCAAGCGGTGACGTCCAAGTCTTGAGGACGGTCAAAAATGGGGTGTCTACAGGTCAATCAAAATCCGTTTGACGTCAAAATCCTTTACTTGGAGAGTGACAACCAGGGCATCATTGTGGGGACAATATATCCTCCTCAAGTCTCTATCTGAAAAAGACATGATGTTTGTGGCCTCTATCCTCCCCTTTTTTATGGTAGGTTGAGCACTTAGTACCTCCCTTAGGTGCTCAGCCTTCTTGATTGTCCCTCTGAGCTCACATATCCGCTCAGGTTCGCATACTCCATGTATCACGTTGATCATGCCTTGAGGTGGGGCGTCGATTGGCATTCCGTTCGGGTTATTGTGGTCCTGGGGGGCTGGTTGCGTCCCTCCTTCAATGTATTTATCTAGGTGACCTGCTGCCACCAACTCCTCCAGGTGCTGCCTCAATGGCGTGCAATTTTCAGTGCGGTGCCCCTTTTCTTTATGGAAGGTGCACCGTGACCTTTCGTCGTAGTCCTTCTGAGCCTCCCCTAACTTAGTAGGCCATCTGACGAAAGGTTCATCACGTATCTCGCTTAGAATCCGATAGATTGGCTTTTTGAATACCGTGGTAATGGCAGTGCGGACTCTCAACCATCTTTTATCCTGGTCCTCTCCGTTGTCTCGCCTGCGTCGTTCGTTTCTGCTTGGACGGTCTACTGCATTGACCTTTGCTGAGGCCTTTTTGTCTAGTACTGCAGTCGTGCTAGACTTTGCTTTAGCATGGACGCCATCCTCTTCCACCCTAATGTGCTGGTGCACTCTTTCCATCAAGGCTTCCATCGTTAGAGGTGGCGCCATAGTGATTGAGTCCCTTAGTCTGTTCCCAACTGGAAGGCCCCTTTTGTATTGTGCGATGGCGAGATTGGTAGGACAGTCCCCAATCTGGTTGAAGGTCTCCCAGTAGCGACTATTGTAGGATCTAAGTGTCTCATTGTCGCCCATGTCAATGGAGAGAAGCTGGTCGATCTCCACTGGCGTTTTGGTGTTCGTTCTGAACCTTGTTACGAATGCCTCTACCAATTGCGCCCAGGAGGCTATGCTGCCTTCTGGAAGTTTTTCGAACCAAGTCAAGCCTAGGTTGCCAAGGCTTGATGGGAAGAGGATGCACATCAAAGCCTCGTTTCGACGATACACTGCCATAACCTGGCGGAAATGGCTCAGATGCATATAGGGATCTGTCTTTCCTTCGTACGTGGTGAACTTGGGCTGGAGGAAGCCTGAAGGTAAAGGCGCGTTTTCTATTGCCAGAACGAACGGCGAGGTCTGCAGCCTCGCTAATGCTTTGTCCGTTGGTTTGTAGGCAGGGCGTGGTAATGGCATTCCAACCTCGACGCTTCCATGCGTCCGAGGAGCCAACCGCTGAAGGGCAGATACCCTGCGAGGGTCACGCGCCCTATTATCCTCCGTCCATCGTGCCCTTTCTTCCAACACGGTCCGTAAGTTGGATGACCTTGGCAACTCCGTCTGCCTGGATGATGTCTGGTGCGTGTGTGAGGGCCGATAGGTGCTTCCCTCAATATACGACCTCTCAGTCCTCGTTCTCTCAAACCTGGAGCAACGAGTCCTGGAGGTTCTGGATTGAGTATCGCCTGTCCTGAGGCTTCTACTCTCTACTTGTAATGGTGTGCTATGCCTACCACGATCTTCTGAGTGACGAGGGGACGTCTTGCTTTTGTGCCCCTCTCCTGTCGCCACTCATTTTCCCTTCATCTGGCGCTTCATAATCTCCATGTCCGCCGCCATCCATCGTATCAATTCGTTCTGCTCCTTCACGCGGTCCTCCAGAACTTGAGGATCAATCCTTCGCCTTTGTCTGTCAGGACTTTGTGAACGAGAGTGACGGGGGCTGTTATTCTGCCTCCCTCTAGCATCCCTCCTGGGGTTATGTCGTTGGGGCTCCAAGTCCGCCATGGGGGGGACAGGAGGCAAACCTTCGCGCCTCCCACCTCCTTCTGGGGTTTGTCCATCAATGGCGGACTGCGGCAAATCTTCGTTGTGCGCTATTACTTTTTATTAGCAAGAAAAACTTAATCAAGAGGTTTTGTTCGTTCTGCTTGTTCCCACAGACGGCGCCAATTGTACGGGAAAGAAATAAACCTTCTCGTATAATCCTGTTGATTAAGATTGCACTCCTCCGTACGACGTCGCTTTACTCCCTGAAAACACAAACGTAAGCTAGCCGGCGGGTGTGTGCCCGATACCTCTCCGATGCCTAAGTCAGCAAAATAGACAAATTGACAAAAAGCTCTGTGTATTCGGGAATCAAAGTTGTGTTACCTTTCCATAGGTGATGTTTGTGAGCTTTTGTAGGTTCCGTGTGGCACAATCCTAGTAGGACTTTTACTCCTCCATATAGAGTCCTCCTAGGATTCATACTCCTGAAAGATAATGCTTATCCTTCAACACCCCCCTCACTGTATAAACCAAGTGAGATGGTTTTACTATGGTCAGACTTCAATATGACCGAGGTAAGCATGGCTATGCTAAGCCGCAGACTAGACCGAGATAAATTTAGCTCGGCTCTTCCTATTCACTGCCCTTACTTCGGCTCTCCCAGTGCTAACCATGGTATGTTTTAACCGGACTAACCAATAACATGGTTTCGATCGAGCTAACCGCAATAGGCTACGACCGGGATAACTTGTGTGTGACGACAAGGCTTATCGTAAGCTCTTCGGGACCGGAGTAACTTTAAGCCTCTCCCGGACCGGAGTAACTTTAAGGCCCTTTTGGACCGGACTAACTCGAAGGCCTTCTAGGACCGGTCTACCTCCAAGGCCTTTTTACTTAGCCCTTTGTATTGTGGCTCATAACGGCCCATTTCCCAGCTCGGCCTAATTTTCATATAAATTACCCCCTCAAGAAATACAATGGAGGATTACTTGACGCATATCAAATTGCTTGTTGATTAATTAGCCTTAGCTACATCACCTGTTGATGATGAGGATCTGCTCTTATTAATTCTAAATGGTTTGCCTGATGAGTATAATGCCTTTAAAACCTCTATCAAAACTCAATCTGGCTCCATTTCAATTAAGGAATTATAGTCTTTGTTGAACTCGGACTCTATTAATGTTTAAACATCCACTAAACAGTCTTCTGTTTCATATATTCCCTTTGCTTATCATGTTTTCCATTTGCTTATCATGTTTCAAGAACTTCTACTCGAGGAGGCTATAGAGGTAGTTCTCATAGAGGTCGAGGATGAGATGGAGGCAGATATTTTAGAGGAGGTTTTGGTAATCGTAATAGAGAAGGTTGATTGTATCACAATTCTAGTACTCAACGTCCTTATCAAGGTAATCCAAGCAATCTGCAAGGCAATCAAGGCTATTATCAAGGAAATTCTACTACTTCAACAATTAATTCATCTTCTTAACTTGTTTGCCAGATCTGTGGTAAAACAAATCATTCAGCCTTACATTGTTTGTACAGGATGGACACTTCCTTCCAATCTACAAGGTCTCCAGTTAATGAAGCTTATGTTGCTTCCACATCATCTCAGTCATATCAGTCTGGTGGTGACCTATCTAGTTCTAGTTCTCACACAAATTGGTTTTTGGATTCTGCTGCTACAAGTCATATCACAAATGACTTGAACAATCTATTTTATTATCAACCATATCATGGCTCAGATCAGGTTACTATTGGTGATGGTAATACTTTTCTTATTCACCACACTAGTAAATGACTCCTTCCTACTCCCTTTTTTCTTTTCATCTCTCCAAAGTTCTTCGTGTACCTTCTATTTCTTCCAACTTGATTTTTGTCCAACAGTTAATTTCTGATAATCATTGTACTATTACTTTTGATAAAGATGTGCTTGTTATATAGGACAAGAGCACCCAGAAGGTCCTATAGAGAGGCTATCACTCCCATGGTCTTTATCATCTTCCTAGCTACATCTTTTTCACCTGTGCCAATGTTGTTGTGTTTCTAAAAATCACAAACTACCATTTAGCTTGTCAAATTCCACTGTTAATAAACCATTGGCCCTTATTCACACTGATGTTTGAGATCCATTTACTTCACCAGTTTCATCTTACAAATATTATGTTTTGTTTATAGATGATTTTAGCAAATTTACATGTTGTTTCCTCTTCATTACAAAAGTGAAGTTTTTACCAAGTTTTTGGATTCAAAGCCTTTGTTGAGAACCAATTTTCTACACAAGTACAAATTTTAAGAAGTGATAATGGAGGTGAATATCTCAGCACTAAGTTTCAAGAATTTCTAAAGAGTCAATGGATTGAACATCAGTTGAGTTGTCCTCATACACCTGCTCAAAATGGTGTGGCTAAGAGGAAGCATAGTCATCTCATAGAAATTACTATTGCTCTCATGCATTACTCATCTCTGTCTCTTGCTTACTGGTTTGATGCTCTTGCTACATCTATTCTTCTCATTAATCGACTTTCTAATGCTAAACTTGGTTTTCTTACTCCTTTTGAAGCTTTATATCATAATCCTTATGATTATACATTTCTTAGAACTTTTGGTTATAATTGTTATCCTTGACTTAGACCTTATTCCACTTATAAGCTTCAACCTAGATCTATACCCTGTGTTTTTCTTGGATATATTCCATCCATTAAAGGCTATAGGTGTCTTGATTCTTCTACTGGCAGGGTTTATGTCTCTCGACATGTGGTCTTTAATGAACATATGTTTTCCTTTGCTTTGTTAGATTCTTCTTTTTCTCCATCTTCTCTATCTACATTGACTCAATTAAACATTTTTTTCTAGTCTTTTTAGTTTTCTCCTTGTTAGTTTTCTCCTTGACCTTCTCTTATATCTGTCTCATCTATCCCATCTGCAGCCTAGCCTCCTCTAGCTGTATCTCCCATTCTAGCTCAGCCTATTTCTCAGCATGCTATCCCATTTGTAACATCTATTTTTCTTGTAGCTCAGCCTATTACTCACCATCTAACTCAACCTACTTCTCAGCTTGTTACCTCATCTGCAGTACAGTTTCTTTCTCAGATTCCTACTTCATCTGCAACACAGCCTCTTCCAGCTTAGCCTGCTTATCAGTCTACAGCTTTGTCTGCTGCTCTGTCTCTAGTTCACTCTGCTTCACACACAATAGCTTTACCAGTTTCTATTATCCCTTCTTCTCCTTATATTTCTTCTTCTCCATTTTCTCATATCTCTATTTCTTTTATTTCTATTCATTTTCCTACTCTCCCATCTGCCACTCACTCTATTCCTTCTACTAATACTCACCTCATGGTCACTCCATCTAAATCTCATCCTCTTATTTGTTTCCTTACTTCTATTGATCTCATTTTTACTAATCTGGTTAAGCCACAATCTTGTCAAGAAACTGCTCAATTAGCCGCCTAGGCTGCTGCCATAGTTGATGAATACATAGCTTTAATAAGACAAGGAACTTGATCTTTGGTCCCTCGTCCTTCTACCAAAAAGGCTATTGGTTGCAAATGGGTTTTTCGTCTCAAGAAAAATTCAGATGGTATAATTGCTCAGCATAAAGCCAGATTGGTTGCCAAAAGATTTCTCCAAACTTAAGGTATTTATTATTTTGAGACCTTTAATCTAGTGGCAAAGCAACCTACTATCAAACTTCTCTTATGTTTGGCTCTTTATTGTAATTGGTCCATCAACCAACTTGATATCTCTAATGCTTTTCTTCATGATGTCTTAGATGAAGAGGTTTATATGCACCAGCCTCTTGGTTTTGTTAATAAAGAACATCCATTCATGGTTTGCAAATTGCACAAGGCTCTTTACGGGCTCAAGCAAGCTCCCAGAGCTTGGTTCTCTACATTTTCTACATTTCTTCTCAAACTGGGCTTCTAGGCTAGTCAATGTGATTCATCTTTATTTATTAAGAAGACTTGTACCTCCATCACTATTATCTTAATATATATTGATGATATTCTTCTCACAGGCAGTGGACATTCTTATATTTCCACCCTAATCACTAAAATGCACTATATTTTTTTCCATGAAGGAATTGGGTCTTCTTAACTATTTTTTGGGTATATCTGTTACCTCATTTGCCTCAGGCTATTTCTTGTCTCAGAAGAAGTATGCTACTGAGATTTTTGCCAAAGCTAGTATGACCAATTGTAAATCTACCTCATCTCCTATGACTCTCAAGTCTACTGCTTCTACTGAGGATTTATCTTTTTCTCAGCCTTTTCTTTATCGAAGTCTTGTTGGTGCCCTACAACATCTTACTATTACACAACTTGATTTGGCTTTCGCTGTCAATCATACCTGTCAGTTCCTTCAAACTTCTCTTACCAATCATTTTGCTTTGGTCAAAAGATTAGTTAGATATCTCAAAGGCACTCTTCATTATAGTCTACATTTTACACCAGGACCTCTCACTTTAAATGCTTTCTCTAATTCTGATTGGGCAGCCAACTCTATTGATTGAAGATCTACAACTGGTTATTGTGTCTTCTTAGGTGCCAACTTGATTTCATGGTCTGCTAAGAAGCAATCTACAATATCCAGGTCTTCCACTGAGCCCGAATATCGGGCTCTTGCTCACAACGCTGCTAAACTTAGCTGGCTTGGTATTCTTTTATCTGATCTTCATATCTCAGTTCCAGTCCCTACTCTTTGGGGTGATAATATGTCTGTCATCTCTTTGTCCAATAATCTTGTTTTTCATGCATGGTTCACACATATTGAGGTGGACTACCATTATGCTAGAGAAATAGTTGCAGCAAAGAAGCTTCATAATTGTCACATATTTTCTATGGATTAACTTGTTGATATATTCACCAAACCACTTTATTCTTCTTGATTTTAGTATTTGCAGCACAAGCTTATGGTCTCTCAAACTCCCCTAAGCTTGAGGGGGCATGATAAGGAGCTGAGCCAAAGCCAAGGAAAGGAGCTGAGCCAAAGTCAAGAAGAGAGCTCAGTCATCTCAACAGAATTAGTTAGGTAGTTATAACTAGAGTTAGATTGGTTTGGTTAGTTATAATCATAGTTAACTAATTGGCATCCTTTTATATAAATAAAGTACAAACTTGGTAATTGTGATTGATTGAATAATATCTTCTATAGATCTGGTTTACGCGAGTCTTTTTGGAGAGAGAAAGCGCTAGCTCATTTGGTCTATTCGGGAGGGGGGAGAAAATTGTGTACTAATCATTTTTCCTTTCCTATCAGCTCTTTCTTGTAATGATTGTTAGTGTTGGGATTGTAGCTATGTGTCATTTGACTTTTTTATATAGTTGATTGTCTAGTTTAATGTAATTCTCTAAATATTTATAAATAATCTCTTACTGATTGAAGAAAAAAAATAAAAAAACTCTAAACACAATCATGTTTGCCTCCATCTTTTAAGTGATACATGATTGTATGATTAAAATTATACCACGACAAAAAGATATGAAGTTAAAAGAGTTTGAGAATTGATAATCCCACATTGTTTGTCTGATATGATCTTGATGAGTTGAATAGTGGCATATAGCATTTTATTTTTTATTTTTAAATTCAATGCCAATAACAAACAATAAGTCTTAAACAACCCATCCCAAAACAATACAATATATGGAAATGGAATAGACAAAACATAGTTGTAAACTATGTTCATTCCAATTACTCTAATGTTTTGGAGAGAGAAGCACTTGCTTAATCATTTTCTCCAGATTCAAAAAAGATGAAGCAGATGAACTCGTAGTGGCCTCTTCGGCCATTTTCCTCCATTCCATGGCCCTTTTCTTCATCTCCTTGCCCTTGTTTCCAGCCACCAACTCTCTCACAAGCTTCTCAACGTCATCTCTCTTAACATCATTGTCTATCTCTACTCCAATTCCCCACTTAGTGCAGCAGGACCAACAGTTGGTTTGTTGATCTGCAAAAAATGGCCAACAGATCATTGGCACTCCACCGGAAATGCTTTCCAGAGTGGAGTTCCACCCACAGTGAGTTAAAAACCCTCCGATAGATGGGTGGGTGATAACTTCCTCTTGTGGGCACCAACTTGCAAGTAGGCCTCTTTCTTTGGTCTCTGTCACAAACTCCGGTGGAAGAACTGCCGAGTCACCGGTAACAAGATCAGACCTTATTATCCACAGAAAGGTGTGATTGCTATTAGCAAGTCCCCAAGCAAATTCAACCAGTTGATTTGGTGTCATTATAGTTATGCTTCCATAGTTCACATAAACAACAGAGTTAGGTTCTTTAGAGTTGAGCCATTCTAAGCACTCAGGTGCTTCTTTCCACAGATTTGATCCCATGGACTTCAAACTATCATCATTGATCTGATTCGCAAGTAAGTGTAAAGGTCCAATGGTGTAAATTGGAATAGACACGGATGAAATTGCGTCCAAAACTTCATGCTCCAATTTCTCAAATGTATTATAAATAATTGCAGAAGTTTTGTGAGAGACCCTGCTTCCGTCCAACACAAATTTAATCATAACATCATCAGGGTCAATGGATCGAATAAAGGTTGGGAAATCCTTCAGACGTATACCTTGCATACCGGGTATCCAATCTATAACCATATCCAAATACCCATTTGTGAGATAACTCGGGTCTGCACATCACAAAAATGGTAATTTCAACAGTTGAACACCCATGTCTAAAAAAAAAGTGCAACACCATACTGAATTTATATGTTTTTTTTTTTTTGAACGACTACTGAATTTATATGTTGATATACAAATAATATCTTGGTATAAATATATGCTCATCATACTAGCTTATGCAGGGATGTACCTAATGGGTGAGTATGAGTCATGTTGGTATGACTTAGAGCCAAACCTAGAAACGAATCGACCTTGATCAATTCTAAATTTTTGGCCCTAGAACCAAATCAATGATCTCTTAAAGCTGAGAAAATCTAATCCAAACGAATTTAGGATCGTTCATATTGTAGAAAACATTTTGTAGAAAAATTTAATATTAGATGATTGAATGTAACAATGTTTATGGTAATAAATTATCAGAACCAATTACACAAATATGTGTATACTATTTACAAAAAAGGTATAAAATTTATGGCAATTCTTAAGTGTGTAAGTGTACATCATACACTTGTGTAAGTTCTTACAAATATATGCAAGTTACTTCACAAAATTACGTACGTTTTCACAAACATATGTAAGTTAACTCATAAAAATTTGAGAAATTACAACTTACGTATATTTGTGAGATTTTACGCAATTTTATGAGGTAACTTATGCATATTTATGAGAACTTACATAAGTGCATATAATATACACCTTACACACTCAAACACTTTTCAAAATTTATTTATATGGTTGGTTTTCGAGTCGGTTCAAGTTATTCTAAGGCCAACCAGTGAAGCAACTCGTTTTGGTCATACTGGTCACTTTAAGATCCAGAATGGTGCAATGCCTTTCATGAACCAAACCAACCCAGCCTATGAAAGCCAAGTTGGTTTGATTCACTGGTTTGTCACATCATTTGCCCGCCCCTATTGTGGCTGGGGCAACACCACAAGTTTCAAAACCTCTCCTATTGTAGTTGTATTAGTTTAGAATATTTTCTAGTTGGCAAAATAATATTAATAATATTGTAGAACTTATATAAACTATTTTAATTGCATATACGTTTGTATATATATGGATAAATTATACAAATAGTCCCTATAGTTTACACGATGTGTCAATTTGATCCATGTAGTTTTAATTTACTCGATTTTGCCCCTTAATTTAACGGATTGTGTCATTTTAGTCCAAAAATAACGGTTGTTAAGTTAATTTAACGGAAAGTCAAATAATGTTTCAATTTGGTCTCAATCAAAATTTAGAAAATTATAACAATAGTGACCAAATTGACACATCGTGTAAAGTATAGGGACCAAATTGACACATTGTTTAACATTCTGTTAAATTAACTTAACAACTGTTATTTATTAGACTAAAATGATACAATCCGTTAAATTAAGGGGCAAAATCGAGCAAATTAAAGTTATAGAGACCAAATTGACACATCGTGTAAATTATAGAGACTATTTACATAATTTACCCTATATATATATATATTTAAATTACTTATACATTCATCCATGAAGTTACAAATTTCACTTTGCCTCCATGTTTAAGTCCTTGTGCGGATGACCCCATGTTTATTTGGAAATAAACATACAAGCTTATGTGGTTTGAAGAATAAAGAGTACTGTTCACCTGCCTTGTTTTCACTTTTCAAAAAATATTTTTTAGGAAATTCTATTTTTTTATTTTCCTTAATTTTTTATTTTTACTGAATTTTTTTAATATTTTAAGTAATTTTTTTATTTTTTAAACACATCTAACATAAATACACTTAAAAAGTAAAAAAATTATAAAAAAAAATCTTTTAAAAATTTACTAAGGCCAAGTTTGGGAAGTCCCAAATAATCCATCTTTTTATCTTTTTTCAATCACATCACCTCTCTACTTTTCTACACATCTTTTTGTAAAAAGACAAAAAGTACATTATTTAGATCATCCTAAACAACCCCTAAATACCAAAAATACAAAAAAAATACAAGAATTCAGTACATTTTTTTTGTATTTTTATGTATTTATTAATTTTTTAAAATATTTTTTCACAAATTTTTTACGTTTTAGATACATCTAAGTAAGGTGCATCTAAAAAAATAAAAAAAATGTTTAAAATTTAAAAAATATTCACTAAAAACAAAAAAATACGAAAATTAAAAAAATCAATTTTCAAAAAATTTAATTCAAAAAACACAAACAAAAAACGATGGGGTAATTTTTAAGACGTATCCTTTATACACCTTCAAATTTGTAGGAAAAAATATATATTATTTCTTCTCTCCTGGTCTCTATTGTTCTGTTTCTTCTACTCCCTCTCTCTGTCTCTCGCCTACATCCTCTCCAATCCCTCCCTCATCCCACACAATCATTTGCACTCCCTCCGGCCTCTCGCGACTGCCCAACCTCCCTTTCCCACCACCACGGCCCTACAAAATCAACTCAAGCTTCCTGAACTTTAATGGCCAACAATAAAACCAATACTCATAGTGCTACACTAGCATATGTATAGCTCATAGATTGATTGTCCAAAATCTGGAACTTTTTGATGCCACATATATATAAATATGTCTTTTCTCAATTATTTTGCTTGATTTTTGATCGATTGAGTGGTTGGGTCAGTGGGACATTGGTTAAAGTTTGAATTAGTGATAAATTTTTGGTCTGCTATATATGGTATCTACATTTATAATATAATAGACAACGAATAATTCTTTAGGTTACGTGCTTAATCGAATTTGGCCAAAGAAACATAACTGTGTAGTGCCCACCCATCAATGTCAAACCAACCGTCTCCTTGTGATCAGCTTTGTGGTGATGGGTTCGTTGTTCTGATCTTCATCCCCCCTACCCCAATGTTCCTATCATGTTTGTATGTTAGGAAAAAAAAATAAAAAAAAATTCCCTTGGTGAAAGCTTGGCTGGGTGGTGTTAATTGAAGTTGTAACTATAACTATGTAGAGCGGGATGGTGCTTTGCGTGTGAATGTATTTACAGGTGCTGCTAGCAGAAGCTAATGGTGCACTTTGTTTTTCTTATTTCTAAAATGACGGGGTCATTCACAATGGGATAAAGTACGATTTGACCCTGTTAAAATTCTCTATTTGTCACTGCTTGCATATATAAATGTACTCGTATAAACATGAAAATATACATGTGTGTGCACTTGTTTATGTATGTAACGTAAGTAGCTTATAATTACTACCTTTGAGTGGTATGATACCCTTTTCGATAAGAAAGTGGTACTGAATGTAAGCCATGAAACTAGAAGCACTGGCTGTCCACAAAGAAACATGGGGGATGCCTAGTTCTTCAGCAGCGGTGATTGTGAAGAACATGGTGGAGTCAGAGACTATGCAAGTGACCGGTGGGACGTTCGATGCAACATTGTCATTGAGTTTGGAGATGAGGTCTTTAAAGGGAGCTAAGCAGTGTTTGGAGGTGGACTCACAGAGGGAGGGGATGTCTTGGGTGGCTTCGGAATCGGATTCCAGGAGGCCGTCGGGTATGGTCTCAAAGCGGAAGGAGGGGAGGCCGTCCAGTGAGTCAGGGCCTCGGGATTTGAGGAGGCGTTTGTGGTTGAACTCTGTGTTCACAAAGGTTATATGGAAGCCTTTGTAATGGAGGAGTTTGGCTAGTTTTAGCATGGGGTTGATGTGGCCTTGAGCTGGGAATGGTATACAAACTGCATGAGGCTTCTCTAACATGGATCTGGAAGCCATTCTCTCTCCCTCTCTCTCTCTCTCTCTCTCTCTCTCTCTCTATGGTGGGATTAATGCTTATGGCAAAAGAGAATATGGAAATAGTTTTATAGGCCAGCAAAGAGGTTCAACTCTCTCTCAAGCTAGTCTTCTTAGCCTTCCATGTTTGAAGATTTAAGAAAGTCTCTGTCCCTTTCTGTACCATCTTATCACGACTAATTATTAAATAGTTTGAGAGTATTACGTGATATTTTTATTTAGTGTTTCAAATTAATGAAGTACGGAATTTTTTAATGACTAAGATAGGTTGATTGATCTTTCTCTCAGATAGTTGAGAGACAAAATCTGATTTACTTAGTGTGTATTATAATTTAGGACGAAGTAAGGAAATTAAAAAATTCGCAAATCAAATCCATCTAGACCAATTTGGTAGATAATTTAAATAATATATATTTATTGGCTAGATACCTTTGTTTAAGTTAATAGTAGAATGATATGTATATTTATGTTTTAAAAGTTCATGTCTCGAAAAATCATGGCAGATTAATGTTGAGCAATGTTTGTTTAATATTATATATTTTTGCTTAACAGGTGAATATTATGAAAGTAGTTTGTTTGATGGATATGTTATTATTTAGGAAGACTTATTTATAAGTCCTTTTTCAGACACTTATGTTAGGTTAAGTTCTGTGTAATTTCTTATAGAGTTTCAAGTCCTATTTAAATAGGAATGTATTCCACAAGATCCTACATAAACGTAACGTGACGTGACCCTTACATAAACGTAACGTGACGTAACACTTACATAAACGTAACGTAACGTGACACCTACATAAACGTAACGTAACGTGTCTCGTTACGTTTCGCAAACTTAATGAGTTTTTATTTTTTTAAATTAAATGTGAAAATATTGTTGGCTTATATTGGTGTCACGTTACGTTTCATATAAATATGATTTATGGTAATATTCAATTTCCTAAATAGGAAATTGAATGTTGCCATAGATCATAAGTGTTACGTTACGTTTCATATAAATATGATCTATGGTAACATTCAATTTCCTATATAGAAAATTGAATGTTACCATAGATCATAGGTGTCACGTTACGTTACGTTTATGTAGATTAGGAAATTGAATGTTGCCATAGATTATAGGTGTCACGTTACGTTTATATTCTATGGTAATATTCAATTTCCTATATAGGAAATTGAATGTTACCATAGATCATAGGTGTCACATTACGTTTATGTAGGTGTCACGTTACGTTACGTTTATGTAAAAATGATCTATGACAACATTCAATTTCTTATATATAGGAAATTGAATGTTGTCATAGATCATAGGTGTCACGTTATGTTTATGTAGGTGTCACGTTACGTTTATGTAGATATGTCACGTTACGTTTATGTAGATGTCACGTTACGTATAGGTGTCACGTTATGTTTATATAGCTGTCACGTTACGTTACGTTTATATAGATATGATATATGGTAACATTCAATTTTCTATATATGGTTTTACTATTATTTATGATATTAACAACTAATACTGAGGGTAAATGTGTCAACTAACTTCCCACAGAACTTATGGGAACATTAGTTTTTTAGTAGGACCATATGTAGCTGTTGGCTTTTTGGCTTTCGAAGGGTGTATTTGTAAATGCGAGCGTGCCAGCAAGGATCAATCAGTCCTTACAGAAATTATAATTGCCAATCAATTATCAGGCGACTATGTTTTAGTTCTTTCAGCCTCAATGAAGAGGACTTTTACTGGCGGCTTGACTTTAGGAGAAATTAAAAGAAACGACAATTAATATGAAGAACAATTGAAGTATTTCATTAACATAAATACTTACAATAGTCCAAACTCAGCCTCGAGGAGGTTTACAGCAACAGTCTACTTGAATCTACTTGAAACTACTCCTATGAATTGAAGTACAGTGCAGGTATTTAAAGAACAAGTATTTAAAGTACAGGAAATGTAAAACTGGAAAGATAAATATGAAGTAAAAACTGATTTATATGATCTGAGTCTGGGGGGCCTTTTCTGGGGACTTCCTTGCTATTTATACTTGTCCAGGATGACCTTCGAACTGTATTTCGAACCGTCGAACTGCTCCTCCATGATCGCTGATCATGCTGCCTTAGAAATAGTTCCACTACGCCATCACTTGTAATTGAACTTCCCACCTGTATTTGAATTTGAATATAGGTAACCGTTGAGGCCACGTCACCTTGTATCTCATTACTGATCTAGTGCTACTCAGACCACTTGAGAACCAATATTTATTGCCACGTGTATGATTGAGATTGAAGGTTAAAATCATCTTCCCATAATACCCTCATTCTGCCACATGTCGAATTGTAACTGGCTTTTACAAAATATGTAGCCAACATTACCCCCCGCACTAATATACCCAATACTTGGAGATATTAGTGGATCAAAAGCTTTTCCCGCGCCTTTTGGAACGTGCATAGAATCTATCTTCAGGAAACACAACCGTCACCTATTTGGTGATTATTTGCATTAACTCTTGACTTTGTTTGAACGTTCCAATACTTTCAGCATTCGAACGGATTATGACTCAATCACCTTCTCGCTCTATTGATCAAGCATACGAAGAGCCATTGAGTAATGCTGTTTCCCCTCGAAAGAATCCCTACGCATTTATTAGCCACCTTTACCCGCCTTTCTATATTCAGGTCATGGAGGCTTTTGCAGATTCTCAACCTTTGGACTACGAACACATTGCCCTCAATCCTTTGGTTTACAAATTTATTGGTACAAGAAATCCTTCCTCTAAACTCCCTCGCACCTTGAACGAACTACTCTCAAACCTTTGCTTCAACAAATTGCAAATATGGACTTAGGAAGTTCTTCGTCACAAACTTCTACTTGGGATGAAGCTACAACTTCTTCATCTTCTGGGGCTTCTGGATGGACGAACTGGTCAACACCTGAGTCCTGGGACTTGAGGGAACGAATCAATCATCATTTTATTGAGTTCACTGACCCTTTAGATTTTCCTCCTACGCTCGAAGCTCGGTGGTTTATCCTTATGTGCCCATCGACCTTCGACGCAGTTTAGAGGAGAATTTGCTTGTGGCTTGGTATACATCTTCCATGCCCACAAGGATAATGCACACTGCCCGATGCTTGGAAGAATCACAAGGATATACCCCTTCATTTTTAACCAAGAAAGCGCAGATCTGCTCTTCTGACTGGCTTGACTACATTAATGCCTTTGTTCCTCCCATCCCTGTGTCATCTCCCCTAACTGAAGCATCCACTTCTTCTTCTCCATCTTTTGGAATAGAAGCATCCACACCTTCTCCATCTTCTGCAGCAGAACCATCTATTCCTTCTCCTCCTCTCATTCTTTCTTGGACAGAGAAATTAAGGCTTGCTCTTCCAATGGACAAAATCTTTCCTCCTTACAAACCTCCATCATCTCCAACTCCATTTGAGCAGAAACAAGCTCAACTTCTGCTTGCGGCTTTTTCTCACTTGCCCTTCAATGTTCTTGAGGATGACATCCCTCTCAAGAATTTTCGATGGGCTTGTGATATTCTGACTAGGGGCCATATCTTTAACCCCATTGCCCAAGCAGAACTTCACATGTTCCTGGATCAACTTCCAGTACTCCTCTACTGGCATCGAAATTCCAAGATCGCCATCCAATCTTTAGATCAACTTTCATCTCTCCGAATACATGCCCAATACGAAGCAGAAAACTTCATTGAAGACTTTGATGACTTCAAAAATAAAGATTCTGCGTATTGGGATGATTTAGTTATAGATGAGTTGGAACAAAAATTGAGGGAAGAGGCTTTCGAAACAAAGGCTGAAGAGCTCTACTATGAAGTGAGAGCACACCAACTCATGCAGCCAACTTTAGAGGAGATGGAAGATATAATAAAGAAAGAACAAACATTCATTGATCATTGTTGGATGAAATTCCATGATCTTGTTATTTATTCTATTCCTTATTTTTATGAGCTCGAATTTGTACCCAAATAGAATTACTTAATGTAATTGTCTTGGCTTTAATACAAGCAAAATCTTTCTGTATTTGTTTGACTCTGTTTCCTTTTGCCTTTAAAAGCCAATTCAGAGCCTCGAATTAAATAATCTCATCCTCCGCATCTGGACTCACTTATCTTTAATGAAACACTAAAAGAGAACCAACATGTCTTTTTCCAATTGATGGAGTAAAAATTGACAATTTGGTTAATATTATCTCAAATTAGTGCTTCGAATTTAACAACCTTACTTTTCAAAGCTAACTGTAACCAATATATGGTCATAATTAAAATAGCCAATCAATTTTGACCACTCTTGCTTCGAAAAGCAACTCATGCTGTCTTAATAGCATCTCCAAAACATATAGCATGCTTCGAAGCCGGATTCTGTATTTCGAAGCCGTTTTTATTTGATTTCTTGGAGCCAAAATTGGCTTCGAAGCCAAATATCTTTCTTCGAAGCTGACGCCAACATTCAGAATGTGTTCTTCCCTCCAAAACTATCAATATTGGAAGAGTCTCCTCATATTCGTACTTTTAGTACATAATGATTTACGCAATATATTTTTCAGACACGAAACCTTTTAAAAGCCCCTTTGCTTTGTACTCTGAAATCACTTGCTCTTTTGACACACAAACCCTACCGATCTCCTGTTAAACCCCTCTTCCTTATTACTCGCTATCAATGGATCCTTCCTCATTAAAAGTGTTTACTGGCGATCGTATCAGTCCTACCTTGGCTTTGAAGCGATGTATCGATGAAGAAATCACCAAACTATCATCTGGTGAGTCAAGCCACATAGATGGACATCTTTTCGTGCCTCGTCATAGCAACAAACAGGAATACGTCCTTGGCCCTATTTTTCGGGAAGCTCCTGCTCAACTCGCAGCCCTATATCCTCGCTTGGAGGACCATTTCCTTCTTTACGAAGTAGGGCTTGATTGGGGAAACTGGAGGGTGAATCGTCCTCACCGTTGCTGGCCGACAATGAGGACTGAATGGGAAGAATGGTATGACAGAGTTGTACCTGCGAGAGAAGATGACCTGCAAGAGCTCTGTATCCTCGATGCCCTTCGTCTTTCCAGGTTCATCATTCCTGAGGACCCTTTCTTGATACCTGCTGCCTTATGTTTCTGGAATATGGCTTTTAATTTCTTTCAATTTCGGTGCGGCATGATGGCCCCCATCGTTCTTGATATTTGCCATCTCTTAGGGCTTTCCCCCCATGGTTCTCCATTTACTCCCAACTACCCAGACCTTCCTATTAAGTTTTCTCTTCCATCCTTAAGCTCCTCTTATAGTGATTTCGTAAAGTCTGAAAACAAAAGGGAAGGTCCTGTGAGGGACAGAGAGCTATTTTCCTTCATTTTATATTGGTTATGCAAATTCCTCTTTTGCACCTCATCTCAGAGGATTATGCCTGAGTTTGTTCCTCTCGCGAAGGCACTTGTCTTGAAAAAACATATAGCTCTTGCTCCTTATCTTTTAGGTCATGTCTACAGAGTCTGTTCCCAATTTTGTGAAAAACCTCTTGATACCAACCAAGGAGGTCCCTTCTGGGTGCTTCAACTTTGGCTCTTCGCCTATTTCACTGACCTACACCCCAAATGTCTAAAATTCCTTGTTCAGGATCCTAGTACTTATGGGGAAAAGTATGCTAGGATTGCCCTTTACCCTGCTTCCTTCGCTTACTACTTTACCTTCTTTTATCAACTCCCCATTTCTCCATCTGCCTCTTTCTTTTGTCCTTTTGAAGCCAATAAAGGACCAACCTGGCTGCAAGCTTTCCTGGCTAATAAAGAATGCTCCACTTCTCCTCACAAAGACATGTGGGCCTCTATACTACTACCAAGGGAATTGTTCATTGGTAGTTTAAACCCTCGAGACTACAAATGCATATCTGAGGTGTACTGCCCTTCTCAATTTGCCAGACAATTTGGACTTACTCAAGGGATACCAGTTCCTCTTTGCAGTCTCTCGAATGTCCATCTTACTGTCAGAGATTCAAAAATATCCAAATCCAGACTAGAGACGGCAATTCTTAAACTACTGAAAGAGTTGAATGAGTTCCAATTTGTCCCCTTTCTTCCGTATGGCTCAGTCTTGAAAAGATTCCAGAACTGGTGGACAGTCAATATGGAAGTGCGCTTATCTGAACATCCCCATGACTTGCTGGTAGGATTGGGAGTGCCTTCGAAGGCTAAGTCAGCGACATCTAGGGACATTCCCCCTCTTCATGAGGCTGCCACAACTAAACCTACAGCTTCATCCCCTCCGGCTAGAGTTACTAGAGCTGCTTCGAAGAAGGGTAAATATTTTCAGACTTCTCCTTTTCCTTTCTTTTGAATCTTTTGTTCATTCCCTTTACACTTTTGTTCTTTGGTGCAGGGCCCCCACACGAAGAATCTCCCAAGAGAGCTGAAACTTTAGCTGTTCTCAAAAAGAGGCAACAAGAACAAAAACAAAAAAGAAAGCTAGTCCTTCCTCCTGAGGAACCCGAATCCTTGGGAGAAGAAGAGGTTGAGCAAGAGCCTTTGCAGAGAACAAAGAGACAAAAGATAGTTGCCTCCCTTCCTGATACAACTAAGCATCCTTCTTTCGAAGCACCCACTACAGTAACGGAGAAAGCACTTACCTCTGAAAAATCTGAAACCCAAATTGAAGAGAGGGAGATTGAAAAAGAACCAGTAGTATCACTGCCAAGGAAGAAGAGAAAGAAGATGACTGTTTCTGCTGCTGACTTGGTGGAAGATCCGATTCATAAAGCCGCTGCCAAGGCAGTAGAACAGGAACATTCCAAAGCAATAATCGTTTTTGAGAGGGCTGAGAAGAAACGGCAGCAACAGTTTCTGAGAGATGAAGCTGCTGCTGCTGATATGTTACAAAGAGAACCTGCTCGAAGACAACAAATTGTCGAACGTTATTCTCTTCGTAGTTCTCCCATCAGTATCAACATTTCTGAAACAAGTAATTTCTTTCATACTTCTGCTGTTTTTCCTTCTTCAGCTTTAAATATTTGAAGTTTGACATTGCTTTACATTTCTTCCTTATGCAGTAACAACCACTGCGCTTATCTTTCCCATGGGGCCTCTTCCAGTTTCGGTTGAAGTTGACTAGATGCAAAATGTGAAGACTGTTCAAATACAACTTCCACTTCCTAAGCCTACGCTTCCTGTACCTTCCTTGAGTCCCAACATTCCTGCATCTCTTCTTCTTGGCCTAGAACCATACCTTCCTTTCCTGACTTTCAATCTACCTCAGTCCATTCCTTCTTCGAGCCTTGCTCTTCCTTCTTCCAAGGATATTCCAGCTGTTACTCCAATCCCAGTGGCAGTTGATTCTTCCACAGAGGGTGCTGGTAGTTCTCCAATTCATGGTTCATCACCTATGCCTATTTCCAGCCCCTCTTCACTAGATTCATTGGTGGCTAAAACCATAGAAGCTGCCAAAGATGCTCCATCCATTTCTCCCATCCCCATGCAGCCCTCTGTGTCTTCCACCACAATACTTTCTATGCCCTTCATGTCTAGGGATGAGGTAGACATCTTCGAAGGAAGACTTGCTAGTCTTTTCGACGTACCTTCTACCTCTCCAACATTTAGTGCTGAAGCTGAGCCATTAGTCTTGGCTGACTCCTTGCTGGAGATTTTTGAGAGTCCTCCTTCTTCTAATAGCAAGTCTTCTGCACCTTCAGTGGACCTGGACACATGCCTGGAACTGTTGACTTCCTTTTCGAGAATCCCCTTCGAGGCTCTACAAAGGCCTATTATCAGGAATGGGTTTCTTCAGTGCTGTAATATTGCTGAGCAGTCCAGTATGAACGTCTCAAGTCACCTATCCCAGGCTGCAGCTACTATTGATTTCTATATCAACATTTGTCATGCTGCCAATACTGCCAATGAGAAATTGGCTAGGGATCAGCGTTTTGTTTCTCAGGTGCATACCGAAATATCAGATCTCAAGGAACAACACTCTTCTACCTCCCAATTTCGAAGTCAGCTGCTGGAGAGGAAAGCTCAACTTGAGGAGGATTTAGCTGCAGTAAACCAGGCCTTGGTTCGAACTGACACCAAATTGCAAATCACCAACCAAGAACTGTCCGAACGAAAAGAAGACATGGCTGCAGCTATTCACCTGTTTCCATCACTTAACAGTAGGAAATCAATTGTACAAAAACAATTGAAACATTGTAATGATTTTTGGGCCAATTTGTGGCACCATGTACTTGATTCTTTATGAAAAATCAGGCTCTTATCTATTATCTGAGTGTCTTGTGTGTTTGTACATAATGTTTATTTTATTCCTTGTGTTTCCCAAATGGTTGGAAAATAAGGCTTCAAATATCTACCATTAATCTTTTTGGGATGCACATAGCCATTTAAATTTCTTAAATGATATGCTCCAAAAGGCAGAACTCTATGAATTTGATATGGTCCTTCCCAGTTAGGTGACCATTTGCCAAACTTATGGCTTTTAATCCCTATTGGGAGTATTGTTTTCCATACCAAATCACCTTCATCAAAGTCAATATGCTTGACTTTCTTGTTATAATTCTTGGCTGCTTTCTTCTTTTGAAAAAGAATGCTATTCAACGCCAAAATCCTCGCTTCATCTATGTCTTCCAATTCCAAGCACATACTTTGATGGTACTGCTCAGAATCTAACTGATCTTGGCATCTTACCCTCAAAGATTTGACATTAATCTCTACAGGTAAAACTGCATCATGCCCATATACTAAGGCATAAGGAGTAACTCCTGTGCTTGACCTTGGGGAGGTTCTGTAAGCCCATAACACATCTAACAATAGATTATGCCAATCCCTAGGATTATCCTCCACAACCTTTTGTATTCCTTTTTTCAAGGACTTATTGGATGATTCAGCTTGACCATTGGCTTGTGCATAATAAGGTGTGGAATTAACAAGACTAATCCCAAATTCTGCCACAAAAGCTTTCACCATTTTCCCATCAAACACAGTCCCATTATCAACTGTTATGGTTTGTGGGATACCAAATCTATGGATCAGATCTTTAATGAACCCAATAACCTCTGTTTGGTCTACAGCCTTGTATGGCTTAGCTTCGACCCACTTAGTGAAGTAGTCAGTGGCCACTAGAATGAAACAGTGATGCTTCGAAGAGGGTGGGTGTATTTTTCCCATCATATCCATGGCCCATCCTCTGAATGGCCAAGGCTTCACTACTGCATGTAAATCAGTTATAGGCACATGCCTTATTGTGCCATGCTTCTGGCATGCTTGGCAACCCTTTGCATATTCTATGCAGTCTTTAAGGATAGTTGGCCAATAGTAGGAATGCCTTCGAAGCAACCATCTCATCTTCACACCAGGTTGATGAGCACCACAAATGCCTTCATGAACCTCAGCCATGGCTGTTAATGCTTCTTTTGGGCCTAAACACTCCAGCAATAAACCATCTCCCCCTCTTTTGTAGAGAGCATTACCATATAATATATATTGCATGGACTGCAATTTGATTTTTCTGCTGGCCTTCGAAGATGGACCAGCCAAGTACTGTATTATTGGATGCCTCCAATCCTGTTCTTGTAAGTCATTATGATTGACTTCCAAGATCACATTCCTTTTATTCAAAGGTTGTATTAGTCTCTGATATGTTGTTTGGCTTATATCCCTTTGGGTATTATCCCTTTTCTTGAAGTTCGAAGCTTTTTGAGCCACATCATTAGCTCTACTGTTCAAGAATCTTGGAACATAGGTTACATTTGCTATTTGAAACTGAGAAAGCAGATGTAATGCAACAACATAATATGGTAGGATGCTTATGCTTTGACACTTGAAAATCCCTTTTACTTGGTTAACCACCAATTGAGAGTCCCCAAATATGTCAACTGCATGTACTTGTAATCCAATAAGGATTTCTAGTCCCACTATTAAGGCTTCATATTCAGCCTGGTTATTGGAACAACTAGCTTCATCCACTCTGAAACCATGCGTGGTTTCTACCCCCTGTGGAGACTTAATCACGATACCAATCCCAATTAATCCATTGGCCTTCGATCCATCGAACCACATTTGCCATGGTTCAACACTAGCCATACCAAGTTCCATTACCTCTTGGCTCTCTGTTTGAGATGGATGATCTGCCAGAAAATTGGCTAATACTTGCCCTTTTACTGCCCTTTGAGGGACATATTCTAAATGAAATTCCGATAAGGCTAATATCCACTTGCCAATTCTTCCCCTCAACATAGGTCTAGATAACATGTATTTAACCAAATCTGTGGTTGCAATTACCAAGACAGTTGTAGGTAAAAGATAATATCTTAATTTCATTGCAGCAAAATACAAAGCAAGACACAGCTTTTCAACAGCTGAATATTTACATTCACAAGAATTTAAAAACCTACTAAGGTAATAAACAGCTTGTTCCTTGCCTTCTTCATTGTCTTGGGCCAAGAAAACTCCCAATGAATCTTCTGCTGCCGCTATGTATAACTTCAAGGGCTTGTTTCCTTTGGGTGGCATCAGCACTAGAGGATTGGCCAAGTAGGCTTTGATACCTTCGAAAGCAGTTTGATGCTCTGCTGTCCACACAAATTCCTCTTCATCTTTCAGCCTTAACAAGGAAGAGAATACTTTAGTTTTCCCTGCAGTGTTAGAAATAAACCTTCGAAGAAAGTTAACCTGCCCAAGGAACCTTTGTAATTCTTTCTTACTTGATGGAGGCCTAGCTTCGATGATGGCTTTGGCTTTATTCTGATCAATCTGTATTCCTTTCTTGTGCACTACATAACCCAAGAAATTTCCAGATGACACACCAAAAGCACATTTAAGAGGGTTGAGTTTCAACTTGAACTTCCTCATTCTTTCGAAAGCTGCTTCTAAATGAAGCAAATGCTTCTCCATGGTCTGGGATTTCACCACGATGTCATCAATATAACATTCTAGATACCCTCCAATAAGGTCATGAAAGATAGTGTTCATAGCCCTCTGATACGTAGCCCCAGCATTCTTCAGACCAAATGGCATCTTAACCCATTCGAAGGTGCCAATATTCCCAGGACATCTGAATGCTGTCTTGTGGATGTCTTCCTCTGCAATGCATATTTGATTATAACCAGAGTGGCCATCCATCATTGATAAAACTTGATGCCCTGCTGAACTGTCCACCAACAGATCCACTATAGGCATAGGGTATTCATCTTTAGGAGTTGCTAGATTTAAATTTCTGAAATCAATGCATACCCTCATTTTGCCATTCTTCTTGACTACAGGTACAATGTTAGATAGCCATTCAACATACCTGGCTGTTCTAATAAAGGCTGCCTTGAGTAGTCTCAGAATCTCTTCCTTAACTTTCTGAATTACTTCTGGACTCATTCTTCTTGGTTTCTGCTTGTATGGCCTGAAATTAGGCTTCATAGGGAGCCTATGTTCCACTAATGACCTATCCAATCCTGGTAGTTCATTGTAGGACCATGCAAAGCAATCCTTGTATTTCTTCAGGATAACCAACAACTGGTCTCTGTCCAGAACATTCAAACAAGCACTTATATAAGTGGGTTGTTGTATGGAACCTTCCCCTAGATTTACTTCTTCTAAGGGATCTTGCGTTTGAGGACTTATCGAAGCTTCTCTTCTAGTTTCTTCTACCTTCGAAGCCATCTTCTCACCTTGTTCTGCTTTTAGGTTCTTTGGTTCAACATCTTTACCCTCCTCCTCATAGACAAAATCTGTCCATAGGGCATCCTCTTCCTGTATCTCCTGGACTTTTGTCTCAATGTCCAATGCACAATATTTCCCAAGGGTCAAACTTCTGACCTGTTGTTGCTCTTGTTTACAGCCAATTATCATGGCTTCTCTTTCTTGTTTCTGTACTTTCTGGACTATTGCTTTTACATCCAATGGTGAGAATTTAATCAGAGCCAAAGACCTGGCTTCTTGTTCTTCATTCCTTTGCCTACAACCAGGCATCATTGTCATCTTTAACGACAATCTCTTCATCAGCACTCTCTTGAACCAAGTGCTTCAGGTGTGTCACTTCCTCATCAGCCGTCACTTCGGCTGAGCCATCAGCTTTCCTCAATATACTGAGTGGGGTTACTCCCTCAATATACAGCTTGGCTTCTGCAAAGTCTGCACAAGCTATGAAGGGTTGAGGATCTGCATCAATCTCCTCTGTCTCTCCATTGCCCAGGGCCATCATGATCTTCTGATGCAAAGAGGAAGGCACACATTTGTTGGTGTGAATCCAATCTCTCCCAAGTAAGGCATTATATTTAGCATTGCTGTCGATCACGAAGAATGCTGTCATACAATCCCTGGTTCCCACACTCAAATTGATAGGCAGAATTCCTTGGGCCATCTGCTTATCTCCAGCAAAGCCAGCAATGGTTGTACTGGTTGGGATCAACCTGGGATTTTTCTTCCCTAATTTCTTCAAAGAAGATTTCGGTAATAAATTTACCGCCGCCCCATTGTCTACTAGGACTCGGTTTAACTGTATCCCATCAAAGAAAGCCTTAATGTACAAAGGCTTGACATGTTGAGTCATGGAATTCGAGGGGTATTCAAAAGGATATGAGAGGTTGATGCTCACCTCCTCCTCGCTTTCACACTCAGTTTCCATTGGAATAGCCATTTCAGGAGCATCCTGTACCATACTTACTTGTGATTCCTCACTAGAGACAGGAATTGGATCCATGTCTTGGTCCTCCTGACCCTCATTTTTCAGCCTGGAATTCATGAGGTAGTATATGTACCATGTTGACTGATACAGGTGGAAATGAGCCAAACTGGATGGCTGGTTGTACCTTCTCTTCCCCCTGGCTACCTTGCCCAGTGACTTCAATAGCATTCTCCATGCTGCACTCTGGCATTTCATTGTTAACTGACCCCTTCGAAGGATCCTTCTCAACTAAGCTTTCAGTCAGAAATGTTTGTTCAGCCATGAAGGCTTCGAACATTTCTTCTTCTGCCATTTCCTTCTTTTGGCTCATGCCAATCTCTTCTTCTATTTCACTATCACTTTCCATCAGAGCCTTCTCCAGCCCTGCCAAACTGGACTTCTCTCTGGTCTTTAGTTCAGAATGAACTTGGGCCAATTGTTCTCTGCTACAAACCACTTTACTTTGTAGCGTCGGTTTTGGAGTATGGTCTGACTTCGAAGTTTTCTTTCCTTCTGCCTTGACCAGTGAAGAACTTTCCCCACTTTCCTTCAGATCTTGCTGGTACTGGGTGTACCTGCGCTGAATCTTCCTCCTCTGTGATCTGGAAATAACTGGAACCATATTTGGTTCCTTTGTCTTTGGATGTTTCAACAATACCCAGTTGTTCGGAGCCACCAAAGGAGGTTTGACCATTCTGCCTGTAATTCCAATATCTCTCCTGGCAGGGAATTCCCTAGGTTTGTTTTGCATTACAAACCAATCTGGGACTCCAGGCACCCAAGAGCTTACTGATTCAGATGTTGAATCACCATTTTCCACCTTCGAAGCCATCTTTGGAACTGGCTGTGGAGGTAAGTGCTTGGTTCTGGCCTCATAGTTCGAGCTTGATTCTGGCCTTCGATGGAGATGGCCATTTTCTGTTCTGTGTGAGGTTGATCTGGGGGGCCAATCTCTGGCTTTAGTCCCATAACCTGAATTCCTCTCTAATCTTCTTTCAGAATGTTTGCTCTCCATTCTGTAGTAGTTAAGTGGCCTAGACTCATACAAGGGCCTTTTGCCTTTAGCATGCATCCTGTCCATTGCAGGCTCAACCATTGGTGGTCGCTGCCTGTCACCAGCCGGATACGGCCTTTTGTTGTAAGCGTTGGTTGACTTAGGACGCCTCTGAACGTCCCTGTAATATTGCTTACCGTCAACTGGAAGCCCTTTCAACCATTTGTAGCTTAGGCTACATCTGGGACACATCCTCTGCATTACTGCTGCTTCCAAAGAATCGTCATCCAGTACTTCTTCATCAGAGTGTTCCTTCTGATGTGAGAAACCTTGTCCAATGGCTGGTGGGTTTCTAGTCTCCTTCTTGGCAGTTGTCTGGTTGGCAATATGCATTTGCACATTAACTTCTTCCAATTCCTGCAGAGATAGGTTCTGAAAGTTTGGAACAACCACATTAGCCGCGCTTTCTCCAACTTCTGGAAACGGGTTGCTGTCAATCCCCATGGCCTTCTCTGTTTTGGCTGGGAACTTCAAACTACCTTTCCGAATTTGCTCTTGGATCCTGTCTCGAAAAACAATGCAGTTTTTAGTCGAGTGAGACCAAGAATTATGCCATTTACAGTATATTTTTCCTTTAAGTTCATCTGGAGATGGCAGTTTTACTCCTTTTGGTAACTTAAGGAAATTTGCTGCAAGCAAATGATAAAAAATGTCATCTGCTTTTGTTAAATCGAAAGAGTACTTTCTGTGAAAATCTTTCTTTTTAAACTGCTGGTCGATGGTTGTATCCTTATGAATTAATGCTTCACAGATTACAGGCTCTTTACCCACAATCTCTGCTGCATCGATCTCATAATTGGGATCTCTATAATATGTCTTATACGAAGCATTATTTCGATCTTGTTCTTCCTCTAGTAATGCTTCATATCGAGACACCTTATAGGTCAATTCGACCAAATCCCTGAATTCAGTTGAGTCAAACTTCTTTCGAAGCCTGAACTCTAAACCGTTTTGAGCCAATCTTACAAATTCTGGCTCTGGAAGGATGACCCTACATTTATTTCGAGCCCTTTTAAATCTGGCAATAAACTGAGTGGCCTTTTCTTCAGGCCTTTGACTCAATCTTGCCAAGTCTGCCATAGAAACCTCTGGCTCCGTCTGGAAAAATTGGGCATGAAATGCCTCTTCCATTTGTTGCCAATTTTGAATGGAGCCAGGTGTAAGGTTGATATACCATACAAACGCTCCCCCAGTTAGAGAGTTTGGAAATAATCTCAATTTTATGTAGTCATGATTAGTGAATTCACCACACTGAGCAGCGAATCTAGCAATATGCTCTACTGTTGATTGATTTCCAGTTCCATAGAATAGGGTAAAATCTGGTATTCTGAACCCTCTTGGGTATTCATGTACCCTATCCACCCACTCTGGGTATGGTTTTCTGTATACAGGAGTCTGGACCCCCCGAGCCATTGGTCCACATATCTCCCTAACAATATCAGCAATTTGGTCCCTAGGGACCATATTTTGGGCTTGCTGAACCACTACTGGAGGAGCAAACACAGGGTTTGGTGGACAACCTTGTGCCTATGGTCCTCTTGGTCCATAAAGTGGTACATTTGGGGCTGGTTGCCCCTGTGGTGCAGGTTGCTGTTGGGGGTATGGGTAACCCCTTTGAGCCTGTCCTGCGAAGGGACCTGTGAAAGGTGCTGGAACGGGTGTTGTGTCCCTTCCATTTACAGGAAAACCTTCCAACCCCCCGGGTATAAATTCGAATAAGGGATTATTATACCCCCTGGTGCCAGGTATGGCTTCGAACATGGGATTTGCCACCATTCTTATGCCAGTTTCTTGTACTTGGCCAGATCTACCAACTGGTGTGGCTTCACTGTTGAGTACTGTGGCATTTTGGCCTACTACAGGCCTTGAAATGGGTTCATACCAAGACTGAGGCGATGGTCTTTCATAGTTCTGAGTACTAGTCTGACCATTAATTTGTCCATTAACTTGCATAGGCTGTTTTTCTCTAGCCAATCTTTGCTGAGGGACATTTAAAATTTCCTCTGTAGGTCTTGTATTTGTTGGTTGGTGGTTGTTCATTCGATCCAAAAAGGATGTTGCCCACCTTTCCATTGTGTTCATTAGTTGTTGTCCCATAGCATTTACTAAGCCATCCCATGGATTTGTTGGCTGAGTAGATGGAACAGTGGATGGTCCAATTCCTTGGTTTCGTCCAATATCCTGAACATATGGTTCTTGTCCAGAAGTACTGGTCTGTTCGACCATAGGTTCTAATAGCATAGGAGTTTCCACAGGACGTGTTGCCACATTATCCTCTGGATTAGGTATTTCTACCTCTCCTTCTACGCCTTCTTCCAGACGTTCATTTTCTCCTTGTCGTCTTCGTCTAGCCATTTTAACGGGTCCCACTGGGCGTGCCAAAAATATATGTTGGCTTTTTGGCTTTCGAAGGGTGTATTTGTAAATGCGAGCGTGCCAGTAAGGATCAATCAGTCCTTACAGAAATTATAATTGCCAATCAATTATCAGGCGACTATGTTTTAGTTCTTTCAGCCTCAATGAAGAGGACTTTTACTGGCGGCTTGACTTTAGGAGAAATTAAAAGAAACGACAATTAATATGAAGAACAATTGAAGTATTTCATTAACATAAATACTTACAATAGTCCAAACTCAGCCTCGAGGAGGTTTACAGCAACAGTCTACTTGAATCTACTTGAAACTACTCCTATGAATTGAAGTACAGTGCAGGTATTTAAAGAACAAGTATTTAAAGTACAGGAAATGTAAAACTGGAAAGATAAATATGAAGTAAAAACTGGTTTATATGATCTGAGTCTGGGGGGCCTTTTCTGAGGACTTCCTTGCTATTTATACTTGTCCAGGATGACCTTCGAACTGTATTTCGAACCGTCGAACTGCTCCTCCATGATCGCTGATCATGCTGCCTTAGAAATAGTTCCACTACGCCATCACTTGTAATTGAACTTCCCACCTGTATTTGAATTTGAATATAGGTAACCGTTGAGGCCACGTCACCTTGTATCTCATTACTGATCTAGTGCTACTCAGACCACTTGAGAACCAATATTTATTGCCACGTGTATGATTGAGATTGAAGGTTAAAATCATCTTCCCATAATACCCTCATTCTGCCACATGTCGAATTGTAACTGGCTTTTACAAAATATGTAGCCAACAGTAGCATAAGTTTTCCTAATAGAACTTATAAATAATTTTCCCTATTATTTATAAAATTTATGATAGGTTGAATTTTTTTTTGAAAATATTATATATATATTTTTTTGTAAACAAATTATATAAAATCATAGTTCCAAATCGAACCAAACTGTATTTAAATAATTTAATTCAAATTGATTACATAATTTTAGCGGTTAGATTTAGCTTCAATTTTTATAGAACGGTAAATAATGGATTGATCCTAATTTTTGTAAACCGGCCTATGAATTGACTTGATAGGTAATAATAAAACGTTGAGTCTAATGGTAGTGAATAAGATTGAGGAGCTGACATGCATTGATGCAATCCATTTTTAGGATTGGACGAGTCTGTTACTATGAAAATTAAATATAGCGTTAAGCACAAAAATATATAAATAAATTAAATTTTTTAGGATTGAATTTCTTAATAAATTTTGTAAAATTTTATTTATTCATATGTATTTTATATTTGATTTTGTGTCTGATTACTATATTTTTAACATTATTATTTAGGATATCACCAGTAAAGTTAGAATCTCTATAACATGTTCTCTAAGTAGCCTACAATAACGTGGCAGGTTGTTGGGTCCATGGCTTTGATAATTTTTTCCCCCATAGCAAAATATTAAAAGTAATCATTTAGGCATTACCACATAAAGTAAGGGATTGTTTGGGATGACCTAAATAAGTGTATTTTTTAATTTTTTACGAAAAAATGTAAAATATAGGTTGGATTTGAAGTGATGTGTTAGAGAGATGATGTGATTTAAATAAGATGATATGACTTAAATAGGATAGTGACTTTTTGACTTTTTTAAATTATGTCAAACTAGGCCTAAATACAATCAAAAGAATTGTAAAAACAAAGGTACATGAATCTTTAAGAACTCTTTCACGTTGTTAGATACACACATGTACACAATTAGCACAAAAAAGAGAAAATACAATGTTTATGTGTCCTTTTGATGGTTCACAGTGTAAAGGGCAAACAAGGTAGGTCAATCGAGTCCTGGAAATAATTGTTTCCAAATGAGTTCGTTACAGTTGTGGCCAAAAGATTGGCAATAGTTATGGAAATACCATCAACCCAACATCCGCGTCAGGCACTCCTTGAGTACTACTGAGCTATTAGACTCAGAAGCAATTTAGTAAGAAAAATGCTAGAGATCTTAAAAATTCTATTAAAAATTTTACCAAATGTCTCACATGGGTGTGGGACTCACATGGGACCCACAATGTGGGTCCTACACCCATGTGAGATATTTGGTAAAACTTTTGATAGAATTTTTGGGGTATGTAACATTCCTGATTTAGTAAAGCAGAGTTTTTGAGAGAGAGAGGATTCAGAAAAGTTGAATAGGGAAAGAAAAGTTAAAGACAGAAGGACAATGTAATCGGGTTTTTTTTTTTTTTTTTTTTTTTTTTTTTTTTCGCGCCACGAGGCCAACATTTGATTGGCCTCATCATCCACAACATGAACTACTAAACTTATTTTAAGGACATCTCTTTCAATGAGGTAGTGAGGATTCAACTTTCCTTGGAGGTAGGGTACTACAAAAGGAAGTTGAACATAGAGCTCGTTTCGAATACTTCTTTGATCTAGAAGTTCTTGCGAAGAGAATAAGATGTTGCTTTCCTTCCTTTTGTCTTTTTGTTAGGGCATTTACATGGAGACCCCTTGATTTATTGCCAAATATCAGTTTGATTCCTCGAACTAAAAAAGTGTACAATTAAATATCTTTAATTATCAAAATATATTCCATACACCCCCTTCGTCCTTCTATTGCGAATAAATCGTGAGATTGAGGGTCATGAGCCAAGATTTTGGTTATTTATGACCAAAGTACTTAGCACATAGTTAATTACACAAAGACCTCCTAGACTATAATAAAATGTTACTTTACCCCATAAACTATCATTAAGCCTCACTCTACCCTCTAAACTATATGGCCTCATTTGTTAACATTTTCAGTTTACAAAAAACAAGAAATAGGTTTTCATTTATTTTTGTAAAAAATAAAAACATAAAACTTATTTGGTATACAAAAATATTTTGAAAGGAAATAAAAATAAAAAATAGTGAAATATATTTGATGAGTTGCCAGATTTGGTGGTCGGAGATGGAAGGTGGATGAATGTAGTGACCAGTAGTGGTGGGTGTGACACTTTTGTTTCTAGGTCCGCTCAAGCGTAGAAAGTCACACTCGGGTAGAAAATTTTAACTCCCAGTATCTTTTGAGTTTGTAGGCAGGACGCTCGAGCGCAGGAAGTGGCGCTCGAGCGAAGAATGTTGGTTCCTAGTTGTTTCCCTGTAGCTCGGCAAAACTTCTGGGACTTGTCATTTTACGCTCGAGCAAGAGATTCGTCGCTCGAGCGGGCCTCTAAGTTTGTGTCTTACACTCGAGCGTGAAAGGTGGCACTCGAGTAGATTGCACGAATTTAGCAACTTTAAAAACATGATTCTAGATCATTCCTTACACTTTTCATTTCTATCTTCCCTCTTCTCTCCTTATTTCCAAAAAACCCTAGTTTCTCACTCTAAAATACCTTCTATTCCACTAAGATTTGGCTTAGATCACCTAGCAAAAAGTAAAAAAGACTTGGAGATCTTACTTTTCCACCGATTGAATCTTGGTTTTGCGAAGGATTCTTCAAGGGACTTCATTTTCCTTCTACTTATTGAGGTAGGGATACTTTTACCCTAATATTTCTTTGTTTTGAAGAGGTTTCATGGTGTGGTTGTGACTTATGAGCCCATTTGAGAATATTGTTGGATTAATTCCATGTTTTATAAATCAACCATTTTACTTGACTCTTGCTTGAAATTTCTTTACACTCTCTTCTCAAAACATGTATATAAATGTTGTTGAAACCCATATCTATGATAAAAGTATAGCGACCCCGGTCTTTTCCCATTTGATTAGTGTATCTGGACTTATGCTCCGTGGATTCCGTTGTCATATTATTGTTGTTGTCATCCTTTAACATCATTGTTTGAGTCTTAGGGTGTGTTCGACCTGTTTCGAGTGGGTGGTTTGAGTCTGGGATCGAGCCCCAGATCTTTGAAGTTTCAGCCGTTCCGCTCGAGCGGACATTATTGCGCTCGAGCGGAGATTGCACACTTCCAGTATTTGTGAACCCTGCAAAACTTCTGCAGGTGTGATATCTACGCTCGAGCGGGATTTCTGAGCTCGAGCGTGTTGAGCTCGAGCGGTATTGTTGACGCTCGAGCGGGTAGTGTGTTCTTCGCGTGGGTTCTGGAATGGGGGAATCTACGCTCGAGCGGTTATCATTGCGCTCGAGCGGACATTGTTTTTGTTCTTTACGCTCGAGCGGTGTTTTGTGCGCTCGAGCGGGCCTGTCGAGTTTAAATACGCAGCAGCGTGTTTTAAAACAGTTTTTCAGCCTCTTTCAGTTATAAAACCCTAGGTTACGAGTTCTCTCTCTCCCAACTCATCTTCTCTCCTAGGTTTCATCTATTTAGGGTGAGTATCTAACCTAGTTTCTTCATTAAAAAGGTAGAGTGGTTCGAGGGCTTCCATTTAATCTGAGCGGTTGTTGATTTGGAGCACTTTGGAGTTTGGGCTATCATCTCCGTCTTCTTCTTTTTGGGTTCTTGCTTCGAGGTAGGGATTTCCTACTCCATTTATACGTTTTAATCCTAAGTGTTGGTATTTTGGTATGTGGGGGTAGTTTGGTAATTTTGGGAGAAACCTTAGGGTTTTGGCTTAGATTAATTTGTAAAATTAATTTAAGGGAAAAATGTGGAATTGGGTTTAATTCATGAAGTTGGGAAAATTATGAGATTAATGATATAGTTGGGTAGTTTAAATGCTTACCTATGAGAATGTGGACTTTACATTCATTGTTGTATTTATTTCTTGTTTAGAAATAACTGTTTTGGGCTATCGGTGGAGGATAGTCGTGAGTGTTGTAGACCTTGCATGTGGCTTAGGTATAACTGGAATTAAGTCACGTATGTTGACTGTTGAATTAATACAGAACATTACTTGTATTGATTATGTGTTGTATATGGCAATTGTGTGTTTCATTGCATATGCATGTTTGGAGAAGATAGGGGATGAACTCCACGGTTTAGGGGAAGATAGGGGATGTACCTCTAAACCGGATTTGTTGGGAGGAGATAGGGGATGGACTCCAGTAGCATCACTCATATGTGAGCTTATTGATAATAGCAATATTGCTATTCGTTGTTGATATGATACATCACCACCATGTGTATCAGTTGGGAAGTATGGAAGTGGATTTGATTGAGATTGTTATAACACCAGCATGTGTGTTTATTTTGTTATATGAAAGGTTTAACCTGATTTGTTATCCTTGTAGAGTTGTTTGGCCAGGTTCTGAGCCATGTCTGTATAAATGGAAAGTGTATTGTGTCATAGACAATATGTCATAGACAATGTAGACATTAGTGTCATGAAATTGGAAATTGATTATCTTGTGGTAACCACGTATCGAATGCTAATGCTTTAGTTAATTCTTATGCTTGGTTTAGTATTTTTCTACTGGGCTGTGGCTCACCCTATATGGGAACTTCATTTTCAGGTTCAGGTGGTTCACTACCTCCAAGGACTTAGCTTGTGAGGATTTGGATTCGAAGACTTGCTTTATTTTATTTGTTTTATTTGAATAATTTGTAAACTTTCAAGCCTAGGGCTTTATTTGTTTTGAGTTAGAACTCATGAAATTGTGTCCAAGTATTGGCTTGGCAAGATGTAAGCCCATAGGGCATTTATTATGATGTTTTTACTTTATGATACACTGATGAATGAAATAAGATGCTTTATTTCCTTATAATTCCGCATGTTAGTATTATGTATTATGGGTCTTTTTTTGAGGGCGTTACAACTTGGTATCAGAGCGTACCGGGTTCGAATACTTTGGGTACGTGGGAAGTGATTAGAATCACAATGGGTTCGTCTCGTTTGATAGAGACTTAGTGTAATGTTATATGCTTATGTGATAACATGTTTATGTGACTATGTGGGTATGGAATGTAGTTTCTAGGATGTTGACTGGACCCTTGAGTCTCTGAAAGTCTTGTTGGAAAGGCACTTGATCAATGTTGTTTCCAACCGGAACTTTAGTGGCGCCTCGGGACTATCATTATCCAGGAATGAAATTCGTAGGTGCTTATGTGATTATGTGCTTACATGGTGTGATTTATTGTTGTCCAATGTAGTAGGACGTGAGTGTTATAATTTTGGCACATTATTTAGAGTGCTAACGTCTTTATTTCCTTTATTAGGATGTCAGGACGAGGACGAGGTCGTGGTAGGCGTGGTAGGCAGGCCAGGCAGGAAGTGCCTATACCAGAGGAAATTCCGGCAGTTCAGGAGGGTGCTGGCCAGGCCAATGTGGCCGAGCCAGTAGGACAGCAGTTTATGGGCGCTTTGGCCCAAGGGATAGCAGGGGCATTTCAGGCGTTAGTTGACATTCTGAGGGCTGCGAATCCAGCCCAGACCGTAGTTGCTGCAGATACAGGACCTTCTTTTCTGAAGAGGGAATTCTTCCGGTCTCACCCGGACGAATTTTTAGGTGGTCCTAGCGAGCCGCTTAAGGCAGACGAATGGCTCGAACAGACAACGAAAACGTTTGAGATGCTAGGCATCGAAGACGAGGCACTGAAGGTGACCTTGGCATCTTTCCAGCTGAAGGGGGATGCGGGTCAGTGGTGGAAGTTCATCAAGGGTCGTATTGGAGGTACCTGGAAGGCTTTTGTTGATGCTTTTCAGGAGAAGTACTTGTCTCCAGCTGTTCAGGAGAAGTTGAGAGATCAGTTCCGCCATCTTGAGCAGAACAGTTTATCGGTGGCCGAGTTTGAGGCTGCATTCACTAGTTTGTCCAGGTTTGCACCTGAGTTGGTGGCGACTGAGGAACGCCGTTGCATTGAGTTTGAGAAGAAGTTGAGGCGTGGCCTCATGCTGAGAGTTGTTGGGTCTATGATTCGGGATTTTGGGCGTTTGGTTGATGCAGCAGCCCATACTGAGATTATGATGCAGGAAGAGGGGGAAAAGCAGAAAGGCTCCAAGAGGAGTCAGGATGGCCAGAGTGATGGCAGGAGGCAGAGAGGTTTCACTCCTCAGCAGCCTCAGAGTAGTTTTTCTAGATCCACTTTTCCAGTGCCAAGTGCTAGTTCTGGGAAGGGCAGTCAGGGAGACATTACCTGTTTCAAGTGTGGCCAGCTGGGTCACAAGTCTCCAGTTTGTCCTCAGAGGGGAGGAGTTCAGAGAGCAGCATCTTCTTCGGCTCGATCTCAGAGCCAGAGTCAGGGCAGAGGCCCACTCTCTTGTTTTCAGTGCGGTCAGCCGGGGCACCTGAAGAGGTTTTGCCCGCAGTTGAGTGGCACACCTGGTGCATCGGGTTTGAGGCAGACTCAGAGTAGTCAGCCAACTCAGTCCGTTCAGGCCTCGAGGGCCAATCCGGGGGCTTCATCGTCCCAGTCTGTGCAGCAATCTTATGCTCCGAGGGGTGAGCAGGTTGATCAGAGGTCGTCTGGGCGTGTGTATGCTGTTACCACACAGGATCTTGTACCGGCCCCGTCGGTTGTGAGAGGTACCTTCTTGTTTTGCAATTCAGTTGCTAGAGTTTTGATTGATACGGGTGCATCTCATTCCTTTGTGTCTGCTGCATTTGCATCTATTTTGGAGTTGGAGTTAGCACAGTTAGCATCTCCTATTTGTGTAGTGTCACCTCTTGGGGGTGAATTGATCTTGAAACAAGGTGTTAGGGGTTGTGATATAGAAGTCGATGATCATAGAATCCCTTTTTCGTTTGTGGTTATGCCCATGAAGGGCTTCGATGTTATTTTGGGTATGGACTGGTTATCGTCATACCGGGCATTTATTGATTGCTACCGTCAGAGGGTCACTTGTTGTACCGTTAGCGGAGAACGTTTTCATTTTCTGGGGGACCGGGTTAGTAGTGTATCACCACCGGGGTATGATCCGCGGGGGCGGAGTGAGTTGAGTGGTCTACTTGCTAGCCTTGAGAGTAGTGAGTGTGATGAGACTCAGACTGTATTGCCGAGAGTGGTATGTGAGTACTCGGACGTGTTTCCCGAGGATCTTGTTAGTTTGCCACCTCATCGAGAGATTGAGTTCTCTATTGATCTAGTGCCCGGCACAGCACCGATTTCTATGGCACCTTACCGTTTTGCCCCAGCCGAGTTAGTTGAGTTGAAAGTTCAGCTCCAGGAGTTGCTAGATAAGGGCTATATTCGTCCTAGTGTTTCGCCGTGGGGAGCACCGGCCCTCTTTGCTAAGAAGAAAGGTGGTGCGTTGAGATTGTGTATCGATTATCAGAAATTGAATCGGGCTACGGTTAAGAATAAGTACCCTATGCCTCGTATAGATGATCTGTTTGACCAGTTGAAGGGTTCCCGTTGTTTCTCTAAAATAGACTTGAGATCGGGTTACCACCAGTTGAGAGTCAGGGAGGAGGATATTCCGAAGACGGCATTCCGTACGCGGTATGGCCACTATGAGTTCCTGGTGATGCCGTTTGGGCTCACCAATGCACCGGCAGTGTTTATGGATTTGATGAACCGGATCTTCCGGGAATTCTTAGATCGTTTTGTGGTCGTCTTTGTGGACGACATTCTTATCTACTCACCTTCAGAGGAGGAGCACGAGGAACACTTGAGAGTGGTGCTTGAGTTACTTAGAGCCCATAAGCTTTATGCTAAGTTTGGGAAGTGTGAGTTCTGGCTAAAAGAGGTGAAGTTCTTAGGCCATGTGGTTTCTGGGGAAGGGGTGTCTGTTGATACGTCCAAGACAGAGGCAGTGCAAGATTGGGCACAGCCTAAGAGTGTGTTTGAGATCCGCAGTTTTCTGGGATTAGCTGGGTATTACCGTCGGTTTGTGAAAGATTTCTCCAGGTTAGCTTCACCTTTGACTAGACTGACTCGGAAGGGAGTCAATTTTGTTTGGAGTGAGACTTGTGAAAAGTCGTTTCAGGAGCTGAAGGTTAGATTGACCACCGCTCCGGTCTTGATTATTCCGGAGAGAGGGTTGGGTTATGCAGTCTATTGTGACGCCTCACGAGAGGGTCTGGGTTGTGTGTTGATGCAAGAGGGTAAAGTGGTTGCCTATGGCTCACGTCAGTTGAAAATTCATGAGAAGAATTACCCTACGCATGATTTAGAATTAGCAGCTGTGATTTTTGCCTTGAAGATTTGGAGGCATTATCTGTATGGTGAGAAATTTGAGGTATTCTCCGATCATAAGAGTCTGAAATATCTGTTTACACAGAAAGACTTGAATTTGAGGCAGAGGAGGTGGATGGAATTTATTGAGGATTATGACTTCGAGTTGCACTATCATCCGGGGAAGGCCAATGTTGTGGCCGATGCCCTTAGCAGGAAATCTGTTGGTGACATAGCTAGTATAGCCATCCGAGAGTGGGAGATGTTGGGTGCACTTGGGGAGTTTGACTTGCTTTTGGGTGAATCCGTTGAGGCTGCGGCCTTGTTTTCTGTTGTTGCGCAGCCTACACTTGTGACTCGAGTGTTAGAGGCTCAGAGGGGTGATCTTGAGGTAGAATCGCTCCGAGAAAAGATTTCCAGTGGGAAGGTTGAGAAGGGTTTGACGGTGTATCCCGACCTGAGTGTGAGATACCGAGACCGTTTGTTTGTGCCGGAGTCTTGCCGAGAGGAGGTACTTCGAGAGTTTCATCATTCGCGCCTTGCGGTGCATCCGGGAGGCACTAAAATGTATCGGGATTTGGGTCGCCAATTTTGGTGGCGAGGTATGAAGAGAGATGTGGCAGCTTTCGTGTCTAGGTGCCTTACTTGCCAGCAAGTGAAGGCCGAGCATCAGAGGCCAGCGGGTTTGTTGCAACCCTTGCCTATTGCCGAGTGGAAGTGGGAGCATGTCACTATGGACTTCGTTGTGGGTCTTCCGAGAACTCAGCGGGGTAGTGACGCTATTTGGGTGGTTGTAGACCGGTTGACTAAGTCGGCGCACTTCATTCCTATGCGCGTTAGAGATTCAGTAGATCATCTTGCCGATTTGTACATTCGGGACATAGTGAGGTTGCACGGGGTCCCAGTGACGATCGTCTCAGATAGAGATCCTCGTTTCACTGCCAGGTTATGGCAGAGTTTGCAGAGTGCTTTAGGCACCAAGTTGACATTTAGCACGGCTTATCATCCTCAGACTGACGGGCAGTCCGAGCGTACTATTCAGATCCTTGAGGATATGCTTCGGGGTTGTGTTCTCGACCTTAGTGGGTCGTGGGAGAGGCACTTGCCTTTAGTAGAGTTTGCCTACAACAACAATTTTCAGTCTAGTATCGGTATGGCACCGTTTGAGGCCTTGTATGGCCGACCGTGTAGGTCTCCAGTCTGTTGGGCCGAGGTGGGTGATGCACCTTTGTTGGGTCCGGAGTTAGTGAGGGAAACGACGGAGAAGGTTGAGCTTATCCGTAGGAGGCTTGTTACAGCCCAGAGTCGTCAGAAATCTTATGCCGACCGTAGGAGGAGACCTTTGATGTTTGAGGTAGGTGATCATGTCTTTCTGAAAATATCACCTAGGCGAGGTTTGATGAGGTTTGGAAAGAGCGGGAAGTTGTCCCCTCGGTTTATCGGGCCCTTTGAGATCCTTGAGAGGATTGGCGAGGCTGCTTATCGTTTAGCTTTGCCACCGCAGTTATCCGGAGTTCATGATGTGTTTCATGTGAGTATGCTTCGGAAGTATGAGCCGGATCCATCACATGTGTTGGATTGGACCGACTTAGTTGTTGACGAGGATATTTCGTATGAGGAGAGACCGATTCGAGTCTTGGATAGGCGGGATCAAGTCCTGCGTGGCAAGACCATCCCTTTAGTAAAGGTTTTGTGGAAGCATCACGGAGTGGAGGAGGCCACTTGGGAACGTGAATTGGAAGTTCGCGGGAAATATCCGGACTTGTTTGTGGATTTGTAATCTTGTATTTAGATTCTATAGTATTGTTGAACTTGAGAATTTTATATATGTCTTAAGTTGGAAAACATTGGAATTGTTTTGGATTTAATGTTAGCATTTTGAACTTGCCTTTCTTGGAAGTGGAACATAACATTTATACATGGAATGTGTTGTTTATATCATGAGATTGAATATGATATGGAAATTGTTAACATTGAAAGGAATAATGCATAATAATGATGCAGGTTGAAATATATGTTGATTTATACATATCGTGAGATGCCTCTTGATAAGAGATGAAGTGACCGGGATTGAGTCAAGTTATTGTTTATTGTTTTATAATATCAGTGGGAATTGAGAAAACTTGTTTTTTGAAAACTTATGCTTAATTTCAGGGACGAAATTCTTTTAAGGGGGGGAGGTTATAGCGACCCCGGTCTTTTCCCATTTGATTAGTGTATCTGGACTTATGCTCCGTGGATTCCGTTGTCATATTATTGTTGTTGTCATCCTTTAACATCATTGTTTGAGTCTTAGGGTGTGTTCGACCTGTTTCGAGTGGGTGGTTTGAGTCTGGGATCGAGCCCCAGATCTTTGAAGTTTCAGCCGTTCCGCTCGAGCAGACATTATTGCGCTCGAGCGGAGATTGCACACTTCCAGTATTTGTGAACCCTGCAAAACTTCTGCAGGTGTGATATCTACGCTCGAGCGGGATTTCTGAGCTCGAGCGTGTTGAGCTCGAGCGGTATTGTTGACGCTCGAGCGGGTAGTGTGTTCTTCGCGTGGGTTCTGGAATGGGGGAATCTACGCTCGAGCGGTTATCATTGCGCTCGAGCGGACATTGTTTTTGTTCTTTACGCTCGAGCGGTGTTTTGTGCGCTCGAGCGGGCCTGTCGAGTTTAAATACGCAGCAGCGTGTTTTAAAACAGTTTTTCAGCCTCTTTCAGTTATAAAACCCTAGGTTACGAGTTCTCTCTCTCCCAACTCATCTTCTCTCCTAGGTTTCATCTATTTAGGGTGAGTATCTAACCTAGTTTCTTCATTAAAAAGGTAGAGTGGTTCGAGGGCTTCCATTTAATCTGAGCGGTTGTTGATTTGGAGCACTTTGGAGTTTGGGCTATCATCTCCGTCTTCTTCTTTTTGGGTTCTTGCTTCGAGGTAGGGATTTCCTACTCCATTTATACGTTTTAATCCTAAGTGTTGGTATTTTGGTATGTGGGGGTAGTTTGGTAATTTTGGGAGAAACCTTAGGGTTTTGGCTTAGATTAATTTGTAAAATTAATTTAAGGGAAAAATGTGGAATTGGGTTTAATTCATGAAGTTGGGAAAATTATGAGATTAATGATATAGTTGGGTAGTTTAAATGCTTACCTATGAGAATGTGGACTTTACATTCATTGTTGTATTTATTTCTTGTTTAGAAATAACTGTTTTGGGCTATCGGTGGAGGATAGTCGTGAGTGTTGTAGACCTTGCATGTGGCTTAGGTATAACTGGAATTAAGTCACGTATGTTGACTGTTGAATTAATACAGAACATTACTTGTATTGATTATGTGTTGTATATGGCAATTGTGTGTTTCATTGCATATGCATGTTGTTTGGAGAAGATAGGGGATGAACTCCACGGTTTAGGGGAAGATAGGGGATGTACCTCTAAACCGGATTTGTTGGGAGGAGATAGGGGATGGACTCCAGTAGCATCACTCATATGTGAGCTTATTGATAATAGCAATATTGCTATTCGTTGTTGATATGATACATCACCACCATGTGTATCAGTTGGGAAGTATGGAAGTGGATTTGATTGAGATTGTTATAACACCAGCATGTGTGTTTATTTTGTTATATGAAAGGTTTAACCTGATTTGTTATCCTTGTAGAGTTGTTTGGCCAGGTTCTGAGCCATGTCTGTATAAATGGAAAGTGTATTGTGTCATAGACAATATGTCATAGACAATGTAGACATTAGTGTCATGAAATTGGAAATTGATTATCTTGTGGTAACCACGTATCGAATGCTAATGCTTTAGTTAATTCTTATGCTTGGTTTAGTATTTTTCTACTGGGCTGTGGCTCACCCTATATGGGAACTTCATTTTCAGGTTCAGGTGGTTCACTACCTCCAAGGACTTAGCTTGTGAGGATTTGGATTCGAAGACTTGCTTTATTTTATTTGTTTTATTTGAATAATTTGTAAACTTTCAAGCCTAGGGCTTTATTTGTTTTGAGTTAGAACTCATGAAATTGTGTCCAAGTATTGGCTTGGCAAGATGTAAGCCCATAGGGCATTTATTATGATGTTTTTACTTTATGATACACTGATGAATGAAATAAGATGCTTTATTTCCTTATAATTCCGCATGTTAGTATTATGTATTATGGGTCTTTTTTTGAGGGCGTTACAAAAAGAGACAAACCCCCAAATTTGGTGAAACCCTAAATTCTCAAGTTAAGTAGAAAACACCAAATTGAATGGAATTTACTTTACTTCATGAAATGTTATAAATAATGAAGGAATGAAAGATGTGGATGTTATTTTCCATGAATGTTGTGTGGCATTCCATTCTTTGGTGATATTGGATGCTTGTGGATGGAACAAATGTGATTGAATTGTTGATTGTGCATGAGTCTGGGTAAGAGTCGGTTTTGGAAAATGTGGTGTTGTGTTGGTACCCGCATGGGGAGTTTAAAAAGGTGCCCAAATGCCATGTCTAGGCTTATCGCTAGACAAATATGGAAAAAATGGTTTTTGGGTGTCCACACAGTCCAACCGTATAATAGCTGGTAGAAATGGAAAAACGGATAATTTTCTTTGAGTGTCCACTCCCTGCCGTATAATAGCCAACAAATGTGGAGGCGGTCTGTAGAACAAAGAAAAAGGATGTTTTAAATTAGACTCTTACAGATGGACTCATGGCTTGCTTTTTATGGTTGTGAATGTTTAATTGTTGTAATTCATGACGTGATCAGTAATTATCATTGTTTGGTTATTATGAATTTATATGACTGTTAAAGATCGCATATGGGGATAAGTTTCTTTGTAAAATCTTGTTGTAAGGATACCATAATCTTATTCAAAGGATTAACTACTTTGTTAAATGTGTTCCTACTGGGCATATAACTCAACCCTATTTTTATTTTTCAGGAATTGACGAAGCACCAGCTCGTTGATAGATGGGATCAAGTCGTAGCTCCTTTTGGAAATAGTTGATTCATGCGTACTTTTTGTAGCAAGACTATCAATTTATTTCGTTGTTATTGTACACCCTAGAGGCTTATATTTTATAAGGCAATATAGTTCATTGAACTGGTGTATGAATTTTGAATATTGTAAGACTGTACCTGGTGAATTGTAATCCCTCACCTCTTAGTTCAATGAAAAAGATGATTTTTGGGTATATTCATGTTTTTGTCTTGACATATTCTTGTGAGAGAATTTCAGGACGTTACAAATGGTATTAGAGCCTGGGATAGAATACCTTGGGCTCGTGGGAGTGACACGTGTCACAATAGGGTCCTTAGGTTAAGATGGAATGCTTAGGATGCCTTGTGTGATATGTGTCCTTGTATGAATATATGGGTATAGGGTTAGAATCCTATGATATGGCTTTTGCCCATTGCATTCCTCTTCGCTGCTGCACATACACACACATACACAAAAACCCTTATTGTTGAAGTAATGCACCTTTGTGTTAACGGAGCCAATCCCCATCACAAAGTGAAGTCATCGTCCCTCTCAGAAGTTGAAGCTAGCGACTTCTTATCTTTTCATCACCAATGCAATACACCAACAACACATACAAAAAATCATAAGAATACAGAGGCAGAAAGTGGTAAAATGATACAGAGATTGTGGGACATTTTGGTAATTAAATGTGTTTTGTTAATGCCGTTAAGGGTTTTATGTAATCAATAATTAAGGGGTTAATTTGTACCCTTTTTTTTTTTTTTAAAGAGGTCAAAGTAATATTTGACAATAGTTTAAGGGGTCTCCATATAAATATTCTTATTTTAACTATTATGAAAGTAGAAAAGCCATAGATATATTATAGAGTGGAGCAGTAACAAATTCCAAAATATGATCTCGTGACCTGTTTTATTTTTATTTTTATTTTTTATATATGAACCCAAAGGTCCCATTAAACTAGAAATTACATAAAAGGGTAGTTATTTACACGTTTGGATTTAATTTTTTTGGGATAAAAGTGGGTTTCTTCCAATGTGAAATACACATTTGGACAATTCGCACTATAGAGGTTTTGGGTTTTCCCTTTTTCTAGAACAAATCTCACATTACGAATAAGAATGTAACACTTCAATGTAATACTCTACTATAACACACTAAACAATTCCTTAGTGTACTTTTCTCAAACGTAACAACGTAACACTCTAATCCAATAAATGTAACACACAAAACAAATTCCTTAGTGTACTTTTTTCAAACGTAATACTCCAATCAATATAATACACTAAAAAATTTCTTAGTTTACTTTTTCCAAATGAAATACTCCAATGTAACACACACAAAAAATACAAAAAACTCCTTAGTGTACTTTTCTAAATGTAACACTTCAATGTAACACACAAAAAAATAATAAAAAAATTCTTATTATACTTTTTCCGAATATAACACTCCAATCAATATAGCACACTAAAAAACTCCTTATTGTACTTTTTTCAAACATAACACTCTAATCAATGTTACACACTAAAAAACTCGTTAGTATATTTTTCTCAAACATAACACTCCAATCAATGAACTCCAATGTAACACAAAAAATAATAATAATAATAATAATAAAATTCTTTAGCGTACATTTTCTAAATGTAACACTTCACACGTATGTATGTAGTAGCATTTTAGGTTTATCATATCGATGTGATTTTTACACCCAATATTGATGTGGTTTTGTGTGTAATTTTTTTGATATTGTTCTCTGATATTCAACCTATCTTGCTAACTGGAAGATAGGAATCCCACACCAATCAAATCTGTCAATTCCCCACCAAAATCTCAGGAATCTTTCTTCTTGTTTCCAAATTTCCTTCCTCGACTGGAAATCCAAAATGAAATCAACATGGGCCAATGCTATCAACCTTAAAACACACCCCCATACAATCTATGAAATTATACCTTACCACGCTGCCCGGGGAGGGGGGGGGGGTTCTTACAGGTATACTGTAGGTGTTAAGGGGCAATACTCTCTGGCGAATATGTTGGAGTAACTTATTTACATATCTATTTTTTTGAATAAAAAAAACGAAATTATACTTTACCAAACTAGATGAGACTAATCCAATCATAAAAAACCTAATAAGACTAAATAGATCACAATTCCTTCCAATGGAATTTTTCGGTAAATTTTCCTATATTATATACACAACAATATAATTTCTTTTAGACTTGTTTTGTTTGTTAACTAACAAGTTGACTTGGCCCAGTTTTTTTAATATAAAGGTAAATGTAAACTACTAGCTTTGGCAACATGAAGTTGATTTAATAGGCCCAGTTTTTTAATATATAGGTAACAGTAATAATAAAGACCCTACAAAACACAACTTTACAATTGTTAAAATGATCTGAATCATTCTTATTACGAGTGTCAGACATAATTCTTAAAAAAAATTTAAATACATCAATAATCAATATATCAATGGAGGTCATGTAGGCCCTCTTTTGTTGGATTGGAAACATTTTCACGTAAATGTAACCTACTAGCTTTGGCAACATCATCCACCAGATCCGGATTCATTTGCCCAAGACACAATCCAATTCTTGATTATTTATTTATTTATTTATTTTTATTGGATCAAATCCTACTCTTGATTAAATCAGCAAATTCCTCCTAGTTAGGCTGTCCTTCGTTAAAAATATAATTATTTATAGTACACCCCCATATTGACCAAGAAATGGCGAAAGAACCGCCTGCAATGCTTGGGGCCACCCAAAACAATCCCCACCAATTAATCACTTTGGACTAACATTGTGCCTGTTTAGTGCAGCTTAAAAGCTACTTATTTCAACTTTCAGCTTAATTTAAGCTATTTTGATGTGTTTGGTTTAACTTATAGCTTATAACTTTTTGAAAGTCAGAAATCAGCTTCTTCTTTGAGTGGGGCAGGAGATGCTTAATTTATAAGTCAGAAATCAGCTTATGTTCATAGTTATAAGCTATAAGCTCTTTAGACATAAGCTATAAACACTTTCCCACAGCTCTACCAAACAGGGCCATTCTCAAGTTGATATCTTCCTGTTGTGGTTAGTTGGAGAATTTAATGAAATAAATGGAAAGAAAAAGAAAAATCGAAAAAAAAAAAATGAGAAAAAGATTGATAGGATTCAAATTCTAAACTATATTTGGTTGAGTTGGAAAATCGAGCAAAAAAAAAAAAGACTAAATGAACCCAAAAGACAAAAAGTGAAATTGCATTTTTTTCTCACTTTCTTTTCCATGTGTTTTCCATTACAACCACACAAAAAGTGAGTTTATGTTTCATTATTCATTTTCATTTTTTTTTTCAAATCCTCTAATCAAACAAAGCGTCAATCATTGGTGAAGTTCAATTAGCCTTTGTTTGTTGGTGGGGAAAAATATTTAGGATGGTGTCCTAATAAGCTAGTGAATTGCTAGAGGGCTAATTTGAAATAGGGGTAAATTACACTTTGTATCCTTACACTTTGTACCAAATCTCACTTTGGCCCTTGCACATGAAATCATGATATTCAACCTCCTACACTTTTAGTCAAATCTCATTTTGGTCCCTACACATGAAATCATGACAGTTAACCCCATGTACTTTTACTCAAATCCCACTTTAATCCCTACACAAGTGTCAATGTTCCTCTTCTGTTATTTCATTTTTGAATCTTTAATAAAATCTAGTCATGTAACAAAAATGTGATTACGAAATGAGGATAATAGAGGAAAATCATTCATATTTTCCACCAATACACTTTGTCTTACGTGATAATCACATGAGAGTTATATACATATATATAATCGTATGATAAAAATTGGGACGAATATGCAAGAAAAGAGAGCTTTTGAAATAATAAAAAAATGTGACAAAGAAATCAAAGAGAAAGAAAGATTAATAGAAAGAAGATTGTATTACCATGAAAAATAGAGTTTCGTGATTCCAATTTATGCAAAACCCTAATTCATCTTCTTAAGTGTTCATAATCTGAGTTTTGTTTTAGCGTAATACAATCATATTTTGATATAAATTTTGGAATGAAGTGTGTATTAGTGGAAAATGTAGATGATTTCTTTTCTTACCCTCATTATCACATGATTTAGATTTTGTTAAAAATTTAAACAATTGAGTAACAGAAAATGAACATTGACACTCATATAGAAATCAAAATGAGATTTTACCAAAAGTGGAGGGAGTTTACTGTCACAATTTCATGTGCAGGGACCAAAGTGTTATTTGATCAGAAGTGTAGAGGGTTGACTATCATGATTTCATATGTAAAGATCAAAATGAAATTTGATAAAAAAAATGTAGAGGTACGAAGTGTAATTTATCCTTTGAAAGAGCATATAGTGCTAATGTTTGGTTTTGAAAAGGGTCATGATTTTCTTAACCGGAACTTTGTTTTGCGTGATAAAAAGATTTGGTTTTAGGGATAAATGGATTAGCGGGAAGAAAGAGGAGTGTCCTTGGAATCTTTACTCTTTTTCTTAAGCTAAGCAATTGGGCCTTTTTTGAGTAGTAGTGAGGTCAAAATGGGATGAGTTTGACACATTTGCAACTGCTTGATGATGCAGTTATTTTTTGCGAAGCTAATTAGTTTGAAATTATAAATTTTGGAGAATTCTAAGTTTTTTTTTTTTTGAAGTTATATAAGGATTGAAAATCAACTTCTATAAAAGTGTTGTTTTTGGGTGGATGTTGAGAAGAATCTGGTGAAGGACTTTATCCTTTGATGTATCTTGGCTTTTCTATTGGGGCTAGTCCAAGATTAAAGGTGCTTTAGAGGCTTTAAGGGTTACAGTGAGAGAATAGTGAAATTTAGGATGGCAAAGTGTAATTTGTCTATTTATGCCATGTGGCTGGCAACGTGTTATTGTAAATTGGACAGAAGTTGGTTGTGAGAGTAAATTGAAAAAATTACAAATGTTTGAGGTTAAAGTGGGAAAAAAATATTTTAAGAATCAAAGTGAAAAAATTATAAAACTTAAGGAGGGAAAGTGTAATTTCATTTGTACATAGATACCACGGTGGTCCTAGGTGAACTAAACTTATATTTACAACTTTGTGCTAAAGGATTTATTTACGAGTCCCACTACATGTATTCTGGATTTCCCAAGTTCTTTACCCATTGATAGCGATAGAGACAATTTCATTGGAGATAAGATTGGCAAAATTTAAATATTAGGGATAAAATTGAAATACTTTCATATATCAGGCACTAAAATAATGTAAAACTCATACTTTGAGGACAAAAAATATAATTAATTTTAAAATTTATACAAAATGATATGTCAAAATAATATTTATCTTTATATACTATATATTAAAGAAAAAAGGGTTTTAATAAAAAAGTCTTTTAAGAGTTGTAGATTCTCATTCTAAAATTATTGATTTTTAATTTATAAATTAAATAAAAAAATTATTGACTGATTTATTTATTTAATTATTTTAGAAATAATAGTTATCCCTTAATTTATGATTTCAAATGAAAAGATAACAAAAATATTTCATAATCTCTTTATCTTAATATCTCTTATCGATTTTTAAAAGAAAAAATTAAAATTTATTTTCCTTCTCTCTCCCCGAGCTATCTATCTAATCAAAAAAAATTCTAGCTCCCTTATACAAACCCATTTTTTTTTTTATTGTTATTATTTAATGTGATGTGCAGTTTGCTTACTCCTGAAGAGGTTCTATCACGCAATACAACAGACAACACTTTTATTATTATTTTTTTTCAAGAATGCTAAAGGTTAGTCAATATCCAATTTTTTTATTCATTGCATTTTTATTTTTTAACAATAACATTTCTCCATTTTTTAACACCACATCACTTTCAATCTTCTCTATTTTTTTTTTTTTTAACTTGAAAATAATTGTACACGTATACATGCATCATATTTAATATACTATAATGATTTAGTTAGGAACATTTAAGAGGGAAGAAATTATTAAAAACTATTTGTGTCTAAAAAAATTATCCTAAATGGAGTGCAACTTTAGCCTAAAAAAAGTGATTGGTCAAATAGAAAAACATTTGGTATGTATCATTTTAAACTTTATATTTAAATTATATTATAGTCTTTTTGATAGAAATACACATTGGTTGTTTGAGTAGGTAATCTATATATATATATATAAAGTGTTTAAAATAGATTCAAAATTCGTATGATGTATGGTTACAATCAGAATACATCTGAGCCACAAATTTTATTTTTTGAAAACTTTTTAGATATATTTTTTAAATGTTATTTTTTTTAAAAAAAAATTGATATATAAGGATTAACTAACAATATCAACGATGGTTAATAAGAAAATTACAAAAAAATTAGGGAGCTCAAAAAAGTAGTCAGAAAAATTTTCAAAAACATAAAGTGTGATGTAAATTTAAATTCATGTAATGTAGATTTTATTTTTTTGACAACCTTTTTAGATACATATATATTATTTCGTAATAGAAAAATAATTAACAAATGAATGATGAAAATCTCATAAATTTGAGAAAAATATATTGACATTTTCATCATCAATATAAGAAATAGAAAGTTTCATATTGATGAAAATTTCAAAGATTCTCTAATTAATTGACAAAATTTGAAATTATTGCCATATTGATCATTAAAATTAAAAAAAAATTAAAAAGAAAATTGTTGAGAACCAATAATGTATTGACACATATATTTTTACATTATAAAAATTACAAAATTTGAGAAAAATAGATTGAGGTTTTCAACAATAAAGACTTCATAACATTTTTACTTATATTATATAATCTATATATTATATAAGTAAAAGGTGATTTCTAACCCACAAGACCTCCAAAAGTTTCAATATCTCAATCATAATTTTCTGATTTAAAAAAAAAAAAAAAAAAAAAACTCTCATCCACCGTTTTTAAATAACCCTAAACCCTATCTTTTACTTATCCTACTTTTTCCTTTACGCCTCCACAGCCGAATCTTATTTGCCATCACCACTTTTCTTGTGAGTAATCTTTCATTGACTTCATCGTTTTTCTTTTTGGCTTATTTTTTCAATGCTTGCTTTCATTGCTTTTCTTTTCATTTATATTTTAATGCTTGCTTTGCTTCTCATCTAGATCTTTATTCAATTGACTTCATTGCTTCAATAGCCGCCTGAGTTCATTGCTTGAACAACCCGCTATTATTTTTCAGTAAGTAATCTTCCATTGACTTCATTGCTTTTCTTTTCATTTATTTCTTTATTCACTTGACACCATTGCTTTTGTTTTCATTTATTTTCTTATTATGAGTAATGAATGAATATGTGATTGTATTTTTTAATTAATTGTATTTTTTTACATTCCGTACACTCCGTTTTAATCAAACGGTGTAAATAAATGTAATTGTATTTTTTAACTGAATGTGTTTTTTTACACTCTATTTTGATCACATAGTGAGAAAAAACATTATTAGGTGATCAAACGGTGTGAAAAAAAAAATGTGATTTTATTTTTTAACTGAATGTATTTTTTTACACTCCGTTTTGATGACATAGCAGTACAACATATAAGAATTTTAGAGACCAAATTTTTTGGTCTCTAAAAGTGAAAATTTTGTTGCAAAAGACATTTAGGGACCAATTTCTATCGTCGTGAGGATAATTGCTAAAAAGTCGTCCTGAAAAGTCAATAACAAGATTTTTAGCGACAAAATTTTGAAAATGTCACTAATAAATAGACTTTTAGGGATAAAATAATTTGGCCTCAAAATGATTATTTTTTGAGAAAAAAATTTGGTCCCAAAATGATAATAATTCATCACTAATATCCAATTTTCATTACTAAAAATATAATGACGACACTTTTCGCAACAAAAATATTTGGCCCCTAAAAAATAATTTTGTCCATAAATTTTGGTCTCTAAAATTTTAATTTTTTGTAGTGTAGTGAGGAAAAAAAATTATTGGGTGTTTTAACGCACTACCATATCTACATCATCACATGTCTCCTTCGTTAGAGCTGGTATGAAGATTGTGGAAGGTAGAAATATTCTCTACAGGGAAAGCGAGATGAGTCCATTCTTTTACTTTGCAAAGAGAAACCAAATCGTCAGTGATCATCTCCGACCAAGGATGGTCGAGAGGACCCTCTGATGATCATGTCAGAACATTGATCGGCCATATACATTATGTATTTCAAAGAAAGTTTCTTAGTTACCTTCTGTCTCCTCCTTTGCTTTACCTGCTCCTTCCTTTTATAGTGTTATTGTCTTGAGTTTCATCTGTTGGATTAACATCTAATCCGAGGATTCTGCTTACCCCTAAGTCTTGGTCAGGCAAGTGACCAGGTTATCTTTATCCTTTGCCGTTAGATCATCTTTTTGCAGGTGACCTAGATCGCGTCAGGCGTTAGTGGCCAACTTGCCGAATGCTTCGTCCGTCCTATTAAACTGATCAGATGGTTGTATCGTTTGGTTGGCCTGGCCAATGTCCCTGTCTCTATTGCTTGTTGTCTCCACCGTTGAATGAAAAAGAATCTAAGGGCCTTCCCATGTTTTGTTGATCTCCTTCTAAAAGGAGATCTTACTCATGCTTGTTCACGTGCCATTGTTCCTTTAGCTGCCTTTTTGATAGGCCTTTCAGTTACCTGGGCTTTTCTGTTTCCCTTGGGCCACTCGGCTAGGCTATGTTTGGATTTGGGCTAATATTTTATCCCTCCACAAAGATGATGAGGTCACAAAAATGATTACTCTTCGAAATTATTCATTAGGTTCACATAAAGGACCCATTATCGATGATATTTCTAGGAAAAGATGGTTATTAAGGCAATATTTACTAATGGTATTTCTATTTAAAAAAGCAAATAAAATATCTATGTCTAAGCTATATTTAATTTGTTTAGCTATATTTAATAATGATTGAAATTTGTTTTAATTGCTATCTCAAAGATTAGTGATATAGTCAAAGAAAATGTATGGGTCTTAAAATTTTATGTTAGAATTTGTTCAAATGTAATTCTCTTAATACTCATAATATTTTTTTTATTGATTGAAAAAAAGCACGTAAACATTAAGATTAATTTTTTTATGATATTGAGTTATTAAAATATGATGTATTAGAGGATTAAATCAAGAATTGTTAGGAAAAAAAATAATGACTCGAACTAAATTTTCTAAACTCATTTGTAATATTTAATCCAATATTGGAACCCCAAATTAGCTCATATCGGTTAAGAATTGATAAACTATGATATAATTTTATATACAATGTTTAAATTTATTATTATTAGGCATTTCCCTTTTGGCAACTTTGGCTTTTTTGCATTTCGACTTTTTTGAGTCATATCACCTCTATTTTTTTGCACGTTTAAAAAAAAAATCAAAATCAAAATCAAAATCAAAATCAAAAAGTCAAGTTTTAACCTACTTCCCAAAAGTGTAAGGTTAGGACTAGAACATGATTTATAATTTAAGGTGGTTCTATCTTAGATAATTTTGTTATACATAAATATACATAACTATTTATTTCATATTGTTAACATAAATATATAATTTTTTACGTAAGTTCAATTTTTTTAACAAATATCCATAAAATATGTTCATGTGTTCATACTTTTATTAAAAAAAATACTTACAAATATTTATTTACCATTTTAATGAATTAATAGGTCAAATGATTCATAAGTTGGATATAAATCAAGACAATTTTTAATGATTAGATGAATGTCACGTTGGCATAAATATTAAATCGCCTAACTTCTGGATTACTTCTAATGTTTAATATAAGTCTAACACCACAAGTCAATTCTAATCCATTCTCATGTAAGAATTATGACATATGACAATTTACAATTTTGAGTAGACAAATTTTTTGACTTTACAAAATTAGAAAATTAGTATATTAACAAATATAATATACTACTATCATATGGTAAATTAACATTATGAAACTTATAAACTGAAATGTATTTATATTTTATCATAAATATAACTTTTTTCAATTTATTTCTTAATTTTACAAATCAAATTATGACATTTTGTTGTTTTATTAAGAACTTAGAACACACCATTAATGAAATCAGAATAAAATTTTTCTCTTATGTGTAAAGATGAATCAAATTTAATTGATTATAAATAATTTTTGCTACATATTTTAGATAAATTTTATATTATTATTTAAATATAAAAACTAATTTTTGATTATTTATTTATACCCGTACATAGCACAGATAATATGCTAGTGTGTCATCATATATATACTATTAAAAGTAGTGTTTTTCCCACATTAGGTGGCACATTCTAAGCTTAATTGTTTTTAAACAAAGCCACATCAGCATGCATTTTACATTTACATATAAAGTTTTACACAAACTCAATTTCAATTATAATAACCAATTTTATATGAATTCTATTTGAGAAATATTTATTTTCTATATATTTTTCATTGTGTATTTAGTTTTGTTTATATATATATATATACACACAAATCGTGTTTTTCTCTTACTTAGGTTGCATATTCTAAAGGTTTATTTATTTTTATTTATTTTTTTAAAAAAAAAGTCACATCAGCATGCATTTTCCATTTACATATAAAGTTCTATACAAATTCAATTTTAATTATACTAATCAATTTTATATGGACTTTATTTGAGAAATACTTGTTTTCCATATACTTTCCATCTAGTATTCAGTTTTGTTGTCAGTTTTGTTTTATATAGTTGATATTTTATTTAATTATTATGATATTCGATTTTTTTCTCTCGATATACAAATAAATAAATAAGACAAAATATGTTTGATTATGTGCATTTTATATTTTTTGCCTATCTTATTGATATCTTAATATTAATTTATATTTAATTTTTATTTAATATGAAATTATTTACTACAAAATATTTATATTTAATTTAAATTTTATATATCTATATACAATAGGTATGAATAATTCAAAAAGAATAACAAAGAAAAAATCAATAATCTACATAATTAATCTATGTATTTTTTCTTCTTAATCCAATCACAACATATTTATATTTAATCTTTTAAATAAATTTTGTGTAGTTCTATTTCTACATATTATTATATTCTAAATAAATATAAAAATAAAATATAATAATTGGAATCACTTTTAATTTTATATTACTAATTCTATTTCTAATTTAACTATTATTTTTAATCTCAAAATGAGTGTTTATTTTACTATCTTATAATTAAATATATTTCATATAAAATCATTATATGATTACACCATATTTATATTTAATTTTTTAAATAAATTTTAGGAAGACTTACTTGTAGGTCCTAATAGATGGACTTATTATCCAATAAATTTTATAATAATTAATGGCATTTTCATCAAATACTATTAAAAAAACGTTATATGTGAATTTGTCACAGAAAGTCAGTAATTGTAAATTTTAGCAATAATTTAAAAATACCGTGATAAAAAAGCTACTAATTGTGAATTTTTAGTGACATATGTAAAAAATCATCACAATAAATCATTTTTAGCTAAAATTTTACTAGGACTTAACGAGAATTAAGTCCAATTATTAGAACATATTAGTAGTTTATCCTAAATTTTATATGGTTTCTATTTCTACATATTCTTATTTTCCAAATGACTATAAGAGAAAATTAAATAATTGTAATTACCTTTAATTTTATATTCCTACTTTAACTATTATTTTTAATATATGATAATTATACTTTTATAGCACGATAAACTAAAATTATAAAACTAAATAAATAATTTAACTAAATTTATTATATTTAAGTATTCAAATAACTCTTTTATAGAACTATAAGGTTAAAATTTTTAAAATAAATAATTAAAATTAATATGATTATTTTATTACACATATCGTAATATAAAATATCATTTAAAAAGAAATTTTCCCATGTATCGCACGGGTCAACTACTAGTATATATATATTAAGGAAAATGAAGTTTTCAATCAAAAGCCTTTTAAGAGCTCCAAATTCTCATTATAAAATTAATGATTTTTCAATTCACAAAATAGATTAAAAAAAATATTAGTTGATTTATTTATTTAATTATTTTAAAAATAATAGTTATCTCTTAATTTATGAATTTCAAATGAAAAAATAACAAAAATATTCTATAATCTCACCATCCTAATTTCTCCTACCGATTTTCAAAAGAAAAAAAAATTAAAACTTGCCTTACTTCTATCTCCCCAAACTATCTCTCTAATCATAAAAACCTTAGCTCCCTCCATAAGCCCAATTTTTTTAATGTGATATGTAGTTGCTTACTTTTAAAGAGATCATATCATGCAACAAAATACCATACTTTTATTATTTTTTTCAAGAATGTTAAAGGTTAGTCAATATTCAAATTTTTTATTGGTTACGTTTTTATTTTTTAATAATAACATTTCTCCATTCTTTCACACATCACTTCAATCTTTTCTATTTTTATTTTTTTTTTTACTTGAAAATAATTGCATACGCATACATGCATCACATTTAATATACTATAATGTTAGGAACATTTAGGAAAAAAATTATTAATGAATAGAGTAAAATATCAATAAATTATAAATAGTAATCTTATAAACAATTTTTTCTTCTCCTTTTCTCTTATAGATCCACAGGTCTCATTCTAGTGTGAATTACATAAAGGACTAAGTATAAATACACGCGTGTTATGTGTTGAGGGACAAATGTAAGTTTTCTAATAATATTAAAATTACTAAATGTAACACTTCAAAAAAAACCCCATTAGTATACTTTTTTCAAATATAATACTTTAATGTAACATACAAAAACGTAACACTCTATTGTAACACACTAAAAAACTCCTTACTATATTTTTTTCAAACGTAACAATGTAACATTCAAAAAATATTCCTGAATTAGTGTATTTTTTCCAAATGTAACATTCTAATTAATGTAATACAAAAAACTCTTTAGTGTATTTTTTTCCAAACAAAACATTCCACTATTACACATTAAAAAACTTTTTAGTGTATTTTTCTCAAATGTAACAATGTAACATTTCAAAAAAACTCAATGTATTTTTTTTTTTAAACGTAACTCTCCAATCAATGTAACACAAAAACTTCTTAGTGTACTTTTTTTCAAATATCGTTAGTATACTTTTCCCAAACGTAACACTCCAATCAATGTAACACATAAAAACTTTTTAATATACTTTTATCAAATGTAACTCTCCAATGTAACACACTAAAAAAACTATTTAGTGTACTTTTCTCAAACGTAAAGCGTAACATTTAAAAAAAAACTTGTTAGTGTACTTTTTCCAAACGTAACACTTTATAACACACAAAAATTGCTTAGTATATTTTTTCCAAACGTAACACTCTAATGTAACACCAGAAAATCATATTAACAGAAATGTAGATTTTCACGCTCGACTATCAACACTTCAGTCACCAACTCTCTCAAAAAGAATCTTCAACGCCTCACATTTTCATTCTCATTCCCATTCCAAAAACGAATCAGAAAATTATAAAAATGAATCACAAAAGGACATTTATTTAAACTCAAATGGCACCAAATCAAATAAATATAACTTTACAAAACAAAAAGGACTAATTAGTTAATAAGGAAAATCTTAAGATTAAATGGATTAATATTCCTCCATGTGAGATTTATGGATAAATTTTTCTAAAGAATATTCATGTCTAAAAAAATTATCCTAAATTTTAGCCTAAAAAAATTGATTGGTTAAAAAGAAAAACATTTGATAATTATCATTTTAAACTTTAATAGTTAAATTATATTATAGCCTTTATGACAGAAATACACATTGGTTGTTCAAGTAGGCTAGAATCTATGTAGCTATATATATATTAAGAAAAAGAGAGTCTCTAATAAAAAGTCATCTAAGAGTTTCAAACTGTCATTCTTAAATTATTGATTTTTTAATTTATAAAATAGATTTAAAAAAAAATTATTGGTTGATTGATTTATTTAATTATTTTTGAAATAATAGTTATCTCTTAATTTATGGATTTCAAATAGAAAAATAATAAAAATATTTCATAATCTTTCCATTCTAATATCTCTCACCGATTTTTAAAAGAAAAAAATTAAAACGTGTCTACTTTCTCTCTCCGAACTATCTCTCTAATAAAAAAAAACCCTAGCTCTCTTGTGCAACCCAATTTTTTTAATATGATATGTTGTTTGCTTTCCCACAAAGAATGTTATATCATGTAATAAAACACCACAACACTTTTATTATTTTTTTTTTCAAGTATGTTACGAGTTAGTCAATATTCAATTTTTTTATTCATTATGCTTTTAATACTAGCATTTCTTCATTAATTCTTTTACACCACCACTTTCAATCTTCTCTATTTTTTTGCTTGAAAATAACTGTACACGATGCATACAGCATATGTAATATATTATAATAATTTATTTAAGTACATTTAAGTCGGGCGTACCTACCATAAACTAGATAACGTTGGTGTCAGTTGCTTCAGATGTAAGACCGCAATTGTTGGAAGGGTCTTGTTATATATGGTGCGCAACTTACACCTTACGCCTTATACTTTATACTTACATTTTATATTTATATCTTATACTTAAAATTACACCTTATACTTACACCTTTTTTGAGGTTGCATATGGTGTGCAACTCACTTACACCTTACACTTACACCTTACACTTACACCTTATACTTACACTTACACCTTACACTTACACCTTTTGTGAGGTTGCATATGGTGTGCAACCGTAAGTGGGGTTGCACACTTAAGAAAAGTCCTTGTTGGAAAGTAAATTGTTCGGAATAAAAATAGTCTTCCATTTTTATTTAATTTTTTAATTTTAAAACATTAAATCCCCTTTAAAGTAGTGGAAGAATCAATCAAGAATAAGGATTATATTATAGGTGTATCAACTGGGGAAAAAAAAAAAATCATACTAATAATTGTTGGCTATATATTTTGTATGGACCAATTGTTGCTTAACACGTAGCACGTAAAGAGTAATTTGGAAAGTTAACACAAGTCTTCAATCAGCGACAGACACGTGACAGTTTATATTAGTAATGGTGGGTCTGCGTCCTATGAAAGCAGTTAGAAGGTATGAGATGACATGACCCAACAATTACTCACAATTCAAATTCAAATTCAAATTCAAGAGGCAAGCCCAATTACAAACAAGGCGTCGTGGGAGCAGATTGTTCAGGACCATAACCAATGATCGTGGAAGGGAATTTCAACGGTTAGAAGTCCACTACGACAGTTACTGTTAGAGAGTATGAATAAAAGAGAAGGCCAACCAAAGATGGACCCATACTCAAACCCAGAAACCTGTCATTTATATTTTTCTTTCTAGTCATTACATTTCCAGTTCTTTGCTTTATGTACTGCACATCATTTCTTAGGAGTAGTTTCAAGTAGTCGTTGTTATAAACCTTTTCAAGGCTGGTCATTTCATTGTAAGTTCTTCTTTACTCAATGAAATTCAGTTTTTGAACTATTTTGTATCTGTGATCATTTATAAGTTTCTCCTAAAAAGCTACCAGTAAAAATCATCTTCATTAAGGCTGAAAGAACTTCAACACAATCATCTGATAATTGGTTGGCAATTAAAATTCTGTAAGGACTTATTGATCCTTGCTGGCACGCTTTAAATTACATAATTAACCTTCGAAAGCTAAAAAAGCCAACATATATTTTGGCACGCCTGGTGGGACTATTAAAAATGGCTAGACATAGAGCAAGAGGAGAAAATGAACGTTTAGAAGAAGATGTGAAAGGAGAGATAGAAATACATAACCTAGAAGATAATGTAATATCATATCCTATGGATGCACTTATCCCATTGGATCCTCCACAAATGGTCGAACAGACCAACACTTTAGAATATGCAACACATGTCCAACATGCTAGATAGGGCCATGAAACTGGACCTTCAATTGTCCCTTCTACCCAACCAATGAATCCATGGAGAGCTTTAGTAGATACTATGGGGCAGCAACTAATGTATACAATGAAAAGATGGGCAACATCCTTTTTGGATCGAATGAACTCTAATCAACCAACAATCGTAAGACAGGCTGAAGAAAACGTGAATTCCCTTCAGCATAGATTGGCTCGAGATGAACAGCCTATGCAAAATAATGAACAAATTAATGGTCAGACTAGTAATCAAAATCATAAGAGGCCATCACCTGTGCCTCAGTCATGGTATGAAGCTCCTTTGAGACCACTAGCAAATCAAAATGTACCATTGCCCCACCAACGAAACCATACAAATTGGTGAATCTGGGCCAGCACAAGGGAATGACATGAGGATGTTTTCAAATCCTATATTTGAAGCCATACCTAGCACACGGGATTTCACAAATCCTGTGTTTGAATTTGCACCCAAGGGGTTGGAAGGATTTCCTGTGGTTGGAAGAGAAACAACACCTGTTCCTCCTCTTGTAGCACCTTTTGTAGGGCTTTTCCCAGGACAGATTCCAAGAGGTCAACCATACCTTCAACAACAACCAGTACAACAAGAACAACCAGTCCTGAATGTACTTATATATGGACCAAGAGGTCCTCAGGCACATGGAGTTCCTTCAAACCCTGTGTTTGTTCCTCCAATAGTGGTCCAACCAGTACAAAATATGGTTATCAGGGTCCAAATTGCTGATATTGTTAGAGAGATGTGTGGACCTACGGCTCGGGGGTCTAGACTTCGGTGTACAGAAAGCCTTACCCAGAATGGGTGGGTAGGGTACATAAATATTCAGGGGATTTAGAATACCAGATTTCGCCCTTTTTTATGGGAATGGAAACCAGTCAACAGTAAAACACATTACTAGGTTTACGAACCTGTGTGGTGAGTTAGCTAATAATGATTACATGAAACTGAGACTTTTTCCAAACTCTCTGACTGGGGCAACCTTCGTATGGTATATAAACCTTACATCTGGCTCTATCCAAACTTGGCAACAAATGGATGAGGTATTTCATGCCCAATTTTTCCAAATAGAACCTGAAGTTTCTATGGTAGACTTGGCAAGATTGAGCCAAAGGCCTGATGAGAAGGCTGCTCAATTTATTGTCAGATTTCAAAGGGCACGAAACCAATGTAGGATCATACTAGCTGAGCCTGAATTTGTAAGATTGGCTCAGAATGGGTTGGAATTTAGGCTTCGAAAAAAGTTTGATGCAACTGAGTTTCAAGACTTAGTAGAATTAACCTATAAAGTTTCTAGATATGAAACCTTGCTTGAAGAAGAACAGGATTGAAACAATGCATCCTATAAGACCAATTATAAGGACCCTAATTATGAAACTGATACAACAGAGATTATAGGAAAAGAACCTATGACCTGTGAAACATTGATTCAGAAAGACACTACAATAGACCAGCAGTTTAAAAAGAAAGACATTCATAGGAAGTATTGTTTTGACATAACAAAAGCAAATGACATGTTTGATCATTTGCTTGCAGCACATTTCTTGAAGTTACCAAAAGGGGTTACAATACCCACTCTTGAAGAACTTAAAGGGGTTACTGCAAATGGCATAATTCTTGGTCCCACTCAACTAAAAACTGTATTATATTTTGAGACAGAATCCAAGAGCAAATTCAGAAAGGAAGGTTAAAGTTTCCAACCAAGACTGAGAAAGACATAGGGATTGACACCAATCCATTTCCAGAAATTAGAGAGGCAGCAGCCAATGTTGGCATCCCAGATTTCCAAAATCTTTCCTTGAAGGAATTGGAGGAAGTCACTGTGCAGATGTATCTGGCTAGCTAGGCTACCTTCAAGAAGGACACAAGAAGCTCACCAGCTGGTGGGCAAAGCTCTGCAAGCCAAAGGAGGTGGCTCTAGTAAGGAAACATTGGATGACAACTCCCTTGAAGCAGCTATAGTGCAGAGGATATTTCCCAGGTACATGATGAATTACAAATGGCTGAAGGGGCTCCCAATTGATAAGAAATAGTATTACAAGGATATGCAGAAAGACCGAAAACTAGCCAGCACCTATAGCAAAACGTCATATCTCACTGCTCCTAGACAACATTCATCTTTGGTTGGCCCACCAGACACCAGGATGCAATCAAAGGGAAAGAGACCCCTACATAAAACCAGGCCACCTAACTATTACAAGGTAGGCAATCAGCCTGAATGAAAGCTTGAATTTGGCTTAAGACAGGGAACCAGACCTAGTGATTGGCCTCCAAGAACTGCTTTGAAGCCAGTTTCGAAGACCGGGATAGCAGGCCCAGCAACTAGAGCAATGGGTTCATGGGCCCCTAGGGTTCCAGATTGGTTTGTCATATAGAGCAAACCTAAAGTAATACCTGCACAAAGTAAGACTTTCAGAGACAAGGGAAGGATGATCAAACCTTTTTTAGTGGCTCTAAACAATTGGGTTCTGCTAAAAAACCCAAAGACTAGGGAACCAGACATGATTCCTATAATCTCTAGGTCCCAAAGGAGGAAGATCCAGTGAAGGTACACCCAGTATCAGAGGGACCTGAAAGAAAATAGAGAAAATACTTCCTTGGCACAAGAAGGACAAGGTTCAAAGCCTGGTCCAAAGATCAAAGAGAGTGCCAGTAGAGAATAGTTGGCCAAAGTTCATGCTGAACTGAAAGCCAAAGAAAGATCTAGCCTAGCAGGTCTTGAAAAGGCCTTGATGGAGAGCGATGATGAGATAGAGAGAGAGGTTGAACTAGGCTAAGAGAAGGAATTGGCTGAAGATGAAATGTTCAAAGCCTTCATGGCTGAACAGACTTTCTTAGTTGAAAAGCCAATAGGAGCAGATCATAAACAAATTGCTTCGAACGAACCCACTAGCACTGAGGTACCAGAGTGCAGTATAGAGGATGTCTCCCAAGCTTTAGAGCAGACCAATATGGAAGGAGAGAAATCGCAGCCAGTGGTACAATTTGGCTTATTCCCTTCAGTGCCAGTAAATATGGTTTATATGTTGCCACAGGAATTCCAAGCTGAGGAGGGAAACCAAGAAGGTCAAGAAGATGACCCCATTCCAGTTTCTAGTGAAGATTCACAAGCCAGCATGGTTCAAGATGAATCTGAGGTGGTCAAGCCTATGGAAACTGATGAAGAAAGTGAGGAGGTGAGCATTAATCTCTCATACTGCTTTGAATACCCTACAATATCCATGACCCAGCATGTTAAGCCCTTATACATCAAGGCTTACTTCGATGAGATACAAATGAATAGAGTGTTAATGGACAATGGGGTAGCAGTGAACCTGCTTACGAGGTCCTCTTTGAAGAAGTTGGGAAAAAGAAACCCTAGGTTGATCCCAACAAGCACAACCACTGTTGGTTTTGCTGGGGATAAGAAGATAGCTCAGGACATTCTGCCTATCAACCTGAGTGTGGGAACTAGAGATTGCATGACGGCATTCTTTGTTATAGATAGCAATGCCAACTATAATGCTTTGGTTGGCAAGGATTGGATCCAAACCAACAAATGTGTGCCTTCCTCTCTACATCAGAAAATGATGATAGCATTGTGCAATGGGGAGACAGAGGAGATCAATGCAGATCCACAGCCCTTTATTGCTTGTGCTGATTTTGCAGAGGGGAAGCTATACACTGAAAGAGTGGTCCCACTCAGTGTGCTGAGGAAGTCTAATGGAACAGCCGAAGTGACAGCTAATAAGGAAGTATCACACCTAAAGCATCTAGTATAGGAGAGTGTTGATGAAGAGTTTATCACCAAAGATGACAATGATGCCTGGTTGTAGGCAAAAAGATCAAGACCAAGAAGCCAGACCATTGGCTTTAATCAAATTTTTAGCATTGGACGTAGAGTCAATAGCCCAAAAAGTGTAAGAAAAAGAGAGAGAAGCCATGATGATTGGTTGTAATCAGGAGCAACAAAAGGCTAAACTTTTGGCTCTTGGAAGGTACTGTGCATTGGACATTGAAATGAAAGTCCAGGAGAAACAGGAAGAAGAGGTTTTGTGGACAGATTTTGTCTATGAAGAAGAGAGTAGGGATGTTGAACCAGAAAGGGTAAAGGCAAAGCCAGATGAAAGGGTTGCTTCGAAGATAGAAGAAGTCAAAAGGGAAACATCAGTGAGTACCCAAGTGCAAGATTCCTTGGAAGAAGTCAACCTAGGTAAAGGTTCAACACAACAACCTGCTTATATCAGTGCCTGGTTAGATCCTAATGACAGGAACCAGTTATTGGTTGTCCTTAAATAATACAAAGATTGCTTTGCTTGGTCTTATAATGAACTGTTTGGGTTGGACAAATCATTAGTGGAACATAGGCTCCCAATGAAGCCTAATTTCAGGCCACATAAGCAGAAACCAAGACGGATGAGCCCTGAAGTGGTTCAAAAAGTGAAAGAGAAGATTGTTAGGCTTCTTAAAGTAGGCTTCATTAGAACAACCAAGTATGTTGAATGGTTGTCTAATATTGTGCTTGTGGTAAAAAAGAATGGCAAAATGAGGGAATGCATCGATTTTAGAAACCTAAATTTGGCAACTCCAAAAGATGAGTATCCCATGCCTATAGTTGATTTGTTAGTGGATAGCTTAGCAAGACACAAGATTTTGTCTATGATGGATGGGCACTCCGGTTATAACCTGATCTACATAGCAGAGGAGGATGTCCATAAGACAGCTTTTAGGTGTGCTAAAAACATTGGCACCTTCGAATGGGTCAAGATGCCATTTGGATTGAAGAATACTGGAGTAACATATCAGAGGGCAATAAACACTATCTTCCATGATCTCCTTGGAGGATACTTAGAGTGTTACATTGATGATATTGTTGTGTAATCCCAGTCGATGGAGGAGCACCTGGTTCATTTGGTAGCAGCCTTCAACAGAATGAGAGAGTTCAAGTTGAAACTCAACCTTCTCAAATGTGCTTTTGGTGTATCAGCTGAAAACTTCTTGGGGTATGTAGTGCATAAGAAGGGAATATAAATTGATCAGAATAAAGCCAAAGCCATCATTGAGGCCAAACCTCCATCAAGAAAGAATTACAAAAATTCCTTGGTCAGGTTAATTTCCTTTGAATGTTTATTTCTAACAATGTAGAAAAAACTAAAGTATTTTCTTCTTTGTTAAAGCTAAAAAGTGAAGAAAAATTTGTATGGACATTTGAGCATCAAGCTGCTTTCAAAGGAATCAAAGACTACTTGGCCAAACCTTCAGTGTTGATGCCACCAAGAAGAGATAAACCTTTGAAGCTATATATTGCTACAGCAGAAGATTCATTAGGAGTTTTTCTAGCTCAGGACAATGAAGAAGGCAAGGAACAAGCAATTTATTACCTTAGTAGGTTTTTAAATTCTTGTGAATGTAAATACTCAGCTGTAGAAAAGCTGTGCCTAGCATTGTACTTTGCAGAAATGAAATTAAGATATTATCTTTTGCCTACTATCGTTGCGGTAATTGTAACCACAGACCTGGTTAAATACATATTATCTAGACCTATGCTAAGATGAAGAAATGGCAGAAGGATTAGCTCTATTAGAGTTCTATCTAGAATATGTTTCCCAAAAAGCAGTAAAAGGACAGGTTTTGGCTAACTTTTTGGCAGATCATCCATTCAAATAGAAAGCCCAGAGATAATAGATCTTGATATGATCAATGTTGAGCCATGACAAATGTGGTTCGATGGATCAAAAGCCAATGATCTAGTTGGAATTGGTGTTGTGATTAAGTCACCACAGAGGATAGAAACCACAGATGGTTTTAGAGTTAATGAAGCTATTTTCTCAAACAACCAAGCCGAGTATGAAGCTTTGGTGATGGGACTTGAGATACTTATTGGATTACAGGCTCACGCTGTTCATATATTTGGAGATTCTCAATTGGTAATCAACCAAGGCAAATGAATTTTTAAATGTCAAAAGTACAAGCATGTTACCATATTATGTTGTTGCATTGTATTTTCTTTCTTAGTTTCAGATAGCCAATGTGACTTATATCCCAAGATTCATGAATCACAAAGCCAATGATGTAGCTTAGAGGGCTTCGAATTTCAGAAGAAGGAATGACACCCAAGTAGACATAAGTCAAGTAACATATCAAACATTAATACCATTTTTGGCTAAAAGGGGTATCATTGTAGAAGTTAACCAGAATAACTTAGAAGAGCATGATTGGAGACATCTAATCATCCAATATTTGACTGGTCATTCTTCAAAGGCCAGCATAAAGATTAAATTGCAGTCAATGCAATTTATAGTATATGGGAATGCTCTTTACAAAAGCGGGGCAGATGGGCTACTATTGGAATGTCTAGGGCCAAAAGAGGCATCGATTGCTATGACTGAGGTACATGAAGGCATTTGTGGTGCCAATCAACCTGGTGAAAAGATGAGATGGTTGTTTTGAAGGCATTCCTATTATTGGCCAACCATCCTCAAGGATTGCATAGAGTATGCAAAGGGATGTCAGGCATGCCAAAAGCATGGCATGATAAGACATGTGCAAATAACTGATTTGCATGCAGTTGTGAAGCCATGGCCATTTAGAGGATGGGCAATGGATATGATAGGAAAAATATATCCACCCTCTTTGACTTATCATTGTTTCATTCTACTGGCCACAAATTACTTCACTAAATGGGTCGAAGATAACCCTTATAAGGTTGTGGATTAGACTTAAGTTATTAGATTTATCAAAGAGTTAATCCATAGGTTTGGTATCCCATAGACCATAACTGTGGATAATGGGACTGTGTTTGATGGGAAGATAGTAAGATCTTTCGTAGTAGAATTTGGAATTAGTCTTATTAATTTCACCCCTTATTGTGCACAAGCAAATGGTCAAACTAAATCATCTAACAAGTCCTTGAAAAAAAGGAATACAAAGAGTTATGGAAGACAATCCTAGGGATTGACATAACTTGTTGTTTGATGTGTTATGGGCTTATTGGACTTCTCCAAGGTCAAGTACATGAATCACTCCTTATGCCATAGTATATGGACATGATGTAGTGTTGCCTGTAGAAATTAATATCAGATCCTTGAGAGTAAATTGCCAAGACCAGTTAACTACTGAGCAGTATCATCAGAGCATGTTCTTGGAGTTAGAGAATGTAGATGAAACTAGAGTTTTGGCATTAAATAATATTCTTTTCCAAAAGAAAAGGGCAACCAGAAGCTATAACAAGAAAGTCAAGCACATTAGCTTTGATGAAGGAGATTTGGTATGGAAGATAATATTGCCAATCGGAATTAAAAGCCATAAATTTGGCAAATGGTCACGTAATTGGGAGGGACCATGCCAAATTCATAGAGTCCTGCCTGGGGGAGCCTACCATCTGAGAAACCTAAGTGGTTATGTGCATCCTAAGAAGATCAATGGCAGATATTTGAAGCCTTATTACCCAACTGTGTGGGAAACACAAGGAGTGTAAGAAATGCTAAGTTAAAATGATAAAAGAGCATGAAACGCTCAGATAGATAATAAAGGGTTTTTTCATTTCATAGAAATTTTAGTACATCGTGCTACAGTTTGGCCCAAAAATCTGTACAATGCTTCAATTGTTCTGTTACAATCAATTCTCTACTTTTTAAAGTTGGGAACAATTGAATGGCGGAGGTTATTTCTTGTCTGCGATTGGATAATCTCTGGTTAGTAGGTTGCAGCTCTTCAGCATTTTGTTCCAGGGCTAGATTTACTGTTGTCAATTCATCTTCCAATTCTGCTTTCCTTTGCAGGAGCTGAGTTTCAAGTTGGGAAGCATAAGAGTGTTGTCCCTTTAAGTCAAAAACCTTAGAATGAATCTGGGAGACAAAGCCTTTATCTTTCAAAAGTTCTCCTTTTGTAGCTTTGGCTATCTGGCAGATGTTAATGTAGAAGTCAATTATGGCTGCTGCCTGAGATAAGTGGTCTCTGAAGGCCATATTGGACTGCTTAATCACCTTATAGCAATTCAAGAGGCCATTCTTGATGGAGGGTTTTTGCAGAGCTTCAAATGGGATCCTTAAGAAGGATTTAAGTAGATCCAGGCAAATGCCCAAATCCACTTGAGGCAGAATAAGTTCAGCATCAGTGGCAGAGCTCTCAACAATCTCCAACAAAGAATCAGCTAGGCTCAGTGGCTCGACTTCACTGTTGATAGAGGAAGCTGGTGTAGAGATGTCAAACAGACTAGATAGTCGAGTTTCGAAGATATCCATCTCTTCCTCAGAAAGCAGAACGGCAGGGGAATCATCAGTTAGGGGAAGAGTTGGAAGTATTGGCATAACTGGAAGAGTGGAAGCTTCCTCAGTGGAATCTATTGTCCTAGCTACCAATAAGTCAAGAGATGAGGGACTAGAGCTAGATAGTAGGGAAGAAATGGGTGAATTGCAGTGTCATCCTTGGAAGTACCAGCTGCCATTGGAGAAGTGACAACTGGGGTTCTCTCAAGTGACAGTGGGGTAGCCAAGACTCTGGGAGGGGTCTACAGAGGTAAGGCAATGGAAGCCAGAGGCAAGTTTGAAGAATTGAAAAGGCCAGGAGAAAGGGAAGCTAGGATGCTTGGCCTCAAGGAAAGAAAGGAAGAAGGCATGGAGAGTGTAGAACTAGAAAGTGGGAATATCAATTAGAAAGGTTCTACACTTAGTGACACTTCAGGGTTAACCTTCCCCTTTCCTTTTAAAGTTGCCCTCAGTTCTGTAGAAGTCAAATAAGGCCCCTCACCCCCAAATGAAGTAGAAGAAGGCAGTGTTGAAGTAGGAAGGTGTAAGCTGGTTACTGCTACATTCCAAAAATAAAAAGATGTTAAATACATGCTAAATCTTGAAAAAGGCAATTCTCAAAAGTATTAATAGTAATTACTAGCTGCAGTGGTTGCAGAGGTAATGATTGAAGAGCTACGAAAGGTATAATGCTCAGCAGTTTGTTTCTTCCTTTTAGTCTCCTTTTGTATTATTTTAGCAGCAACAGCTTCTTCTCTTTGTATTTGTTGCTGCCTCCTCTTCTCTGACCTCTGGAAAACAATGATCTCCTTGGACTGTTCCTTTTCTACTGTTTTGGTAGCGGCCTCATGAGTGGAGGCCTTAGTGAGCTCAAAAGAAGAGAATGTCTTCTTTTTCTGCTTTTTTAGTGGTGTTTCCTCTGGTGCTTCTTCCTCCTCATCTGGATAAGCCTTAGGTACATCCTCTTTAGGGTCAAGCAAAAGTTTTCTCTTTCTTTGTTGTTGTTACTTGCCCTTGAGAATGTTCAAAGCTTGAGCTCTCTGAGGAGAGTCTTCCTGTGGAGCTCCTACACCAATTAGAATCTATAAGTAAATAAGCAAGGCCTCATAAAAGGAAAGAGAAAATGAAAGCAGAAGTGTAAACCTTTCTTTGAAGTAACCCTAGTGACTCTAGGAGGAGGGGGTAAGGTAGCAGGAGCAAGCACTGTGGCAGCAAGAGTAGAAATTGAAGTAGTAGAGGAGCAGTAGAGGAGCTGATGGTGATCCCAGCCTCCTTGGACTTGGCTTAGGAGGGCAGATCTAGCCCTACCAGCAGATCCTAGAGAGAGATGGCCAAGTGCACCTCCACATTGGATGTCCACCAATTTTGGTACCTTTTCAATGTAGCGCCTTGTAGGATGAAGGGAGTGAATTTAAATTCAATCAAATCTTGCATCAAATTGGAGGTTGCCTTATCCAGTTTGGTTTTTGGCACTTTCAGCTCTCTAGTTGCAAGATTTGGGTTAGTTTGGCTACAAAGAGGGACAAGAATCCCCTGAGTAAGCCCAAATTGCCTAGCAAATTGAGCAGGGCAGTAAGCTTCAGATATGCATTTGTAGGCTCGAGGATTCAAGGTGCCAACAAAAAGCTCCCTTGGAATTAGAATGGAGGCCCACATATCTTTGTGTTGGGGACTGGAACAGGTCCTATCAGCTAGAAATGTTTTCAGCCAAGTTGGCCCTGCGTTAACTGCAAAGGGACAGAAGAAGGTGGAAAGAGGGAAAGCTGGCAGTTGGTAGAAAATGAAAAGTAGAAGGCGAAACTAGAAGGATAGAGAGAAACTCTGGCATACTTCACTCCATAAGTGGTGGGGTTTTCCACCAAGAATTTTAGACACTTGGAGTGTAAACCTGTGAAGTATGTAAAAAGCCAGAGTTGAAGTATCCATAATGGGCCTTCTTGATTATCATCCATAGGCTTTTTGCAGAATTGGGAGCAGGCTCTGTAGGCATGACCCAAAATATATGGAGCCAAGGCTATCCTCTTCTTTGAAGCAAGGGCCTTGACAAATGGGGCAAATTCAAGCATAATCCTCTGAGAAGAAGTACAAAAAAGGAATTTGCAAAACCAATACAAAAGGAAAGAAAAGAATTCTCGATCAGTCATAGGACCTTCCTTTTTATTCTCAGACTTAACAAAATCACTAAAGGAAGAATTCAGATGGGGAATAGAAAAAGGAACCTTAAGGTCAGGGTAGTCTGGACAAAAAAGGGTGCCAATAGTGATAACCCTAGAAGATGACAAATGACAAGAACAGTGGGGGCCATCATACCACACCGAAATTGGAAGAAGTTAAAAGCAGAATTTCAAAAACAAAGAGCGACAGGTATGAAAAAAAGGTCTTCAGGAATAGCGAACCTAGACAGTTGAAGGGCATCTAGGAGATAAAGTTCTTGGAGGTCCCAGGTTTTGGCAGGAACAACTTTGCCATACCATTCTTCCCATTCTGGACTCAATGTAGGCCAGCAGCGATGAGGCCGGTTCATCCTTTAGCTTCCCGAGTCAAAGCACCCTTCGTAAAGGAGGCAGTGATCCTCTAAATGAGGGTACATAGTAGGTAGCAGAGAAGAGGTTTCCCTAAAGATAGGTCCAAGGACGAACTCCCCTTGAGCATGGTGACGAGGAATGAAGATGCATCCATAAGTGGCACTTCGTTCACCAGCTTTGTATTTATCACACTCTTCATCAATACACCTCCTCAAAGCCACAGACAGGCTTACACGCTCGACAACTGATACTTTTGAAGAAGAGGAAGCCATCAGTGAAAGGATGAAAGGAGAATGAAGAGAGTAAGTATGGGAAGGGTAAAAAGTTGCAATCAAAAGGGGGTTTTAAACCTTTATGTTCGAAACCCTTTAGCATAATGGGTCAAATAAACTTGAATTTGACCCATGTGTGTGATTAAGGTTTTTATTTTAAAATTCCTGAAAACACAAGAAAGAGTGGTATTTTTAAAACAAGATGTGGATACATCATGAAGGAGGGAAACACATTTCAAAAATACTCAAAATGAAGAGAGTAAGTATGGGAAGGGTAAAAAGTTGCAATCAAGAGGGGGTTTTAAACCTTTCTGTCCGAAACCCTTCAGCATAATGGGTCAAATAAACCCGAATTTGACCCATGTGTGTGATTAAGGTTTTCATTTTAAAATTCCTAAAAACACAAGAAAGAGAGGTACTTTTAAAACAAGATGTGGATACATCATGAAGGAGGGAAACACATTTCAAAAATGCTTAGCTTGACTTTGAAAACAAGGAGTTGGCTTCGGAGCCAGTTTTCAAATACTCAGCTGGGCTTCGAAAGCATGTAGTTAGCTTCGAAACCAGTCTTATACCTTAAACTTAAGCATAGATGGGATTTGTTTACTTCGAAAGTCTTGAAGGTATTCTTTTAGGCTTTCCACAAAAGGAAATTTCCTTCGAAGGAGTCTTTATAATATTTGTGAATAGAATATGGTTCTTGCCTGATCTTTTAGCATAAGTAAGCACTATGAAGCCAGTACTTGGTCAAGCAATGTGGAAAGTTCAAAGACCAAAGGACTTATCTTTGCATAAAAGCACTTTCTTGCACTTTTTTGCTAAGATAAGACCCTTCGAAGGCAAATGTTCTCATTCTTAAGAGAAATTACATGCTTTGAAACACTTAAACCAGACTTCTAAGCAAGATTGGTTAAGTCAAAACTGTTGTTTGCACAGATTGGATTGACCATGTAATTGGAATTTGAAAAGCCAAGACAAATGTTGTCTCAAAAAGAAACTCCATGCTTCGAAACCTTTAAAACCAGGCGTCAAAGCAATATTTGTTTGCTTCAAAGCTGTTATTTATAGATTACATAAACAAAGCAAGGAGTAAGGACATATTAAATGGATCATACAATTGGAACCAAATTATGCAAATTGGAATGTCAAAAACCCAATTTCATTAATGTAAAAATATTTACATTAGAAGGGTCTATTTGGCTACAAATTCAATTTCATAATAGTAAGGAATAGCAAAAGTAACAAGTTTATTGAATTTAACCCAGCAATGTTCTATGAACTTGTGTTCTTTCTTTATCATGTCTTCAATTTTATCTAAATTGGATTTTTGCATCTGATGTGCTCTTATTTGATAGAAAAGTTGCTCAGTCTTCACGTCAAATTCCATTGCCTTAAGATGTTGCTCCTTCTTGTCCATGTCTACATCATCCCAATACACTGAGTCCTTGTTCTTGAAAGCATCATATTTTCAAGAAGGTTCTTTGCTTCATACTGAGTTTGAATTTGAATAGTAGTGATTTCATCCAATGAATCACTGGTGGCTAGGGAATTTTTATGCCAGTTGAGTAGGAGAGGGAGTTGGTCTAAGAAGGTGTGGAGCTCTATTTAGGCTATGGGGTTGAGAACGTGACCTTGAGACACAATGTCACAAGCCCATATGAAGTTCTTGTGAGGAACCTCATCTCCAAGTACTTTGAAAGGCAAATAAGAGAAGGCGGCAAGAAGGAGCTGAGCTTTATACTGCTGAAATACAGTTGGAGGAACTGGAGATTTATAGGAAGAGAAATACTAACCCTCAAAGAGGGTAAGTTTCAATTCCTTCATCTAGTTAGGATTCTAAAGGAGAGGGAGTGCAGAAGGGTCCATCCCAAAAGAAGAAGGGAATTGGGGGTCATTCATGCACTCTAGCTAGTCAGAAAAACAATATTTTGCCTTCTTAGCCAAGAATGAGGGACTGAATCCTAATGCTTCCATTGGATTAGGAGTCTTCTGCACTATCCTCATTGGCAGGGACGAGGTATACCACGCTGAAAGCAAGTTATCCTCTAAACAACAACGGCGATCAAAAGGTATGTAGGGGTATACTACTGAGCTACGGGAAGAAGGAGGCACCAAAAGGTGATCATCGAATTCAACAATTCTGTGATGAATTTGCTCCCTTATTTGAGGTTGAACCGGTATTGACCAAACATCCCAACCAGTATTTCCAGACGAGGGTGAAGTAGCTTCATCCCATGCAGAAAGTTTTGGAGTAGAGGAAGAGCTTCTAAGATCCATTTGCGCAAATGCTTGGTCCAGAGCTTCGTATAATGCAAAAGCTTCCATAACTTGTATTAATGGGAGCGGATAGGTGTGGTCAATAAATGCATGAAGGTTCTTTTGAGGTCGGTCATCATTGCCAAATGCCTCCTTGTATGCTCGATCAATGTAAGAGAAGACTTGATTGGCCATTAAAGATGTATCAATCCCTTCGTGTTCACAGATAATGGAGGAAATGTTTAAAGCGTAAGGAAGAATTTAATGAAGTTCAGTGCTTCATTTCTAAGAAGTCGGTTATACTTCTAAGATAAACCAAGTCCATGCACGTCCTAGCACGTGAACAAAGTGCACTGATCCACTAATATCACCAAGTATTTGGTATATTAATGCGGGGGGTAATGTTGGCTATATATTTTGTATCGGCCAATCGCTACTTAACACGTGGCATGTAAAGGGTAATTTTGGAGGTTAATACAAGTCTCCAATCAGCGACAGACAGGTGGCAGTTCATATTGGTAATGGTGGGTCTGCATTGCATGGAAGTAGCTAGAAGGCACAGGGTGACGTGGCCCAATGTTTATTCACAATTCAAATTCAAATTCAAGAAAGAAGCCTAACTGTAAAGAAGTCGTCCTGGGAGTAGATTGTTCAGGGCCATAACCAAAGATCGTGAAAGGGCATTTTGACGGTTCGAAGTCCACTTCGACAATTACCATTGAAGAGTACAAATAGAAGAGAAGGCCAATAGAAGATGGACCCTGTAACACCCTAACAAAATATACAAAATACTATTCAGCAACCGAAATAACAAATGCTAGACTGAAACCATCTCTCTCATTGAATTGACATTCAACACCTTACAATGTTTCAATATACATTCCCAAAATGAACCTAGTTCAAGAAGCCAGATGGTATTTTGTCAAAATAAGCCCCAAGGGTGTACAAAATAAAAGAAAATAATAAAATGAAATCTTAGTACAAAATATGAAGTCTTAATAAGAAAACATCTCTAAGCCTTGATCCAAGTGGTTAACAAGTTTTATCCCAAACTTCACTGTGGTGGTACTTCATCATTTCCTGAAAAACAAAATAAGGCTGAGCTATATGCCCAGTAGGGGTACATTTAATCAAGTATTTAATTATTGAACAAACCCAAGGTATCATTGGTAATAGGCCAGGTGAGTCATTAACACACATTCCGAGACTTAGCTAACTATATTTATGAGTTGATGCACAAATGAAAATTTTCATTTTGTCACACCCAAACATTCTTACATCAGAAAGAAATACACACCATGATTGTCAAATCAAAGGAATTTCGATTCATGGTCATTTTAAAAGAAAATATTTCCACATTGGTAGGCTATTAATACAGCAGGACATAGGCACCAAAAATCATTCGTTTTTCCACTTTTGTCGGCTATTAATACGGCAGGACTGTGTGGACACCCAAAAATATTTTTCCCATATTCGTCTAGCGATGAGCCTAGACAGGCCATTTGGGCACCTTGTTAAACTCCCCGTGCAGGTACCAACATCAAACCACATTTCCAAGACCGACTCCTGTCCGGACTCATGCACAATTAATACTTCAACCGCAGTTCATTCCATCAACAAGTATCCAACACTTCATAAGAATATAATAGAACACAACATTCAAGGATCAATGACACTCAAGCCACAATTCCTTTACCATATCAATATTCACATCTTCAATTTCTTCATTTTTCACAATATTCCATAATTCAAAGAAAAGTCCATTCAATTTAGCATCTTCTAATCAAATTGATAATTTATGGTTTTACAAAATTTGGGGGATTTTCTTCTTCATCATAGATACAGATTTCAACAACATTAATATTCATGTTTTGAGGAAAGAGCTAAGAAATTTCAAGCAAAAGCCAAGTTAGATGGATTGTTTATTTAAAACTTGGGTTTAATTGAACAATAACCTCAACTTAGCTTATCAATTACAACAACACCATGAGATCTCTTCAAAATAAAGAAATAATAGAGTAAAAGTATCCCTACCTCAAATTATGAGCCCATGAATCAAACTTCTAGTCGAGCCCTTTACCAAACAAAATTCCAACTGGTAAAAGTGTTGATCTTCAAGTGTTCTTCCCCCCTTTACAAGAGCTTTAGTTCAAATCTTAAGGGATTGAGGAGTATTTTAAGGTGGAAGTTTAGGGTGTTTTTTTTTTTTTTTTTTTTTTTTTTTTTTTTTTTTTTTTCGGTTTTGGGACAAGAAGGAGGAAGAGGGAAAAGAAAAGTGGAGAGAAGGATCTAGAATCGTACTTTTTAAGTTGCTAATATCGTGCAGTCCGCTCGAGCGCCGCTTTTTACGCTCGAGCATGAGACACAAACTTGAAGGCCCGCTCGAGCGACTACTCCCTCACTCGAGCGTGAAATGAAAAGTCCCAGAAGTTTTGCAAAGCTACAACGAAACTACTGAGAACCAATGTTCTCTGCTCGAGCGCAACTTCCTATGCTCGAGCGTCCTGCCTACAACTTATCAGATATTGGGAGTAAAAATTTTCCGCTTGAGTGTAACATTCCCCGCTCGAGCGGACCCAGAAACAAAAGTGCTATAAACTCTCCCCCTTATGGAATTTCGCCCCTGAAATTAACGTCCAATCTTAACCTGATAAAATTTGATAACATGACTACATTCATCAACCTTCAACACTCCCAATAAGATAGTAAAGTAGGCAATAACAACATATCCACCAATCTACAATAATTCCGCCTTCAAACAATATACATCAAGTTGATTCCCAAAAAAAAATCAAAGATAAGGGAACAATAAAAGGTTTTAGTTCATCCCAATTTATCTAGTACAAGAAAGGAGTAACAAAACAAGTGTATCACAACTGAGAAAATAAATTTGGGTATTTCTCGCAGATCTCGACTTCATGCTCCTAGGTAGCTTCCCCTACAGCGTAATGGCACCATAGCACTTTAACTAAGGGAATTGTTTTACCCCTCAAAACTTGCTCTCAAGTGTTTAAGATTTGGAGTGGTTTTTCTTTGTATGACATGTCTTCATTTATCTCGGTCTCTGCCCAATTTAACACATGAGAGGGATCAGGTTCATATTTGTGAAGCATAGACACGTGGAACATGTCATGGACCCTGGAGAGTTATGGCGGCAATGCAAGACGATAAGCAACTTCCCCAATCTATTCAATGATATCAAATGGGCCGATAAATCTAGGTGATAGTTTTCCATTTTGGCCAAACCTCATTAACTCTTTTCGAGGAGATATCTTCAAGAATACATGGTCACCGACTTCAAAAGACAAGGGCCGTCTTCTTTGGTTTGCGTAGCTCTTTTGTTGACTTTGAGCAGTGATTAACCTTTTTCGAATGAGAGCTATTTTCTCCATGGTTTCACGAACTAGGTTCGGGCCTAGCAAAGGTGATTCTCCCACTTCTGTCCAACATACCAATAATCTATATGGGTGCCCCTATAAAGCCTCAAAAGGCGCCATCTCAATACTAGCTTGATAGCTGTTGTTATAAGCAAATTCAACTAAGGGTAAATGCTTCTCCCAAGATCCGTTAAAATCTAGCACACATGCCCTCAACATGTCTTCCAGAATTTGAATAGTATGTTCAGATTGCCCGTTGGTTTGCAGGTGGTAAGTCGTACTGAAATTCAACTGGGTACCCAAGGCATTCTGAAGACTCTGCTATAGTCTAGCAGTAAAGCATGGGTCTCTATCAGACACTATACTTACTGGAACCCCATGAAGACGAACAATCTCCCGAATATAAAGTTCAGTTAGAAACTTTATAGAGTCTCTCATACTCATGGTGAGAAAATGGACTGATTTGGTGAGCCTGTCGACGATTACCCATATGGTGTTGTCGTTTCTTTGTGTTCTAGGAAGGCCTATAACAAAATCCATGTTGACATGTTCCCATTTCCATTTAGCAACTGGAAAAGGTTGGAGCAACCTTGCAAGTCTTTGGTGTTCGGCCTTAACCTGTTGGCAGGTTAAGCACTTGGACACAAACAAGGCAACATCCTTTTTCATATTCCTCCACCAAAATTGTCGGGTGAGGTCACGATACATTTTGGTGCCTCTAGGGTGCACAACAAAGTGTGAATGATGGAAATCCCGCAACAATTCATCCCTCATAGATGTGGGCATAAACAACTGGTCAAGGTAATGAATACTAGTGTCCGTGTAAATTCAGGCCCCTCCTCTTTCCCTTGGGAAATTCTTTCTCTAATCAGGTCCACTTTTGGATCTCCTAATTATGCTTCCAATACTTATGTGACCAGGATGGGTTGTGCGATTGTGCTACATAGGACAACTTGTTCCGAGGACTCACGAAGTTGCAAGTCAAATTCACTGGCATCTCTCATCATCTTCCATTCCCACATCGCCAAGTTAGCCATAGTACTCACAGATTTCCTGCTTAGAGCATCCGCTATAATATTAGCCTTGCCAGGGTGGTAGTGTATTTCAAAGTCATAATCTTCTAAAAATTCCATCCATCTTTGTTGACGTAGATTCAAATCTTTCTAGGAGAATAGGTACTTAAGACTCTTATGATCTGAGAAGACTTCTCACTTCTCACCATACAAGTAATGTCTCCAAAGTTTCAAAGCAAAAACAATGGCAGCGAGCTCTAAATCATGTGTTGGGTAGTTCTTCTCATAGGTTTTTAATTGGCACGGACCATAAGCCACCACCTTGCATCAAAACACACCCTAACCCCTATCTAGAGGCATCACAATAGACGGTATATCCCAGTCCATGTTCTACAATGATAAGAATGGGAGCGGTGGTCAATCTAAACTTTAGTTCTCGAAAAGAATCCTCGCAAGCTTCACTCCAAACAAACTTCATTCCCTTACGAGTAAATCTAGTCTATGAAATTCTTTACAAACTGGCAATAGTAACCAGCTAAGCCCAAGAAACTATGAATTTCAGAAGCGTTTTTAGGTTGCTCCCAATCTTGTACAGCTTCTATCCTTGAAGAATCCACCATAACTCCATCTTCGGAGACTACATGGCCTAAAAACTTCATTTCTGAAAGCCAAAACTCACACTTCTCATATTTTGCATACATACGATGCTCTTTAAGGAGTTGTAAGATGGTATGAAGATGGCCTTCATGTTCCTCTTCCGAAGGTGAATAGATAAGAATATTGTCTACAAAGATGACCACAAACTTGTCAAGAAACTCTCGAAAGACTCTATTCATTAGATCCATGAAGGTAGCTGGAGCATTAGTCAAACCAAACGACATAACCAAGTACTCATAGTGACCATATCGAGTGCGAAAAGCGGCCTTTGGGATATCTTCCTCCCTAACTCGGATTTGGTGGTAGCTCGACCGTAGATCTATTTTGGAGAAACAACGAAAGCCTTTAAATTGATCAAAAAGATCATCTATCCTCGATAAGGGATATTTGTTCTTAACAATGACTTGATTCAACTTACGATAGTCTATACACAACCTTAATGAACCATCATTCTTTTTCGCAAACAGAGCTGAGGCTCTCCAGGTTGAGGTGCTAGGGCGTATAAAGCCCTTACTTAACAATTCCTGTAATTGTTCCTTCAAAACAACTAGTTCTACTGGGGTGAATCTATATGGTGATAGGGAGATAGGTGTCGTGCTTGGAATTAGATCTATTGTGAACTCAACTTCCTAATGAGGAGGTAAGTCAGTGAGATCCTTGGGAAAAACATCAAGGTATTCACACACTACCTTTGGAAACCCGTCCCGGACTAAGCCACCCCCATTATCCAAAATAGCCGCTATGAGAGAAGTGAATTCACTGCAACCACGTGGATAATAAGAGGAGAGTAATGATCTATCATGCCTATCCCCCACAAATGTAAAATAATCGCTACCTAGAACGCACACAGTAACTCTCCCTCGATAGCAATCAATAATTGCCTGGTAAGTGGACAACCTGTCCATACCGAGGATCACATCAAAACCTGACATTTCCATCAAAATAAAATTAAATGGAAGTTGTCGACCTGCCACCTCAATTACACATCCCTGATACCCCTGGGTCAAAATGACGTTATCTCTAACTGCTGACTCAACTGCAAGTGGAGATTTTAATTGTTTATTTTCTAACCCCAATAATGATGTGAATGAAATGGCTATAAATGAATGAGATACCCTGGTGTCAATCAATACACCACTCCAGGTATTGAAGATGAGAAATGTACTTCGCATAACCGATGGCCCCGGAGTCTGTTCGGAAGCAGTGACAGCATACACCCTTCCCTGTGATCTCTGCTCTCCTACATCACCTCTTTGAGCATAAAGTTGTTGAGCAGATTGTGCTGATGTAGCTCCCTAGACTGGTTGAGATGTTTGACCCGATGAAACTAGCTGATAAGACTGTCTCTGTCCCTGACCCATCTGAAAACCTCTCGACTGCCAAGATCCTGTCACACTTGTAGTTCCCGCTCTCTGTGGACAAAACTTCTTCAAGTGCCCTGGTTGACCACACTGATAACAAGTTTGTGATTGACCCCTGCTCTAAGATTGACCCTGTGGGCACGCAGGTTGAGACTGTGTTCCACTCTTTGGTCCACACTCTACCGCTTTGTGACCCAGCTGGCCACATTTATAACAAGCACCAGGACTTCAACCCATCCTCCTTGAATTTCCACCCATCACAAGATCGAAAGATTTGGTCTGCTGTGGGGGTGATTGAAATGTTGACGATGAACCCCTTGACCTTTTTGAAGAACCTGAGTCACCCCTTATTTCAAAATGTCTCGTCTTTTTTAGTTTCTGCCTTGCCTCATCTGCCTCTACTATGAGCTCTACATGGGTTGCGGCCTCTACTAGGCGATCGTACTCATGAATCATATTTCCCACTATCTTCATTAGAATTTTCGGTCTCTGTAGGCACCCTATTTTTGACCGCCCTTAAGACTTGGGCGCTACTGATGGTTTACTTGGTGATGTTAGATATGCAGTGAAAAAGGTCGATTTCTTCGGCAAGAGGAGCTTCAAATCCCAACCTCACACCCCATTTTTGGACCAAAACGATTTTGACCAAATGACTTTTAGATCTTAAAAACCTCTCTTTCAAAATAGCTTTTGAAAAAGTTCCTACAATGTTCCGACGCTTGCATTTTGTTAAATGTCGCGCTTTTCGGTAAACCGAGCAAGTGAGGAGCAGTTGGGCATGAATCCGGGTAGAATTGAAACTGAGCAGTCTTCACTCAAAGTGGCATAACTTTTTGCACACTTAGCATTTTGAAGTGAGGCTGCCACCATTGGAAATAATACTTCCAGGGCTTTAATTTAGGCTCAAGAATGACCTGCGAATGAGTCCACATGAAGGAGTTATGTCCATTTGAAGTTCGGCCCAAAAAGCAAATTTTTCTGTCCAACCAGAGGTGGAAGTTTCTGACCATGAATGGGATTTTTTGGCCATGTGCCGGCTGTGAATGGCCAATTCCAGCCCCCTGCCATCCAAGAGTGTCCTATGCCAGCCAAAAATAATCAAGTGCTGGCTATCAGTGAAGAAGTGCCGGCCATTGATGGCAGAAAGCAGTTTTTGGCAGATATTTTTGCTCCAGCTGTTCCAGCTATCTCTTTTGAGATATTTTCGACCTAAGGCTCTTATATTGCTATATATTGAAGCCATATCTCTCATACTGAAGGGTTAGAACAATTTAGCAAAAGGTTTGGGAGCCTCTCTCTCTAAAACCTCTCTCTTTAGATTTCTCTCTCTCTTGAGCATTTGTGCTTGAAGGCTTGCATACATCAAACTTTAGCTTATTGATCCTTGATGAAAGTAGTTCATCTTTGGGCTGAGGTTTCTTGAAGCTCTTTTGGAGCTTCCTTGGAGCTCTTGAAGGTCATTTGGCTTGGTTTTGTTGCTTAAGTGTTGTCTTCCCTTCAAGAGGTATAAGACTCACCCTTTAATCTTGTTTTCATACTTGTTTTTACCAAATTTGCAAACTGTTTTTGGCTTGGTTTTGAACTGAAGAAAATTCTATTTTTCAGTCCTAAAAATGGTGGTTTAAGCCCCTTTTGAGTTTGGGGGTGGTCCACCCTTCTTGTCTCTTTGCTTGTTAAGCTTTTGTGCCATCTTTCAAAGCTTTCTAAAACAACCTTTTTTGGCCTTTTAACCACTGAAATCCAGGGGATTTTCAATGGTAAAAAGTTGGTTTTGAAGGCCAAAATAAGAGGGGGTGGCCTCCCCTCCTTGTGTCTTCTTTGCAAGTGTAGATGGTCTAACTTGTGAGCATGTATTTCTACCTTTTTGTAGCTTAGTTCAAGCATGTTTGAGGATCTAATTTAACATGTTTTAACTCTATTTTTGGCTGGTTTGGCCACTTGTTGCTTGATTCTTGCACTTGTAGTGTAATCTTGCTTCCTAGCCTAGCATGCCTAATGAGTTAGCCCATCATTCTGGCATGTGTTAGCTTGACTCCAGCATGCTTTTGTTACTAATTTAGCATGCTTTGATGGTCTTAATCATATATGCTTTGCTTTGTATAGCTATAGTGTAAATAACATTTACTAGCTTTGTGTTTTAAGGCCCCTAATATGCTTTACTTGAGATGTTTGCATGCCATGACATCATTTAGTATGTAATTTTAGTGCATAAACCACTGTCACACTCTCACATATTCCACTCTTTCATTGGTTTTCAGAGTTGTGCTTTGTGTCTTGTTTGTGAGCCAACATGCAAGCATGTTTTTCTTGCCTTTTGTGCCTAAGTTTCAGCATGATTAGGCCACTGTTTTGGCATGATGTAGCTCTGTTTTAAGCTGGTTTGGTCATTTGAGCATTGTATTGCATGCCTCTAGTGTTGTGTCCTTCATTAGCTCTAATGCTTTTGGCCCTTAACATGTTGTGCATGTGTTGCTTGCATGTTGTAGCACTATTTCTCATGCCATATTAGCACTAAATTTCTGCAATCTTCCTCCATGATTTACTCTTTCATTTACTTTGAAAGTAGTCTTAAGCCCCTTGTTAGCTTGAGAATGGAATTGAGGCTATCATGCCTAATGGTTTTAGCCTTCTCTTGAGGGTTTCTACTAACCAAAAGCATGAGGCTTTTTTCATGCTCAAGGTGCTTATGGCTGAGGCCATCTTTCCCATTAGAGGACTTTTACATTGGACTTAACTGGTCAATGAATGGCTCGGTAATGTAAAATGTGTAAACAAGAATTGAATCAAGTAAAACGTGCAAAGATAAACATGTTTTGTGTGCATTGCATTGTGTTCAATTGGACGTTATGTTGAACACAAGGTAGATTGGTCAATTTCATACTTCAAGTGATGAAAATGAGCCAATCTCCTTTGTCTCCATTGCCTTTGATTATCCATGATAAGGTAATGGTCCTAGAGTCTTGTGTTTGTGCATTTATTGAATGTGTACAACTTGAATCTTTGGCCATCATGCACTGAGATGCTTGATTGGTGGTTTTGGATCCAAGAAGTGCCACTCCTTTGATGTTTTGAGATGATAAGGAGTGTCACAGTACAAACATACCATTGGGAGACCCTCAATTTTCCTCTATTTTGTACTCTATTGCAGTTTGGTATTACAGCACACCAGTGGTTGGCAGTGCCACACCAATGGCAAGCAATGCTTCATCTTTGGCTGGCAGAGCCCACTCTTGGCCGGCAGCAACCAATCATGGCCGGTAGGCCACTGGTGCACTCTCCAGCAGTGTTTTGGTAAGGTTCAATAGAAGTTCTTGGAGACACCCTACAAACAGAGCCTCTAAAGAGCAAATCAGAAAGCTTTTCGGGGCGAGAAACCGAATGCATGCATGTTCAACTTTCTGAAACAGAGCTGAAGTAGTGTAATTTAATGCTTTACTCATTAGTTAGCATTGGTTTTGTAATTTAATTAGTTAGTTTGCCAATTGATTAAGTGTTGTAATAATTAAGTAGCTTAGTTTAGCAATTTCTTTATTGTTTTGTAATAATTAGCAAGTAGTTTACTAGTTATTCAATTTGGTTTGTAATAATTAGTCTAATTAGTTTAATTAGATTAGTTAGCTTAGCTTAGCTTAGAATAGCTTCGCTTATTCATTCGGACCCTCCGTTGAGAGGGCGCAATGTTGTAATAAGGGTGCGTGTGTGTGTGCATGTCTTCCAACCCCATTTCTTTCTCACTTTTATTTATCCGCTTTCAGTGGTTAGATTATGGCATGTTTCGATTAGCATACCTTATGCTTGCATGTTTGCATCATCCATTTGTGTTGCAAGCACCGAGCTCGGCGCATCATTCAAACTGCATCGCATTTCAATACCTATTTGAATACGTGTTTCAAAGCGTGTTATCAAGTGTTGCATTCAGATGCCATCTTAGATAGCCGAGCCTATTTAGTTGCATTTTTGCATGTGTTACATTAGGCATCTTAACATAGTTAGGATCATGCATGATTTCTAACTAGTTTTTTGTTTTGGCTTGGAGTACCCTGTAAGTGTTTACGCTTTAGCATCCTTGTATGAGTGTGAGTGTTGCCATGATAGCATACTTGCCATGAGGCTATTTGCTTAGTTGATAAACTATATAAATGCCTGTGGGTGAAGGCTTCATTACTTGAATTGGAACAACTCGATGATTGTGAGTTTTAAGCCCACTTTGCGAGGTGGCAAAATCATGTTTTAAAGCCCATTTGAGGGTGGCAAATCCGCGCTTTAGCCTACTTGCGAGTAACACTTTCAAACCATTTTCGAAAACAAACATGAGTTGTTTTGTTCCAATTCTCGTGATTGAGTCTATACTTGTATGCTGTGTGCATCACATAGTAAGTTAGCTAAATAACTAGATTAAGAACGCATGTGTTTATAAAACAGCATATCATGTTAGTAGAGGACGATCCTTTGATCGGGTGAGCGGGGGTGTTCATTTTAGGACCTTCCCCTCTCGTACCCAAGTTCCCGAGCCGAGGCAACTTTGGTGATGACAGACACGTGGCCTTTAGCACGAGTCAGGGTTTCCTAAATTTTCTAAAAATAAAATATTTAGATGGTGACTCTGTAATCTAGCAAAGCGGTCTAGTTTTGGCAATTTTTGATTTGAAATCTGATTTTCCAAAATGACTTGCTGGATTGGACTCTTTGGTGTTTATCAGTCTCACATTGCACTTTGTGAGATTAGATTCAGAACCGTGACGGGAGTTTGAACTGTAGTAAGACCAATTTGTGCCTTCTCTGAAAGGGGGGTGCGTAAAAAAAGTCAGGTGCTACAGTCTCAATCTCTTTTCAAATTCTAAACACCGCTATTTCTCGGTTGCAACTAATTCTGGTGCAACATGGGATAGACTTGCGAAGGTGGTTTCAAACTTGGCCACAGGCGTATTAAGTTGTAATAGTTCTTCAAACTGTTTCCTTAGCCACTCCCTAGCTGTGGGAGGGAGGAACTTCTCTTGGAAGGCGTGCACAAATGCCTCCTATGTGTGTTCAACCCTATGCTTCATGTACTTCCACCATTGCCTAGCCTTCACCTTCAACTGGTAGGCCGTTAATGCTACTCATAGTTCATTCTCACGGATGTCTAGAATTTCAAAGGATTTGACAGTCTATTCCAACCACTCATCAACTTTCATCGGGTCTGGCTCACCACTAAACTCGGTAGGATTGGAACGAAAGAACTCCTTTTTCAAAAAGGAAGCTCTTGTTTCCCTGTCAATAGTTCTTGCTGCTTGTTCAGCTCGTAACATCTCTATGGACTCTCGTAGAGCCCCAGCCATTTCCCTTGCCAAGGTCCCCATAGCTCTTTGGGCTGACGGAATGGGTATATTGTTTTGACCCGCTCCTTCTTCTTACGGAGGGATCTCAAGTTGAGCTGGAATGTTTCAGCCTCCCCAAAGAGGTCTACCGCGAGCTCTAGCAGGTCTTGACATCTATAAGAACAGAAATGATATTAAGCACAAAAACCACTTTCTGCACCTAAGTGCTCTGTTCATACTTATACAACATACTAACGTGCAAGTTTCCACATAAAATAAGTCACACAACCACACATTCAATCACATAAACCACGCATAAGTTGTCCTCCTATGGTATTGGCTAATTCCATGGCAATCAAAGACCTTAAAATGGAAAGAATAGTGATCAGGTGCCTTTCTAGAAAGAGTTCGATGAATGCAACGGACGAAAGCCATATCATAGAAGTCTAACCCCATACCCAAGAAATCAAATGAGGACACATAACACACAAGGCATCCTAAGCATTTCATCCTAACCCGAGGGCCCCATGGTGACACACCTCATTTCCTATGAGCCTAAGGAATTCTAACCTATGGCTCTGATACCATTTGTAATACCCCAACAAAATATACAAAATACTATTCAACAACTAGAATAACAAATGCCAGACTGAAACCATCTCTCTCATTGAACTGACATTCAACACCTTACAATGTTTCAATATACATTCCCAAAATGAACCTAGTTCAAGAAGCCAGATGGTATTATGTCAAAATAAGCCCCAAGGGCGTACAAAATAAAAGAAAATTATAAAATGAAATCTTAGTGCAAAATATGAAGTCATAATAACAAAACATCTCCAAGCCTTGATCCAAGTGGTCAACAAGTTCTATCCCAAAATTCACTGTGGTGGTACTTCATCATTTCCTGAAAAACAAAATACGATTGAGCTATATGCGCAGTAGGGGTACATTTAATCAAGTATTTAATTATTGAACAAACCCAAGGTATCATTGGTAATAGGCCAGGTGAGTCATTAATACACATTTCGAGACTTAGCTAACTATATTTATGAGTTGATGCACAAATGAAAATTTTCGTTTTTTCACACCCAAACATTCTTACATCAGAAAGAAATGCACGCCATGAGTGTCAAATCAAAGGAATTTCGATTCACTGTCATTTTAAAAGAAAATCTTTCCACATTGGCAGGTGTAGACGTCCCCGAACGCCTTGGGAGGGTTAACTCCCGTTCTGTTCGTGTGTGGGTCTACTACATTTCGGACTCAAATTGTCACGGTTCTTAATCTGAACCAAAGAGTCCAAATCTGGCAAATCGTTTTGAGAAAACAGATTTTTGAAAGAAGTGTCAAACATGGACTGCTTCGCCAGATACAGAGTCGCCACCTAAATATTTTATTTTGGGAAATTTAGGAAACCCTGACTCGGTGCCAAAGGCCACGTGTCCGTCATCACCAAAGTTGCCTCGGCTCGGGAACTTGGGTACGATTGGGGAAGGTCAGCTATGAGCACCCCCGCTCGCCCGGTCCGAAGACCGGCCTCTACTAACCATGATATCTGATTTTGAAAACATTGTGTGCTCTTATTCCGGTTATTAGCCTAGATTTACTACGTTATGCGCACAACAAACAAGTATAGACCAAATCGCCTAAATTGGAACAAAACATTGCATGTTTGTTTTGAAAATGGTTTGCTACTCGCAAGTAGGCTAAAATGTAGATTTTGCCACCCTCAAGTGGGCTTTAGAAAAGATGGTTTTGCCACTATCAAGTGGGCTTAAAACTCACAGTTTTAATGCATTATTCCAATTTAGGTAATTCAACCTCCATCCACAGGCATTCAAGCAGTTATATCACATAAGCAGCTAGCCTCATGGTAATCATGCGATTATGGCAACACTCACACGCATGCGGTATGCTAAAGCATAAAAGCTTACCTAGTACTCCAAGCCAAAACAGAAACTAGTTAGTAATCAAATGCATGATCCTAGTTCATGTTAAGTGGCTAATGCACCACAAGCAAGGATGCAATCTTAGACAGGCTCGGCTATCCTAAACATGGTATATGGAATGCTACAAATAACATGTATTCAATTTGGAGTTGAAGTACGATGCAGTTTGTATGATGTGCCGAGCCCGATACATGTGAGACAAATGTATGGATGCACGCATGCATAGCATAAGGTATGCTAATTTAAACATGCCCTAATCTACCATCATAAGCAGGTAAATAAAAGGGAAGAAAGACGTGGGGTTGGAAGACATGCACACACCCACGCACACTTATTACAAATACGCCCTCACTCGGAGGGACCAAAAGAACAATACAGTCTGAATACTAAATTAATTATTACAGAATTTCTAATTAATTAACAGATTGAATGCAGAAAGGAGGTGGCCACAGCCCTGTCTCGGGATGCGTGAATGATGCATGCTCGGTCCATCTTGCCTAGAAACCCGTTGCCATAGCACTGTTGCCTCTGTTTACACTGCCATGCTCCTCTGAAAATTTGCACAAGTCTCAAGGAGGCCTCTCTGAACACTGGGGAGCACCACCGGCTGAAGAGAAACACCACCGGCCGAAGGATATGATCACCGGTTACATATTATGCTATCGACCAGTCATTCTTTGCCGGTCGGCACTTAACAGTGCCGGTCGGCACTTAAAAGTGCCGGTCAGCCAAAAATTGCTGCAGAACCTGCAATTGACAGCAGCAGAGGGCAAGCAGTGTATGGCATGGAATTTCAAGCAAACGTGTGCATGGACACACTCCCTATCATGCAATGGACTCAAGGGAGCATGGCCCTTGACCCCCGGGCCATCAATCACGCATTTCAATGCATGATGGCCCAAAAGCCAAGTTAGCAACTTTGATATCAAATGGAATGCAAACACAAAAACACATCAAAGGCCCCAACCTCTATCATCCTTGATCAAGAGGCAAGGGATGCATGCCAAATGCAACCTAAGCATGCGAGCTAAGTATGCAATATGAGTATGCGAACAAACATGCAAGGCATGACGCAATGCAGCAACATAACATGCACAACGCATTGTAACATGGCATGCACAATGCAAGATGGGCTTACACCAATACAAGTAGACCTCGGCCACACTCACATAGGAGGCCATGATGATGAAAATGAGACTCTCGAAGTGCGTGCAGGTGTACACACAAACCGAGGACCGACCCTAAGGCACGGAATGCCACTCTAACAAGACATGGCATAACATGGAATAAGGAATAATAGCATGAAAATATCAGAGGCAAAATGATATGCAAAACAGCCCCGAAACATAGCAATATGGCACCCGATACATGAGACGCATCCCGAAACTCAAAATTAATCGCATGGAATGACTTATAGCTATACAAAGCATGCATTATTTGAACATGAAGTGTAAAAACAGAAGCTAGGCAGACCCAAAAAAATCATGTTTACAGTTCAAAGAAAGGCCAAACAACGGGCATAGATAGGACAAAATTAGCATGCAAAAATGGCTCCGCAAGGGAGGCAATGAGGCAAGTGGTAGATGCAAAGCCCAAATAGAAAAAGACCCTTCTAAAAAACTGAAGAGGGACCCAAAATATTATGTTTTTCAGTAGATGAAAAGCCCCAAATCAGTATACAAACATGCTCAAAATGCAACGCAAGATTAAGGCCACAAGAAGGCTATAACACAAAGTATACAAAATACTCATCAAACAGCCAAAGACCCTTAATGAAACATGACAAGGGGGTCAAAATATGGCCATTTTAATCTCTGATCATGGCCAAAAAACAGAAGCTCAATAGGCTAATAAATCATGCAAGAATGGGGACCAAAGAGGGGTACAATGGCGAGTGATACATGGAGGTCCCAAACAGTGGTGAGCCCTTCTTCAATGTTGAAGAAGGGCTCAAAATAAGCCTATCTATAGTTTACATCGTGCTCCAAAATAGATTACACATAAGCCAAAAATGCTATGCAAGATTATGGCATACAAAGGGGTAATGAAGCAAGTGCAAGATGGGGGTCCCAAACAAGGTAAGACCCTTAATAAAAGATGAAATAGAGCTAAAAAAAATGCCACTTTCAGTTTTGGTCAGAGCTCAAATATACAAGCAACTATGGCTTAGATATGAAGCAAGAAAAGACTAGAAAAGGGAAGAAAATGATTCACCCTTGTAGAGTAACCCTTTGCTGCCTCTTGGACCAAGGAAAGCTGCCTCCTAGCCTCTGAGAAGACCTCCAAGCTGCTGGAAATGGAGGTGGTGGTGTGGTGCTAGGTGGTGATGAAGAAAGGGGTGTAGAACTTGGATGTTTTGAGCTTTGGAGGAGGGAGATATGGAGGATGTATGTATGTATATATCAGATATATATCTATATCTCTGGTTTTTTTGCTCCAAAACCACCAACCCCTTACAATGGAGGGGGAAGGCTCTTTATATAGGCCAAGCCTAAGCTTCTAAGACAAGCTACAAAGGGTCAAAGGAGTCCAAGCTTCTAAGAGAAGCTATCCCAAAGGGTGCAAGCTTCTTGAGGAAGCTTGACCCTTTGTCAAAGCTTCCCCAAGAAGCTTGATCAAAAGGGTGCAAAAGGTTGGATCAAAAGGGGTGTAAAGGCTCAAAAAGGCCACACATGTGTATGGGGGGTCGGGTCTGTGCATCCCAGCTGGCACAGCTGACATGCACAAAGCCTGGAGGGTGCAAAGGGTGCAAACCGGCCAGAAAATGAGGTCGTCGGCCAAAATTAATTGCCGGTCGGCACAATAAATTGCCGGTCTGCTAAATAGAGTGCCGATGAGTGGCTGATGAGGTCAAAAAGTGCTAGTGATGTCCAGATTGAAGCCCCGGAAGTTAGCTTTCCAATGGCGCAAATCTTGCATTAAAATTCCTTCTGTGGAAAAAGTTATGCCCTTTTTGGTGAAGCCGCGCAGACTCGATCCAACCGGGATGATGCCCAACTTCAACCAATCATACCTCCCCCACCCGGACTTGGTTTTGAGAGATTCTTGAGTTTAAAATGAAGCCCTGGAAGTCTTCTTTCCAATGGTTATGGCCTCATAGCTTAACTCCAAGTGTATAGATAGATGAGCTTGATTTAGCGAGGACTGCTCGACTCTCTTCTACCCGGATTCATGTCGAACCTCTTCTCCAACTTGTTTTCTCCCCTCTTCTCCTCTTCTCTTCAACTTCAAACCCTGAAGTAAGGTGTTTTGAAAGATTTTTCAAAGATTTCATCTCTCTTTCATTCATCTCCACTTTGTCCTTGCTCGGTTTACCGAAAAGCGCACCATTTACCTGAAATGCGAGCGTTGGAACATCGTGGGAATTTTATTTCAAAAATGTTTTGAAAGAGAGGGTTTTAAGGTCTCAAAACCATCCAAAATAATTTTGGTTCAAAATGGGGTGTGAAGTTGAGATTCGCCTCTCTCCTTGCCGAAGAAACTGAACCTGCGCCCTGCACACCTTCCAACACAGAGCAAACCATTAGTCGCGCCCAAGTCTTAAGGGCAGTCAAAAATGGGGTGTCTACAGTTGCCCCTCTTTGACAAAACTCAGAAGTCATGACAATGACGGGAGTGAATGTCAAAGCCCAGAGACGACCCGTTTTTGACAAGGCCGAAGACTTGGACAAACAAACAAAATATAAATAAATGGTTGTGCCCGCAGGCTGCCTACGTATCCCTTTGCAAGGAATCAAACCAGCGTAGTTCAGGGGCAGGATGCAAAGTGATGCACAATGCAAGTGCATAACTTATGATCATGCAAAGAGAGTTGTGATGAAGCAATTATGAAAAATAAATGCAACATTTTAAGCGAATGCTATGCCAGCAAGTAGACATGAACCAAACTACATCTCATGCAGGAAGGATGTAAGAGAATTATGCAATTCTCACGAACATGTGCGTTAGATACTCAAAAGCGAACAAAGCGTGATAGATACACTAAGTGGGCAAACATGTGTGATGGATACACAAAAGTGAAGAGAGTGTGATGGATACACTATATGAATAAAGTGTGGTTGATACACTAAGTGAAGCAAAGTGTGACAGATACACAAAGCAAAACGAGTGTGATGGATACACTAAGCAAATATGTGATAGATATACTAAGCAAATGTGTGTGGTGGATACACAAAGGGAGCATGTGATAGATACAAAAAGTGAACGTGTGTGGTAGATACACAAAGTGAAGCGAGTGTGATGGATACACTATATGAAGCAAAACGTGATGGATACACAAGATGAACATAGTGTGATAGATGCACAAAGAGAAAGTGTGTGATTGATACACAAAGCAAGCGCGTGATTGATACACAAAGCGAAAGTGTGTGATTGATACACAAAGCGAGCGTGTGATTGATACACAAAGTAAAAGTGTGTGATGGATACACTGTATGAAGCAAAGTGTGATGGATACACAAGATGAATGAAGTGAGCAAAGCGTGATGGATACACAAAAGGCAAACACAAAGTGTGATAGATGCGCTTAGTGAACAAGTATGATGGATATACTAAAGGTGAACACGAAGTGTGATAGATGCACTCAGTGAACAAGTATGATTGATATACTAAAGGTGAACACAAAGTGTGATAGATGCACTCAGTGAACAAGTATGATGGATATACTGAAGGTGAACACAAAGTGTGATAGATGCACTTAGTGAACAAGTATGATTGATATACTAAAGGTGAACACAAAGTGTGATAGATGCACTCAGTGAACAAGTATGATGGATATACTAAAGGTGAACACGAAGTGTGATAGATGAACTTAGTGAACAAGTATGATTGATATACTAAAGGTGAACACGAAGTGTGATAGATGCACTTAGTGAACAAAGTATGATGGATATACTAAGGGTGAACACGAAGTGTGATAGATGCACTTAGTGAACAAAGTATGATGGATATACTAAGGGTGAACACGAAGTGTGATAGATGCACTTAGTGAACAAAGTATGATGGATATACTAAAGGTGAACATGAAGTGTGACAGATGCACTTAGTGAACAAGTATGATAGATATACTAAAGGTGAAGTGTGATACAGAAAACGAGAATGTGTGTGATAGATGCACAAAATGAGTGAAGTGTGATTGATACACTGAGTGAGAGTGTAATAGATACACAAAAGTGAATATGTGCGTGATAGATACACAAAATGAAAATGTGGGTGGTAGATACACTAAGTGAAGAGAGTGTGATTGATACACTAAATAAACATGTGACAGATACATGAGGCAAACAGAGTGAATGAGGTGTGATGGATACACTAAAGTAAACATGTGATATGAAGAGAAGAATGGCGTGATAGATACACAAAGTAAATGAAGTGTGATTGATACACTAAGGAAAATAAAGTGTGTCAGATACACTGAGTGAATGAAGTGTGATTGATACACTAAGTGAATGAGGTGTGATTGATACACTATTCTGGCTTGAAGCAGACTTGATCTTGAGCTTGAGGTAGAGGTACACTCATACTTCGGAGCATTGGCAAGGCCTGAAGAGGTACACACGGGATGTAGTCTTGGAACTTACTGAAGTTGAAACGAACTCAGATACCCGACGTTTTCCTCTTTTGCTTTTGCTTTGCAGTCCGGAACCATTATAGCTTCAGATAGGTCCCGGTTCTACTGTTCTCACATGACCTGGGTTGAACCCTGCGGTTTTATGAAAGAACAAATATTGTTTTGCACAAATGTGGAGAATGGCACAACACTCTGAGCACAAGATGATTTTTTTTGAAATTGACGGTGAGAATAAGTTCTCGACTGGGTATTGAGCCTACGACTGAACACAGCACACCACGACTCAACAACGAAAAACAAAAAGGTAAACAACCTAAACACATCTATTAACACTCGAAACGACTAAAAACAAGAATCAAGACAGACAAAACAAAACACAAGACTCAAATGTGCACAGGGAGCCTGTTTCACCGGGTATTATTTCCTACCCTTTCTCATTTGTGATTCTCACATCACTCGGCCCTCAAGCTCTGTTTTTCTAAAAAAGCCTTTTTCCTCACTTTTTCTCTCAGCGCACATCTCTCTATTCTTCAATCTCTCATTTTTCATCCCTCCCCAGAGTGGTTGGTGGATAGACAAGAAGTTGCGGGCTCTTACCCCTAGCATTCTGCTAGATTCTTTTCTTCTGCTTACAACAGTGAACTTTCCCACAGAGGGGTTGTGCCACAACTGGGTGTGTAGCAAATCTGCAGCTAACATTGGTTGATGATGCCCTGCTGGGGAGTTTGGACGTGGTTAGATCTGTCCAAATGAGGAAGTGGAACATCTTGATCCATTCCAATTCGTGCTTCGCACTTGACTTAATACCTCGTTGCTTGGAGGATGAGAGAGCTTTCAGCCCTTTGCTGTTGACTTCAGTTGTGCCCTCTTCTGGCAGGTAGAGTGCCCTTCTTGGCAAGTATGTTGATGATGGGGAAAAGACAGAACACCTGACTCAACTGTGCCCTTAGTTCATCATTTTGACCATTTTTTATTTTGCTTTCTACTAAAACAATTTTGACCAACATGAGAGTTAGATTAACATGCTTGTTCGATTTTCTGATTTAAAATCATGCAAGTCAGGTTATGAGCACTGAAAATTTTCCTTTTTTGGGTCCAAGAAAACGCTCCAGTTTTGGAAAAATGGAATAATTTTCTAGAGAAAATCAGTCAACCTCAGTAAAAATTCCCAAAAACTGTTTTTGCAAACGGTCACTGCTCAACGAGCGTAGAACCCACTCTCGAGATGCACAACCTCAGATTCGAAGGAGAATTGCCCCTTGCTTGAGGGGAGCTGCATAGCAACGGAAAGTTGCCCCTTGTTTGAATGGCACCGCAGCGCATTGAATGGCAACGGAAAGTTGCCCCTTGTGTGAATGGCACCGCGGCGCATTGTGATCAGTCCTCAGAGCGATGATTACAACCGAAATCTCGGATATAGAGAAGGCAAGGATGGTCAAAACCATTACATGGACATAATCGAATTTGAAGTGTTTGTGGCTGGACTTCAAAGTGAAGTTGCCTACGTATCCCAAACATGGGAATCAAGCCTTACGTAGTTCGGGGTTAAGGTACACTCGGGTATTAATCTCTCCTTTTTATGCTCTAACTTTTGCCAAGGCGCCTATTGCAGGTTTTCGACCTTGCGAGCTTTGTTCTTCTTTCTTTTCAATTTTTTTTCATTTTTTCATTTTTTCTTTTCTTTTTTGCTTTTTTGCTTTTTTGTATTTTTGTATTTCTTTTTTGTATTTTGTATTTTTTTCTTTGCTCTAACTTTTGCCTGGGTCGCCCTTCCGGGTTTTCGGCCCAGCGAGCCTCTCAAAGGGTAAAAGTGTAACAAGTCCATGCCAAATGGTTTTGAGATTGAAGCCCTCTGTATCCAGGAGAGTGGCTGTTGTATTGATTTGCAGAAAGATCCACCTTTGGCTCTTCGAGCACATCGGATATTTTTTTGCCCCTAGTTCGAGGGGTGCTTCTGATCTAGCTTTGCAAGCTTCTTTTGACAACATCTGATCCTCTTGATCTGACTTCGGTGCCTCTTGTTCGAGGGCTACTTCAAATCTGGCCACATAGGCCTCACATCATGATTGTCCTTTGAACGTTCTGAATCCAAGTTCAAGGTTTGAAAGCAAAGGGGTTGAGTCTCGAGGCCGAGAGCGATCCTAAGCTGCACAATCTCAAGAGCGATTCCACACATGTCTTCGCAGGACCGCGCAAAACATTTTTTTTTTGAAAGTTTTTAAGAAAGCGACAAATCGCTCGTGCTGAAGACAGTGTAGAACCAATCTGGATCAAAGCTAGGGTCCTTCTCAATACTCACACTAACAAGCATGATCTCAATCATTAAGGGCTTAGCACGCCTCTCTTTCTCTCAAAATGATCAAATTTTGCAAATCCCGAGGAATTCCTTCCTCTTCGTTTTCACCGCAGTGTTCAAAAAGCTTTTGGAAAACTTAGGTCAATGCAATGAATTCAAGGCACAGAAAAGACACAGCTTCCAGTCAAATACTGCCATCTCATTTGGAATTTCTGGTTCAACTGGCACACGGCAGAAGCAAACACAAAAGCATGAAAAACCACTGCTGTTCATTCAAATCTGCTGGCACAACTAGCTCCCTGGCAGAAACAGACTCAAAAGAAAGCGAAAAGACAAACACAAAACAAAATGGCGATGCCCGAGGTAACACCCCCGGAGTCACTTGACTCTGACAAAATAAGACTGACTCGATAAAACAAGACAGACCCGACTGACTTAGTATGAAAAAACCGACTCAATACAAAACGACAAGACTGACCCAATACCCAAGTCAGAAAGTACAAAACTAGCATTCGCAAATGCTCAAAACAGTGCGTGCCAAACGCCACATCTAGGGTAAACTGAGTGCCGCCCACAAGGGGGTTCATCCCCTGATCACATATTCGTACTACCCCCAAAGTTCATTGATCCAGTGGTGATATACTTTGCTGAGCTGGTGCGGCAATGACCTTGTTGTCGAACAAATCTTGTACATCATGGCGCAGACGAAAGCAGCTATCGGTCTCATGACCAGTTTGTTGATGGTAGGCACAGTACTTAGTCCTGTCATGCTTTGGAGGGAGAGGATCAGGTAAAGGCTGTTGTTCCAATGGTTTCAGATGTCCTTTCTGGATTAAAACCTCTAGAGCCTTTGACAAAGGCATATGAAGTGGGGTGAAAACCCTCTTGACTCGAGGTGGATATTTGGTTTTCTGTGAGCTACTTCCGGACGCACCGATGAATGGGGTAGCTTTTTGTGATGTGGTGTTGGTGACCATGCCCACTTCAAAAGATCTTGCAGCTGCATCACCACTGGTGGTCGCATTCGAACTGCGGGTAAACGCCCTCCTGGGCTGCTTTTTTTCTTGGTCAATAAGGCCTTGCTTTATAGCGTCCTCGATTTGTACTCCCATCTCATGTAGATCTGAAAAGGTAGGGAATGGGAGAACAATCATTTTCTGCATGAGCTTGGGTTGGAGGTTGCGCACAACCATCCGTATTTGATCCTTGTCCGTTGGCCTAATGGTCATCATTGAGGCCTTGGCCCTCCACCGAGTTACAAAATCGGAGAAACTTTCCTTCGGCTCCTGCCTAGTCATCTCGAGATCACGGGTTGTAATCTTAATTTGTGTATTGTAGGAGTATTGATCGACGAAAGCCTCGGCCATCTCATCCCAATTCCTCTTAACATCGTCTTCCAGTTTCGCGTACCAGATGGCCGCCACACCTGACAGGGTTCGGCCAAACAGAGACAGCTTCTGTAGTCTGGTGAGGCCCATTGGCCTTAAGATATCTGAAAACAGCCTCAGGTGCACCATGGGGTCCCCGGACCCATCAAATCGGTCGATTTGTGGCATCTTGAACCGATCTGGCAGCGTCACAGCTGCGTCCGTATACCCATCCTCAATGTCGGGAATGGACTTGACTCCTTGGGATTTCTTAAACATTTTTTCCAACTTACTCAGCTTCAGCGCTGTGGGGTCCGCTTCGAACTCAAAGGGAGAGTCCGGTACATTGATAGGCGTGGGCGCCTTGGATAGTTGCGGTAGAATCGGGGGCGGAGCTGGCCCCGTTGGAAGGCCTGTATCCTCTTGGACATTTTGGACATTTGGCATCTCCTCGGGTATCGGAACCCTTGGTGGGGGAGGAGCCTGATGCGAAGCGGATGCCCCGGCTTGCTGCTCTAACCTGGCAATTGTCTCTGCCTGTTGGGCTATGACCACAGCCTGTTGCTTGGTGAATTCAGATTGACGGATAGCATCTTGCTGCATGGCTTTCATACTATCCTGGAGTTAGCGCACCATCTCTTCCAAACTCGACATATTGTCCTGATCTAACTGAGCAATCGGTATATCTGTGTCTGCAGTAGGCTCGGAAATCTCAACCCGACTGCTCAAAGGTCACTGATCTGGTAGCTGTTATACTGGTGGTCTGTGCCTGACTAGCCTTCTCTGGCCCTGATTACCCTTGAACTGAGTCTCTGACTTGACAGAGTCTATCAGCACAAATCTGATGAACCTCGGGGGATCTTGGAGCCTTCTGAAGCTATAGTTCCAGGACTACCCTAGCAAAAGAGAAAATAGACAGCATCTCAGCCCAATTTCACTGGAACAGATATGAGCATAGCGGAACGAATGTGCTCAACACTGATCACTATTCCACAAAATCACTGCCCCAAAACACTGAGTCTGATACCCGCAGATATGACAGATTCTCAAAAATACTGATACTGGCGCCCGCAGGCCTAATACCCAGACTTGCAAACTGGTATATGCATTCCCTGTAGAGATACACTCTAAAAGCACATAGCAGGTAAATGACAGCCAATACACCCCTATGTTGGGGTAGGGTTTCCCTGTCCTATTTTGTCAGGAGCTAGGGTTTCACTATGCACACAGCGGTTTCAAACAACCTAACATCGGGTAAGCAACCTGTCTTAGTTTGGAATGGTCACTATGGATTCCAAATATGCACTAGGTCGAATGGTCGAAAAGGGTGCCCCGGTAAAAACCGGGGTTTGTGTTCCCATACTGGCAGAGCCCGCAACCGGTCAGCCTTATGGACATGCCTTGACAAGACAAGCCTCCGGCAAACCGCTCAGGAATAGCAGATGGCCAACACGGTGTCCTAGGCGCACCAATGCACATGCAATGCAAAGAAACACATAAGTGTAGTCAAAACAAGATATCACGAGTTCGAGTCAAGCTCTCTAAACATCCCCAGCAGAGTCGCCAGAAACTGTAGACGTCCCCGAACGCCCCGGGAGGGTTAACTCCCGTTCTGTTCGTGTGTGGGTCTACTACATTTTGGACTCAAATTGTCACGGTTCTTAATCTGAACCAAAGAGTCCAAATCTGGCAAATCGTTTTGAGAAAATAGATTTTTGAAAGAAGTGCCAAACATGGATTGCTTCCCCAGATACAGAGTCGCCACCTAAATATTTTATTTTGGGAAATTTAGGAAACCCTGACTCGGTGCCAAAGGCCACGTGTCCGTCATCACCAAAGTTACCTCGGCTCGGGAACTTGGGTACGATTGGGGAAGGTCAGCTATGAGCACCCTCGCTCGCCCAGTCCGAAGACCGGCCTCTACTAACCATGATATCTGATTTTGAAAACATTGTGTGCTCTTATTCCGGTTATTAGCCTAGATTTACTACGTTATGCGCACAACAAACAAGTATAGACCAAATCGCCTAAATTGGAACAAAACATTGCATGTTTGTTTTGAAAATGGTTTGCTACTCGCAAGTAGGCTAAAATGTAGGTTTTGCCACCCTCAAGTGGGCTTTAGAAAAGATGGTTTTGCCACTATCAAGTGGGCTTAAAACTCACAGTTTTAATGCATTATTCCAATTTAGGTAATTCAACCTCCATCCACAGGCATTCAAGCAGTTATATCACATAAGCAGCTAGCCTCATGGTAATCACGCGATTATGGCAACACTCACACGCATGCGGTATGCTAAAGCATAAAAGCTTACCTAGTACTCCAAGCCAAAACAGAAACTAGTTAGTAATCAAATGCATGATCCTAGTTCATGTTAAGTGGCTAATGCAACACAAGCAAGGATGCAATCTTAGACAGGCTCGGCTATCCTAAACATGGTATATGGAATGCTACAAATAACATGTATTCAATTTGGAGTTGAAGTACGATGCAGTTTGTATGATGTGCCGAGCCCGATACATGTGAGACAAATGTATGGATGCACGCATGCATAGCATAAGGTATGCTAATTTAAACATGCCCTAATCTACCATCATAAGCAGGTAAATAAAAGGGAAGAAAGACATGGGGTTGGAAGACATGCACACACCCACGCACACTTATTACAAATACGCCCTCACTCGGAGGGACCAAAAGAATAATACAGTCCGAATACTAAATTAATTATTACAGAATTTCTAATTAATTAACAGATTGAATGCAGAAAGGAGGTGGCCACAGCCCTGTCTCGGGATGCGTGAATGATGCATGCTCGGTCCATCTTGCCCGGAAACCCGTTGCCATAGCACTGTTGCCTCTGTTTACACTGCCATGCTCCTCTGAAAATTTGCACAAGTCTCAAGGAGGCCTCTCTGAACACTGGGGAGCACCACCGGCTGAAGAGAAACACCACCGGCCGAAGGATATGATCACCGGCTACCTATTATGCTATCGACCAGTCATTCTTTGCCGGTCGGCACTTAACAGTGCCGGTCGGCCAAAAATTGCTGCAGAACCTGCAATTGACAGCAGCAGAGGGCAAGCAGTGTATGGAATGGAATTTCAAGCAAATGTGTGCATGGACACACTCCCTATCATGCAATGGACTCAAGGGAGCATGGCCCTTGACCCCCGGGCCATCAATCACGCATTTCAATGCATGATGGCCCAAAAGCCAAGTTAGCAACTTTGATATCAAATGGAATGCAAACACAAAAACACATCAAAGGCCCCAACCTCTATCATCCTTGATCAAGAGGCAAGGGATGCATGCCAAATGCAACCTAAGCATGCGAGCTAAGTATGCAATATGAGTATGCGAACAAACATGCAAGGCATGACGTAATGCAGCAACATAACATGCACAACGCATTGTAACATGGCATGCACAATGCAAGATGGGCTTACACCAATACAAGTAGACCTCGGCCACACTCACATAGGAGGCCATGATGATGAAAATGAGACTCTCGAAGTGCGTGCACGTGTGCACGCAAACCGAGGACCGACCCTAAGGCACGGAATGCCACTCTAACAAGACATGGCAGAACATGGAATAAGGCATAGTAGCATGCAAATATCAGAGGCAAAATGATATGCAAAACAGCCCCGAAACATAGCAATAAGGCACCCGATACATGAGACGCATCCCGAAACTCAAAATTAATCGCATGGAATGACTTATAGCTATACAAAGAATGCATTATTTGAACATGAAGTGTAAAAACAGAAGCTAGGCAGACCCAAAACAAGCATGTTTACAGTTCAAAGCAAGGCCAAACAGCGGGCATAGATAGGACAAAATTAGCATGCAAAAATGGCTCCGCAAGGGAGGCAATGAGGCAAGTGGTAGATGGAAAGCCCAAATAGAAAAATACCCTTCTACAAAACTGAAGAGGGACCCAAAATATTATGTTTTTCAGTAGATGACAAGCCCCAAATCAGTATACAAACATGCTCAAAATGCAACGCAAGATTAAGGCCACAAGAAGGCTATAACACAAAGTATACAAAATACTCATCAAAAATCCAAAGACCCTTAATGAAACATGACAAGGGGGTCAAAATATGGCCACTTTAAGCTCTGATCATGGCCGAAAAACAGAAGCTCAATAGGCTAATAAATCATGCAAGAATGGGGACCAAAGAGGGGTACAATGGCGAGTGATACATGGAGGTCCCAAACAGTGGTGAGCCCTTCTTCAATGTTGAAGAAGGGCTCAAAATAAGCCTATCTATAGTTTACATCGTGCTCCAAAATAGATTACACATAAGCCAAAAATGCTATGCAAGATTATGGCATACAAAGGGGTAATGAAGCAAGTGCAAGATGGGGGTCCCAAACAAGGTAAGACCCTTAATAAAAGATGAAATAGAGCTCAAAAAAATGCCACTTTCAGTTTTGGTCGGAGCTCAAATATACAAGAAACTATGGCTTAGATATGAAGCAAGAAAAGACTAGAAAATGGAAGAAAATGATTCACCCTTGTAGAGTAACCCTTTGCTACCTCTTGGACCAAGGAAAGCTGCCTCCTAGCCTCTGAGAAGACCTCCAAGCTACTGGAAATGGAGGTGGTGGTGTGGTGCTAGGTGGTGATGAAGAAAGGGGTGTAGAACTTGGATGTTTTGAGCTTTGGAGGAGGGAGATATGGAGGATGTATGTATGTATATATCAGATATATATCTATATCTCTGGTTTTTTTGCTCCAAAACCACCAACCCCTTACAATGGAGGGGGAAGGCTCTTTATATAGGCCAAGCCTAAGCTTCTAAGACAAGCTACAAAGGGTCAAAGGAGTCCAAGCTTCTAAGAGAAGCTATCCCAAAGGGTGCAAGCTTCTTGAGGAAGCTTGACCCTTTGTCAAAGCTTCCCCAAGAAGCTTGATCAAAAGGGTGCAAAAGGTTGGATCAAAAGGGGTGCAAAGGCTCAAAAAGGCCACACATGTGTATGGGGGGTCGGGTCTGTGCATCCCAGCTGGCACAGCTGGCATGCACAAAGCTTGGAGGGTGCAAAGGGTGCAAACCGGCTAGAAAATGAGGTCATCGGCCAAAATTAATTGCCGGTCAGCACAATAAATTGCCGGTCGGCTAAATAGAGTGCCGATGGGTGGCTGATGAGGTCAAAAAGTGCCGGTGGATGTTCAGATTGAAGCCCTGGAAGTTAGCTTTCCAATGGCGCAAATCTTGCATTAAAATTCCTTCTGTGGAAAAAGTTATGCCCTTTTTGGTGAAGCCGCGCAGACTCGATCCAACCGGGATGATGCCCAACTTCAACCAATCATACCTCCCCCACCCGGACTTGGTTTTGAGAGATTCTTGAGTGCAAAATGAAGCCCCGGAAGTCTTCTTTCCAATGGTTATGGCCTCATAGCTTAACTCCAAGTGTATAGATAGATGAGCTTGATTTAGCGAGGACTGCTCGACTCTCTTCTACCCGGATTCATGCTGAACCTCTTCTCCAACTTGTTTTCTCCCCTCTTCTCCTCTTCTCTTCAACTTCAAACCCCGAAGTAAGGTGTTTTGAAAGATTTTTCAAAGATTTCATCTCTCTTTCATTCATCTCCACTTTGTCCTTGCTCGGTTTACCGAAAAGCGCACCATTTACCTGAAATGCGAGCGTTGGAACATCGTGGGAATTTTATTTCAAAAATGTTTTGAAAGAGAGGGTTTTAAGGTCTCAAAACCATCCAAAATAATTTTGGTTCAAAATGGGGTGTGAAGTTGAGATTCGCCTCTCTCCTTGCCGAAGAAACTGAACCTGTGCCCTGCACACCTTCCAACACAGAGCAAACCATTAGTCGCGCCTAAGTCTTAAGGGCAGTCAAAAATGGGGTGTCTACAGCAGGCTATTAATACAGCAGGACGTGAGCACCCAAAATCAACCGTTTTTCGACTTTTGCCGGCTATTAATACGACAGGACTGTGTGGACACTCAAATATATTTTTCCCACATTCGTCCAACGATGAGCCTAGACAGGCCATTTGGGCACCTTGTTAAACTCCCCGTACGGGTACCAACATCAAACCACATTTCCAAGACCGACTCTTGTTCAGACTCATGCACAATTAATACTTCAACCACAGTTCATTCCATCAACAAGTATCCAACCCTTCATAAGAATAGAATATAACACAACATTCAAGGATCAATGACACTCAAGCCACAATTCCTTTACTATATCAATAGTCACATCTTACATTTCTTCATTTTTCACAATATTCCATAATTCAAAGAAAAGTCCATTCAATTTAGCATCTTCTACTCAAATTGATAATTTAGGGTTTCACAAAATTTGGGGGTTTTGCTCCTTCATCATAGATACAGATTTCAACAACATTAATATTTATGTTTTAAGGCAAGAGTTAAGAAATTTCAAGCAAAAGTCAAGTTAGATGGATTGTTTATGTAAAACTTGGGTTTAATTGAACAATAACCTCAACTTAGCTTATCAATTACAACAACACCATTAGATCTCTTCAAAATAAAGAAATACTAGAGTAAAAGTATCCCTATCTCAAATTATGAGCCCAAGTATCAAACTTCTAGTCAAGCCCTTTACCAAACAAAATTCCAATCGATAAAAGTGATGATCTTAAAGTGTTCTTCCCCATTTACAAGAGGTTTAGTTCAAATCTTAAGGGATTGAGGAGTATTTTAAGGTGGAAGTTTAGGGGTTTTTTTTTTTTTTTTCCGGTTTTGGAACAAGAAGGAGGAAGAGGGAAAAGAAAAGTGGAGAGAAGGATCTAGAATCGTACTTTTTAAGTTGCTGATATCGCGCAGTCCGCTCGAGTGCCGCTTTTCACGCTCAAGCGTAAGACACAAATTTGAAAGCCCGCTCGAGCGACTAATCCCTCACTCGAGCATGAAATGACAAGTCCTAGAAGTTTTGCAGAGCTACAGTGAAACAACAGGGAACCAATATTCTCCACTCGAGCGCAACTTCCTACGGTCGAGCGTCCTGCCTGTAACTCATCAGATACTGGGAGTTAAAATTTTCCACTCGAGCGTAACATTCCCTGCTCGAGCAGACCCAGAAACAAAAGTGCTATCTGCTTGAGCGTGACATTCCTCGCTCGAGCAAACCCAGAAACAAAAGTGCTACAGACCCAGACTCAGATCCAGAAGCCAGTCATTTACTTCATATTTTTCTTTCCAGTAGTTACATTTGCAGTTCTTTACTTCCTGTACTGCACTTCATTTCCCAGGAGTAGTTTCAAGTAGTCGCTGCTGTAAACATTTTCAATGCTGGGTCATTTCATTGTAAGTTGTTATTCACTTAATGAAATTCAGTTTTTGAACTATTTTGTATCTCTGATCATTTATAAGTTTTCCCTAAAAAGCCACCAGTAAATGTCTTCTTCATTGAGACTGAAAGAACTTTAACACAATCGTTTGATAATTGGTTGGCAATTAAAATTCTGTAAGGACTTATTGATCCTTACTGGTACACTTTAAATTACATAATTAGCCTTCGAAAGCTAAAACAGTCAACAATAATATAAGATAACTCATTTGTAATCATATGGTTGGTGTCAATTGCTTCAGATGTAAGACCACAATTGTTGGAAAGCACGGTATATTCGATTTCAGTTTTCTAAATTTAGTTTTCTGAAAATTGAATTTTTTATTTTTTATATTTTTTTGTTTTTAGTGAATTTTTTTTAATTTTAAGCAATTTTTTTACTTTTTTCGGTGCATCTTACTTAGATGTATCTAATAGTAAAATATTTGTGAAAACATATTTTAAAAAGTTAATAAATACACAAAAATACAAAAAAATGTACTGAATTTTCGTATTATTATTATTATTTTTTTTTTTGTATTTTTTGATATTTAGTGTATTTTTTAAAAAAAAATTCACAAATATTATACTTTTTAAATGTATTTATGTACCTGAGTGTTTTTAACCGAAACAATCCTAACGCGTCTCTATAGACATCCCATTTTTGACCATCCTCAAGACTTGGTTGTGCTTGCAGGTACATCAGCAAACAAGTTTGGTTGTTCGCCGAACACTCGAACTTCACAGCGGAACGTCACAGGTTTGAGCTTTCTAAACCCTGATTCATTTCTGCCCTATTTTTGGACCATGCTTTGGTCCCTCCCTAGTGCTTGTTTTAGTGCACTACCGGCCATGATCAAGGGCTGCCGGCCATGGTATCTGCCCTGCCGGCCATTGATGAGGCCTATCGGCCATCCATGAGGCACTATTGGCCACCACTAATGGCCGGTCGGCCACTATGTTTCAACAGATATTTTCTCAGATATTTTGAGCCAGCTGTGGCTCACTGAGCCATCCTCCATATAGAAGGCAAGCTTTAAGCTTGTCAAGCAAGCTTCTCCTTGCTTTGCTTATATAAGGGGAGGTCCCTCTCCCTTGCGGAGGGTTCAGAAAGTTTAGAGACAAAAATATCCCTCTCTCTCTAGAATTCTCACACTCTCTCTTTATATCGTGCTCAATAGTGCCTTAAAGTGTGTTTTCTTCTCATTTTTGCAAAGGAACACTTAGTCAAACACCACTACCTTGGAGCTGAGGTCCTTGAAGGTTTGTTTGGAGTTTAAAAGGCTGGTTTTTGGGCTCAGAAGTTGTCCCCTTGCTGCTGTGCTTCAAGGGTGAGTATATTCCCCTTTTAAGCTTGTGTTTGTATACTATATTAGCCACCTTTGCATGCTATTTTAGGCCTAGCTTTCAACTACAAAAAGCTTTATTTTTAAGTGTTAAAAACGGTTGTTTGAGGCCTTGTGGGAGTTGGGGGTGTTTCACCCCCTTGTATGCTTTATTTGTTAAGCTTTTGTGCCATCCTTTGAAGCTTTTGTAATAGCCTTTGCATGGCCTTTCTACCATTGAAACTTAGGAGAATTTTAGTGGTGGAAAGGTGGTTTTGATCTCCAAAATGGGAGGGGTGGGTCCCCTCTCCTCTTGCCTTGCTTGCTTGTGTTATTGGCCTACCAAATGAGCATGTGTTTCTACTTCTTCGTGGCTTTGTTCAAGCATTTTTTTGTGACCTCTTAGACCTTCCATAACTCCATTTTAGGCTAGTTTGGCTATTGCTTGCATGCTTCTTACACTTGTGGTGTAATTTTGCTATTTAGCCTAACATGCTTGATGCTTTAACCAACCATTCTAGCTTTTTTTGGCTACACTCCAGCAAACGTTTACTCATGTTTTTCCATGCTTAAGCTTTGTTTTAAGTGGTTTTGGTCATGCATGCGTTGCTTTGTATAGCTATAGTGTAAAGGCCTTTGACTAGCTTTGAGTTTCAAAGTCCCTAGCATGCTTTGTACGTGATGATTGCATGCCTTAGCCTCTTTGCTCACATGATTTTAGTGTGTATGGTGTAGTCACACTCTCACATATTCCACTCTTTCAATGCTTTTGAGAGATGTGCCTCATGCCTTGTTTGTGAGCCAATACGTATGCATGCTTGTCTAAGCTTTTGGGCTATCATTTTAGCATGTTTTGGCCTTTGATTTGGCATGGTTGAGCTTGGTCTAGAGCTGGTTTGGTAGTTTGGGCTATGTATTGCATACTTCTTGTGTAGTGCTCTTTACTAGCCTTGTGCGTTAGGTCTTCTAGCATGCCTTATTTGTGATGTTTATGCGATATGGCATCATTCAACACATAATTTCAGAGCATATAGCTTTGTTATACTCTCATGTTTATCACTCTTTAATTATGTTTGAGAGTTGAGCATTATGCCTTGTTTGTGAGCCAATGCATGAACATCATTCTCTTGCCTTTCATGCTATCATTTCGGATTATCTTGGCCACTGTTTTGGCATGCATGAGGTCTGTTGGGGGTTGGTTTAGTCCATTGAGCATTGTATTGCATGCTCCTAGTGTTGTATCCTTCACTAGTTTTAATGCTTAAGTCTCTTAACATGTTGTGCATGCGTTGTTTGCATGTTAGGGTCTTGCATTTCATGCCAAGATGAGCATGTTGCTTGCATTGCATCGTGTTCAACCGGACGTTATGTTGGACACAAGGTGGATTGGCCCACTTCATAGTCAAAGTGATGAAAGTGAGCCAATCCCCTTTGTCTCCATTGCCTTTGATCACTCATGACAAAGCCGAGGTCTTAGAGTCTTGTTTGCATTGCATTTATTGAATTTGTGCAAGATTGGATCTTTGGCCATCATGCATTGCATGCTTGATTGATGGTTTTGGATCCAATAGTGCCTTTCCCTTGATGTTTTGAAATGATATGGAGCGGCACAGTACACACATGCCCTAGGGAGACCCTCTCATTTCCTCTGTTTTTGTGCTCTGTTGCAGAATGGTGTCACAGCACGCCAGTGGCTGGCAGTGCCACATTGATGGCCCACACCCTTCCATCCTTGGCCGGTAGAGGCGCACTCTTGGCCGCCAGGTGGCTGGCAGCCACCTTTCATGGCTGGTAGGCCACTGATGCACTCTCCAGCTTTGGTTTGGTAAGTTTCAGCAGTTAGTTCTTGGAGACACCCTGCAAACAGAGCCTCAAGAGAGCAAACCGAAGAGCTTTTCAGGGCAAGAAACCAAATGCGAGCATGCATGTTCAACTTCTCCAATTTGCTGGGGAAGCATAGTTTAAAGCTTTAATTGTTAGTTAGCATCTCAATTTGTGTATGTAATTAATTTGTTAATTAATTAAGTGTTGTAATAATTAAGTAGCTTAGTTTAGCTATTTCTTTATTAGTTTGTAATAATTAGTCTAATTAGCTTAATTAGATTAGTTGTTTAGCTTAGCGTAGCTAGCTTAGCTAAATTCATTCGGACCCTCCGTCGAGAGGGCACAATGTTGTAATAAGAGTGCGTGTGTGTGTGCATGTCTTCCAACCCCATGTCTTTCTCCTTTTTACTTAACCGCTTTTGATGGCTAGTTTAGGGCATATTTCGATTAGCATACCTTATGCCTGTATGCGTGCATCATCCATTTGTCTTGCATGCACCGGGCTCGGCGCATTATTCAAACTGCATTGTATTTCAATACACTTACTTGAATACGTGTTTCAAAGCATGTTATCAGGCGTTGCATTCATATGCCATCTTAGATAGCCGAGCCTATTTTAGTTGCATTTTGTATGTGTTGCGTTAGGCATTTTAACATAGCTAGGATCATGCATTGATTTCTAACTAGCTTTTGTTTTGGCTTGGAGTACACTGTAAGTGTTTATGCTTTAGCATCCTTGCATGAGTGTGAATGTTGCCATGTCAGCATGCTTGCCATGAGGCTATTTGCTTAAATGATATAAACTGCATGAATGCTTGTGGATGAAGGCTTCATTACTTGAATTGGAACTATTCATCAAAATGTGAGTTTTAAGCCCACTTGGAGTGGCAAATCATCATGTTTTAAGCCCGCCTTGTTTGGTGGCAAATCCGCGTTTTAGCCTACTTGCGAGTAGCATCTTCAAACCATTTTCGAAAAAAAAAACATGAGATGTTTGTTCCAAATCGAGCGATTTAGTCTATACTTGTGTGTTGTGCGCATCATATAGTAAGTTAGCTAATAATCAAACAAGAACACATGTGTTTATAAAAACAACATATCATGTTAGTAGAGGCCGATCCTTTGATCGGGCGAGCGGGGGTGCTCATTTCAGGACCTTCCCCTCTCGTACCCAAGTTCCCGAGCCGAGGCAACTTTGGTAATGACAGACATATGGCCTTAGGCACGAGTTGGGGTTTCCTAAATTTCCCAAAATGAAATATTTAGGTGGCGACTCTGAAATCTGGCAAAGCAGTCCATGTTTGGCGCTTTTTGATTAAAATCGATTTTCCAAAACGATTTTTCGGATTTGGACTCTTTGGTGATTTATTAGTCTTACATTGCACTTTGTGAGATTAGATTCAAAACCGTGATAGGAGTCCAAACTGTAGTAGCTAGAACCCAAATTCGTGCCCTCTCCGAAAGGGGAGCGCGCGGAGAGAGTTCGGGCGATCTACAGTTTTTGGTGACTCTGCTGGGGATTTAGAGAACTTGACTCGAAATTCATGATATGTTGTTTTGTTTGCACTTATGTGTTTCTTTGCATTGCATTTGCATAGGTGCGCCTAAGTCACAGTGTTTGCCATCTGTTATTCCTGAACGGTTTGCCGGAGGCTTACTTGGAAAAGTGTGCCATAAGGCTGACCAGTTACGGGCTCACCTCGGTTTTTACTGAGGCACCCTTTTCGACCATTCGACCTAGTTGCATATCGGAAGCCATAATGACCATTCCAAACTAGAACAGGTTGCTTACCCAAATGTAGGTTGTTTGAAACCGCTGCGTGCATAGTGAAACCCTAGCTCCTGACAAAATAGGACAAGGAAACCCTATCCCACCATAGGGGTGTTTTGGCTCTTACTTGCTTGATATATGCTGTCAGAGTGCATCTCTACAGGTTGTATGTATCAGTTGCAAGTCTGGGTATCAGTCCGAGGATATCAGTTTGAGGTAGAAAATTTTGGGGCAGAAATCAGCACAGTCATTCAGCTATGCTCATGTTTGTTTTGGTGAAAATGGGCTGAGATGCTGTCTGTTTTCTTCTTTTGCAAGGTAGTCTTGGAACCATAGCTTCAGATGGCTCCAATATCCCATGAGTACACCAGACTTGTGTTGATAGACTTTGTCAGGTCAGAGATTCAGTTCAAGGGCAACCATTGTTTCCTTCGCCAGTGGTAAGGCAAAGAAGGGCCAGTCAGGCACAGATCACTAGTTCAACAGTCTCTAGTTCAGCGGTCACTATCTATATCACCTGTGTGCAGTTGGGGTTAGTTTCCTGTTTCCACCTCGGAAAGAGTAAACTCACCAGATCCGATAGATCAGCCCCTTTTAGTCAGTATGAGTACAGAAGACATGATGTGTTAGCTCCAACAAACTATGGAGGCCATACAGCGGGATGTTGCCCGCCAAGCAAAGGTTACCGCCCGCCAGACCGAGGTCGTGGCCCAGCAGGCCGAACTCATCGCCAGCTTCAACAGCCACAGCAACAAACACAACAGGGAACAACTTCTACATCCCACCCACGTCTAGTAGAAATTCCTGCACCAAGGGCTCCTGCCCCTACCGCCAATGCCCAGGAGAATACAAATGTCCCAGTGGATCCCATTCCACCTCAGACTTCCAAAGCACAAGCCTACCCAATTGAGGCCCTTTTCGAGGTCGAAGTAGATCCAACTGCATTAAAAGTGAGCAAGCTTGAAAAGCTGTTCAAGAGGGCTCAAGGCGTTAACTGCATTCCAGACATAGAGGATGGTTACACGGATTCGGCAGTGACATTTGCCGGACCGGTTCAAGATGCCACATATAGACCGTTTTGATGGTTCTGGAGATCCTATGGTACATCTGCGGTTATTCCCGAATTTCTTACGGCCAATGGGCCTCTCTAGATTACAAAAGCTATCTCTCTTCGGTCGGACCCTGTTAGGTGTTCCGGCCATCTGGTACGCTAAGTTGGAGGATTTGGTAAAAAGGAGTTGGGAAGAGATGGCCGAGGCTTTCGTCACCCAATATTCGTACAACACGCAAATCGAGGTCACAACTCGTGATCTCGAGACAACTAGACAAGAGCCGAAGGAGGGCTTCTCTGACTTCGTAACCCGTTGGAGAGCCAAGGCTTCTATAATGACCACCAGGCCAGCTGAGAAAGACCAGATAAGGATGGTCGTGCGTAATCTGCAACCGAAGTTAATGCAGAGGATGATTGTCCTACCCCTCCCCACATTTGCTGACCTTCATGAGATTGGGGTACAGATAGAAGATGCTATGAAACAAGCTCTGATTGACCACGAAAGTGAGTCATCCAAGAAGGGTTATACACGCAGTTCGAATGCGACCACCAGTGGTGATGCAGCTGCAAGATCTTCTGAAGTTAAAATGGTCACCACCACTCCGAAAACAGCCACCCCCTTTGTTGGTACGTCCAATCCAAACCCCCAAACTTTGGACTATCTACCCCGAGGCAAGAGGGTTTTCACCTCACTTTATATGCCTTTGTCTAAAGCTCTAGGGGTCCTACTCAGGAAAGGACATCTGAAACCATTAGAACAACGGCCTCTACCCAATCCTCTCCCTCCAAAGCATGAACTGGCTAAGTACTGTGCCTTCCATCAGCAGCACGGTCATGATACCAACTTTTGCATCATACTACATCATGAGATTCAAGATCTCATTGACAACAAGGTAATAGCACCTCCAGAAAAACCAAATGTCAATTAAAACCCTCCACCTAGGCAGCTAAACTTCATCCAAACAACGGCCAACCCGTTTGACCCCAGTATATACATCACCCCAGCCCATTTACCCAAGCCTGAGGTGTTCATTCCAGTCAGCATGGACTTATGCATGATGGGTACACCTGAACCCCAATCATCTCAAACCTATGAACCCACTACTTCTGAGCTGGGAGACATGATTGAAGATTTGCAAAGAACTGTGGCAGATTTAGCCTTTGGGATTTTGGCTCCATCATCGACCACATCAAGGGCCAGAGATTTCAATCCAAAAGGCTCCTCAATCTTGGGGTGAGCTGCAATTGAAAAGGGCCATCTCAAACCCCTTGAACCTCGGCCTCTCCCGAATTCCCTTCCGGCTAAGCATGACCCGGCTAAGTACTGTACTTTCCATCAACAAACCGGCCATGGCACTAACATGTGTTTTTGTCTTCGCCACAAAATACAAGATCTGATTGACAATGAGGTCATCGTCGTACCGGGTCCTGCAAAGTCTATCGGCATCGGATCGGTGAACTTGGGGGATAATGTGATTATGTGATCAGAGGATGAACCACATGTGGATGTCGCTTAGTTTACTCCAGATTTGGGGATGGCATGCACTGTTTTGAGCATTTGCGAATGCTGGTTATTTTACTTTCTGACTTGGGTGTTGGGTCAGTCCTATTGTGTTGTTTTGAGTCAGTCTTTTTGTGCTGAGTCAGTCAAGTCTGTTTCGTTGTATCGAGTCAGTCCTGTTGTGTTAGAATCAGGTGATTTCGGGGGTGTTACCTCGGACATCACTATCTTTTTGTGTTTGTCTTTTACACTCTTTCTTTTGAGTCTGTTCCTGCCTTGGAGCCAGTTGTGCCAGAAGATCTGAATGAAACGGCAGTACTTTTCACCTACTTTTCTGTGCCTTGAAATCATTGCATTGACCTAAGCTTTTTAAAACTTTTTATAACACTGTAATGAAAACAAAGAGGAAGGAATTTCTCGGGATTTGCAAAAATTTGATCAACTGAGAGAAAGAGAGGCATCCTAAGCCCTTAATGAATGAAATCATGTTTGTTAATGTGAGTACTGGGAAGGATCCTAGCTTGATCTAGATTGGTTCTACAATGTCCTTAGCGAGAGCGACTAGTCGCTTTCTTAAAGGATTTCAAAAAATGTTTTGCGTGGTCCTGCGAAGACATGCGTGGAATTGATCTTGAGATTGTGCAGCATAGGATCGCTCTCAGCCTCGAGACTCGACCCCTTTTGCTTTCAAACCTTGAACCTTAATTCAGAATGTTCAACGGTCAACCACAATATGAGGCTTCTATGGCCAGATTTGAAGCAGCCCATGAACTAGGGGCAATAAGGTCGTATGACATCAAAGGAGGCCCACCAGGCCAGATTTGAAGCAGCCCTCGAACTAGGGGCAAGAAGGTCAGATCAAGAAGGTTAAATATGATCAAAGGAAGCTTGCGTAGCTGGATCAGAAGCATCCCTTGAACCAGGGGCAAAAATGTCAGATGTGCTCGAAGAGTCAAAGATGGATCATTCTACAAACCAATGAAGACTGGCAAGAAAGCCAAATCTGAGAAATAGAGAGAAGAAGTTTTGTTGAAGGACAATCAAGCTCCTATCCACAACACTAGGGGCAAATTCAGACCCGATTGGATGGACTCCTACATCATCAACGAACAATAGCCATTCTCCTAGATTCAGATGGCTTTGAGATCCTATAACCAGTTAACATGGACAAGTTACACTTTTGTACCCTTGAGAGGCTCGCTGGGTCGAAAACCTAGAAAGGCGATCCAAGCAAAAGTTAGAGCAGAGAAAAAAGAATAAGAAAAGAAAAGAAAGAGAAAATAAAAGAGAAAAAATGAAAAGAAAAAGAAAAATGAAAAGAAAAGAAATTAAAAGAAAAGAAAGGAAAAATGAAAAGAAAAGAAAAATAAAGCTTACAAGGTTGAAAACTCGAAAGGGCGGCCTTGGCAAAAGTTAGAGCGCAAAAGGAGAGGTTAATACCCGAGTGTACCTTAACCCGAAACTACGTCAGGCTTGATTCCCATCTTTGGGATACGTAGGCAACTTCATTCTGAAGTCCAGCCATAAACACTTCCAAATCGACTGTGTCCATGTAATGGTTCTGATCATCTTTGTCTTCTCTGTATCCGAGAGTTCGGTTGTGATCATCACTTTGAGGACTGATTACAGTGCGTTGTGGTGCCATTCAGACAAGGGGCAACTTTCCGTCGCCGTGCAGTGCCCTTTAAACAAGGGGCAATTTTTCATTGTTTTGGATTTGAGGTTGTGCATCTCAAGAGTTAATTCCATGTTGGTCGAGCAGTGGCCATTTGCAAAAACAGTTTTTGAGAATTTTTATTGAGGTTGACTAATTCTCACGAAAATTATTCCATTTTTCCAAAACTAGATCATTTCTTGGACCCAAAAAAAGAAAATTTTCAGTGCTCACAACCCTAACTTGCATGATTTCAAATCAAAAAATCGAACAAGTGTGTTAATCTAACTCTCATATTGGTCAAAATTGTTTTCATAGAAAGCCAAAACAAAAATGGTCAAAATGATGAACTAGGGGCACAGTTGAGTCAGGTTTTCTGTCTTTTCCCCGTTGTCAACCTACTTGCCAGAAAGGGCACCATATTCGCCAGAAAGGGCACCATATTCGCCAGAAAGGGCACAATTGAAGCTAACAGCAGAGGGCCAAAAGCTCTCTCATTCTCCAAGCAGCGAGGTATCAAGCTAAGTGCGAAGCACGAAATGGAGCGGGATGTTCGATTCCTTCATCCAAACGATCACACCCAAATTGGCATCTGACCCAGAATGGGGAAGTAGAAAATGCCATGTGTGGAACCAATCAATTGAATACCTGGCCTGTGGGACATGCTATAACTCATCTTGGTCAAGCTAAGCCAAGGGCATCGTCAACCGATGTCAATTGCAGATCTGCTGCACACCCAGTTGTAGCACAATCCTTTTGTGGGAGAATTCACTAGTTATGAGCAACAGAAGGAGCATCTAGTAGAATACTAGGGGCAAGAGCCCACAACTTCTTGTTTATCCATCAACCACCCGGGGAATAGATAAAAAATAAGAGAGATTGAAGAATAGAGAGATGTGCGCTGAGAGAAAAAGTTAGAAAAAGGGTTTTTCAGAAAAATAGAGATTGAGTGCCAGAGTGATGTGAGAATCACAAATGAGAAAGGGTGGGAAACAATACCCGGAGAAACAGGCTCCCTCTGCACATTTGAGTCTTGTGTTTTGTTGTGTTTTTGTTTGTCTCGATTCTTGTTTTGAGTCGTTTCGAGTGTCAATAGATGTTTTTAGGTTGTTTTACCTTTGTTTTTCCTTTGTTGAGTCATTTTGACTATGGTCAGTCGTAGGCTCAATACCCGGTTAAGAACTCGTTTCTCAATTTCAATTTTAAAATGAATCGTTTTGTGCTCAGAGTGTTGTGCCGTTCTCTACATTTGTGCAAAACAGGATTTGTTCTTTCATAAAACTGCAGGGTTTAACCTAGTTCATGTGAGAACAACAAAATAAGGACCTATCTGAAGCTATATAGGTTCCATACTGCAAAGCAAAAGAAAAGAGGGAAAACTGGAGCATCTGAGTGTGTTTCAACTTCAGAAAGTTCCGAGATTGCGCTCCGGATGTATCTCTTCAGGCCTTGTCAATGCTCTGAAGTATGAGTGTGCCTCTATCTCAAGCTCAAGATCAAGTTTGCTTCAAGCCAGAATGGCAATCAGAAGTGCTCTTCCTGAGTACCATTTCCTGCCAAAGGCATCTTGGCTGTGTTTGCAATGAGTTCCTAAGAGACCAACTGCGACGGTGGAAACTAGAGTTTGAATGGCTGATGCCTAGAACGTAAAGGTTCAGGATTTCCGAGACTAAAGTCTAGTTTAAATACCCAGGGGTGTATCCCCGGCTTGAAATCTGTATAGAAGCCCCATAGGCTGAGATAGCGTGTATGCACCTCAATTCTGGATACTGAACCAACCTAGTCTGGGTCTACCCGTTGGAGAATAGGGAAAATTGTGAATATGGTCAGGAAGAAAAGTGGCATCCAAAGTGTTCTACGTGAAGAATCCTTGTCAGCATTTCAGAACCTTTATACTGTGAGTTGAAGGAATGAGTTCAAACAACACAAGGGGATATCCCCATCAGAGTAGAGCGGTTCATCGCCACTCACCCCATGAGGTGCTTTCTAAAGCGCCGCTATGTTTGTTTATTGTATTCCTTAAACATCATGCATTGTATTGCATTGTACCTATCAAGTTTCTTTCTCATTCATACACGATATTGTATGTACGGTTCATTTGAAGCTGGCGCAACCAGGCGATATTGGATGTGCAGTTCATTCAGAGAAGTTTCACTTAAGATTAATTAGGTTTTGTGCATCTATCGCACATGTTCTTTTTTGTGTATCTATCACACATGTTCACTTTGTGCATCTATCACACATGTTCGCTTTGTGTATGTATCGCATTTAATCTCGTGCGCCTTGGGCATTGTTTTTCTTTCTTCTCGTGCGCGCAGTGCGTTAGGTTGTCTTTGGTTAAGAGCATTTGGAGCGTGTTCAAATGCTTATACCACTCCGAAACACTGGGATGTGTCCTTATGTTTCTCTCTCTTTGGTTAAGAGCATTTGGAACGTGTTCCAATGCTTATACCACTCCGAAACACTGGGACGTGTCCCTATGTTTCTCCCTCTTTGGTTAAGAGCATTTGGAATGTGTTCAAATGCTTATACCACTCCGAAACACTGGGATGTGTCCCTATGTTTCTCCCTCTTTTGTTGAGAGCATTTGGAACGTGTTCCAATGCTTATACCACTCCGAAACATTGGGACGTGTCCCTATGTTTCTCCCTCTTTGGTTAAGAGCATTTGGAATGTTTTTCAATGCTTATACCACTCTGAAACACTGGGATGTGTCCCTATGTTTCTCTCTCTTTGGTTGGGAGCATCCGGAACGTGTTCCAATGCTTATACCACTCACCACTCCTTTTTCTGTGGTTGCTTTTGCCCTTTCCTGCATGAGGCGCAGTGAAGATTGCATAATTTTCTTACATCCTTTCTGTGTGAAATGTGGTTTGACTTGCGAGTCTCGTACGCAGCATGTTTGTGAGTTTGTGTTTCTCATGTGTGAGATTACCATACCTTATCGGTTTGCTTCAAATGTTGTATTTTCTTTGCATAACATTTGCATAAATGCTTCATTACACCTCCCTTTGCATAATCATGAGTTATGTTCGGCATCGTGCATGTCATTTGCATTTTGCCCCAGCCTGCGGGCGCATCTATATTGCTATATTGAATGATTGTCTGAGTCTTTGGCCTTGTCAAAAATGGGTTGTCTCTGAACTTTGACATTCACTCCCGTCACTTCGTGACTTTCGAGTTCTGTCAAAGAGGGGCAACTGTAGACATCCCATTTTTGACCGTCCTCAACACTTGGTTGTGCTTGCAGGAACATCCAGCAACAAGTTTGGTTGTTCGCCGAACACTCAAACTTCGCAGCAGAACGTCACAGGTTTGAGCTTTCCAAACCCTGATTCATTTCTGCCCCATTTTTGGACCATGCTTTGGTCCCTCCCTAGTGCTTGTTTTAGTGCACTGCCGGCCATGATCAAGGGTTGCCGGCCATGGTATCTGCCCTACGGGCCATTGATGAGGCCTGCTAGCCATCCATGAGGCATTGCCGGCCACCATGTTTCAACAGATATTTTCTCATATATTTTGAGCCAACTGTGGCTCATTGAGCTATCCTCCATGTATGGAGGGATGGAAGGCAAGCTTTAAGCTTGTCAAGCAAGCTTCTCCTTACTTTGCTTATATAAGGGGAGGTCCCTCCCCCTTGTGGAGGGTTCAAAAAGTTTAGAGACAAAAATATCCCTCTCTTTCTAGAATTCTCACACTCTCTCTCTCTCTATATTGTGCTGAATAGTGCTTTAAAGTGTGCTTTCTTCACATTTTTGCAAAGGAACACCTAGTCAAACACCACTACCTTGGAGCTGAGGTCCTTGAAGGTTTGTTTGGAGTTCAAAAGGCTAGTTTTTGGGCTCAAAAGTTGTCCTCTTGCTGCTGTGCTTCAAGGGTGAGTATATTCCCCTTTTAAGTTTGTGTTTGCATACCATATTAGACCACTTTGCATGCTATTTTTGGCCTAGCTTTCAACTACAAAAAGCTTTATTTTTAAGTGTTAAAAATGGTTGTTTGAGGCCTTGTGGGAGTTGGGGGTGTTTCATCCCCTTCTATGCTTTATTTGTTAAGCTTTTGAGCCATCCTTTGAAGCTTTTGTAATAGCCTTTGCATGGCCTTTCTACCATTGAAACTCAGGCGAATTTCAGTGGTGGAAAGGTGGTTTTGAGGTCCAAAATGGGAGGGGGTGGTCCCCTCTCCTCTTGCCTTGCTTGTTTGTGTTGTTGGCCTACCAAATGAACATGTGTTTCTACTTCTTTATGGCTTTGTTCAAGCATTTTTTTGTGACCTTTTAGACCTGCCATAACTCTTTTTTAGGCTAGTTTGGCTATTGCTTGCATGCTTCTTACACTTGTGGTGTAATTTTGCTATTTAGCCTAACATGCTTGATGCTTTAACCCACAATTCTAGCTTTTTTTGGCTACACTCCAGCAAACTTTTACTCATGTTTTTCCATGCTTAAGCTTTGTTTTAAGTGGTTTTGGTCATGCATGCGTTGCTTTGCATAGCTATAGTGTAAAGGCCTTTGACTAGCTTTGAGTTTCAAAGTCCCTAGCATGCTTTGTACGTGATGATTGCATGCCTTAGCCTCTTTTCTCACATGATTTTAGTGTGTATGGTGTAGTCACACTCTCACATATTCCACTCTTTCAATGCTTTTGAGAGATGTGCCTCATGCCTTGTTTGTGAGCCAATACGTATGCATGCTTGTCTAAGCTTTTGGGCTATCATTTCAGCATGTTTTGGCCTTTGATTTGGCATGGTTGAGCTCGGTCTAGAGCTGGTTTGGTAGTTTGGGCTATGTATTGCATACTTCTTGTGTAGTGCTCTTTACTAGCCTTGTGCGTTAGGTCTTCTAGCATGCCTTATTTGTGATGTTTATGTGATATGGCATCATTTAGCACATAATTTCAGAGCATATAACCTTGTTATACTCTCATGTTTATCACTCTTTAATTGTGTTTGAGAGTTGAGCATTATGCCTTGTTTGTGAGCCAATGCATGAACATCATTCTCTTGCCTTTCATGCTATCATTTCGGATCATCTTGGCCACTGTTTTGGTATGCATGAGGTCTATTTGGGGTTGGTTTAGTCCATTGAGCATTGTATTGCATGCTCCTAGTGTTGTATCCTTCACTAGTTTTAATGCTTAAGTCTCTTAACATGTTGTGCATGCGTTGTTTGCATGCTAGGGTCTTGCATTTCATACCAAGATGAGCATGTTGTTTGCATTGCATCGTGTTCAACCGGACGTTATGTTGAACACAAGGTGGATTGGCCCACTCCATACTCAAAGTGATGAAAGTGAGCCAATCCCCTTTGTCTCCATTGCCTTTGATCACTCATGGTAAGGCCGAGGTCTAAAAGTCTTGTTTGCATTGCATTTATTGAATTTGTGCAAGATTGGATCTTTGGCCATCATGCATTGCATGCTTGATTGAAGGTTTTGGATCCAATAATGCCTCTCCCTTGATGTTTTGAAATGATATGGAGCGGCACAGTACACACATGCCCTAGGGAGACCCTCTCATTTCCTCTGTTTTTGTGCTCTGTTGCAGAATGGTGTCACAGCACGCCAGTGGCCGGCAGTGCCACATTGATGGCCCACACCCTTCCATCCTTGGCCGGTAGAGGCGCACTCTTGGCCGCCAGGTGGCTGGCAGCCACCTTTCATGGCTGGCAGGCCACTAATGCACTCTCCAGCTTTGGTTTGGTAAGTTTCAGCAGTTAGTTCTTGGAGACACCCTCCAAACAGAGCCTCAAGAGAGCAAACCGAAGAGCTTTTCAGGGCGAGAAACCAAATGCGAGCATGCATGTTCAACTTCTCCAACTTGCTGGGGAAGCATAGTTTAAAGCTTTAATTGTTAGTTAGCATCTCAATTTGTGTATGTAATTAATTTGTTAATTAATTAAGTGTTGTAATAATTAAGTAGCTTAGTTTAGCTATTTCTTTATTAGTTTGTAATAATTAGTCTAATTAGGTTAATTAGATTAGTTGTTTAGCTTAGCGTAGCTAGCTTAGCTAAATTCATTCGAACCCTCTGTTGAGAGGGCACAATGTTGTAATAAGAGTGTGTGTGTGTGTGCATGTCTTCCAACCCCATGTCTTTCTCCTTTTTACTTAACCGCTTTTGATGGCTAGTTTAGGGCATATTTCGATTAGCATACCTTATGCCTGTATGCGTGCATCATCCATTTGTCTTGCATGCACCGGGCTCGGCGCATTATTCAAACTGCATTGTATTTCAATACACTTACTTGAATACGTGTTTCAAAGCATGTTATCAAGCGTTGCATTCATATGCCATCTTAGATAGCCGAGCCTATTTTAGTTGCATTTTGTTTGTGTTGCGTTAGGCATTTTAACATAGCTAGGATCATGCATTGATTTCTAACTAGCTTTTGTTTTGGCTTGGAGTACACTGTAAGTGTTTATGCTTTAGCATCCTTGCATGAGTGTGAATGTTGCCATGTCAGCATGCTTGCCTTGAGGCTATTTGCTTAAACGATATAAACTGCATGAATGCTTGTGGATAAAGGCTTCATTACTTGAATTGGAACAATTCATCAAAATGTGAGTTTTAAGCCCACTTGGAGTGGCAAATCATCATGTTTTAAGCCCGCCTTGTTTGGTGGCAAATCCGCGTTTTAGCCTACTTGCGAGTAGCATCTTCAAACCATTTTCGAAAAAAAAACATGAGATGTTTGTTCCAAATCGAGCGATTTAGTCTATACTTGTGTGTTGTGCGCATCATATAGTAAGTTAGCTAATAATCAAACAAGAACACATGTGTTTATAAAAACAACATATCATGTTAGTAGAGGCCGATCCTTTGATCGGGCGAGCGGGGGTGCTCATTTCAGGACCTTCCCCTCTCGTACCCAAGTTCCCGAGCCGAGGCAACTTTGGTAATGACGGACATGTGGCCTTAGGCACGAGTTGGGGTTTCCTAAATTTCCCAAAATAAAATATTTAGGTGGCGACTCTGAAATCTGGCAAAGCAGTCCATGTTTGGCGCTTTTTGATTAAAATCAATTTTCCAAAACGATTTTCCGGATTTGGACTCTTTGGTGATTTATCAGTCTTACATTGCACTTTGTGAGATTAGAATCAGAACCGTGACAGGAGTCCGAACTATAGTAGCTAGAACCCAAATTCGCGCCCTCTCCGAAAGGGGGCGCTGGAGGGAGTTTGGGTGGTCTACAGTCTCACGCAAGAGGAGGAAGGGGTGGTGTAAACATCGGAATGCACCCGAATATTTTTAACCGAAAGGTTGGTGTGAACACCGGGACGCACCCGAATGTTTTTAACCAAAGGGTGGTGGGAACACCGAGATGCATCCAAATGTTTTTAACCGAGAAGGGTGTGAACACTGGGACGCACCCGAATGTTTTTAACCGAAGGGTGGTGTGAACACCGGGCGTAGCCGAGTGTTTTTAACCAAAGGGTGGTGTGAACACCAGCCATACCCGAGTGTTTTAACCGAAGGGTGGTGTGAACACTGGGTGTACCCGAGTGTTTTTCACAGAAGGGTGATGTGAACACCGGGCGTATCCCGAGTGTTTTTAACCGAAGGGTGGTGTGAACACTGGACGCACCTGAGTGTTTTTAACCAAAGCGTGGTGTGAACACCGGGCATACCCGAGTGTTTTTTAGCCGAAGGGTGGTGTGAACACTAGGATGCACCCGAATATTTTTAACCGAAAGGTTGGTTGAACACCAGGACACACCCGAATGTTTTTAACCGAAAGGGTGGTGGGAACACTGGGATGCACCCGAATGTTTTTAATCGAAGGGGGGTGTGAACACCGGGACACACCCGAATGTTTTTAACCAAAGGGTGGTGTGAACACCGGGTGTAGCCGAGTGTTTTTAACCAAAGGGTGGTGTGAACACCGGGCGTACCCGAGTGTTTTTAACCAAAGGGTGGTGTGAACATCGGGCATACTGAGTGTTTTAACTGAAGGGTGGTGTGAATATCAGGCGTACCCGAGTGTTTTTAATAGAAAGGTGGTGTGAACACCGGGCGTGCCCGAGTGTTTTTAACCGAAGGATGGTGTGAACATCGGGATGCACCCGAGTGTTTTTAACCAAAGAGTGGTGTGAACCCCGGGCGTACTCGAGTGTTTTTAGCCGAAGGGTGATGTGAACACCGGGCATACCCGAGTGTTTTTAATCGAAGGGTGGTTGTGAACACCGGGACACACTCCGAGTGTTTTTTAACAAACGGTGGTGTGAACACCGGGCATACCTGATTGTTTTTAACCGAAGGGTTGGTGTAAACACCGGGATGCACCTGAGTGTTTTTTAACTGAAGGGTGGTGTGAACACCGGGCGTACCCGAGAAATGGTGGAAAGGATGCGATCCGAAGGGTACGAATGATTTCGCCTAGAGCTCTTCTGAATGAACTGTACATACAATATCGTGCATGTGAAGGAAAAAGACTTAACAAACGTGGTACAGTATGAATACATGTTCTATGCAAGAAACAAAAGCATACGCATGTTCTCTGCATTGTTGAAAAGAAAATGCAAGATGCACATACACTTCCCATGAGATTCACATCTTACAACAACAAATGTGAAATGCATATTCTACACCACAAAGTGAAGTGCACGTTCCATGCAACAACAAAAAGAAATGCATATTCTATGCAAATAACAAAGCATGATTTGACGACACAACTCAATGGCAACTTTAGATTCACCTCTCGAAAGAATTGCAACGTATTTAAAGGATACACCTCATCCACGTTGACAAGTGACGAACATCGCACTCTGAAAACACAGTTTCGAGCTTCCGCAGAGACATTCTGAACCAAACTATAAACAATCCCTTCAATTCTTGAAGACCAAAGACACAAAGAAGCATTAGGACTCCAAAGGAAACCCCAGAAGACTTGCCAGACACCAAAGGGGGCCGCCGGCCACCTGCCAGCTACTAGTGATCACTGCCAGCCACCCATGGCAGATTAGGGGCAAATTTGGTATTTTACGTCAAGTCTTTAAGTATAGGGCGTGGCACTTCATTTCCATACAACCCCACATCCGAAATTCTTCCCTCTCTCTCTCTAGGTGCTCCTTCTCTCTAGATCCGCACTTTCTACGCGTTTTCCAATGCCCCACGTGAAGTTTATTGGCCAAAACCCTCTTTGTTTACTCCATTTTGAACTGATTGAAATTTGATTTCGGTGCTTTTTCTCGGAGTTTCACCGTTTGAGGCTTATTCCCCTCGCGTTTCTCTTGGGTTTTTGCACCTTTTTCCAGGCTTTGACTTTTTCCTCCACTCTCTCTCTTTTAGGGTTGACTTTTTCTAAGTTTGCCCTTTTTTCTCCATTTTCGTCCACTTTTTCATCTTCTTTCTAGACGGCGGACGACATACCTCATGACGGAGCTCCCCTAAAGATCCCACCTCAGTTGTCTCCAGAGATGGAGGCGGAGCCTGAACCAGTGCTACTACCACTCGGGGCTCGACCCTTTGATCTGACGAAATATCATCCTCAGGTGCATGTGCTACCCCCTAGGGGGGATCAGGCACTTCAGAGCATTCACGCGACGCGCACCAGAGGACCTTTTGCTATGGGAGCCGGACTCCCATATGTCTTATGGCACCACCGAGGTATATATTGTATTCTCATGTTTTCTTTACTGTACATTGCATTTCTTGCTTTAACTGGGTTCTTTGCTTCAACTGTAATGTTTACACTGTATTTCTTGCCTTTTACCGCATTTCTTGCCCTAATCACACTCTTGCACTGTATTTCTGACACTGCCTTTTCATTTGTTTGTTCTCATATCACTACATCTCACTGTTTTGATCATAGAGGAACTCTCGTGCTATCAGGGGCTATGAAACAACGCCCGCGAGGGACCGGTACATAGAGCGTCCTACCAGTGTCCGCTACATCATCGACGAGGCCAACTTCGGCTTATTTTGCATGGGGCCGTCGTGCCATATCGTGAGTCGCCCGCTTCTTGGTGCATTAGTGGAGCAGTGGTGGATACCACCAACTCCTTCCATTTCTCTACTATTAGGGAGATGACGATGACTCCCTATGACTTCGCTATGCTGACAGGCGTAGAAGTAGGGGGTTATCGGATTCCTTACGATATGGACATGGGCAAGTAGCAGGCCGCCTGGCTACACCTGCTAGGAGCACGTCCACGTCTTTCCGACTCGGAATGGTACGATATAGCTGGTTCGTCAAGCGTTTCTGAGGAAGAGAGCCAGAGACTCCGGAAGAGACCGAGCATTACGCCCGAGGCTTTTTGATGTTCCTGCTCGGCACCACCTTGTTTGTGAACAGGTGGAACATTGTAGGGTTATATCTTCTGAGCGCTCTGGTGGACTTATCTCAGGTCCGACTTTATGATTGGGGCGGTGCTGGCCTAGCCACATTGTATGGCTATATGAGCTTGACATCCTGCAAGAAGGGAGACAGAGTCGGAGGCAACTGGTGAGCCTAGGCAGTACACTTTACATTTTTGTTTTACATTTTCTGCCTACTATTTCTGTGCTTTCTGCTTTTCACTTTCTGTACACTGCATACTGCATTGTTTACACCTATATATTGCACTCTCTGCATTGCACATTCTGCATCTGTACTTGCACTTTCTGTACACTGTACTACACATTCTACTTTCTGCATTCTGTATTCTGCATTCTTTGTACGCTGTACACATATTCTGCTTTTCGCATTCTACATTCTTTGTGTTTATATGTTGTATACTCACTGTTGCTTTCTGCATTCTGCATTCTCTGTACGCTGTACACATATTCTGCTTTCTACATTCTGCATTCTCTATGTTTATATGCTATATACTCACTGTTGTTTTTTCTTTGCAGCTTTAGGTATATACATATTTCCCAACCCTTGCCCCAGAGTCAGAGGTGGAGATTGCCCTCGTTGTGCCATACTTTCACATTCTTCCGTCGGTACTTTGATATAGTGACTGCCATGGAGGTAACTCAAAACTCACAATTGTGTTTGCTTTACCTCAGCTCTGATTCATATTGCAACTATTTGATGGTAACTAAACAATCTGTGCACTCTCTATTTGCAGATCGCTTGGCAGCCTTGGGTGACGATGCCGGATGGAGTCTGGGACCAGTATGTCGGAGCTTGAGGGGCTTCCTGTTTTTGGCTTCTACTTGAGGGCCTGGTTTTCCAAGCTTGGTTTCTAGGTGAGTGATTTGTGCACCAGACCTTAGGTTTGCCTCAGCCAGTAGTTCTCATACCGCCCCCGCCATTTATGAGGGCCACAGAGAGCCTCTCCTCCCAGGAGATGACTCAGTTTACCAGGGGCTTGGACGCCGACTACTTCCTTGGAGAGGGAGATTATGTGATATTCATCCAGACACACCTTATACCTCCCCTGACAGGTGCTCGTGCAAATAGAGCAGCAGACGTCCCTTCGGCAAATAGGACTCAAGTAACGAGGGCCAAGACTCAAGGGGTTCCTCCCGCGGGACAGGCTACCAGTTGGCCAGAGATCCCGACCACACTAACATGCTGCAGGCCGGCCGGTACGTCCTATCAGATTTCGATCAAGCCAGCGAAGGCCGGACATGGATACATCAAAGCTCGTGACGCACCTCTGGTATGTACCACACCTTTTCCAGTTTCTCATTCTCTTTCTGATATTCTTTCCTTCCGGATACTGATAATTCCCAATGCATTTGCAGCCCGGAGTACATTGAGGGATTGCTCGAGCTAGTAGCGTCGTTCAAGAGCATGATACTGAGAAGGGAGGCGCTACTCAGTCTTCATGGCATTCAGGTATTTTCCTTATTCTCTGCCCTCAATTTAGTATTTTCCATACTGTTATACACACCATTCTTACTGAAGCATCGATATTCATACCACGATATACATTATGCCCCTTGTCACATCACACTGATATGCTGCACCGACATACTATATTGCACTTGCACTGTATCTGGCTCATTGCATTCTTCCACTTTCGTCATATTGCATCTGCAACCATACTTCGTATCTGATGCGTCAATACTGTATTTTCCAGGTTCTAGCCGTACCGAAAGCACCAGCGGCAACGGCTGGGCCTACACCATCATCACCTCCTCCAGCAACAGAAGGAAGGGAGAGACAGGCCCCAGCACGTAGCTAGGAGGGACGTCGTGGTTGAGGCCGGAGGAACCCTTCAGAGCCAGTTTTGAGTGATAACGATGCCGAAACCAGTGGCTCCGAGGAGAAAGTGAGCCTACAGTCTAAGTCCTCTGAGAGTGGAGATGACGACGCTAGATCTGAGGGTGGAGGTGTTACTGAGCCGGGCTCTAAGGCAGAGAGCGACGATGATTCCAGTTCTGGCTTGGCATCTGAGTGAAATAGTGGTGCTAATGGAGACAGCTCTGAGTCCCCACCCAGGAAGAGGACGAAGAGGGCCTCTCCAGCCTGAGATGGCTGGCGCTTATTTTCTTGTATTTTTGCTTAGCTTTTTTTTTTTTTGTTAGTAGCATTAGCACATTGTACAACTTCAGATAGGTTTTATTTGCTTTAAAAACTTGTACTGCACTTTTGTAAAAAAAAACAACCATGATTAGAAATAAAAACCAGCTTTTCTTTTTAAAAGTGTTATATTTTGCATCATGAGCACCACTTAGCATGGAATGGAGATTGAATTTGATAATGAAAACCGAATACTTGTATTATCACAACAATCTTAATCAGGTAATGAACCAACCGACAACTGAAATTTTAAACACAATATACAAATTGATAATTGAAATAGCAATAACTCGATAAGAAAAACACAACAACTCGATAAACAAAACAAAACAACTCGAATACAACTCAACAAACTTGCTAAAACTATTGGACTCAAAACAAGACCTTAAAATGCATAAAGAATAGAACAAAACACATGTTTTCAGCATTCTCAGCACACAGGTGGACGGTAGGATAGACAAAACAGCTGCCAACCACTTAAAGAGCTTGCCAACCGCATGCTAGCCATGGATGGAAGGTGCCGGCCATCAGTAGTGGCCGGCCGACCACCAATGTGGAAAACCTACAAATTGTTGACAGTTGGCTTCCACTCACTGCCTTATCTTCTACAAAAGCTTCAACTTCGTCATTTCTTCTCCAGAGCTCATTTTGGCTGTTGTTTTGCTACAAATGGGGCCATTTCTTGCCCAAAACCTCTCGGATTGGATTGCGACTTTAGATGGCTCGGAAAAGGTGAATTTTTTGGGTTTTGGCATAAATGCACTTTTCTCACTGAGTCGTTCTCAACTTTGTTTTCCATTCCTTCATGCCAAAGCTAGATGTTGGAACCCAATTACACATGTCTTCAGCTTCGGGGGACAAAAGATATGCCCAACAATCAAAGAATTTCAAGTGCTAATGGAGTCCCGGCACGATGAGGAAATCTTGCCTCAACCCCATTTTTGTCACATCCAAGCTTTGGGACAGATGTGCGGGCTTACTCTACATGAGGCCAGATCCTTGGTTCACAACGGAGAGCTAGCCATCCCCAGTCTGATTCATTGATTTTGTGAAGTCGGTGATCGAGGCGGCCTTCTTTGGCAGGGTTTTCGACAACACGCACTTTATTTGTGCATGTTAGCTCATTTCCTTCTTGCCCCCAGTTTTGGCAGATCCAGCATTCGGCTAATTGAAGTGGCCCAAGGTTTGAAAGAGGGTAAGAGTTGCATTGGCTTAGTACTGGCCGAGACTTTGATGGGCTTAGACGCCTTCCATCGGCGGGAGACAAAGAAATTCGCGTGGAGTCCACTACTTCTTCAGGTAATGTTTCCCACCCATCTCATATGTGTTTCTCACATCACTCGACATTCACGCTCTGTTTTTCTCTCAAAGCCCTTTTCTCTCAACATACATCTCTCTATTCTTTAATCTCTCTCTTCGTTCATCCCTCCCCAGATATGGCTTATGGACATGCTGAAGGTAGTGGACTCTTGCCCTGCATACTTAGCCCAAGCATACTTTTTCTGCCAACACCTAGTGGATTTCCCGACTGAGGGATAGTGGTGCCACTAGATGTGCAATAGGTTTGCTGCTGACATTTTTTGGCGTTGCCCCTAGCTTAATCTGACCGAGATGAGCTACAGCATGACTCAGTAACTTAGTATTCAACTGATTGGTCTTACACACTGTGTTTTCTACTTTTCATTCTGGTTCAGACGTTAGTTTGGGCATAATCAAACTTGCCCAGATGATGGGTAGAGTACCCGGTTTCATTCCCAATCTGAGGTTTGCATTTGGCTAGGTACCTCACTACTTGGAGGACGAGAGAATTTCTGGCCCCTGCCCCTAGTTTCAGTTGTGCCCTTTCTGACGAGTGCCCGACTTGGTTTGAAGATAAGGCACAAACTGGGCTCACTTTAGCATCAGAAGCTTCCACAAGCACGAGCGAGAGACGCAGGAATACCTGACTCATCTATGCCCGTAATTTATTGCTTTGATCTTACTTTCCAAGTTTTATACATGTAATAAAAGCAGCTTTGATTTGTATTGAGATTTGGAGAACTTTGCATTGAAATCAATGAAATTAAAGTTGTGAGTACTGAAACTTTTCCTTTTGGTCCAAAAATGGTCTAAACTGTAAAAGGTAAAATTTGAGCAAAAATCAACTTTTATCAAAACTTTTCCAAACCATTTTCGATAAGGATCACAACTTGACACTCATAGAATCTATCCTCGAGATGTACAGCCCTGAATCCAAAGATCACAAATTGCCCCTTGTCTGAATAGCACTGCACAACATTGTAACCAGTTCTCAGAGAGGATCACAACTGAACATTCAGATAAAGAATAAACAAAGATGACCTGATCAATACATGGACAGTTAAGTTGAGTTGGAGGTGTTTACAGTCGGACTTTAGGATGAAGTTTCCTACGTATCCTAAAGATGGGAATCAGGCCTTACGTAGTTCGATTCGGGTTCCCTTGAGTACTCACACTCTCCTTTTGCGCTGTAACTTTTGTCAAGGTCACCCTTTAGGGTTTTCAACCTTGCGAGCTCAGTTTTTCTTTATTTCCAATTTTTTTGTGCTCTAACTTTTGCCTAGGTCGCCTTTTCGGGCTTTCGGCCTAGTGAGCCTCTCAGGGGTAATATTTCTTCAACTTGTCCATGTTGATCGGTTGGGAAAATTATAGGCCATCCAGGTCCATGAGAATAACAGCTCCACCCGACCAAATAGTTTTGATGATGTAAGGACCAGTCCAATTGGGTCTGAACTTGCCCCTAGAGTCATGGATGAGAGCTTGGTTGTCTTTTAGCACCAAATCCACTTCTTTGAGATTCTGGGACTTAACTTTCCTTTTAAAAGCCCTGGCAATCCTGCGTTGATAGCCCTGAACATGGTACAGTGCTTTCAGCCTTCTCTCATCGAACAACATCAGTTCTTCAAACTTACTCTGCTGCCAATCCACCTCTGCTATCTGACGTTTAGCCATAACCCGTAGTCACAGAACTTCTATTTTGATTGGCAGAACAGCTTCCATACCATAAACAAGAGAGTAGGGGGTTGCCCCAGTAAACGTCTGAATCGAAGTTCTATAATCCCAGAGTGCAAATGGTAATTTGTCTGGCTAGTCCCTCTAGGTCTCAACCATTTTCTGCAAAATATGCTTGATGTTCTTATTGGCGGCCTCAACAGCTCCGTTGGTTTACAACCGATATGTAGATGACTTATGGAAAGTCACATTGTACTTCTCCAACAAGTTGATGACTTTTTTCTTAAAATGGGAGCCATTATCTGAAATAATCTCATTTAGGACTCCATAACAGCAAATGATGTTGTTTCAGATGAACTTAGTCACATGTGCTGCTTTCAATACTGCATAAGACTGAGCTTCCACCCATTTTGTAAAGTAATCAATTGCCACCAGAATGTATTCATGCCCATTTGACCCTTTCGGTGTGACTGTGCCGATGACGTTGATTCTCCAGGCTGAGAAAGGCCATGGTAAAGTCATGTTATACAGCTTTGATGGTGGAATATTTATGCGATTAGCATGAATTTGGCATTTGTGGTATCGCCGAACAAAACCGATACAATCTTCCTCCATAGTATACCAGTAATAACTTTGCCTGAGAATCTTCCAGGCTAACATTACTCCATTCATGTGCGCTCCGCACTCTCCCCCATGGATGGCCTCCATTAGGCCTTTGATTCCTCTGCGTCGACACACAACTTGTGCATTCCCAGATGACCCTCCTTGTATAGTTTACCTCCACAGATGATAAATTGAACAACCATCCACCGTATTGCCCTCTTATCTTTGGCATTTGCCCCTGGTGGATAAACCTCCTTTTCCAAGAAGTTCTAGATATCGTAGTACCAAGGGTTTTGATCTTGCACCTCATCTATTGCGGTGATAGTTTTGTAGGTCAGTGTATATCTCTACTCAATAATGATCGGACGCATCCAGACTCCAAGCAGAATGTCTATCATAGAAGATAGAGTTGATAAGGCATCAGCGAACCTATTATTCTCTCTTAGTAGATTTGTGCAGGTCAACTTCTCAAACCTAAGAATCAGAATGTCCAGGGTCTGGTGATAAATCTTCATCTTTTCTTCTTTAACCTTCCAGTCTCCTTTTACTTGTGACACAACTAGGTTCGAGTCCTCGATGACATCTAACCTTTTTGCCCGTAGTTCCAGGGCAGCTTCCAAACTAGTGATACACGCCTCGTATTCTGCTTCGTTATTGGATACTTTGAACCGAAGTGTGAAGGCTAAGGGTATATGGGAATTGTCGGGTGCTATTGGCAACACCCCTATGCCATAGCCATATTGATTAGACGCTCCGTCAAAGTACATTGTCCAAATCTCTTCCTTGACTTGGAGAATAGCTTCATCTGGGAACAGGTATTCTACCACTCCATCCCTTTCCACTGGGTGATCTGCCAGGAACTCAGCTACCGCTCTCCCCTTGATAGACTTGCGAGTAACATACTTCAGATCAAATTCGGAGAGAATAAGCAACCAACGGGCTAGCCTACCTATAAGAGTTGGTTTCTCAAAGAGATATTTGATGGGATCTAATCTCGAAACCAGGATTACGAAGTGAACTAACAAGTAGTGCCTCAACTTCCTGGTAGCCCATACTAAGGCAAAGCAAGCTTTCTCCAGCGGGGTGTAACGAGTCTCATAATCCATCACTTTTTTGCTCAAATAATAAATGGCTTTCTCCACCCTATCCTCAGATTCCTGAGCAAGCATGCAGCCCATCGTCGTGTCCATTACTAACAGATACAAAATCAATGGCTTCCCCGACTCTGGCGGTGACAACACAGGTGGATTCTGAAGGTACTGCTTGATTTGCTTGAAAGTGAATTGACATCGATCATCCCATTGGAATTTTTTCCCTTTCTTTAGGAGACCAAATAGTAGTTCACAAGTCAAGGTTAATTTAAAAATAAACCGTCTTATGAATAACACTTTACCCAAAAAGCCTTGCACCTCCTTTTCAGTCCTTGGTGGTGGCATTTCTAGGATGGCCTTGATTTTGGAAGGTTCTACCTCAATGCCCCTCTGTGTGATCAAGAAACCCAACATTTTCCCTACTGTTACACCAAAAGTACACTTTTGTGGATTCAACCTCAGTCTGTATTCTCTAATCCATTGAAAGAATTTCTTCAAGGCAATGTAGTGGCTCTCTCTTTCTTTGGACTTGACAATCATGTCGTCCACGTACACCTCGACCTCTTTATGGATCATATCATGCAAAATTGTGGTTGCAGCCCTTTGATAGGTAGCCCCGACATTCTTTAGCCCAAACGGCATTACTCTGTAGCAGTAGGTTCCCCGTGGCGTAGTGAAAGCAATTTTCTCTCTATCATCAGGTGCCATCAGAATCTAGTTATACCCAGAAAATCCATCCATTAAGGAGAGCAATGCATGACCTGCGGTGAAGTCCACCAATTCATCGATGTGCGGTAGTGGAAAATCATCTTTTGGATTGGTTCTATTCAAATCTTTGAAATCCACACACACCCGAATTCTACCATCTTTCTTTGGAACTGGAACAATGTTGGCCAACCAAGTTGGATACTCAGATACTAGCAAGAATCCTACGTCTATCTATTTGGTGACCTCCTCCTTAATCTTCAAAGCCCAATCCGGGCGTATTCTCCGCAATTTCTGTTTGATGGGTCGGGCCTCGGGGTAAAGAGAGATCCGATACTGTACAATCTCAGGATCAATTCCAGGCATGTCTTTGTAGGACCATGCGAAAACATCTTTGAAATCTTTTAATAAAGCGACTGAGCGCTCGCGCTTCTCCAAAGACAATGTGGACCCGATCTAGGCCAGACGCGGATCCTTCTCAATACCCATATCAATAGCAATGATTTCATCAGCGACTGATTTTGTAAACCTCTCCTCCTCTCGATTAATCAAATTTTTCAAAACCAGAGGAATTTCTTCCTCATCGTTTTCATCAAAATTTTAAAAATCATGATCAATGCAATAAACAAGAGGCACAGAGAAATACTCAGAATCTGTAATGGCATTCTTATTCACAAGGTCAAGCTGATCCAGTTCCTCGGTTGCAATTAACTCAAAGGAAAAATAAAAGGACGACCTGGACAAAACCTCGGCATCTGGGTTATCAAGCCTAGGAATGCCAGACCCAGACTCAGAAGAACTGGAATCTGCTTCCGACTCCACAGACTCTGTGGAATTAGATTTTGGTTCACTACCTGACTTAGTACTGCTAGACAGGTAGCCATCCTCCAGTTGCCAAATGAGGGATGGGGCATTAGATGCATCCAAGATACTGCCAGAAGGGTTCACACCCAGTTGGTCCCCGATCATGGAAACGGTCAGGTTATCCCCCAAGCTCTCTGAGTTGATTGGAGGATCCGAAAGGAAACATGCCAGTGCTGCTCTTACATGAATCACTTTCTATGCTCTTTGCAGCTTCAGTAGTTAGTTCAATATGTTCCTCTGTATCACTCTCTTGCAGCTGCAAATCAAAGAAAATCTCAAAGTCGGGAACCCCCTACTTCTCATAATTAAACCAGGGTTCGAGAAATCCACAGAATGGGAAGTCTTCTCCCTCTCGGATAAAATAGCCATTCAGGGTCCCCCGGATAGGTCGATGCACAAGCTCATAGCGCTTCTTGGTCTACTTAGCTCTGGCTCTTCCTACCATCTCTTTCCCTTTCCTTACCCAATCCTTTTTGGTGGGCGTATAGCCAAGACCAAAGGCATGCAGGTTATGTGGCACTTCGGCTAATGCAGTAATGCCCTTCTGACCACTCCTTCCCAGCCTCATTCCTGGCATGTGTTGGAGCTTGTCATGAAATATACAGATTGGGTGCTGACATACAAGCCCTCATCGATGGCCAAGATATTTTGTACTACCCGGGCCTCAGCCAAAGTAAACCCTGAAAGGAAAACATCCTCTTTGCCATGCATAATCTCCAACACAAGTGTAGTGACCTCTGGCAGAGGATGTATAGACGAATTCCCGAAGACTATAGCTACCCCTTTCCCATGGGGGTACTTCAGCATTTGGTGGAGGGTGGAAGAGGCAGCTTTCACTTGGTGCAACCAGGGTCACCCAAGTAGTAAGTTGAAAGTGGCCAGAACATCCAGGACATGGAACTCGATGTCTTGTTGAGCTGGGCCAACCTATACTCTGATCTACACTGTCTCCATCACCTCTTTGCTTATATTATCATACGCCCGAATCACCTGGGCTGTAGGTAGAAAAGCGATCGGTTTCAGGCCAATAGCATAAGCCGCACGACAAGGCCGTACGACAAGGACAGACGTTGATTGCTAACCCGATCTCGACCAATACCACTGGTATCCACTTTTCTCGACACTCTATGGATATGTATAGAGGCTTACTGTGTGCAGAGCCTTCCGGCGGCAGTTCCTTGTCTAAAAAGGTCAAAGTTGGCGCAGCACCTCCAAGGAAGACTAATCCGACCAGTTGTTCTGGGGTGGTGTCGATGGATAACTTAGCTTTATCCATCGTCGACAGTGCAGCCTGTTTGTGCACTCGCAAAGCCATAAACAGACCCCAGATAGATAAATCAGCTTGAATCTTCTTCAACTATTTCAGCACAACCTCTTCTTCTATTTGTTTTTCCTTCTGTTTCTAGACTTCTTTATCCTTCCCAGATGCCTCAGGTTGGTCTAAATGTGGGGGCTTGAAGTACCGCCCACTTTTAGTCATGTGGTCCACCTCTTCCAAATACTAGGTGTTGTCTGGCAGGTCTTCACCCCAATCCTCGTCAGTGTGGGCAAGATGCTAATCATCATCTTCCCACTATATTCCTCCAGTAACCGACAAGCAATTGTCCAGTTCCATTCTAATCATTCCTTCATCAGAAGTATCCCCCGCAGGGTATTGAGCTGTTCCAGCCTTATGGTTCCCTTGATCTCTTTCTTGCACAAACCACTTCAATGCGGCTTCCTGTTCAGTGTCCACGGTGCTCACGGTGCCCAGTTCTTGAGCTGAATTCTTAGTATCGGGGCTCTCCGGCAATTTTCCCTTATCTTTGGCCATTCCGGCCACTGTAGTTACTCTTGATTCCTTTTCTTCAGGTGTTGGTTCAGTTTCCTATTCTCAGTCAGATTCATCACTAAGCCACCCAGAGTTGTCTGTCGATCCGTTCAGATCAAACTAATCAATATGCATGTCCCTGATCTTGCTCATCAAAGAACTGCAAATTGTCTATGTCCTCCTCTAGATCGGCCAAATCATCTAATCCCTGACTTGGGCCATCTTCTTGAACTACGCTGACCTCCATCCTGGTCTGCAACACCATTTTCGACTTAGCTTGAATGATTGGCATGATATAGAAGTATGGGTTGTACATCCCTTCAGATAAGTCCTTAGAGCCCTTGGGCAATGGACTGACATTCTCTACCAAGGTTGACCTCCCTTTATCTTCCACTATCACCACCACTGGTTCGGGTTGGAGTGAAGACATGTTCATCATGCACAAGTCCGTGCTCTCAGAGATGAACAACGCCAACTTAGGTACATGGGAAGGGGTGATGTATATACTGGGGTCATAAGGGATAGCCAGTGTGTGGATGAGGTTTATATGCCGGAGTTGAAGGACTTGGTTATGTGGTGGGAGAGGATTTGTAGTGACATTTGGCTTTTGGGGTGGCGCTATCACCTTATCGTCAATAAGATCTTGAATCTCATGACACAGCCTATAGCATTAATCAGTGCCATGACCGTGCTGCTGGTGAAAAGCACAGTATTTGGCCGAGTTGTGTTTCGGAGGGAGAGGATTGAGTAGTGGGTGTTGTTCTAACGGCTTAAGATGCCCCTTTCTAATCAAGACCCCCAAGGCTTTGGACAAAGGCACATAAAGCGGGGTAAAGACCCTTTGAGATCAAGCCTGGCTGGTTGAGATTTGCGGAGTTGTGTTGGATGTATTGGCGAACGGGTTGGCAGTTTTGGGTGTAGTGGTGACCATACTTACATCCAACGACCGTGCAGAGGTGCTACCACTCGTGGTTACATTGGAGCTGCGTGTAAAGGGCCTCTTGGGTTGATCCCTCTCATTGTCTATCAGCCTCTACTTCATCGCATCCTTAATTTGAACCCCTATCTCATGGAGCGCCGCAAATATAAACAAAGGCGAGACTATCATCTTCTGTAATAATCTCCTTTGCAAGTTACATACCACCATTTTGATTTGGTCCTTTTTAGACAACCTGATTGTCATCATAGAGGCCTTGGCCCTCCATCAAGTCACAAAGTCTGAAAAGCCCTCATTCGGCTCCTGACAAGTCGCTTCAAGATCATAGGTAGTGAACTCGATTTGGGTATTGTAAGAGTACTGCATAATGAAGGCCTCAACCATTTCCTCCCAGCTCCATTTCACGGAGTCTTCCAACTTTGCGTACCAGATAGCTGCTATACCCGACAAGGTCCGGCCAAAAAGTGACAGCTTCTGAAGTCTAATAAGACCCATTGGTCGCAGGATATCAGAGAATAAACACAAATGGACCACGGGATTCCCAGAGGTGTCAAACCGGTCTATATATGGCATCTTGAATCTATCCGGCGGAGTCACTGCGGCGTCTGTGTATCCATCCTCAATGTTAGCGATTGAATTCACACCCTATGCCCGCTTAAAGAGCTTTTCTAGCTTGTTAACCTTTAATGCGGTGGGGTTAACCTCGAATCAAATGGCGCCTCTATCTGGTACACTGGGGCCTTAGAGGTCTGAGGTGGGATCAAATCTACCGGAATGCCTAGATTCTCTTGGACATTGACGGTGACCCTGGGTTGCCGCAATACCCACTGGAGGTGCATGGGATGCAGAGGCTACTGCCAGTTGTGGTTGCTGTTGCTGAAGCCTAATTATCACTTCTGCTTGGCGGGTTGTGACCTCAGCTTGGCGGGCAGCATCTAGTTGCATAGTTTCTATGGTCTGCTGGAGCTGATGAAGCATATTTTCCATTCTAACTGGGGAATGTTGAGCTATCAGAACTGGTGAATACTATCTTTCTAGAGTAGGAACAGAAGACCGAGCCTGGCTGGATGCAAGTGAAGTAAAAAGTGACTGCTGGATTGTGAATTATGCCTAATCCTCCTCTGCCTGGTAACCGGTGGGAGTGAAACAAACACAGGTTGTCCCCTGACAAGATCCACAGATCTGCAAATCCTTCTCACACAGGTCCAAAGTGCTTGGAGGGTAACAAATCATCCGAAGCAATGGTGAAAAACTACCTTGCAAAAAGAAATAAAGAAAAAAGGAAACAAAAAATCAGAAACCACACAGCACCTCGGCTCAGATACCAACAACACGCAGTTGCAATCATAAGCTGTAGAACTATACTCAATACTGATTTCTGCCCCCAAAACTGATACCCGAACTTGCAACTAGTACATATATGCCTGTAGAGTTTCACTCTAAAAGCACATATCAAGCAAGTGAAAGCCAAAACACCCTTATGATGGGGTAGGGTTACCCTATCCTAGTTTCATCAGGAGCTAAGGTTTCACTATTCAAGCAAAGTGTTTCACACAATTGTGAATTTGGGTAAGCAACATATCCTAGTTTGGAACAGTCTCTACGACTTTTGACATGCAACTAGGCCGATTAGTCAAAAAGGGTACCTCAGCAAGACTACCTAATATACCTCTCACACCTAACACCGAGAAGTAAAAGGAGGATCAAACAGTACAGCAATAGTCCAGATCCAAGGGTTGTGTTCTCGTCGTGGCAGAGCCTACAACCAATCAACCTTTTGGCAAGCTTTTCCAAGCAAGCCTCCGGCAAACCGTTCAGGAATAGCAGATGGCAAACATTGTGACTTAGATGCACCGATGCAAATGCAAAGAAACACATAAGTGTAGATAAAAAAAAGTCATATCATGAGTTCGAGTCAAGTTCTCTAAATCCCCAGCAGAGTCGCCAGAAACTGTAGCTCACTTTTTCGCGCCCCCTTTCAGAAGGTTTGAAAGAAGCCCTACAGTTCGGACTCCTACAGTTTTGAATCTAATCTCACAAGTACAATATGAAATTGATAATCACCAAAGAGTCCAAATCTGACAAACCTTTTTGGAAAATCGATTTTGAATCAAAAGTGCCAAAATTGGACTGCTTTGCCAGATACAGAGTCGACGCCTAAATATTTTATTTTCGGGGAAATTTAGGAAACCCATGACTCGTGCCAAAGGCCACGTGTCCATCATCACCAAAGTTGCCTCGACTCGAGAATTTAGGTACAAGAGGGGAAGGTCATGAATTGAACACCCCTGCTTTCCTGATCAAAGACTGGCCTCTACTAATCATGATATGATTTTTTATCAACATTGTGTGCTCTTGTTGATTATTAAACTAGCATTACTATGTGATGTGCACAAGCAAGTATAGACTAGTTTTCTCAATTTGGAACAATTCAACTCATGTTTGTTTGCGAAAATGGTTTGAATTTGCCACCTCAAGTGGGCTTAAAGTTTGCAAATTTTCCACCAAACATAGTGGGCTTAAAACTGATTTGCCACTTTAACAAAGTGGACTTAAAAAGCACATTTGTTGAATTGTTCCAATTCAAACAACAAGCCACCATCCACAGGCATGCAAGCAGTTTATCAAGTAAGCATCTACCCTCATGGCAAGCATGCTAGACATGGCAACATTCACAATCATGCAAGTATGCTAAAGCGTAAAAACTCACCTAGTACTCCAAAATAAGAAGATATAAGTCAGAAAAATATGCATGATTCCTAACTATACAAGATGTCTAATGCAACACATGCAAAATGCAATTAATAGGCTCAGCTACTAATATGACACACAAAGCAATTCGATAACATGCGGTTAAACACGTATTCAAAGATTATTGAAATAACAATGCAGTATGAATGATGCGCTGAGCCTCGGTGCATGCAAGACGAATGAATGGATACAAGCATAAGGTATGCTAATTAAAACATGTCCCTAATCTAACCATCAAAAGCGATTAAATAAAAGGGAGAAAGACGTGGGGTTGGAAGACATACATGCATGCACGCACACTTATTACAACATTACGCCCTTGAGAAGGAGGATCCGAATGAAACTAGCTAAGCTACACTACTTAAATAATTATTACAACCCTTGAAATGAATTAACTATTCTAAGCTAATTAAATATTACAAAGCAAACTAATTAGCTAAATACTTAACTAATTAATTACAAAGCAACTAAGCTAATTAATTACAACATGAATTAATTAACTAATCTACCTAAATAGTTACAACATTTGCATGAATTAGCTACAACTAATTAACTAAGCAAATTAACTAAATGGCCTCAAGAAATGAGGGATGCATGCATGCTCAGCTTTTTTCACCCAAAGAACATCCAATGTCTGCCCTTGAAAGCCTCTATTTGCACAACCTTTGCACTATTTCCTTCTCCAGATCAACTCTGCCATGCCTCACAAGCACACTGCCCAAAATTCACTGGTGGCCGGCAGGCTAGAAGTGGTGGCCGGCTGGACACCATTGAAGGGTTGCCGTTCAACAGTGATAGCCTGCTAGCCAGTAACAGTAGCCGGCCGGCCATTGGTGATGCACAATCCCATGCTGCAACAGAGAGAAAACAGGGCAAAGAGAGGGTATTCTCACAGGTTGTATGTACTGTGTACCTCTCCTTATCATCATAACAAGCTCAAAGGAGTAATATATTTGGCCCTCAAACCATCAATTAATCAAGCAACTTCCATGCATGATGGTTAAGGGACCAATTTGTACAAGTTCAATGAATGAAAAACAAGACTCAAATACCATCACCCTATCATGCATGATCAAGGGCAACGGAGACCTAAGAAAGTGACACATTTCATCACTTTTCAGTATGAAATGCCCCATTTTCCTTGTGTTCAAATTAACGTCCGATTTGAACACATGCAATGCAACACAAAGAAATGTTTATCTTGCTACTTTTACTTGCCAATCTTGTTTACACATTTTAGTTACGAAATCATTCTTTAATCAATTTATCCATTGGTGAGTGTCCTCTAAGATGAAAGAAGTGTCAACCAAGGGATAATGTAAGGCAAGAGAGAGATCATGCCGTTGATAATGAACCCTCAAAGAGGATTAAACCATTAAGCATGACCTCAATCTCAAGCTTAGAGGATCCCAAGCTTGAAACAACCCTCAAAAGTAAATGAAAGAGTGAAGCAAAGAGGGAGGTTGCAAAGTTTATAGTGCTAAAATGGAGTGAAAAACAACACAAAAAGATGCTATCAACTCAAACAAGAGGTGTCTAAGACCCTAAAACACCAACTTGTGAGGACTATTACACCACAACCATGCAAAACAAGACTCAAATGAACTAACCAGCCCAAAACAGCGCTAAAGTAGGCTATTTTAGAGGCTAAAACATGCTGGACTTGATCTAAGTTAAGCTAGAAAAACATGCTAACATATGAAGCTAACTAGGCATGCAAACAAGACACAAGGGGAGAAGGCTAACCCCTCCAAATTTGGACTTCAAAATGAGTTTTTTGCCAATGAAAAACCTTTGAAATTCAGTAGTTAAAAGGCCCAAAAAATTTAGTTTGAAAGTGGTGAACAAAGGTACAAAAGCTTTACAAAAAAAGAAATAAGAAGGGTGAACCACTACCTAATTGAAAATGGCCTCAAACCATCACCCTTAGGCCAAAAAAATAGAGTGTTTTATAGTTCAAAACCAGCCCCAAAACAGCCCAAAAACAATAGAAGAATATGGCAAAGCAAGTATGTAAAACAAGCTAACAAAGCAAGAGTTATACCTCTTGAAGCCAAGGCACAAATTAGGCAACAAAGTAAGCCACAACCACATTCTAAAGCTCAAAGAGGGTCTCAAGTAACCTCAGCCCAAAGAGAAGCAACTTTGGGGTCAAGGAAGTGTATGCAAAAGAATAGAGACAACAAGCAACCAAGCACAAAATTTCAAGAGATAGAGAATTTTGTAGAGAGAGAGAGAGAGAGAGAATTTTGCTCCAAAATTTTCTAACCCTTTGCAATAGGGGAGATGGTTCCATATTTATAGAAAAACAAGCTTTTGGCTGAGTTATATCAATCCATAAACGTGTATGGTGATCAAACCCATTGTGCCAATAGCTAGAACAGTTGTCAGGAAAATATCTGCAAAAAGGCATCAATGGACGGCAGGCCACCAGTGATAGCCAGCAGGCCACTTGGGTGGCCGGCAAGATCAATTGGTGGCCGACAGCCACCAAGGGTTGCAGGCTTGTAGATTTTTATCCAAAACAGGGCACAGGATAGATGGGGGTTTGAAGGCTCAAAGATAGGGCATTTCCTCGAGAACTTTGGGCACCAAAACGAGCACAAATAGTCACAATCATCGTGTGCACAAACGATGGCGTCTAAGTCTTGAGGACAATAAAAAATGAGGTGTCTACACCCTATCCCACCACAAACCTCCAAGGCACCAGTATACTAAACTAAGGCGCTGTTTGAATTTGAAGTTGACCCGACTGTGCTTAAGGTCAACAAGCTGGAGAAGCTTTTCAAGCGGGCACAAGGCATGAACCCTATCCCCGACATCGAAGATGGATATACTGACTCTGTAGTAACCTTGCCATGCTGATTCAAAATGCCACACATAGATCGGTTCGATGGTTTCGGAGACCCCATGGTTCATCTTCGGCTGTTCTCAGAGATTCTGTGGTCGATGGGCCTTACCAAATTGCAAAAACTCTCACTCTTTGGTCGAACCCTGTCGGGTATAACAACTATCTGGTATGCGAAGCTCGAGGATTCTGTGAAGTAGAGCTGGGAGGAAATGGCTGAGGTCTTTATTGCACATTACTCCTACAACACTCAAATCGAGGTCAAAACTCGTGATCTCGAAGCAACGTGCCAGGAGCCAAAGGAGGGCTTCTCAAAATTCATGACAAGATGGAGGGCCAAGCCTTCAATGATGACTACACGATCTTCAGAGAGAGATCAGATAAGAATGGTAGTTCGTAATCTGCACAGGAAATTCCTACAGAAAATGATCATCATACCTCTGTTCACATTCACCGAGCTCCATGAGATGGGGGTTCAGATTGAAGATGCCATGAAACAGGGGTGGATAACTAATGAGAAAGAGCAGGCCAAGAGGCCTTTTGTGGGCAATTCCAATGCAACCACTAGTGGAAGCATAGCTACGCGGCTGTTTGATGTGAGTGTTATCACCACCACAACCAAGACCGCCAATCCCTTCGCCAATACAACTCCACAAACTTCAAACAATCAAGCCCGATCCTAGAGGACCTTTACCCCACTCTACATGCCTTTATCACAAGCCCTGAGGGTGCTGATCAAAAAGGGACACCTCAAGCCGTTAGAGCCTCACCCACTACCTGATCATCTCCCACTAAAACATAATCCAGCCAATTACTTTGCATTTCACTAACAGCATGGTCACGACACCGACCAATGCTTCAGGCTGCATCATGAGATTGAAGATCTCATCGACAACAAGGTAATCGCACCACCCCAAATGCCAAATGTGACTACCAACCCTCTCCCAGTCCATAATCAAGTTCTTCCACCTCACAATCTAAACCTAATCCATACACTGGCCCTCCCCTACGACCCTAGCGTATATATTACCCCTTTCCACCTACCCAAACCGACGATATTCATTCCTAAAAGCACAGATTTGTGCATGATGGACATGTCCATACTTCAACCTGAACCCGTGGTGGTGACAACAATAGAATAAGGGAGACTAGCCTTATAGGAGAGTACAAGTCCTTTGCCTAAGAGCTCTGAGGATTTGATTGAAGAGGAGTACAATCCATGCTGCTACATTGTGCCAGTTGATAAAACCAAGCTAGAAGTGGTATTGCCAACAGCAGTGGAGGTTAGTGTGGTTAGAGAGGATGGCCTGAGCCAAGGTTTGGATGATCTGGCGGAGCTGGAAGAGGACTTAGGCAATCTGCAATTCTTTGATGAACAAGATCAAGGGGATATGTAGATTGACTAGTTTGATTTAAATGGGTCAACAAATAACTCAGGGTGGTTGAGTGATGAACCCAACATGGAGGAAGGAATTGAAACAAGACCGGAAGAAAATGGAGCAAGAATTGCTGCAGTGGTCGGAATGGCTGATGAAAAGAGAAAACTGCCGGAGAACACCGGCGTGGAAAGTTCAGCTCAAGAATTGGGCACTGTCAGTACCGCACACACCGAATAGGAAGCGGCGTTGAAGCAGTTTGAACAAGAGAGGATTCAAGACAAGCAGAAAGCTACGCTGGCCCAACACCCTGCGGAGGATGCTTGTAATTTCAGAGTGATACAAACGGAGCCGGACAATTGTTTTTTGGTTACTAGAGGTGTAAGTTGGGAGGATGATGATTTACATCTGGCCCACACCGATGAAGACTAGGATTAGTCCCTGCTAGACAATACCTAGCACCCTAAAGAGATTGACCACATGACAAGGAATGGGCGGTATTTCCAGCCCCCACACTTAGACCAAGCTGAGGCCTCTGGGAAAGATAAGGAAGTTGAAAAACAAAAAGAAAAGAAATTGAAAGAAGAGGCAGTTGTGAAGCAACTGAAGAAGATCCAAGCCGACATTTCGATCTAGGGGTTGCTCATGGCTTCTCAAGTACATCGGCAGGCTATATTATTAGCAATAGACAAAGCCAAACTATCCATTGACACCATCCCTGAACAACTCGTGGGATTAGTTTTCCCAAGTGGTGCCAGTCCTACCCTAACCTTTTCTGACAAAGAACTGCTGCCAGAAGGCTCAACACACAACAAACCTCTATAGATATCTGTTGAGTGCAGAGAAAAATAGGTGCCAGTGGTGTTGGCCGATACTGGGTCGGCTATCAATGCTATTCGTCTCGTATAACATATGCCATCAGTTTAAAACCAGCAGATTTTGTGCCTACAGTCCAAGTGATTCGGGTATTTGATAACACAAGCAGGGAGGTGATGGGCACAGTACAAATCCAAGTTCAGGTCAGCCCAGCTCAACAGAACGTCGAGTTTCATGTCCTAAACGTCCCAGCCACCTTCAACTTACTGCTATGAAGGCCTTGGCTGCACCTTGTGAAAGTTGTCTCTTCTATCCTCCATCAAATGGTGAAATACACTCACGGGAAGGGGAGTGGCTATTGTGTTCGGGAATCCGTCCATATATCCTTCACCAGAGGTAACTACACCAGTACTGGAGATCGTTCATGGCGAGAAGGATGTATTCCTTTCAAGGTTTACTCAGGCCAAGGCCCAGACAGTGCAAAACATCTTGGCAGCTGATGAGGGCTTGTATGTCAGCACCTAATCAATCTATTTCATGAACAAGCTCCAACATGTGCCAAGAATGGGATTGGGAAGAAGTGGCCGAAAAAACGTCACAGTATTGGCCGATGTGCCGCATAATCCGTATACCTTTGGGCTGGGATATGTACCCACCAAAGAGGATTGGGTCTGGAAAAGGGAAGAAATGGCAGCTAGAGCCAAAGCTAGAGCCAAGAAGGCTGGGAAACACTATGAGCTCGTTCACAGGCCAATCCGGGGAACGCTGAATGGCCATTTTGTTCGAAAGGGTGAAGACTTCCCCTTTTGCAGCTTTCCAGAGCCCTGGATGAATTCTACGAAACTACGTGTCCCCGGCTTTGAGATCTTCTTTGACCTACAGTTGCAAGACAGTGATGCCGAGAAGAAGGCTAAACCGAAAATTGAAGCTGAATAGAGCGTGGAAAGTGACTCGGACAGCAGCGAGCTTGGAGTAAGAGCAGCACTGGTATGTCTCCTTTAAGATCCTCCGACTAACTCAGAGAGCTTGGGGGAAAACCTGACCATCTCCATGATCGGGGACCGACCGAGTGTGAACCCTTGTAGCAGTATTTTGGATACATCTGAAGCACCATCTCTCATTTGGCAACTTGAGGAGGGCTACATGCCTAGTAGTTTTAAGTCAAGCAATGAGTCAGAATCTAATTCCATAGAGTATGTGGAGTCAAAATCAGATTCCGGTTCTTCTGAGTCTGAGTCCGATATTCCTGGGGGTGATAACCTGGATGCCAAGATCTTGTCCAGGTCCTCTTTTTCTTTTACTTTTGAGTCAGTTATAACCGAAGTGCTAGATGAGCTGGACTTTGTGAATGAGAATGCCACTGCAGATTCTGAGTATTTCTCTGTGTCGCTTGTTTATTGCATTGATCAGGATTTTCAAAGTTTTAATGAAAACGAAGAGGAGGGAATTTCTCTGGTTTTGAAAATTTTGATTAATCAAGATGCGGAAAGGTTTGCAAAACCCCTTGTTGATGAAATCATTACTTTTAATATGGGTACTGAGAAGGATCCGCATCTGGTCCAGATCGGATCCACGTTGTCTTCGGAGGAGCGCAAGCGCTTAGTTGCTTTATTAAAAGATTTCAAATATGTTTTTGCGTGGTCCTATGAAGGCATGCCTGGAATCGATTCTGAGATTGTACAGCATCGAATCCCTTTTGACCCCGATGCCCGACCCGTCAAGCAAAAGTTATGGAGAATATGTCTGGATTAGGCTTTAAAGATTAAGGAAAAGGTCACCAAACAGATCGACGCAGGGTTCTTACTAGTATCTGAGTACCCAACTTGGTTGGCCAACATCGTCCCAGTGCCAAAGAAAGATGGCAGAATTCGAGTGTTTGTGGACTTCAAAGACTTGAATAAGGCCAGTTTGAAGAACGACTTTCCCCTGCCGCACATCGATGAGTTGGTGGACTTCATCATGGGCCATACATTGCTCTCCTTTATGGACGGGTTTTTCGGGTATAACCAAATTCTGATGGCACCCAAAGACAGAGAGAAAACTGCATTTACTACGCCATGGGGTACCTACTGCTATCGGGTGATGTCGTTTGGACTGAAGAATGCCGGAGCTACCTATCAAAGGGCTCCAACCACAATTCTGCATGATATGATCCATAAAGTGGTCGAGGTGTACGTGGACGACATGATTGTCAAGTATAAAGAAAAAGAGGGCCACTACACCGCTTTGAAGAAATTCTTTCAACGGATCAGAGAATACAGAGTGAGGTTGAATCCGCAAAAGTGTACTTTCGGTATAACAGCAGGGAAAATGCTGGGCTTCTTGATCACATAGAGAGGCATTGAGGTAGATCCCTCCAAAATCAAGGCCATCCTACAAATCCCACCACCAAGGACTGAAAAGGAAGTGCGAGGCTTTCTGGGTAAAATGCAATTCATAAGACGGTTTATTTCTAAATTAACCTTAACTTGTGAACCACTTTTTGGTCTCCTAAAGAAAGAAAAGAAATTCCGATGGGATAATCGATGTTAATTCGCTTTTGAGTAGATTAAACAGTACCTTCAGAATCCACCTGTGTTGTCGCTGCTAGAGTCGGGAAAGCCTTTGATTCTGTATCTATTAGTCACGGACACCACAATGGGATGTATGCTTGCTCAAGAATCTGAGGATAGGGTGGAAAAAGTCATCTACTATTTAAGCAAGAAAATGCTAGATTATGAGACCCACTACACTCTGTTGGAGAAAGCTCGCTTAGCCTTGGTATGGGCTACCAGGAAGTTGAGGCACTACTTGTTAAGCTCACTCCATAATTCTGGTTTCGAGATTAGATCCCATCAAATATCTCTTTGAAAAACCAACGCTTACGGGTAGGCTAGCCCGTTGGTTGCTTCTTCTCTCCGAATTTGATCTGAAGTATGTCACTCACAAGTCGATCAAAGGGAGAGTTGTGGCGGAGTTCCTAGCAGATCACCTAGTAGAAGGGGATAAAGCAGTAGAATACCTATTCCCAGATGAAGCTATTCTTCACGTTGAGGAGCAGACTTGGACAATGTACTTTGACGAAGCATCCAATCAATATGGTTATGGGATAGGTGTGTTGCTAATAGCACCCGACAACTCCCATATACCTTTAGCCTTCAAACTCAAATTTCAGGTATCTAATAACGAAGCAGAATATGAGGCGTGTATCGCTGGTTTGGAAGCCACCCCGGAACTAGGGACAAAACGGTTGGACATCATCGGGGACTCGAACCTAGTTATTTCTGAAGCAAATGGAGATTGGAAGGACAAAGAAGAAAAGATGAAGATGTATCATCAGACCCTGGATGTTCTAATTCCTAGGTTTGAAAAGCTAACTTTCACGCATCTACTGAGAGAGAACAACAGGTTCGCTGATGCCTTATCAACTATATCTTCTATGATTGACATCCCGCTGGGAGTCTAGATGCGTCCGATCATCATTGAGCAGAAGTACACACCAGCCTATGAAACTATCGCTGCAATAGATGAAGCACAAGATCAAAACCCTTGGTACTATGATATCTTGAACTTCTTGGAAAATGAGATTTATCCACCAGAGGCAAATGCCAAAGACAAAAGGGCAATATGGCGGATGGCCATCCAATTTATCATTTGCGGAGGTAAACTATATAGGAGAGGGCATCTAGGAATGCACAAGTTGTGTGTCAAAGAAGAAGAATCAAAGTGCCTGATGGAGGCCATCCACAGGGGAGAATGCAGAGCGCACATGAACGAAGTAATGTTAGCCCAGAAGATTCTCGGGCAAGGTTACTACTGGTCCACTATGGAGAAGGATTGTATCGGTTTTGTTCAGTGATGCCACAAATGCCAAATTCATGCCAATCACATGAATATCCTGCCGTCGAAGTTATACAATATGACTTCACCATGGCCTTTCTCAGTCTAGGGAATCGATGTCATTGGCGCAGTCACACCAAAAAGGTCGAATGGGCATGAATACATTCTGGTGGCAATTGATTACTTCACAAAGTGGGTGGAAGCTCAGTCCTACATAGTGTTGAAAGCAGCGCATGTGGTTGAGTTCATCCGAAACAACATCATTTGTCGTTGTGGAGCCCCAAACAAGATCATTTCAGATAATGGTTCCCACTTCAAGAAAGAAGTGATCGACTTGTTGGAGAAATACAATGTGGCTTTCCATAAGTCATCTACATATAGGCCGTCAACCGACGGAGTTGTTCAGGCTACCAACAAGAACATCAAGCATATTTTGCAGAAGATGATTGAGACCTACAGGGACTAGCCAGATAAATTGCGATTTGCACTCTGGGGCTACAAAATTTCAATCCGGACATCTACAAGGGCAACTCCTTATTCTCTTGTCTATGGAATGGAAGTTGTTTTGCCAATCGAAATAGAAGTCTCGTCACTGCGGGTTATGGCTGAGTGTCAAATAGCAGAGGCGGACTGGCAACAGAGCAGGTTTGAAGAACTGATGTTGTTTGATGAGAGAAGGCTAAAAGCATTGTACCATGTTCAGGGTTATCAACGCAAAATTGCTAGGGCTTTTAACAAGAAGGTTAAGTGCCGGAATCTCAAAGTGGGGTATTTGGTGCTGAAAGACAACCGAGCTCCCATCCATGACCCTAGGGGCAAGTTCAGACCCAACTGGACTGGTCCTTATATCATCAAAACTATTTGGTCTGGAGTTGTTATTCTCATGGACCTGGATGGCCTAGAATTTTCCCAACCGATCAACATGGACAAGTTGAAGAAATACTATCCCTGGCTCGCTAGGCCGAAAACCTGAAAGGGCAACCTGGGCAAAAGTTAGAGCACAAAAAAAAATAGAAATAAAGAAAAACTGAGCTCACAAGGTTAAAAACCCTAAAGGGCGGCCTTGGCAAAAGTTAGAGTGCAAAAGGAGAGAGTTAATACTCGAGTGAACCCGAACCGAACTACGTAAGGCCTAATTCTCATTTTTGGGATACGTAGACAACTTCATCCTGAAGTTCGGCCATAAACACCTCTAACTCAACTGTCCTGTCCATGTGTTTGATCCGGTCATCTTTGTTTGTTCTTTACCTAAGGGTTCGGTTGTGATCTTTATTATGAGAGAAGAGCTGGTTACAATGCTGAGCAGTGGTGTTCAAACAAGGGGCAATTTGTGACCTTTTGATTCGGGGTTGTACATCTCGTGGATTGATTCCATGCTGTCAAGTTGGTGATCCTTTTCGAAAATGGTTTTGGAAAGTTTTAATAAAAGTTGATTTTGCTCAAATTTTGCCTTTTACAACTTATACCATTTTTGGACCAAAAGGAAAATTTTCAGTACTCACAACTTTAATTTCATTGATTTTAATTCAAAGTTCTCCAGTTCGCTAATACAAATCAAAGTTGCTTTTATTACATTAAAAAAAAAAAAACTTGAAAAGAAATATCAAAGCAATAAATTAGGAGCATAGATGAGTCAGGTGCTCCTGCGTCCCCCGCTCGTGCTTGTGGAAGCTTCTAAAGCCAAAGTGGGCCCGATTTATGCCTCCCCATAAAGCCAAGCCAAGCATTTGCCAGAAAGCGCGTAACTAAAACTACAGGCAGGGGCCATAAGCTCTCTCGTCCTCCAAGTAGTGAGGTACCTAGCCAAATGTGAACCTCAAATGGGGAATGAAACCGGGTACTCTACCCCCTCCTCTGGGTAGATTTGATCATGCCCAAACTAATGTCTGAACCGAAATGGGAAGTAGAATGTATAGTGAGTCAGGCCGATCAACTGAATGCCGGGCTGCCGAGCCATGGTGTAGCTCATCTCGGTCAGATTAAACCAGAGACAATGCCAGGTTATGTCAGCAGCAGACTTGTTGTACATCCACTCGCACCACCCTTTATTCGAGCAATCCACTAGTTGGTGGCAGAAGAAATAGCCTCGAGCTAAGTATGCAAGGCAAGAGTCCACTACCTTCACCTTGTCCATAAGCCACACCCGGGAAGGGATGAAAAAAAAGAGATTAAAGAATAGAGAGATGTACGTTAAGCGAAAAATGAGAAAAGGGCTTTGAGAGAAAAACAGAGCACAAGTGTCGAGCGATGTGAGAAACATATATAAGAAAGGGTGGGAAACATTACGTGAAGAAGTAGTGGACTTCCCGCAAATCTGGTAGTCTCTCGCCGATGGAAGGGGTCTAAGCCCATCAAAGTCTCGGCTAGCGCCAACCGATACAACCCTTGCCTTCTTTCAGGCCTTGCACAACTTCGATTAAGCGAATGCTAGATCCGCCAAAACAAGGGACAAGAAGGAAATGAGCTAGCAGGCATAAACAGAGGGCATGTGTAGACCCGCCCTGAGAACTCCCCGGGCTCCGTGCCTACGATGGCGCGAATTCCGTTTTGTTCTCTAGCTACTATAGTTCGGACTCAAATGTCACGGTTCTAAATCTAATCTCACAAAGTGCAATGCGAGACCGATAAATCACCAAAGAGTCCAAATCCGGCAAATCATTTTGGAAAACCGATTTTTAGAAAGAAGTGCCAAAACATGGACTGCTTTTCCAGATACAGAGTCGCCACCTAAATATTTTATTTTGGAGAAATTTAGGAAACCCTGACTAGTGCCTAAGGCCACGTGTCCATCGCCACCAAAGTTGCCTCGGCTCGGGAACTTGGGTACGAGAGGGGAAGGTCATGCAATGAGCACCCCCGCTCGCCCGATCAAAGATCGGCCTGTACTAAGCATGATATTTTGTTTTTGAAAACACATGTGTTCTTATTCCAGTTATTAACCTAGAATTTACTATGTGATGCGCACAGCATACAAGTATAGACTAGATCGCCTAAGTTGGAACAAAACATTGCACGTTCGTTTGTTTGAAAATGGTATAGAGGTGCTACTCGCAAGTAAGCTAAATCGCGGATTTTAATGAATTGTTCAAATTCAAGTAACCCAACCTTCACCCACAGGCATTCAAGCAGTTAATCAAATAAGCAATTAGCCTCATGGCAAGCATGCTTTCATGGCAACATTAACACACATGCAGTATGCTAAAGCGTAAACACTCACAGTGTACTCCGAGCCAAAACAAAGAACTAGTTAGAAATCATGCATGATCCTAGTTCATGTTATGATGGCTAATGCAACACATGCGAGAATGCAACTAAAATAGGCTCGGTTATTCTAAGATGGCATGTGAAATGCGACAATTCGATACATGTATTTAACTTGGAATTGAAATACAACGCAATTAGGATGATGCACCGAGCCCAGTGCATGCAAAACAGATGAATGATGCACGCATGCGAGCATAAGGTATGCTAATCGAAATATGCCCTAAAACTAACCATCGTAAGTGGTTAAGTAAAAGGAAAAAAGAAATGGGGGTTGGAAGACATGCATCATACACACGCACGCTTATTACAACAGTTGGCCCTCTCGACGGAGGGTCCGAATAAGAAGCTAACTAGCTAATCTAAGCTAATTAAACTAATTATTACAAACCAACTAATTAACTAACAAGCTAACTAATTAAGCTATTACAAAACAAATTGAATAGTTAAACGCATTAACTAATTAGGTACAAAACCAAAGTATAAACTAGCTAAGTAAAGTAGCAAATCAGGAGCCTCAAAGGGAGAAGAATGCATGCATGCCCGGTCGCTTCATTCGGAAATCCGTCGCGACGCCCCAATTTGCCTCTGTTTGCAATTGTCCTCAGAACCTTACACCAAGCTCTAGAAAGCTTCCAACTCACCTTGGGGACCTGTGGGAGGGCTGCCGACCAGTTGTTGGTATTTCTAGCCACTGGCCGACCACCTATCTTTGTTGCAGACCAGAAAAAGTGATCGGCCAGCTAGTTATTCTGGTCGGCCGACCAGTTTTGCTGCATTTCTCCACTTTGCTGCAACAGAGAGCAAGAAAGGGCATGGCAATGTATTTGCAAGATATGTGTGCACAACCACCCTCCCTATCATTTCATAAGCTCAAGGGAGTGCGGTTCTCAACCCTCGGGCCACTAATCGCGCATCTTGATGCGTGATGGCCGAGAAACCAAGATTGCACAATTCAATATGAAATGAATGCACACATAAACACATAAAGCCTAGAACTCTATCATGTATGATCAAGAGCGTCGGCGACCGAGAATTGAGGCACGTTTCATCACTTTAAGTATGAAACGCCCCTCGTTTCTCATGTTTGGACCAACACCTATTCCAAACACAATGCAAGCAACAACAAGCATGTTAAACATGTAATGTAACATGGCATACTCAATGCAAATAACATGGCATACAAATATGTAATGTAACATGGCATACACAATGCAATGTAAGATGGCATACTCAATGCAATGGACAACATGATCAACTTAACAAAGCTAATGACATGCAAACAACGCTCATGCATGCACAATGCAAGGCAACATAAGCATGCAACAACATGATAATGTAAGCATGCAAATAATATAAAAGCAAACATGCTCAATGGACTTAAACCAAAATGGGCAGACCTCAGTCATGCCCAAATCAGTGGCCATAACACTAAAACAAAGGCATGAAGCACAAAGTAAATGCATGCATAATGTAAAGGCCTATCAACTAGGCATAAGAGCACAACACTCAAGCACGATGAAGAAGCGATAAACATGGAAGTGTGACAACACTAAAGGCTCTGAAATCAAGTGTGAAATGATGCCAAATCATTCAAACAACACAAGTAAAGCATGCAAGAGAGCCTAAGGCACAAAGCCATTAAAGGGACTACACAAGGGGCATGTAATACATGGCACAAATGATTGAACCAATCATGGACAGAGCTTAATTAGGCCTAAACAAAGACCAAAACATATTGAGATGAGGACTCAAAGGTCTAGGCATGCAAGCATACAAGCTAGGCCACAAACAAGGCAACAATGCACAACCCTCAAAGGCACTTAAAGAGTGAATGAAGTGGGAACATGGCAATGCTACATGCTCTGAAATGTCATGGTAAATGATGCCAAATCATGTACACAACACAAATGAAGCATGCTATGGTACCCAAAGCTTGAAACTAGAATAGGCATTTACACTATAGCTATGCAAAACATGAAACATATGGAAAATACTGCCCAAAACAGTCCTAGATCATGTCAAAATAAGTCTAAAACATGCAAGGACCAAAGCTAAAATAAGTTAGCATGGAGGGCATAAGGTATGATGAATGCAAGGCAAATAAGGTAGATTACACTACACCTACCAAGACCAAGCATGAGATGGCTTCGCCAACAAAAATCAGAGTTATATCATGGAAAAATAACCCCAAATACACATTGAAATGATAGCTCGCAAGCTTAAGCATGAAGACATACGCAATGGTTCATGTTAAGGCATGAAGGCATACGCAATGGTTCATGCTAAGGCATAAAGGGTAAACCCTCCAACGCATTAAATGAGTGACAAATGTGAATGCATGAACATGAAACATGGACTAAAATCACATTTCAAATGATGCCAAATCATGGAATAGGCCAAGCAATGCACGCTAGCGGACTTGATACACAAAGCTAACAAGCTAGAATGCACTATAGCTATACAAAGCATGGCATGCATGACTAAACAACACAAATCAGGGCTTAAGCATGCTAAAACATAGACAAAAGCTTCTTGAAGTGAAGCCAAAATCATGCTAGAAAGAAAGTCTAAAGCATGGTACACATTAGGCTAGTTCATGGAATTGCACTACAAGTGCATGGAGCATGCAAGGGCCATCAAACCCACCCAAAATAGAGTCATGGCATGGAAAAACATCACCAAAAACATGCTGAAATGGAGTCAACATAAGCTAGAAAGACATGCTACTTCATGAAGCATACAAGACTAGTTTATGAAATTTACACTACAAGTGTATAAGGCATGTAAGGGCCAACCAAACCAACCCAAAACAGATCTAAGGCATGTTAAAACAACACCAAAAACCTACTGAGATGGCCCCAAAACAAGCTAGAAAGACATGCTCAAACATGAGGCACACAAAGCTAGTTTGTAAGATTTACACTACAAGTGTATAAGGCATGCATGGAATGACCAAATCAAGTCCAAACAGATCTGAGGCATGCTGAAATAACCCCAAATACATGCTAAGAACAAGCCAACACAAGCTTAACAAACATGCTTAAACATGAGACATAGATGGCAAGTACTCAAAATACAAGGAGAGAGGATGACCCTCTCCTATTTAGGACCCCAAAACCACCTTTCCACCACTGAAAATCCTTTGGATTTCAGTGGTAGAAAGGTCATGCAAAGGCTAGAACAAGAGCCAAAAGGGATGGTTCAAAACAAGGCCTAAGAGGGGGTAGACCACCCCCAACAAAAAAAGTGACCTTAAACAAACATTTTAAGGACCAAAAATCAGAACTTTTTTCAGTAGGAAGTTAAGTCTAAAACACCATGCAAATAGGTCTAAAAGCTTAAGCAAAAAGCAAGGTTTTAAGGGTAGAAATTCACCCTTGATGAACACCTTCAAGGCTGCAACTCCAGCACACTTTTTGAACCAAAACCAGTCCAAAAACTTCAAAAACAACTTCAAGATGCCTCAGCAACAAGAGTAAGGTGTTTGAGTGTGGGTTTCTGTATTAAAGTGTGGTAAAATGACACTTTTGAAGCACAAAATGAAGAACAAGAGCAAGATAGATACAAGTATGTATGTATAACTCTCAAACCTCTCAAAACTCAACCTGGAGGAGGAGGGGGGAGGTTCTCTCTTATAGAGAACCAAACTCAAGCTTGTTGGACAAGCTTTGGCCTCAAAGGCATCCCTCCATATGGTTTCTGTGCCTTTCCAGCTGGCATAGCTGGCTGAAAATATCTGCAAAAGGGTGACAAAAAGCAGCCGGCCACTTGAAGTGGGCGGCCGACCACCCCAAGTGGTCTCCTAAGACAACAACTGGTCGGCCATGGTGGGAGAGAGTCTAGAGCATGAAAACAATGCAATGGTGTGGTGGCCGACTAGAAAAGGTGGCCCCAAGGCCAAGAAAACCAGTTATCAGACCAGAAAACTGGCTGGCGGGGAGGAAAGTGGTCTCCAAGGGGAAGAACTGGTCTCCCACCCTTGTACCACCTTCCAAACAAGGAAAACAAGATTTGTACCAAAAACAAACCAAAACAGATGCAAGACGAAAGTTCGAGAGGCAAAGCGCGCAGCCGAAAGCCTCGAAAACTTGTCTACCGGCACCAAAAGTGGTCTACAACCCCAAAAGTGGTCTCCCAGACTACAGTGTCCCTCTAGGCAGAGGCAACAAGGGGTGGTTCAAAAACCATGCCAAACGGAGAACGTTAAGCGGTCCCAAGTCAAGGCACGCAGCCGAAGGCTCCGAAAAACGGAAACCAGTCTCCAAGCGAGAAAAGTGGTCTATGACCACGAAGAGGTGGTCTACAAGACCTCTCCCTCCCTCCAGGGAAGAGAAACAAGGTTCGGCCCGCAAACCGAACCAAAGCACAAAGAGTTCAAAGGCCCGGAGCCAAGGCACTCAGTTGAAACTCCGAAACCTCAAAACGAGCACAACATGCACTATCACCGAGCGCTCAATCGATGACGTCTGAGTCTTAAGGTCGGTCAAAAATGGGGTGTCTACAGCATGTTGCCGAAAACCCCGCGAAAGACAGTCGACGCAGTCACCAATGTCGGAAAATCGACAAATCAAGCTAGGAATATCCAGTTCTCCGTTGTAGGCTAGAGATCAAGTCTCATGCATAGTGAGCCCACACATCTATCCCAAAGCTTGGGCATGACCAAAATGGGGCTGAGGTATGATTTTCTCATCGCCCCTGGATTCCATTAATGCCTAAAATTCTTCAATTGTTAGGCACATTTCTTGTCCCTCGAAGCTAAAGACGTGTGTAATCGGGTCCCAGCATCTAGCTGCGGCATGAAAGAACGAAAAACAAAGTGGAGTTTGGCTCAACGGAAAAAGTGCATTTATGTCGAAACCCCATAAATTCACCTTTTCCCGAACCATCTAAAGTTGCAATCCAATCCGAGAGTCTTTCGGCAAAAAATGGCTCTATTGTGAAGAATTTGCAGTTGAAATGAAGAATCCCCTAAGTTCAACCTTTTGTAAAAGATAAGGCAATGAGTGGAAGCCAACTGTCAACAATCTAGAGGTTCTGCACATTGATGGCCGACAGGCCATTTCTTGTGGACGGTAGGTGGCCGGCAAATTCCTCTTCTGGCTAGCACCCTTCCTCTCAGGTCTGCTGTCCACCTTTGTGCGGAACAATGCTGAAAACATGTGTTTTGTTTTGCTCTTCGTGTGTTTAAGGTCTTGTTTTGAGTCCTTTTGGTTTTAGCAGATTTGCTCAATTGTATTTAAGTTGTTTTGTTTATCGAGTTGTTGTTATTTTGTTTATCGAGTTGTTGTTATTTTGTTTGCTCAATTGTATTTAAGTTGTTTTGTTTATCGAGTTGTTGTTATTTTGTTTATCGAGTTGTATAGTGCCTTTTGTATTTTGGTTGTTGGTCGATTCATTACCCAATTAAGGATTTTGTTTCAATCAAGTGCTTTTGGCCATTTCATTCCATGTCATTTTCATGCATATATGGTGCTCATGATGCAAAAATGATAACAACACTTTTCATAAAAATTGCGAAGTTTTATTCCGTTCATGGCTTTTTTACAAAAAAGGAGTACAAGTTTTAAATCAATAAATCCTGTCTGAAGCTATACAATGTGCTAATGCTATAAACATAAAGAAACTAAGCAAAAAAAATCAAAAAAATCAGCGCCAGTCGTCTCATGCCCGGGGGGCCCTCTTCGTGCTCTTCCTCGGAGGAGAGGACTCCAGGGCACTATCTCCATTGATTCCACTATCTGGATCTGCCTCTGAGTCAGAACCCAAGCCGGCGTCATCATCTCCGCTCTCTGCTCCAGAGCCCTCCTCAACGTCGTCGCCTCCGCTCTCGGAACCCAAGTCGGCATCATCATCTCCGTTCTCTGATGACTCCGAATCCTGACTCACTACCTCCTCAGAGTCACTCATCTCAAGATCGTCGTCCCTCAAGATGGGCTCAGGAGGACTGCTTCGGGCTCGGGTACTCTTGTCTCTGCCTCTCTTCCCTACTGCTGGAGGAGGTATTGCTGCTGCTAGTACTCCTACCACTGGAGCAGTTGGTATGGCTAGGATCAAAAAATGACAGTTGTCATATATCAGTTTCAGTGTGTATATCAGATGCAAGTATGGTATGTAGTGTGTGTGTCAGATGCAAGCATGGTATGTAGACTGAGCTTATGCAGAAGTCAGATATAGTGTGTGGATGTGATGTATCAGTGCAGTTTGGGAAGTTTTCAATTGAAATGCTAGTGTATCAGCGGAAATTTGATGCCTACAATGTAAACTGAAGAAATTACCGGGATGCTGTGGCGACCAAGCAACGTCTCCCTCCTTTGTATCATACCCATCAAGGAGGCTATCTGCTCAACAGTACTCCTTGTGTACTCGATGGATGCCTGCAAATGCATTTGAATGATCAGTGTTCGCAGTGAATATATCTGAAATGAAATGTGGAGTACAAGTGGTAAGGAGTAGTTTATACCTTAGTCGGGCCTCTAACCCCGACAAGCTCGTGCCCGGCTGCTGCGGGCTCAATCGGGACCTGATAAGCATCCCCGATATGCTGCCAGCACGGTAAGAAGCTCTAGCCAGCAGGTCCTCTGCCCCGCCCGGGAAACAAGGGCCCTGGTCGCCCTGGTCACTCTAGGCACCTCTCTTGCAGCAAGGGCTCTCATCTCCTCACCTCCATGAGCACCAATCAAAGGTGGCATGAGATGTGTCTGGATGAAGGACGCATAGTCACCCTCTGCTTGGAAGTAGTCGGCATCCAGGCCCACCATAAACTGAATGACCTAATCAATGGATAGGCTATCTGCTGATCGTATGGACTCTAGCGGAGCCATCGGAATGATCGGGTCAGGTAGGCCCACAGTCTGGCGCACAAACCACTTGCTCAAGAACTAGGCCTAGCAGACTGAGCCCTCAAGTAGGATGCAGAAACAAGAAGTGGCCCAGGCCCAGGCATACTAGTCCTGAATCCCGGTCGGCATCATGGCCCATGGCTACCACATAATCTGCAAGTAGAGGTAGTACATATTATTAGTTGTTGTTAGTTGCTAAATGTGAATCAAAATAGTTTTAAAGCAAAAAAAGATGTGTTTCGGGTTTCCTCATGAACAGCCACAGTGTCGAATTAATGGCGGAAGAACGCGAAAGTCTCGCGGGTCCTACGCTAAAGCCGGCCATCATACCTCCATGAGTAAGGGACTACCCAGGCCCTGGGGCGAGAGTCGAAAAATATGGATACACTCATAGTTGCGAGGAAAATGCACTGATATGTGTCAGCACAATGTATGAACCGATACAGAAAGTGCAAAACAAAAAGCACAATGGATGAACAGATGCAGAAAGTGCAAAGCAGAAAGCACTGATGTTAAATAGATGTAAAGCAGAAAATGTAAAGTACAAAGAGGAAACTGAAATGCATACCTCCCAGGCTAGTCAATAGCCTCCAATCAAGTCTCCGCTCAGACGGGAGGTCGAGCTCATATATCCATATAGGGTGGCAAGGCCTACTCCGCCCTAATCATAGAAGTGCACTCAAGGAAGGGCCACCAAAGCACTCAGCAAATACAGGCCTATGGTGTTCCACTTATTCAAAAATAAGGTGGTACCGAAGACGAACATCAGAAAACCTCTAGTGTACTGCTCCATCTCCTCTACGGTCTCGAGCTCGCTCCCTCTGAATCGCTCGATGAACCAGGTGTATCTGACCATGCCTGCCCGGTATATGGGTGGATGCGCTCCCAGTAGCTCAACCCAGGCCGCCTCTCGCTCTCCTATGCCTGAATCGAGAAGGATCGAATCACCCGCTACGTCTAAGCCGGTGATCATGGTGAAGTCATAAGGAGTCATCGTCATCTCCCCTGTAGTAAAAAAGTGGAAGGAGTTGGTGGTTTCCCAACACCTCTCCACGAGCGCTTTCAGAAGAGGACGGCTCGCAATAACCCGAGTCAGACCGGAGTAGAATAGGCCGAAGCTTGTCTCATCTATGATGTCGCGAACTCCTGCGGGGAGCTCGTCATACCAGTCTCGCACAGTAGTAGCTCCATACACTCGGAAGGCACGTGACTCGCCCTATGGCAAAGAACAGATAAATCAGATATGGCAGTGATGAAAGTACAGTCAAAAGATGCAATGCAATAAATGCAAGTAAAGACAGGCAGGAATGCATGAAAACAGAGCACATACCTCAACTGCAACGGATAACAGATGAGAACCCGGCTCCCTCAGTAGGAGATCCTCCGGCACACCGAGAATAAAGTCGCTGAAGCGCCTAATGCCTCCAGCTGGCAAGATATGTGTCCAGGGATGGTAGCTCTCTAGATCAAATGGCCGTACTCTCACTGGTAGTGGCTCTGGCTCTGGCTCAGGCTCAGGCTCAGGCTCAGGCTCAGGCTCAGGCTCAGGCTCAGGCTCGAACTCTGCCTCGAGGTCAGCCTCCATACCTCTAGCCGCCTCGGCAACGACTAGCTCATCCGCCTCAGGAACAGGTAGAAATACAAAGAGAACCTCTGGAGGGGCCCCGTCATATGGTACACCATCCGCCATCTGGAAAATGGGTGAAAAGTGGGTGAAAAATGAAGAAAATAGGGTAAATTTGGAAAAAGTCAACCCTAGGAGAGAGAAAATGGAAGAAAAAGTCAAAGCCGAGAAAAGTATACAGAACTCGAGAGAAACTCGAGGGGAACAAACCTAGAAGGGTGAAAATAAGAAAAAAAGACGTTGAAATCAAATTGCTACCGGTTCAAAGTGAATAGAATCAAGAGGGTTTAGCGAATAAAGTTTGCGTGGGGCGTTGGAAAACGCATAGAAAAAGAAAATCTAGAGAAAAGGAGCACCTAGAGAGAGAGGGAGAAGAATTTCGGTCTTAGGGTTGCAAGGAAATGAGCCCTTGTCACTTATATTTAAAGACCCGAGCATGAAAAGTCGGTTTTGTCCCGAAGTGCCATCGGTGGCTGGCATGGGGCCGACAAGGCTCACCTGTGGCCGACGGCCTCCCCCCATGGCCATTAGGTGGCCGGTAGCCCTCCTATGAGTCTTGATGCTATTTTGTGTCCCTGTTTCCCAAGAAGTGTAAGGAAGGTTCACTGTTGGGTCCGGATTATCTCTACAGAAGCTCAAAACTGTGTTTTCGGCATGCGATATTCATCACTTGTCAACATGAACGAGGTGTTTCCTTTTCAAAACAAATTACACTCCCTCTAAGAGGTAAATTAGAAGATGCCATTGCATGCCGCTTGTATTTGTTTTTCTTTCGTTCTCTCTTTTTGCATAGAATATGCCTTTCACACATACGTATCCTGTATGTGCGTCTTGCATCAATTATGATTCACACATAGAATATGCATCTCGTTTCACGCATAGAACATGCTTTCAATTAACATCGTATCACGGTTTCTTATCTCGCATAGAACATGCAGTTTCACTGTATCGCACTTGTTAAGTTCTTCACTTTCTTCCTTTGTCAACATAGACAAACGATATTGTATGTATGACTTGTTTACTTTGTGCATCTATCGCACTTATTCACTTTGTGCATCTATCGCACTTGTTCACTTTGTGCATCTATTGCACTTGTTTACCTTCGTCCATCTATCGCACAACACTCTCTTTTACCTCGGGACGTGTGAAGCACGCACCCGAGCTATTGTTTATCTCAGGACGCGTGACGCATGGCCATGGCCAGGTTTCATCTTGGGACGTGCAAAGTACGCACCCGAGCGGTTGTTTATCACAGTGACGCGTGGCCCAGAGTGGGTTTCATCTCAGGATGTGCGAAGCACGCACCCTGGTGATTGTTTATCTCAGGACGCGTGGCACGCAGCCCTAGATGGGTTTTATCTCGGGACGTGAGAAGCATGCGCCGAGCGATTGTTTCTCAAGACACGTGACACGCAGCCCTAGGCAAGTTTCATCTTGGGTCGTGCAAAGCACGCACTCGAGTAGTTGTTATCTTAGGACGTGTGACACATGGCCCTAGGCGGGTTTCATCTCGAGACGTGAGAAGCACGAGCCCGAGCAGTTTTCTTGTTTCTTGGGACCCATGAAATGCGACCCCGAGCAGGTTTTCTTATTTCTCGGGATGCATAAAACCTGACCCCAAACGATTTCTCTGTTACCTCGAGACGTGTGAAACACAACCTCGAATGGTTTTCTCAGTTTCTCAAGATGCGTGAAACGCAACCCTGAGCGATGTTTTCTTGCCTCGTCTCTTGCTTTGGCATGGTTAGAGTGTGGTTTTCTCTTCTTTAAGCTTGAAACTGCTCATTCATGTATTGTTATCTTGCTTATTGTATTCATACTTTCTTATCGCATTCGTTATTGCTTCTTGTATCATCTCACATGATCATGAGTTTCCAAAATAGTCAGCTTCGTGAAGCCTCTGAGTCCAGCTTTAAAGTTGCATTGTGCATATCATTTGCATCTCGCCCCAAAACTACACTGGTTTGATTCCTTGTAAAGAGATACAAAGGCAGCCTGTAAGCGCAACCATTTATTTCTATCTTGATTGTTTGTCCAAGTCTTACGGCCTTGTCAAAATGGGTCGTCTTCAGGCTTTGACATTCACTCACGTCATTTCATTACTCCAAGCTTTGTCAAAGAGAAGCAACTGTAGACATCCCATTTTTACGGCCCTTATGACTTGGGCGTCCTCGCATGCACACCGAATGATGAGTTTAAATGTTCGTCCAATGCTCGAAGTCCTCAGCAGAATGCCATAACTTTGAGCCTTTCAAACCCCACACCCTTTTGTCTTATTTTTGGACCATGCCTTGGTCTTTCCAGCCTGCAACCTCTGGTGGCCTGCCGGCCATCCCTAGAGGCTGCCCGCCATCATTTTTGGGCTGCTAGCCACTGTTGTGGCTTGTCAGCCACTAGTGATGGCCTGCTGGCCACCAGTGTGTTTTTGCAGATATTTTATACCAACTATGCCAGCTGTTTGCACAGATGCATGCATCTTCACCCACATGTAGGGCTAGATGTTTTTGAGGGAATTGCTTGGTTCTTTATATATAGAAGACCTCTCATATTGTTTTAAAGGTTAGAAAATTTTGAGCTTAAAAATTCTCCTCTTAAAAATTCTCCTCCCTCTCTACCAAATCTCTACACTTTAGCTTACAATTCTCCAACCTTTGCCTATACACCCTTAACCAAATCTCTTCACCTTTGAGCTGAGGTACTTTTGAGCTTGGTTTGAGCTCTAGAGGGTGTTGTTTGCTTGTATTGTTGCTTGGAATTGCTTCTTCTCTTCAAGAGGCATAAGGCTCCTCCTATTTGCTTGCTTTCTTTGCTTTTATTCCTACTATTTTTCCATTGTTTTGGGCTGTCAAAACTCTATGTTTTTTGGGTTGAAGCTTCGGTTTAAGGCTACTAAAGGTTGAGGGGTTGATAGCCCTTCTTTACACCTTGTTTTGGAGGCCTTTCCCCTTGTGTTTCCCACCCTTTTGCTATCTTTTTCCAAGCTTTTAAACATTGATTTTCAGAGCTTTTTCAGTGGCCAAAATCATGTTTTGAAGTCCAAATTTGGAGGGATTAGCCTCCCCTCCTTGTGTCTTGTTTGCTAGCCTAGTTTATACTATATGTTAGCTTAATTTTCTAGCCATTTATAGCTTAATTCTAGCATGTTTTAACCTCTAATTTGGACTATTTTAACTCTATTTTGGGTTAGTTAAGTAATTCAAGTCTTGTTTTGCATGCTTCTAGTGTAAGTGTCCTCACAAGCTTGGTGTTTTAGGCCTTTAGACGCCACTTGTTTGAGTTAATTGCATTGTTCTAGTGTTTTTCTCACTTAATTTCAGCAAGCATAATCTCTACAACGTCCCTCATTTCTTCACTCTTTGTTTGCTTTGAGGGTTGTTTCAACCTTGGGATTGTTTACGCTTGAGATTGAGGTCCATGCTTAATGGTTTAATCCTCTTTTGGGGGTTCATTATCAATGGCATGACACCTCTCTCTTGCCTTAAACTACCCTTTGTTTGACACTTCCTTCTCTTTTAGAGGACTTTAACTCGCCAATGGACTTAATTGGTTAAAGAATGGAAGAGTAATTAAAATGAGTAAAGTTGGGACTAAAATTGTGCAAAGGTAAGAATTTGATTGTGTCTTTAATCGGACATTAATCGAACACATAGAAGCTTGAACTATTTCATACTTGTTAGTGATAAAATGATCCAAGTCTCGGAGGTCAACTTCTTCTCTTGATCATTCATGAAAGGGAGGAGGTTTGTGTCTTGTTTTGCATTTATTGAACTTGCACTCTTGGGTTCACAGGCCATCATGCAATGAAATTGCTTGAATTGGTGGTTTGTGGCTTAGGTTCACCACTCCTTGGATTTGTTCATGAAAATGAGGGATGAATTGTGCAAACAATCCTTGAAAATACCCTATGTATGCTTTGTTTGTCCTCTATTGCAGCAAGATGAACCTAGGAATCAGTGGCCGGCAGGCCACTTTTCATGGCCTGCAGATGGCCGGCAAACCACCTCCATGGCCAGCTAGTGGCCAACAACCTTTATCTTTGGCCGGCTGGCCACTAATGCAAAACTCAGCAGAGTGTTGGTAAGGTGGAGCAAAATTATTCTGGAAATGTTCAACTGTGCAAACAGAGGCATTCGGGAGCAAAACAGTGGTCTTTTCAGGTGAATGCACATCCCCTGTTTCCCGAGGCAAAGTAGTTAGTTGCTTAGTTTAAGTACTTATTATTAATTACACTTGTGTTGTAATTCCTTAATTAGTTAGTTAATTCAAAGTATTGTAATAATTAGTTAAGTAGTTTAACTAGTTATTTATTTCATTTTGTAATAGTTAGCTTAATTAGTTTCTAATTAGCTTAGTTTATTCATTCAGGCTCTTCTTCGTGAGAGCGAAATGATGTGATAATGTGTATGTATTCTAACCCCACGTCTTTCTACCTTTTATTTATCTGCTTTTGATGGTTAGATTAGGGGCATCATGTTTCAATTAGCACACTTCATGTTTGCATCCATTCGTCTTACATGCACCGAGGCTCGGTTCATCATTCTAACTGCATTGTCGTTTTAATACCTTGTTGAATATGTGTTTAAACGCATGCTATGAAATTGTTGCAAATAACATGTTAAGTAACTAAGCCTATTTTAGTTGCATTATTGCATGCGTTGCATTAGCCATCTTGCATAGTTAGAAATCATGCATATTTTTCTAACTCTTTTGTTTTATCTTAGCTTGGAGTACTAGGTGAGTTTTTAGTGCTTTAGCATACTTGCATGAATGTGAGTGATTGCCATGACTAGCATGCTTACTATGAGGCTAAGTGCTTACTTATTAAACTGTTTGAATGCCTATGGATGAACACTTGTTGCTTGATTTAGAATGATTCAACGAATGTACGTTTAAGCCCACTTTGTCAAGTGGCAAATTCACAAACTTTAAGCCCACTTTGTTAAGTGGCAAATTCAAACCCTTTTTGGAAAACAAACATAAAATTGAATTGTTCCAATTTGGGCAAACTAGTCTATATCTTGTGTGTGCGCATCACATAGTAATGCTAGCCTAATCAATCGGAATGAGAGCATATAATGTTGATAAAAATCATATCATGATTAGTAGAGGCCGATCTTTGATCGGGTGAGCAGGGGTGCTCAAATGTATTCATGACCTTCCCCTCCCATACCTAAGTTCCCAAACTGAGACAATCTTTGTGATGACGAACACGTGGCCTTTGGCACGAGTCATGGGTTTCCTAAATTTCTCCAAAACTATTTAGGTGGCGACTCTGTATCTAGCAAAGCAGTCCATTTTTGGCAATTTGATTCAAAATCAATTTTCCAAAAAGATTTGTCGGATTTGGACTTTTGGTGTTTATCAATTGCACATTGCACTTGTGAGATTAGATTTAGAACCACGGGAGTCTGAACTGTAGGGCTTCTTTCAAACTTCCGAAAGGGGGTGCAAAAAAGCCGAGCTACACATGTATCATATTATTGTTGTGCATTCATCATTGCATATTGTATGTCTCACATTGCCCCTTCGTGTATTTGCATGCACCATCACACTTACACTGCCTATTACATTTGTTATGCATGGTTGCAATCTATTCACATCACTTCAAAATTTTTTGTTACAACTTTTTTCCTTTACCCAGTTGAAACCATCGCCATAGATTTTGTATTGAGATATGGTCTAGGTCTTTTATATTGGTTAAGACCCCTTTCTCTTTTACCCGGTTGAAACATATCTCCCTATTTCGTATTGGCATACAGTCTAGGTCTAATATATTGGTTAAGACCCCTTTCTCTTTTACCGGGTTGAAATCCATTGCCCTATTTCATATTGAGGTACAGTCTAGGTCTACTATATTGGTTAAGACCCCTTTCTCTTTTACCCGGTTGAAAACCATCATCCTATTTCGTATTAAGGTATGGTCTAGGTCTTGTATTTTGGTTAAAACCCTTTTTTCTCTTTACCCGGTTGAAATCAATCCCCTATTTCGTATTGAGGTATGGTCTAGGTCTCATTGTTTGATTAAAACCCTTGCCTCACCATATATTACATATTGCATTGCGTAAATCGTGCATTTTCAAAAAGAAAAGGAAAAAAAGAATTCAACTTTCAATTGCATTAGCATATTATTTGCATGGTTACAACTATCACATTGTTGCATAACTTGGCTACAATTTCTTCACATCAACATTTGATTTTCACAACCTTTTTCATCGGTTAATGCTGGCCCCTCTTCGGGATAACGATACTATCTCTTCCTCGGGTTGTCAGTTCAAACCACCATCGGTTAATACCTCTCCTATTTTGGGTTGTAGGCTAAAACTATTCATTGGTTACAGTTCCTTTTATTATGTGAGTACGTTTGGATTGTATCTCTTGTTATGCTTCATATCATTTGCACGAGACTTGCCTCGCATATTACCTGTTGCATTGTATTGCATTGATCATAAACTTTCAAAAAGAAAAAATGGCTTCGTGAAACGTGTAAGTCCAACTTTCAATTAAATTTTTGAGCATATCATTTGCATGTTGCCCCTAAATTACGCTGGTTTGATTCTTTACAAAGGGATACGTAGGCAACCCTCCGATTCAACCAACTACATTTGCATCTTGTTTGTTTGCCCAAGTCTTACGACCTTGTCAAAAGTATCGCCTTCGCGCTTTGACATTCATTACGTCATGAAATGACTTTGAACTCTGTCAAAGAGGGACAACTGTAGACACCCCATTTTTATAGGCCTTAAGACTTGAGCACTTTCTTTTGAACACCCGATGATGAAAATTGGAATGTACTATTTTACAATTTTCTCAGCAGAAAAATTAGATTTTGGCTTTAATTCTAACCTTACACCCATTTTGGCCAAATTATTTTAAACATATTCAAAAACAATTTTCTAAATTTTTTCTTTTCCAAAAAATTTAGCAATTTTTGAAAATCGGCTCTCATACCACATGATTTGGAAATACCACATGGCAAGCCATATGTTTTTGAAAATAGCACATGGCTAGCCATGTGTTTTGGGTGTTTTGGAAGTCTATAAATATCCCTCATTTTGTCGTTTGAAAAAAGAGAAAAATGAGAGAAAATTTTGAGAAAAAAATTTTGTTTCAAAAAATGGAGAAAAAAATTGTTTAAAAAGAGAGGAAAAAAAGAGAGAAAATTTTGAGAAAGAAAATTTTGTTTCAAAAAAGAGGAAAAAATATAAAAAAAAATTCAAAAAAAATTTTTCACAAAGTCTTGAGAAGAGAAAATTTTAGAAAAATAATTTTTCTTACAATAAATCTTAAACCTTTCTATCCACTGATATATACCACCCAAAAATTTCATTAAAGCTCAAACTTGCAATTTCTTACTGAGATCTCAAAGCATACTCTATAACCGTGAGGTGTTAAGAAGAAAGTTTGGTAATCAGAAAATTGATCTTTTCCTCCAAAGGTGAGTTTTCATATTTTTCTCATTTATTTTCTTTTTTATTTCTCTTATCTTTAAATATATAATAACAACATGGTAAAAACAGTTAGCTGATTTATCTAATGTAATTTCTTTATTTTCTTGCTTTTTTTTTTTTTACTGTTTTAAATATGTAGCTTTTTATTTTAATAATAATGTAAATAATATATTAATTATACTATGTTGTATATTATTATAGTATAATCATATTATATATAATTGCCATGCACATCTCCAATGTATATATATGTTATTTATTAATTATATTATATTTATCAAGAAATAAAAAAAGTGAAAAGGAAAATAAAAAATATATATATCTATGTTGTGTGAGGCGTCTATGTCTTTATTGCTTCCTAGTGGGTTACAATGCTCAAATATTATTTGAGGGGAAACACAATACAAGGTCAGACTTTGGCAGAATGGTTAAGGTTCATGGTTAGTCCCAGGTTAGGGTTAAAAACCCGTCTCCAGCATTATTGAATTCATTTTTTGGGCATGTCCAGTTAGCGCCACATGTCAGCTATGTCAACGTCACAGTTAGCACTAACGGAATATTCTGCATTTGAATGGAATATTCTACATTGGAATATGAACATATAAAGTAAATAAAACTCATGTCATGGTTTAGTAAAGACCGATCTTTTGATCGGGTGAGTGCGGGTGCTCAATTAATGATCTTCCCCTCTTATACCTAAGGTTCCGAGCCAAGCATCATTGGTTATGATGAACAGTGGCCTTGGCACAAGTCACGGGTTTCCTAATTTTCTCAAATATTAGGTGGCGACTATAAGATCTGGTGATGTAGTCCATTTCTAGCAAAAGTTTTGCAATAAAATGGATTTTCTGTAAAAATTGCTGAATTTGGACTCTCATTTATGTTTCATATTGCACTTGTGAGACTAGATCAAAGAAATCGAGGATCTGAACTATTTTGCGCGCAAGGGTACCCCTCGAGCGATGTGACAGTCTTCACGCTCGCGGTCTGTTGTTCGCTACCGCGACTAGTCCATCTATATATACCACCAAAAGTTACAGATATCTACTTCTGCGATTACCTTCTTTTTTTTCTCTCTCCATACCTCCATTTTTGACCTTCAAGCTCTAAACTCTTAGTTTTCATCTAGCTACACTAATCTCCTACCTTAGTGCTTGAGCCTTTAAGGTAAAGCAAGTTGTAAACTACGCTTTGATAGAAAAAATTTCAAGTTTTATGCATTGTTGGTTTTCGGGTGTTGTTCTTCCACTTCTTGGGCTTTGAGGTAGGGATTTCTTTAACATTTGTGTATGTTTCTTAGCCTCATTATGTGCTCTCGAATGGAATAGTGTGTTGGTTAAGTTTGGGTTAACTTGTCGATTATTGTACTTGGATTTGATTTTGAAAAGATGGATTTTTCATGAAAATGGCACAATAATGATTTTGGTATTAAGAAATTTGGGAAATTATTTTGAAGGTGTAAAAATGTTGAAGGGATACTGATTTGGGAGTATTTGGAAATTTTTAAGTGTTCTTGATGAGAATAAAAGATAATGGCAAGGTTGATATTGAAATATTATTATGATAATCTTTGTTGAGTTGGATGGGGGAGTGGAATATATATTGTTATTCCAAGTATTGAAATTCTATGAAGTTCTATATTAAATCTATCTCATGAATTTATTTCTTGCATAAAGATATATGTTTTTAGGCTATCGGTGGATAATAGTCTTGTTTGTTGTAGAAGTTGCATAAGGACTAGGTAAATTAAAACCTTTCACTTTTGCATCTCTCATTTGAACATTGTTTCATACTCATTCATTGAAATTTATTATTTTTGAGAAAAATGGGTGAATATCGTGGTGTTTCTGGGTAGGGGGTGTTGTTATGGTTATTATAATTATTGGCTTGTGTGTCCGTGGTGAAAGTTTAGAAACTGAAGCAATTAGGTACCGGTCATTCTGGTTAAGTACCAATAAAATGGCTTTGGTAGTGCTTGTATAGCTCACTAGCAAATACGTATCTAGAGATTCTCAATGTGCGTATCCATTACGTTGTTTTCTGTTTTGGAAATAAAAAGTTATGAAATTAATTATAAAACTTGGCATTGCATTATTTGAAAGATAAAAATATGCATCATTTTGGAAAGGACATCTATGTGTATTCACCATATAACCTTGTTAAGCTTCATGCAGTTTATTAAATTAATCTCTACTGGGCTTTAGCTCACCCTCTGTGGAAATCAATTTTCAGGTACTGATGATATGCCTCCGCTAAGGAATTAGCTTGGGAGGAAGGTGGAGTCGAAGGCTCACCTTGTTTCATTGTTTTGTGAACATTTTGTACAAGCCTAGAGCATATATGTATTGGGTTTCTATCCCACTTTTGTTGTACCCAAGTTTCATCTTGGAAATGTATAGCCAATAAGGCATATAGTTGTAATAGTTTAGATATTCATGCTTAACCGTTACATGTTATAGATTCAAGATGTAAATCGATGAATGTATTATGCATGTGAATTGGTTTGGGGTATTAAAGAATTGAAAAATGTGGGAGAACTCGTATATATATGTACACATGGTTTTATTTCCACTTGTTGAATGGATGAATGATAGATTATGGATGGTTTGAATCTTCTAAATAATCGGGGTGTTACAGGTGCCAACCACCGAAACCTCCACCTTCAATCAAGGAGAATTCATGGTTTGAGTGATTAATGACTACCACTTATCAGGATTTAGATTACCTCAATAGTGGATCACTAGCCCAATGACCCATCAAACCCGCCCATCCTAATCTCTATTTTAAGAGCTTGATATTTATGTTCTAGTCCATATAGAGTTTATATAATTCTTTTTGTGTTTATTAAATGGACAGAATTGGGATGAATTTTTTGGCCCATTAATTTAATAAATGAGCGAAATTTAGAAATATGATTTGAAGCCTAACTTGACTCAATTATTATTATATATTATATATAAATTCTATGTGTTATAGATATATATATATGTGTATACATATTAGTGTGTATAATACATTATATAATTTATTTAGTTTGCTTTTTAAAAATACAATAAATGCATTCAAGAAGGAAAATGCACCCACCAATAGGGGTGATAAACGAATCGAACGAGCTGAACAGTTAATTATTCAAGCTTGGTTTGATAACTTTAATGAGCTTCAAAATTTGGTCAAGCTTGGTTCGGTAAACTTTTGAGCTAATCTCAAACGAGCTTTTATCGAGTCGAGCTCAAGTAGTATGGTATTTTATATAATTTTAAGCTTATTAAACTGAGTCAAACAAGCAATTGGTTGTTGAAGCTTGGTTTGAAAACCTTAACGAACTCTAAAATATGTTCAAGCTTGACTTGTTTATTTAACGAACCGAGTTCGAATAAGCTTTTAACAAGTTGAACACGAGTCGTGTGATGTCCCAGTCTTTTTCAAACCAACTTAACATTGTTAATCCATAATTCCTATTCCATATTGGAATTTTTACTACTTTTGAACTCTATGAATCACAAGTTGTCACCTACTCTCTTCTTTATTATTATTCATTCTTGTCCCAAATTTACTCCCACGGTGTCGACTTGAGTCTTTGGGTGTTTGAATGAGTCTGGGAATGGTGGAAGTACTCTAAGGTTGATTTTAGCCTCACTTGAAAATTGAGTCCGCTCGAGCATTCCTTTGGTCGCTCGAGCAATAAATCCGTCCACCCAGTTCTGTGTTCTGAAGTTTGAAATACTGGGAGTGTGATTTCACCACTCGAGTGAAAGTTTTATTGCTCAAACAATCTGTCTGCAAAAGAGATAGATTCGAGGAGTTTGAATTTACTGCTCAAGCATAAGATCCACCGCTCGAGCAGTTTGTCTGGAGTCAGGTTCGAAAAGTATGTCCAATCACTTAAAATCTGAGGCAATAACTCTCTCTTTTTCACTTTTTCATCTACACTTTCTCTCTTTACACTTCACTCTACTCTTTTTTCTCTCATCTCTCTCTAGAAAACACCCACCAACCCTCATAAATTCTTGATTTCTTAACATTCATTGGAGATTTGACCCTAGTTCCTTCATCAATTTTGGAGAGTCCATCAAGGGCTATACCTTATGCGGTGGAGATTGATTTTCGATACTGATGAATTACAAGCTTTCTCATCTTTCCTCTCCAAACTTGAGATAGGGCTAATCTTTGAGTTATATATATGGTTTTAGCATGTCTAGCTTGTTTTAATAAATCTATGATCATGTGAGTTGAGTTTTGGATTGTTGAGTTTTTTTTTTTTTTTTTTTTTTGGAAATGTTTGAGAAGTGATTTCTCTCAAGATTTGGTACAAATTGATTTGGTTTATGAACTTATAACGCTCTTAAAAGCCCCTTAAAGAAAAACATCTTTTGAAAATGAGAGAAATTCGATTTTGGAGAAAACCCTAAATTTGGAAAAATGGGGAAAAAGTCGAGTCTTGTGAAAACTCTTGAAATGATGGGTTTGTATTTGAGAAAAATTATGAAATTTCATTCATTGATATATTGTTAAGATATCTATGAGATGGGTGGATTGTTGTCGGGAAATTACTGTTGGAAAATTTTGGTTTTATAGGCTTATTTTGGGCCAACTTTGAGCCCAAATTTGAGTAGGTCCCAAACGTCTTTTGGGGGTGGGTCCAAAGAGGTGACGTGTTCCTTGCCGCATGGCAAGTCACACGGTGAAGACAATTCATCAAAACCATTTATGAGTGAATGAGAAGTTGACGTCATTTTTGGGTTCGTAGAATGGACAAATTGAAGAAGTAAAATGTGGGCCTCTTTGAAATGGTTATCCCACATTGGAAACTTAAGAAAACTTATGTGTGTATATAAGTTCTAGGTGGCAACACTTGGGTTGGGCTCCAAGGGGCATCCCAAGTTTGTAGAATGAAGGAGTTATAGACAAAGTGAACCTTGGCTCAACCACCACACACGCGTGCACGCACCGCTGCCGTCTGTCCGAACGGCCGGCTAAGTGATGCTGAGCGCGGTTGTGGGTCGAGTCGGTTCTAACATTAATTTTTTAGATTTGGAATTTTTTCAAATTCGTGTGGGAAAAATTATTTGAATTTCAGAACAAAATTAATTTAATTTTTTGCGCCAAATTTTTCTGTCCAAAACAAGCCTCCACCAATCCAATTTCCAACTGCTCGAAACTGCCCAGAAGTTTCAGACAAGTTCAGTTCTTCCCAGACAGGTTTAAAACTGCTACAGTTTCCAACAGATTAAAACTGCCCAGCAGTTATCTGTTTGAAATAGTGTTGCACCTGTTCTGTTTGAATTCATATCTGTTCTAGTTTAAAATAACACATGTTCAGCCCTATATATTTCAGCACATTCTAGCAGTTTGGGGCATCTTGAAAAACTCCCGAAAAAATCTGTTCTCTTCCCATTTTGCTCTCTCTTTGCATTATTCTTCATATTAATATTTAGGGAATATTTTGAGAGTACAGGACATAGGTTTTGTTCACCATACAAATTGTTTGGAGTGATACTGCAATTTGTGTAGATCATTGTATCCCGGGAGAAAGAGGCCTTTTATCCGTAAGCACTAAAGCGGGGCGAATTTGTCTTAAGGACAGAGTGTCACACACTCGACTTGATCTTTTTGTACTTTTACATTTCGGTAAAATAAATTATGTAAGTAATTTATTTTTATTTGTTTGATTTGGTTTCATATTATTTATTTTACACAAAAGATTGTTCCAACAATCTTAAGACATATTCGAATTATTCTGTTTATACAGAATTTTTTGTTTGTTTTCTTTCTTCTTTTCTTTTTCTTGCAGAAATTATTTTCTATAGTTTTACAAAATAATATTTTGGTTGGAAAAACAAATAGTAGTAATATACTGTTTATTTTCTTTGTCAAGTGGTAATAATATACTAGTGTCATTAACAATTCAGAATATTTATTTGTGAAGTTGGTCTGAAATTAATTTTGGTTTTCAAAAATAATTTCTGAGTTTTCATTAATTAAAATTATATTTTCAATATTTTAATTTGTGAAGTGCTACAGAAATATTTTTTTCTGTGTGGAATTAATTTGTTCAAATAAAATTTTATTTTATTTTCAAATTAATTGGAAATAAAAGTTACAATTTTTTTCTTTTATTTTTATAGAATTTAAATTCTATATTTATGGTTTAATTTTCTGTGTAGTATAAAATTCTAATTATAATTTTATTTTATAAGTTAAAATTCATGGCTTCAGAAACTAATGCTCAAACAAGTACTGGTACTGTGGCTGCAACTGCACCAACCCCTCTCCTATTGTGACTATGCCAGTCAATCACGGTAAAAAGCTAGAGAAGTTCTATGAACTTATTTTAAAAGATGGCAGCAGAAAATGTTATTTTATCTTACTACTCTCAATCTAGCACGGTTTCTCCGTGAGGATGCTCCTACTCTGAAAGAGGATGAAACTGACTAGCAAGTGGTTGTTGTGGTCGATGCCTGGAAACATGCTGATTTCCTTTGTTGGAATAACATTTTAAACGGACTTGACAGCGCGTTATATAACGTCTACAGTCCTATCGAAATGACGAAGGAACTTTGGGAGTCTTTTGAGAAAAAGTACAAAACAGAAGATGCCGACTCAAAGAAATTTGTGGTTGGCAAATTCCTAGATTTTGTGATGGTTTATTCTAAGACTGTGATCAGCCAAGTTCAAGATCTCCAACTCATTCTGCATGACATTCATGCAGAAGCCATGTCTCTTAGTGAATCCTTCCAAGTTGCTGCCTTAATTAAGAAATTACCACAAGACTAAAAGGAATTCAGGAACTACCTCAAACACAAGCACGTAGAAATGTTTTTAGAGGAATTGATTGTGCGTTTGAGGATTGAGGAGGACAACCGCAAATTAGAGAAGCGGGATGGTAAGTATCCTATGGAGTCTAAGGCAAATATGGTGGAACATGCTCCAAAAGCCAAGAAACGGAAGTTTTCTGAAAAAAGTTCCTTACAAGGCTCTAAAGGAGAAGAAACTAAAAAGTACAAGTTTAATGGCAAATGTTACATCTGTGATAAAGAGTGACATCGGGCCAAAGATTGTCGTAGCAAACACAAAGGCAAAGGAAGATCAAGCAAAAAGCCTACTCAAGCCAATATGACTGAAGTAGACAAAATTTTCAATGGTGTAGATGACATAAATCTTTCTGCAGTTGTTTCCGAGGTAAACCTTGTCGGAAATCCTAAAGAATGGTGGGTGGACACTGGTGCTACTTGCCATATCTGTGCCGACAAAAAGATGTTCACATCTTATTCTGTGGTGGACAACAGTGAACAACTTTGCATAGGCAACTCCTCGACTTCTAAAGTTGAAGGACAATGAAAGATTATTCTGATGGTGACATCTGGAAAGGAACTCAATCTCAACAATGTGCTACATGTACCGGACATTCGCAAGAATCTAGTCTCTGGATCTCTGTTGAGCAAAAATGGGTTTAGGCTAGTTTTTGAAAGTGACAAATTTGTACTTACCAAAAATGGGATGTATGTAGGGAAAGGTAACATGTCTGATGACCTTTTCAAGATGAATGTAATGATCATTGTACCCTCTGTTATTAATAAAAATATATATTCTTCTTATGTGCTTGAGTCTTCAAATTTATGGCATGGTAGACTTGGACATGTTAATTATGGATCTTTGCGTAGATTAATTAATATGGAATGTTTACCTAAATTTGACATTGATTTAAATCATAAATGTGAAATTTGTGTTGAGGTAAAATTATCCAAAACTTCTTTTCATTCAATTGAAAGAAGTACAGAACCACTTAAATTAATTCATAGTAACATTTGTGATTTTAAATCAATTCAAACTAGAGGTGAGAAAAATTCTTGTATCACTTTCATAGATGACTATACAAGATATAGTTATGTTTATTTAATTCGAACCAAGGATGAAGCTTTGGAAACGTTCATTCAATACAAGAATGAAATTGAAAATCAACTTGGTAAGAAAATTAAAAAAATTTAGAAGTGATAGAGGTGATTAATATGAATCACCTTTTGGTGAGTTTTGTAAGAACATAGAATAATTCATCAAACCACCGCTCCTTACTCACCTCAGCAAAATGGAATTGCTAAAAGGAAAAATAGGACTTTAAAAAAAATGATGAATGCCATGTTAATTAGTTCTGGATTACCTCAGAATGTGTGGGAGGAAGCAATACTTTCTGCTAATTATATACTTAATAAAGTAGCCCGAAAGAAAGTGAATCAAACACCCTATGAAATGTGGCATGGAAGAGTATCATCCTACAAATAGTTAAAAGTGTGGGGGTGTTTGGCTAAAGTGGCTATTCTTTGTCTTAAAAAGACTAAGATTGGTCCTAAAACTATTAATTGCATTTTCATTGGTTATGCCAAGAATAGTAATGTAGATTGGTTTTTGATACATAAGTCAGAATATTCCGAAATACATGTAAATACTATTGTTGAATTTCAGAATGCATCGTTCTTTGAACATATATTTCCAAACAGACTGGACAAGAGACTAGTACTAATAAAAGATCTTATGATGCTATTATTAGTCATGATCAAGAACAAGATCAAGAACAAAAGATAGATCAAAATGAGGAAGAGAAACCTAGGCGTAGTAAACGCACTAGAACCTCAAAATCTTTTGGTCCAGATTTTCTAACATTTTTGTTAGAAAATGAGCCTTTAACTTTTAAAGAAGCTATGTCTAGTCCTGAGGCTCCTTTATGGAAAGAAGCTGTAAACAGCGAAGTTGAATCCATCTTACAAAATCACACTTGGGAATTGGTAAATTTGCTACCAGGTTGTAAACCTCTTGGGTATAAGTGGATTTTCAAAAGAAAAATGAAAGCGGATGGATCAATTGACAAATACAAGGCAAGACTTGTGATCAAAGGATATAAACAAAAAGAAGGTCTTGATTACTTTGACACATACTCACCAGTTACTAGAATAATATCCACTAAAATGCTAATTGCCATTGCATCTTTATACAATCTAGAAATTCATCAAATGGATGTGAAAACCGCAATGGTGAGTTAGAAGAAGAAATTTGCATGGAACAACCAGAAGGATTTTCTGTTCAAGGAAAAGAAAAGTTAATGTGTAAATTGGTTAAATCATTATATGATTTAAAACAAGCGTCAAAACAATGGCATGAGAAATTTAACAAAGCAATGATGTCAAATGGATTCAAATTTAATGAATGTGACAAATGTGTTTATATTAAAAACACAAACAGCGGTTATGTTATAGTATGTCTTTATGTGGATGATATGCTCATCATAGGTAGTAATAATGACATAATTAAAACTACCCAGAAAATGTTGAATAAACATTTTGACATGAAAGACATGGGGATAGCTGATATAATACTTGGTATGAAAATTACCAAAATATCAAAAGTGGTTCATGCATGGATACTTGATATAATACTTGGGGATAGCTGATATAATACTTGGGCCCCGAGAAACGAGGGATGGTTCATGCATGGATGCAGATTTCAACCCAAAAATGCTCTCTGTTTCGCTACCAGAATGCTTGTGTTGCACAGTTAGAAAATTGCACTGTTTTTTACCTCAGCCTCTGTTCTGTTCTATAGGAAAAAAGAACACTGTCTAGCTGAAAAAGACGGCTGGCCGGCCAGAAGAAGTGGATGGCCGTATAGTAAAGGTGGCCAGCCGGCCTCTAATGTTTGGTACTGCCCTACTGTAACAGACAAGAAATAGAGCACAAACAAAGTATTTTCAGGAGATGTTTGTCCATCCTACCTCTCCTTATCATCAAACAGATCAAAAGAGGGATAGGCTTGATTCGCAAACCATCAATTGACACAAATTCATTGTGTAATGATTTATGGATCAAGAGACAAAAGCTTAATAAATGACAATGAAAGACCCACAAATCTCTGCCTTATCATGGAATTGAACAAGGGAGGTGGTTTGACATTGAATCTTGAATTATTTTCATCACTAAAAGTATGAAACGACTCTAGACTGAATGGGTTCAATTAACGTCTGATTGAACCCCAAACTTGATTTTATTATCCTATTCCATTTTAGTCCAAGTTTTATTGCCTCTTTTAATTACCTTTCCATTCATTAGTCATTTTAGTCTGAAAACGAGCATTAAGTCCACTAAATAGAGAGGAGTGTCAAACAAGAAGTTGCTTTGGGCATGAGATAGAAGTAATGCCCTGGTAATGAATCTCCAAAGAGAATAAACCATTTAGCATTGAAGGGTCTCTTTCTCAAGCTTAAACAACACTCAGTTGAATCAACTCTCAAAGAAATAAAAAGCTAAGAAAGAAGGGAGGTTGCAGAGGTGATTAGAGGTGAATACGAGTATGAAAAGTATGAAATAAATGCGATCAACTCAAATAGGTTGGTGGCTAAGGCCTAAACCACCAAACCTATGAGGACCACTACACTACAAGCTTACTATACAAAGAATAAATGAAACAAGCACATAAAAACAGTCCTAAATGAAGCTAAAACAGCGCTGGAATGCACATGGAAAAGTTTGAAAAAGCTAGCTACAATTATGGATAAATAGAGCTAGTAAACATGCACAAGGAGGGGTGGCTAACCCCTCTATTTTTGGGACTTCAAAACCACATTTTTAGCCTCCGAAAAACTCTAAAAACAGTGGTAAAAAGTTGGGAAAAAGTTGAAGAAGAGATGGAAAACACTAGGGCAAAAGTTTAGGAGACAAGGTTCAAAGAATGGTTATTAACTGCTCTACCTTTAATAGCTTTAAGCCACAAGTTTCAACCCATAAGAAAATCCAAAAACAGTATAAAAAAATAGCAAGAAAAGGGAAGGAAGAAGTAGTGTAAAGATAGTCAAAGTTATACCTCTTGAAAAGGAGTAACTCTTTTGTTCACAAACCACAAGGTATTCATTCTCAAGGGTTGAGATTTGAGCTCAAGAACCTCAGCAAGGAGACCTAAAAATTTGGTCTAGAAAGTGTTTGGGTAGGATATGTATGTTGCAAGATATATATATATATATATATAGAGAGAGAGAGAGAGAGATATTTTCAAGAATTTGAGCCTTTGAATTTTTTTGTAACCTAAACCCAAGAGGGAAGGTCCCCTATATATAGACAAACATGTTACTATCTCGGAAATATCAACACAGGAACAGCTGGTGCAGTGCATGCACCTATGGAGACAGTTGGCACAGTTAGCAGAAAATATCTGATTTTTTGACGCAAGTAACTGGCCAGCCACTAGGTGGCTTGCAGGCCCCTGGGTGGTCAGGCTTGGAAAACTGTTGTTTTTAGTCCAAAAATAGTGCAAGGTTTCTAGGCTTATTGAGGCTCAAATCCAAGGCTTCCTGCTGAGGAAATCGAGCATTTGACAAGCGTATAAATTCATCATTAAGTAATCAACCTGAAGCGCCCAAGTCTTAAGAGCAGTCAAAAATGGGGTGTCTATATAATGTCACAACCCAAACCTGATACCCAGAGGTTCGGCGTTACAACAAGACAATAACTGAAGTCATAACAAATTAATAGTGCAACAAAGTAAAATAAAAGGGTACCCAAGACTTAAGTTAACTATAACAAAAACATATACATTGAAGCTTCTATTCATTTACATTGCTAAAGCTGAACTATGACTACAAAGTGCCTTATGCCTACCCCCACACAATGGTCTTGACACGCAACCTGAGAATGGTTAACAACTATAAGCACATGGCAGAGTGAGAAATATTATACTGAGAGCACAAGGGTATAACAATCACCATAGATAATTATTTAGGCTAAATAAAGATTTGTTTGGTAACAAAAATACATAAATCATTTTAAATAACAGAATCATAACACAAAATTATATAAGCAAATAATTATAATCACGGTACAAAATAGAACATAACAGATGTATGGACTTAAGAGGTGGCTCGTACGAATTCTGGAAGTGGCTTCCACAATAGTATAGCACTTAGCTCCGCTCAGCACTTTGCTCTGCTCAGCACTTTGCTCCACATAGTGAATCCATGACAACAAGGTCACTTAGAGTGACAATATAGAGGGTCAATGGTTATTTAAGTCCTCCAAGGCATGGGACCTCCATGCTGGTACTTACAAAATAATTGTGTAAAACACATTTAATAAATAGTTATATCCATGGGTTTCCCCTTTTAAGCAAATAGGGTTCATTTACCAAATAATACTTTAAAAACTAATATAATTTGCAAAACATATTTTAGATAAAACAGTTTATGGTTGCTCAAAATATAGTAAAACTCACCTCAAAGTGGATCCTTTACTTTCACTTCTGACTTTGGCTCACACTCTCATATACCCCTCTTTGTTATTTCTGTGATTTGATTACCATGCAACTTACCTATTTATAGGTAAGAAAATCCTTACTATGTAGCACTATGTTGCACTATGCAGCACACCATGTGGTTTCACCACATGGTTCACCATGCCAAATATGAGGTTTTTGAAAAACTATTTGCACAAGTTTCTTATATTCTACTATGGCCCAAAAAATGTTGTAATGACATTTTGTTTTCACAGATTAAGTAAATATATTTTAGGGTGTCACAATCTTCCTCCTTTTAAAATTTCGCCATCGAAATTGATTTAGAAAATTATCTTTTCATTTCTGCTGCGCACTCTGATACAATTAAATCCTATATAAAATCACACTACTTTATCATATAAGTCAATAGACTAATAAAATATAATATTTTAGGTATTGATCACCTCCTACCCCGCTACATAATTGTGCGTTTGTCCTATACTCTAATGTTTTTTTAAAAAAAAGAAATAAACCATTGTTTTGAAACCACTTTGTCACAACCTAAACCCGATACCTGGAGGTTCAGCGTTGCAACAAGATAATAACTGAAGCATAACAAATTAATAGTGTAGCAGAGTAAAATAAAAGGGTACCCAAAACTTAATTTAACTATAACAAAAACATATACATTGGAGTTTTTATTCATTTACATTGCCAGAGCTAAACTATGACTACAAAATGCCTTTTGCCTACGCAATGGTCCTGACACGCCACTTGAAAGTGGATCCTTTAGTCTCACTCCTGACTTTGGCTCACTCTCTCATATATCCCTCGTTTGTTATTTCTGTGATTTCATTACCATGCAACTCACCTATTTATAAGTGAGAAAATCCTTACCATGCAGCACACCATATGGTTTCACCACATGGCTCACCACGCCAAACATGAGGTTTTTGGAAAACTATTTGCACAAGTTTCTTATATTCTACTATGGCCCAAAAAATGTTGTAATTACATTTTGTTTTCACAGATTAAGTAAATATATTTTGGAGTGTCACAGATAAGTTCAAAACAAGGCAACTTGGCACTTAGACTCCCCGCGTGGGTACCAATACAATACTCAACTCATTAACACCATCCAATTTTATTATCAAGACTCATACACCATTTATCTCCTCTTTACATTTTCAATAACCAACAAGTGCACCATCATAAGGATAATCACGAATGCTATGTCATGCATGAATTTGTAAATGTTTCATGTCAGCTAAGGTTCAATTCAATAATAAGTGACATCCAATCCTTTAATACAAAATTCATGAAGTGGGAATCTCAAACATCAACTTCAACCCTTCTTACAAACTTCAACAAGAATAATCATATCTCAAGGTTTATAATAATCACGTATTTCTCACATAACAATATCAAATCAATCTCAATTTCATAGGAGAAAATCAATTTATTCCAAAATCCCCTATTAATTAACATTTAAATTCTAGGGTATCCAAGAAATTGGGGATTTTTCTCTTTTTTTGATAAATCATCAAATCTTCAAGTATCATCTCCTAATATGTCAAAATATTCAAAAACATTTCAAGAACTTGGAAGAAATCACCCTTTTTACATCAACATTTCATTGAAAATCAAATGGTTCGTCTCATACACCAATATAACTTAGGAAAATACCACATACCAATCTCAAATCATAGATATATTAGGTTAAAAGTGTTAGGTTCTTTTGTAATTGGCAATCCCGTTGGACAAAACTCCATTCAATTATATTTTTATTCGCACTATTGTATATGCGAGTTATGAGAGTTTAGATGCGAATCCAACACGAGTTGTGTCTGTATAAAGGAGTATGTACTGACATTCCGATCTTGACTTGAGCATTCCTTATTTACCACTTCGCTAACTAAGTACGGGGATCGAGGGGCAGTGCCCCCAAAGCCAAAAAAAGTCAAAGTTGTTTGACCACTCGAGCGATCTTTTGTGCGCTCAAGTGGTGAAGTGGTTCATCCAATATCTCTGCTTGTATTCTGAACTTTTGAGAAACATGTATTATCACTCGAACGGTTGGCCTAAATTTGAGAACTGCCTTTTAGCCTCACTGCTCCAGTAGTAAAGTGAGTGCTCGAGCGGTCTTCACCACTCTATTTAATATAAAGTGCATCATTTGCTCGTTTTATGATTGAACCCATCTAGATTCTCAGAGATGAGTAAATCATAAAGTGCTCTATATTGGAAGGTGTTTATATATGAGTTTCCTTGATGAATTGAGTGTAATCAATTGATCAACAAGCTTTATATTGACCATCATCAAGGGTTATTTTGTTTTTTCATTCACAAAAAAGAGAGGTGTTCATCGATGGATTCCGGATTCCGAGGAACTTGGGCCTAAAGCTTTGATGGATTCCAGAGTGGCTCATCATCGTGGATTTGATATCGACATTGTGGATTCAACGTTGGGCAAAACAATTCTGATGTGAAGATGGTGGTAGAAGAGGCACATCGGGTTTGGTTCAATCCAACCATGGATTCGCTAGGTAATTGAGAGTTCTCATGTGTAATTTCTTTTTGTCTTCTTAATGGATTATTTTGTGGCTTTGGCCCGTGATTTTTTTTATCACAATTAGAAGTACTCCAATTGTGATTTTTTTCACGTTAAATCATTCTACTGATTCCTTGTTGATTGTTTGATTGAGATTACTATTCATTATTTAAAATTGAATCATAATCACAAATCAATTTCTCCGGGGTTTTTAGATTTTTCAAAAGCTATCCCTACCTCGAAAATAAGAGCTAGAGATGAAACCCAAGTAGAAAAAGTTGAAGTTGATGTGATTCAATTGTAGGAATATTGATCTTTACTTCCCCTCCGATTCTAGCACAAGATCTAGGATGATCTCTTGATAAAAATGGGTGAGGTTAAGAGTTTAGAGCTAGGGTTTCTCGGACAATAGAAGAGAGAGAGAAGAGGAAAAGAAAAAGTAAGAAAAAATGAAGAAAAAAAATGATTTTTAACCAGTTGACCCTACGAACAGACTACTTGAGCGGTTAATTCACCGCTCGAGCGGTATGAGAGTAAAGACCGCTCGAGCAATTACTTCAATAATTTCAGACCTGCACAAAAAAATATTGGTTGACCCCCTTTACCGCTCAAACGGTCCCTCATTTCGAGAATGTTGCAAACTAGATAATAATTTTTGTGCCAACTCAATTATAAATTTGTTGATATTTAATTTCATGTCATATATAAATTTGTCGGGCAGATTTGTAATTGTATAATGTTTTAAGGTTAGGTGCAGATAGGATTTTGTTTTCTTCTTTTGGCCAGATAGGGCCCTAGGCCAGACCCTACTCGGCTCAGCCCATTTGATGGTTATCCTTACTTGCTCGAATTTTTAAAACTATTCTAAGGTTATTTTTGAACAAATTTTAGAAAGCTTATAACAGTAAAAGCTAAAACAATCTCAATGTCCACAGGAGATGACAGAGTCCTTATTTTATGTTGTCTTTCTTGTAGCTAAGTTATGTTTTCTTCCAATTTTTTACAATTGAGTGAATTCGTTCAAGGCTTTCAGGGGACAGTTTTCAAGTTATAAACAACCGTGCTGGAGACCCCGAGTCTCCGAGCATTCCCACCACCCCCCATACACATGCGGGGGTTGGCCATTGAATTAAAAATATATATATATATATATATCAATCATACCCCACTGGGGCTCTGAGGGTCAACCCCATTGGGGGCCCTGGGGTCACTCCCAATGGGGGTCTGTGCCAATTTCCTTTTATTTATATTTTATTTTCTCTCAATATAAATTATGTATATTAGTTTAAAGTATTCGATAAAGTGTAAATGCTATATAAATATAAAGGCGAATTACATTAATAGTTTCTATAGTTAGATTGGAACTCATGTTATTTTAATCATTGACTTTTCAATTGTGATACATTTGATACTGAATTTTAAATCTTGTTCCAAATAAAGACAATTGAAGATACCATTATTTAATTTCAATGGCAAAATTATCAATTTGATAAAATATAAACTGATTTAACAAAAATAAACGTCAAAAAAAAAAATTAAAAATTTTTCTACCCACAAAAGATAAACATTATGTAAAATTAATAAATCTAATAGACATTTATTTATTAATTTATTTTACCAAATTAATTTTTATTATGTGTTTAGATAATGATCATGTAATGGATGGTTGTTAAGATTTTAATGTGTAATCGATATATTTGATATATGTAATGTTTTTAGTTTTGAATTTTTTGATTTAATAGATTAGTTTAATAATGATATCAAAATTGTGGTCATATTTGACTTTTGGAAAAATAAAAACTAATTTAATGAAAATAAAAACAACCACTCATTACATGATTATCATTCAAACACATAATAAAAATTAATTTGGTAAAATAAATAAATAAATGTCTAAAAGATTTATCAATTTTACATAATTTTATCTTTAGTGAGTAAAAATAATTTTTAAAAATTCAAAAATATTTTTTTCACTTTTGTTTGTTTCAAATTAGTTTATATTTTATCAAATTAATGATTTTACCCTTGATATTAAGTAATGATATCTTCAATTATCCTTATCTAAAACAAGTTCAGGGTTAAATGTGTCACAATTAAATAATCAGCAACCAAAGTGAAACAGATCCAAACTATGAGGACCGTTAGTGTAATTCGTCCTAAATATAAATTTGATTATATATATATATATTTTTTTTCCTTTCTTTTCTTATTACTACGAGACACAAATGTAGTAAAGTTTACATTAATAATTAAATATACATATTATTCATTATTTTGTATCTAATGATAAAAAAATAAAAAAAAATAAAAATCCTACAAGAAATTGATTTAACCTTATGACAAAAGTTATTTACAATGTATGTACTCTACTTTTATCCTAATTTAAAATTATAAACTGCCATGGTTGGTGTCAGATTCACAAGCTCCAAAGCATGTCTCGACAATAAAAACTGAAGTTGGAGTCATTACTTCGGAAGGTCCAAAGACCTAAGGGAGATCCTCATCCAAATATACATGGTTTCATGGAAAGTTTTCATTGTACAGTATCAACAAGTTAGGGTTGGTGTGGAATGTGGGTTGGTTTTTTGATTTTTTGACTTTTTTTGTTATTTTAGTCTGGGTTAAAAAGCTTGATTTGGAAAGGGTTTTTTGACTTTTTGGCTTTTTTGATTTTTTTGTGAGAGAAGAGTGTAATGATTATGGATTGGATGTGATATTTTATTTTTTGTGACTAAAATAACTTATTTTGTCTTTTGTGGCTAAAATAACCAAAAAAAGCCCAATGTAGCCCTTCCCAAACGGAGCCTTAATGTCCTCATCTTTCTCTCTAAATCTCTGCCTAATTACTCAACTTTTCATAATTTTTTTTGTTCGGTCCAAAGCTATAGCTAGTGGTGAAGGCCACTTGTGATCTCAACAGCGCTAGCAAAGATGGACTAACCAATCATCTTATGCAGATTATTTATTTATTTATTTTTGCTCCAGACCAACACTATTCTTTTTTTTTTTTTTTCTCTATTTCCTTTTCTTCTACTCTTTTTTCTTTTTCTTTTTCTTTTTTTTTTAATTTGGGTTAGTTAATTATGAATGTATGGACAGGAGGGAATTGCAACCCCTGCAATAAAGAAAATTTCGAAAAATATTATGTTTTTTTTTTTTTGTCTCTGGGAATAGAAGTTTAATATAAATGACATGAACATCTCTATGTCAAATTTGAACTGTGGTCAATTTGATCATTTCTTTCCTTTTTTTTTTTTTTTGGGGGGGGGGGGGGGGGGGGGGTGTGTGTGTGTGTGTGTGTGTGTGGAAGTTTGACTAGTGTTTTAGCATGCTATTTTTGAGTGATTATAGTAAGGGTACATAGATGCTCTAGTAACAATGATATCAACTAATGGGATGAAAGTGATTAATTAATATCAACAAGTGAGATGAAACGCCATGTTTGTTTAGATGGACTAAACAAGAAGAGATTTTATAATTTATTGAACTATTGATCTTGAAATATATAGTTTCTGAACTATTTGGTCGGAAATTATATGTATGACATATTTGTTTTTCCATGAGAGTAAATGTTTGCAAAGAACCATCTTATTAAACTAATGTTTTATTGGAATATTATGAAGAAGAATAAATGCTCAGTAGACTATTTTACCCTTTTAAATTATTTACTAAGTAATAGCAATATCAAATCTGTCTTTAATATTTTAATTTTTTTGGCTAGATTAACTAGAAATTTATTTTATTTCATTTTATTTTTGAAAAATTAAATAAATAGCACATCAATAAAAATTTATGTTATTTTTTAAATAAAAAATTAATAAAATTTTAAATAAAATATCAAAAAACATTTAAAATAAAACATCTATACAAATTTATTAAAAAAATTAAATAAATAAACATCAATAAAAATTAAATTATTTTATTTTATTTTATTTTTTAATTGAGTTTTTTATGTTTTATTTTATTTTACTAAATACAATATATAACGAAATCAAATACTTGGAGGGCAAATGTGTCATTTTACAACTTAACTCCATGGGATTCCAATCCCATCATTTCTATCACACATCATCTAGGACACAATAGTTCAATATATACTAGCGGTAACCCGTGCTATGCACGAGCAAGTAACAAAATGTGGTAAACAATACTAAATATGTTAAAAATTAATAACAAAATTCTATAATATTAATTTAGATAGGTACTTAAATAATAGATTTGATTGATCTCAACTTAAAAAAAAAACGATCAAAGTGAGATTCTATAAATATAAGATAAAAATAAAAATAAATTAAGTTTGAATTTGAAGATAAACTAAAAGAATATAGAAAGTGAAAATTGGATAAATCCTAAAAAAAGAATAAACTTAATTGAAAGTCAAGAGTAAGAGTAGATCATGTAAATATAAGATAAAGATTTTGAAAAAAAAAAAATCAAGTATAAATATGAAGATAAATTATAAGAATATTGAAAGAGAAATTTAGATAAATCCTAGAAAAATGAGGTAGAGAGAAATTTAATAAATATCAACTGAAGATTGGGGAAAAAAAAAATCAAAGTTGAAATTTAAAAATTCAAAAATAAGATAAGATAAGCTTGATAAGAAAAACAACATCTAATATAATTCTAATAATAGAAGAACTTGAGAGAATAGTAGTTTAAAAATTAGATAAGAGTAAAATGCCACCTATAATTTGTTAAAATTGGTAAAAAAAGAACTCAAAAATAAGAACCGTAGTAAGTTAACATTATATAAGAGTTAAATGCAATCTATAATTTTTTAAAATTTAAATTTTGTGTAGTTAAAAAATAAATATCTATGTTATCTTATTATACAAACTAGTGTATGCCCGTGCCTGAAGGCACGGTGTAATTAATAATGAGACTAAAATATAAATCAAAATAAAATTATTAAAACATAATGTTAAGATTTTCCTTTTCAATGGTGGTGGACAGTCACAGAGCAGAAGTGGCGATGAGTCCCTTAATTCAACACCCATTTCAAAAACTTTTTCAAATTTACTTAAGTTTTGTGAGGAAATTTTAATTTCTACTATAATGCTATTATATGTATTAAAAATTTAGCTCATTAAATTTTTTAAAATTTTTATTAAAAAATTATAAAATTAAATGTTAGTATTTTATGATGAAATGTCTTCAAATTATTCTAATATGAAAGTTAATATTTTTTATAAAAATTATTAATTTTATTGAATGTATATTAAAAATAATACATGATATAGCGGTTTGATTTGATTTTTTAAATTATTTTTTGATTTTTTTGAAAAAATAGAAATAAATTTGACAAAAATAAATTGTTTGGTTTGATTTTTCAAAAATTGTTTTAAAGGTATTTTCATTTATTTTATTGGATTTTTTTTATTTTACTCATTTTTTTGTACTTTTTAAATGCACCTAATCTAAATATATTTGAAAAGTAAAACAAATTGACTAAAATATTAAAAAATTCTAACAATAAAAAAAATTCAAACAAAAATCTGTGCATTTTTATTTAGATTTTTGTTTTTTTTAATGAATTTTTTTCGTATTTTACTTTTTAAATGCATCTAATTTTGATATATCTAAAATGTACCCAAAAAAAATGACTAAAATGTGGAGGAAAAAAAAAAGTTGAGAAATAACAAACGAAAACCAATCTCAAAATAATTTCTGAAAAATTAGACCAAACAAATATATTTTCAATACCCATTTCAAAAACTTTTTCAAAATCATAAAAAATCAACACTCATTTTCTATTAAGGAATTAAATTTATTTCACAAATCAAACTAAAATCAAAACCCATTTTATGAAGATCAAATATTCTAAAACATCTTAGTCACATAACTTGTATGCATAGATTTGCACTTTGTCTCTCTCTGAAAAAAAGAAAGAAAAAAAAAAAAAGAAAAGAAAATGCAAAACAAACCCAGATTATTAAATTGTCTAACCTTCATTAACAGTACACATGAACATAATTCCGCAACAACACTACCAATCTCACCAACCACAACACAAAAAAGAAAAGAAAAAAAAAAGGGTACATGATTTTTATTTTTATTTTTATTTTTTTGTATTTTACTCATTTTTTTGTACTTTTTAAATGCACCTAATCTAAATATATTTGAAAAGTAAAACAAATTGACTAAAATATTAAAAAATTCTAACAACAAAAAAAATTCAAACAAAAATCTGTGCATTTTTATTTGGATTTTTGTTTTTTTTTAATGAATTTTTTTTCGTATTTTACTTTTTTTAATATGTACAAAAAAAAAAAGACTAAAATATGGAGGAAAAAAAAAAGTTGAGTAATAACAAACAAAAACCAATCTCAAAATAATTTCTGAAAAATTAGACCAAACAAATATATTTTCAACACCCATTTCAAAAACTTTTTCAAAATCATAAAAAATCAACACTCATTTTCCATTAAGGAATTAAATCCATTTCATAAATCAAACAAAAATTAAAACCCATTTTATGAAGATCAAATATTCTAAAACATCTCAGCCACATAACTTGTATGCATAGATTTACACTTTGTCTCTCTCTGAAAAAAAAAAAAAAAAAAAACAAAACAAAACAAAACAAAGCAAACCTAGATCTTTAAATTGTCTAACATTCATTAACAGTAATCACATAGACATAATTCCGCAACAACACTGTCAATCTCACCAATCACCACACACAAAAAAAAAAAAAAAAGGTACATAAATTTGAAAAAGAGAAACAAAATTAGAAGATTTGATTGATGCAGAGTAGTAGTAGGGGAGAGAGTTGGATGAGCGTGGTTGTTTTGAAATTTAAAAATTGTGAGTGAGACTAAAAGAAAAAAAAGAGAAGAGTTTATAGAGAGAGTTCGATAAGCATGGGTCTCTTTTTTGTAGGGAGTGGATGGGTGTGTTTTGAAATTTAAAATGTGAAAGGGTAAGGTGAGAGAGTTCAATGGGCGTGGGTCTCTTTTTTGTAGGGAGTGGATGGGTGTGTTTTGAAATTTAAAATGTGAAAAGGTGAGGTGCAACAGATAAGGATGGGTGGTTGCAAAGTTTGTGGCTCTTAGGCGGGAAATTCAGGTAGAGTGAAAGATAAGGTTTTCATCTCAGCTGTCCATCTAAATATAGAAATGAATCAGGACCATTGAAATGTCCTAGTAGGACAATTGTCTCTAACATATTTTCAAAAACCTTTGTGCCTTATTATATAGATTTTAACTCTATTTTTAACAATTTTTGTATTTTAAAGCTATTTAATTACAAAGAAAACTCAAGGATCACTCTTTTATTTTTTTAAATTTGTTTTGTGTCCATAACCTATAAATTTCAACAACTTTCGTATTTTGAAGCTACTAAATAAGAAAAATAAAAAATAAAAAAATAGCATCACTTTTTTTTTAACATCTTAGTTTATTTTTACTTTATGTTATATAATAATATAATCCTTCATTTTAAATAATAAAGTCTTAACCATAGAATGCGCATGACATAAATATTTCTATGGCAGTGACATGTGAATATAAAATTCAACAATCATAGAAAATAATTTCTTACATATGATTTTTGTCTAAATACATAAGACATATTTATTCAAATTAAATTTTAAAATTTTGATCATTAATATGTAATGTGTTTATAATTTCAACACAAACATAGTTGAATACTAATAATTTTGTTTATAAGAAATTAATCAAACTTTTATTGAAGTATTCACATATTGAATCCAATCTGTTTAAAAATTACATGGCATTCAATAATGTAATTGAAATTAACTATTAAATATTAATTAAGTAAAAAACATGTATATTGAGTTTTTGCTCTTCGAATGGATCCAAATGACCTTGTCTACAATTGGTTTTCGTTATATATATATATACACACACAAAGAGTATTATGAGTTGAAAACAAAATAATTTATTTATATATTCATTAAGGATTTTGAAATCTAATCTTGTGCTTCAAATATTCCTTTATGTAGCTGACTTTTTATTGCAAAAGAAAAACTTATCATTTAACAACTTAATCCTACTCACTATATATATGCAAAGAAACAAATTTAAACTCATGAAGATCTCAAATAAAAAAATAAAAATATAGGCAAAAATATTTTAGAGCTACTACATAATTAAGTTTATTTACATCCGAATTTAAATTGAGTGCCCTCCTTATATATTACAATAAAATCAAACACACAAATTAATATAATTGAAGAACAAAATATAATAAAAAATAAATGAGATTGAATAAAAACTTCTTTCAAACTTGTGAATGTGTTCCAAATACTCTTGTCGATTGGTACAATTTTTCTTTAAAAAAATGGGTGAACTCCAACTGCATCACAAAACATCACTCTTTGTATTGGTCTTTTAGCTATTTGTTGCCATTGCTACTTCTTTCTTGTACGTTGTAGTTGTAAAATTTTTTTAAAAAAAATGAATAATAAATTTTGGAGGTATAAGCGCATCTACTATATTATTATAATTTCAACACCTAACTTAGATTATAAAGAAAAAAATTAAATACACCAAATAAACTAAAACTAAAACAAACAAAAAAATCTGCAAAAGAAAAAATAGAGCAAACATAATATGAGATTTTAAATATATATTTGTTTTCACATGAGAAAAATCTTGCATAATTGGTTAAATCACCTGCTTAATTTCTCTGCAGGGTTCTTCTGTTCTCCAATATTTTTGCCCAATTTCATATTGTGATGGAAGTAAGGTTTTGAGATTTATAGCTTAATTAATTTATTTATTTTTAAATATCTTTGAGTAGGATATAAATTTGATGAAGTAATTTGAATTAGAGTCAAACTCATCTTTTATCTATAAATATTTTGAAAAAATCCTATCCATATTATATATGTGATATTATATATATCCATGCCCTAAGTAATTAAAAAGTGAAATAAAATATATTAAAAAAGAGGAAAAAGTAGGAAAATAGAATGAGAGAAGAATAGATGCGCCACCTAGGAAAGAGTTTAATGAGATGTTAGAATTGAGAATTTGGAGTTTTTAAGAGATTTTTTCCTGTATGTTGTAGTTGTAAAATTTTAAAAAAATGAATAATAAATTTTGGAGGCATAAACACATCTACTACATTATTATAATTTCAACAACTAACTTAGATTATGAAGGGAAAAAAATTAAATACACCAAATAAACTAAAACTAAAGCAAACAAAAAAATCTGCAAAAGAAAAAATAGAGCAAAAAACATAATATGAGATTTCAAATATATATTTCTTTTCATATAAGAAAAATCTTGCATAATTGGTTAAATCACCGGTTTAATTTCTCTGCAGGGTTTTTCTGTTCTCTAATATTTTTGCCAAATTTCATACTGTCAAGTAAGGTTTTGATATTTATAGTTTAATTTATTTTTTATTTTTTGAAATATCTTTGAGTAGGATATAAATTTGAAGAAGGAATTTGAATTAGAGTCAAACTCATCTTTTATCTATAAATATTTTGAAAAGATCCTATCCATATGATATTATATATATCCCTAAACAATTAAAAAGTAAAATATATTAAAAAAAGGAAAAAATAGGAAAATAGAATGAGAGAAGAATATATGTTCCATCTAAGAAAGAGTTTAATGAGATGTTAGAATTGAGAATTTGGAGTTTTTTAAGAGATTTTTTCATGTACGCTATAGTTGTAAAATTTTAAAAAAATGAATAATAAATTTTGAAGACACAAGCGCATCGACTACATTATTATAATTTCAACAACTAACTTAGATTATGAAGGGAAAAAAAATTAAATACATCAAATAAACTAAAACTAAAACAAACAAAAAAATCTGCAAAAGAAAAAATAGAGCAAAAAACATAATATGAGATTTCAAATATATATTTCTTTTCACATAAGAAAAATCTTGCATAATTAGTTAAATCACCTGTTTAATTTCTCTGCAGGGTTCTTCTGTTCTCCAATATTTTTGCTCAATTTCATATTGTCATGGAAGTAAGGTTTTGAGATTTATAGTTTAATTTATTATTTATTTTTTGGAATATCTTTGAGTAGGATATAAATTTAATGAAAACTCATCTTTTATCTATAATTATTTTGAAAAGATCATATCCATATGATATTATATATATCCCTGAGTAATTAAAAAGTGAAATATATTAAAAAAGAGGAAAATAGAATGAGAGAATAATAGATGTGTCACCGTATTGTTATGGAAGTAAGGTTTTGAGATTTATAATTTAATTTATTTTTTATTTTTTGAAATATCTTTGAGTAGGATATAAATTTGATGAAGAAATTTAAATTAGAGTCAAACTCGTCTTTTATCTATAAATATTTTGAAAAGATCCTATCCATATGATATATTATATATATCCCTAAGTACGTAATTGAAAAGTGAAATATATTAAAAAAGAGGAAAAAATAGGAAAATAGAATGAGAGAAAAATATATGTGCCACCTAGGAAAGAGTTTAATGAGATGTTAGGATTGAGAATTTGGAAGTTTTTTAAGAGATCACTACATTTGGCTATATATTATATATATATATATTATATATTATATATTATATAATAATATAATATATATATATAATATATAATATATATATATATAATATATAATATATAGTATAGATAGATAGATAGATGAGATTCATAGTCCGCTGGGACTCCTAATCTAGATTATAAATTCTCAATCAAACAATAAACTCCATAATGAATTAGACATGGAGTCCAAATCCCTCTACTCTCTAATCCTTGAAAACAAACACCCCCGAAATGATTAATAATTAAAATCATTCAATTATGGAATGGGAGATTATATTAATCAAATATGTTAAAGACGGTGAACTTTCTACGATGGATGTGTTTTACTTTTTTCTTTTTATTTGTTTTGGGAAGATGGGAGTCTGGATTTGGATTTTTGTTTGGTGAGGACAAAATTATACACATTTTTTATTATTATTATTATTTGACAATCTCATATCCAAAATCTTATATATAGAAAATGGCTAATATATGCAACTAGTGTGGAAATTTTAAAGTATTAGAAAAACAAAATGTTAGATGAGTGAATGTATATATATATTTTAAATGGAATACTTTGAAGTGTGATTTATTATTATTATTAGGGTGAATTACACTAATAGTCCCTATAGTTTGGGACTTGTGTCACTTTGGTCCCTGACTTTTCAATTGTGACACATTTGACTCTGAATTTTGAATCTTGTTCCAAATAAGGATAATTGAAGATATCATTAGATTTTTCAAGGGTAAAATCGTCAATTTGATAAAATATAAACTAATTTGACAAAAATAATTGTCAAACATATATTTTTGAATTTTTAAAAATTATTTCTACCCACTAAAAATAAAATTATGTAAAATTGATAAATCTTTTAGACATTTATTTATTTATTTATCAAAATAATTTTTATTATGTGTTTGGATAATGATCATGTAAAATTAATTTTTAAAAATTAATCATGTAATTTTTATTAATTTTTATCAAGTTTATATAATTTTATCATTGGTGGATAAAAATAATTTTTTAAAAATTAAAAATATTTTTTTGACATTTATTGTTGTCAAATTAGTTTATATTTTATTAAATTGACGATTTTGCCCTTCACATTAAACAATGATATCTTCAATTGTCCTTATTTGGAACAAGATTCAAAATTCAGGATCAAATGTGTCACAATCGAAAAGTCAGGGACCAAAGTGACACGAGTTCTAAACTATAGGGACTGTTAATGTAATTTGCCCTTATTATTATTATTGAAACAATAATAGAAATTTTTGGAGAAACAATAAAAAATTTTGTCACGAAACATTAGCTGATCAAGTTTTTTTTCTTAAAACTTCAACTTATTAAAATGAGATCTTGAACGATAAATTGAGTGGCCTAATTGTTAAATTACAACTTTTGGCGTTTGAGCAATGCTAGGGACCTCAAAAATTATAATTTTTTTTTTTAGACAATACTCATATGGGCATGGGACTCATATCATATGAGATCCATAATTGTGTAAAACTTTTAGTAATTTTTTTTTTTTATAGAGTTTCTAGCATTTTTGGCCAATAAATAGTATTATCCATCCAATGTATAAGAGATTTTGAAGAAAAAAAAAAAGTAATGTTACATTTACCAAATTTTAATTGCTAGAATTGTCTGAATTTGTGCATACCAGTCATCCGGGTGGTCGTTTGGGACAATGTCGATCATCCAGACAAATGCCAGTTGACACATTGAATGACAAGGGTAACAACCGCGTTAACAACTACGATTGGGGATGTAAATCTAGCCTACCAACCCACGACCCACACGAAGCCTACTCGTGGCCCAGTGAGGTTAGGCCTAGGCCTAACCCCAGCTTGAGATCCTAGGCCAAGCCTATTTGTTTTGAAGCTCGACCCATGAGCCATGCCCAATAGGCTCGATTTTTCTATGGGTGATGCACCAATAAATCCTAAATTGTGGACTTATGCATTGTTTGGTCCTGAAAGATTTCTTATAGACAGAAAGGTCCCATTATATACAATATTACCAATATGGGCTGTTGTAATGTGTGTGTGTGTTACAAAGCAATGGACATTAATGGTATTTTACACCGTGGCAATTTACGAAATTGGGTAATCTTCATTTCCTTCGTGGTTAGTGTTGAAGCTGGGGAAATGGAAAGATTATGAGGATTAATGTTTAGTCAGTAAACGTCGGAGTGTTAGAATTGGAATGGTGATTGCAATGTTTGCATCTTCAAAAATGAAGCGTGGAAACCCTAGATGTGAGGAACCCTAAAACATTAGATGTGACATCAATTCGGTCACTGTGTATGCGATTGACAAAGCGTGAAGGGAAAATTGAACGGCCTTTGCAATACCGTGATTGTGGTTCAAAAACATAGCATCAATGTGTGTAGATTTGGGATATCGTAACATGATGCAAAAGCAAGAAGGTATCTATTTTGTTATGTAGTTTGAGTTTTCTGTTTGTAATGTTATGTGATTTGGGTTTACGTTATACGTATGGTGATTGTTATTATGATATGTATAGGTTTGTGAAGTTGGTGTATTGTTACTATGATGTTTGTTATAAAGTGATGTTAGCTTGATTTGTCACGTAATGTTGTTTGTTGTCAAAAGTTGGTAGTCACTGAAAAGAAGACATTGTTGAAAATGAAAGAGTAGTTGTCATGTGTGGGTTTGTGAAGATATGAATTGGTTGATGATGTGCTTTCCTATTTTAACTCGTTAGAGTGGTGCTAATGTTATGTTGAATATGCGTTAGTCTGAATGATTTATATAACATTAGAATATGGTTTGGTGTAAGTAAGCATTGTTGGTTCCTCTGTTTTCAAGAATGGATTTTAGATGTTGTGTATCGGTCTTTTAATTGAATACATTTCTATTGACATCAAACACATTGGCATCGTTGGAAAAAGAAGAAGTGCAGTAACATTAGAGAATTGTATACTGTATTGCATATGTGTGTGACGTCGATTTGGGTACGTAGCATGCAGTAAGTTAACATTGTTTTACAGAATTTCCATGTAATCTGGGTTCTAACTCATTTGTACTTGGAGTAGTGTGTGTTTTGTTTCTAGTATGTATGTTTAGTAGTATTGATGATGGGTGTGTAGTTCTGATCGTGTCAGCCAAATGTAATAAAATAACACTAAGGGCATTCTTAATGTCATGGTATCATTTGGCGATGCGGTGGTTAATGTGTAATGTATGGCGATATGGTGGTTAGAGAGTTGTGTTTGTTGATGTTGACAATGGAGTAATTGTTTGTCGAGGTTATATTTACTTTTATATGTTGTATTACATCTCTATGTGAATGAAATTGATTGTGTACTTGATGTTGTTGAGGTTACGCCACGAGGTTCACGTTAATAAAAAAAAAAAGCCAAAATGATAAACACCAAAACCCTTACAAACGTTGCCCCCCACTCCCAGTTAATGTTAAACAATCAAAACCCTTGTACACGTTACCATACTAACACAAAAATCGAATCACCCACAATAGGAAAATAAAGTCACACCAAAGTTATTAATATAAACTAAAAATCAACTAATAAATCTTATAAAAAAAAATAATAATAAAAATAGGACTAATTGATGCATAAAAAAAAACTCTTAGGACTAAATGGTGCAACTTTCTCTAAAATGTGATTTTGTGAACTGTTTAGTCCTTCCTTTTTTCTTACGAACCCAAAAGTTCCATTAAAATGAAAATTATACAAAAAGATAGTCACTTACATATTTGGGAAATTACATATTTGGTGTATCTGCACTATAGAGGTTTTGGATTTTCCCTCATTTTAGAACAAATTTCACATTACAAATAAGAACGTAACAGCACTCTAATAATGTGCCATACTAAAAAATTCCGTAATGTACTTTTCCCAAACGTAACAACGTAACACTTTAAACTTTTCCTAAATGTCACACTCCAATATAACACACTCCAATGTAACACACAAAAAACTCCTGAGTGTACTTTTCCCAAATGTAACACTCCAATCAATATAATCTCAAACATAACACTTCAATATAACACACATAAAAACACTAAAAAACTACCTAGTGTACTTTTTCAAATGTAACACTCACAGTTTGAAATTATACATTTACTTAAAGATTATTGAGAAATTTTTATACTCCTTTTGAAATAGTTTGAAAAATCCCATACCATTTAAAAATGGTTTGAAAATTCCCATACCCTTTTTGTGGAGTGTTACATTGGACTATCACGTTTAGAAAAAAGAAAAATGATTTGTGACTCTAAAACTGCTGGCACTAATTTCCTATTTTGGTAACTTTGTTTTTTTTTTTTTTTTTTTTTTTTTTTACCTGATATAGAAATTCGGGGCATTAGTGCCCCTGAATTTCGAGCTCCATATCAGAGTTGTAGAAAAAATACATTAAGAAGTTTTTTTATAATGTTATATTGGAGTGTTATGTTTAAAAAAAGTATAATAAGGAGTTTTTTTTTTTTTTATTTTTTTTTTAGTATTACATTATAGTGTTATGTTTGGAAAACGTATAATAAAGAATTTTTTTTTTTTTTTAAATATTACATTAGAGTGTTATGTTTGTAAAAAGTGTAATGAGGAGTTTTTTATTTTTATTTTTATTTTTTAGAGTGTTATATTGGAGTGTTACATATTGAAACTATACATTGCTCAAAACTTACTAAGGAGTTTTTGTACTCCTTTTGAAATATTTGAAGAATTTCATATATCAAGTCTTTCCAAATAAAAAAGATTTTTATGTAAAAATTTATCCCAAATTTGATTATCATAAGTTATATATCTTACATTTCAAACGCAAAAGGAAGGAAGAAAAAAAAAAAAAGCATAATAGAAATAAAGGTAAACCGTAAATCTAATTTTCAAATAATATATTAAACCTCCATTTTCAAAATCAATCAGACTAATTAGTCTATCAAAAAATTCTTGGGACTAATCGGATCATCATTTCTCAAGATAGGATTATAGGTAAATTTTTCCTAAAATAATGACATAGCAAAAAAAGAAAATTACATAACTTTATATTTTTTTTAGTCATAACAAAAAAGCAACATTAGTCATAACTAAATACCACATAAAATATAATTAAATATCTCATTAATCATAACTAAAATAGTATAATATATGTTTTTTTGACTTTTTATCACTCATAAATAATCTATATATATAATATATCTATCAATTATTTTTCAAAAAGAAAAAAAAGACTCGCCAGCCCCACGGTCTTATTTTGAGTAGGCTTGGGCCTATGCTTAAATTTTTGTCACTTGGTTCGGGCTGGGCAGACCCGAATTTCGAGGGGTGCCCGCACTGTCCGCATATTTCAACATAATTGACCACATGGTAGTGGCATTTTCACCAGTAACAACCGACTTGATGAGGGTTTTTTATTTTTTTATTTTTTTATTTTAAGTAATTAGAGCACAAAACAGATACTTCAGTCTGTATAATTTTTTTTTTAATCTTTTTTTGTTCCTATAGTACAATTCAGTGTATTTGGTTTTAATTTTTTAGAAATTGAGTATTTTATTTTTTGTGTTTTTTTTTCAATGAATATTTTTAAAATTTTAATCATTTTTTTTACTTTTTTAGATGCACCTTACTTAGATGTATCTAAAAAATAAAATATTTATAAAAAATATTTTAAAATATTAATAAATACACAAGAATACGAAAAATATACTGAATTCTCATTTTTTTTTTTATATTTTTGGTATTTAGTGAATTTTCTAAAGATTTTTTCACAAACATTATACTTTTTAAGTATATTAATGTTAGGTGTATTTAAAAATTAAAAAAATTGCTTAGAATATTAAAAAAATTCAATGAACACAACAAAAATATGAAAAATAAAAAAATTCAATTTTTTAAAAAGTGAATTATGAAAATAGAAACCAAACAAGTTGATTAGTCTTACTTTTATTATTATTTTTTGAGCAATAATATAAAAACAAATAGATTCGTACATAATTTTTTAGAGTAGTGTTAGGAATATAAAAAAATTTATCATATATTTTATCAAATATCTCACATGGTGTGAGTCTTATATTTGATAAAACTTTTGTTAGAAATTTTAAAATCTCTAATATTTTTCTAATTTTAATACATAATAATGTGACTTAAAGATACTTATTTACTAAAATAACATTATTCTTGGTATGAATTTTTATGTATGAATAATGGGAAATTCAATGGTACATATGCCCTCTAATTAAGACCTTTGTGGCATTTGATTATGATGTATTGGGGTATTAATTATGACTTAGCTGTACACATGTTGGTCATTACATTATTTTGGTTATGATCAACGAACTCTTTTATTATACTTTATGTAGTATTTAGTTATAATTTTTTTAAAAAAATTATGACTACCATAAAATTGAGTCATAAATGTCATAACTTGTACATGGATACCACAACATGACATTACCCATAAATAATATTATGGATAAATTACAAATGCGTTTCTTGAGATTTTCTTAAAATATGAATTGCTTCTTGTGGTGTGAAAAATTACAAATATCCCCTTGCCATAATTTTTTATTTAGCAAAATTAATTAAAAAATAAAATTTCTAACTGTTCTTCTACATAATGATAAAATTATCTGAATTATTAATTGAAATAAATTTATGACATCATTAAAAATTGTTAATTAACTCGATGATTTATTAATATAAAATTAGAAATTTAAAAAAGCGGAATGTAATTTTTAGAACTATAAAGAGACAAATAGTATGTTAAACAAATTTCGGGGCGTATTTGTAATTTACCATTTTTTTAGGTAATTCTATTTACACACCACTAATACTTTCAGTACACACTATTACTTAGTAAATAAACAAAATAATTTTTAAGGTTTAAAAATATCTTAGTTCACACCTTAACTTTTCATTGCTAACCTTATATTAACTCACTACTAACTATTTGAATATACACCATTACACACACTAACGACTCTTTATCTTCACCACTATACACAACAAAAACCCCACAATCTTCAGAACAGATGTTAATAGAGACCATATTTGTTAGTCTTGATCTCCATCTTCAGCAGAGGTTTCATTCAGTCTCTATATTTGCTGGTGTTGATTTTCATAGTTGGTATTGAACTCTTTCATCTCATCGTCTTGTTGTTTCATATTGTCGGCGAAGTGTTTCATTTGGCTTCAATTTTCGATGGTGTTGATATTCATTATCTGTCTTGAACTTTTGTCTCTCATCGTCGTTTTAAATTCATCAAATTAGTTATGTTCATAAATACAAAGTTGAACAAACTTAATGTGTTTACAAATTTATATCTGAACGATAAATAAAAATTTAATTTATTTTAATCGAACTAACTTAAAAGATTCAATTTTTTATGTATGAATATTTAATATTTGGCCAATCTTAATAATTTTGAACAAAATTGTTTTGTTCAAATATAAATAATCGAATATTGTGTAAAAATTAAACTCTAATTTTCTGAATACGATGAATAAATTCATCTTCCCAACATACAAACGAGATTAATAAAAAATCAAAAAGCTAAGTCATAAATTAAAATTTTCATTGTTCCAATCAACATTTTCAATGTTTATATCGAAGCACAACATGATGTGCAAATCTTCAAAACTAATTTATTTTAATATTCTTTACCCCACTACAACAAAAAACACAATCGGCGACTAAAACTTATTTTTTTGTCGCTAAAAGTACGCTTTTTGGCGACTAAAATGCAATTGGTCGCCAAAGTTGATCCCTTTTGCCGACTAAAACAGGTTAGTCGCCGAATTTCATGGTTTTAGCGACTAAAACGCAGTTTAGTCGCCGAATATAGGGTTTTTAGCGACTACAGGTTGTTTAGTAGCCAAAAGGGACGGTTTTTGGCCACTAAAATCATTTAGTAGCCAAAAGTGATGGTTTTGGCGACTAAAAAACAGTTTAGTCGCCCATTATAGGTGTTTTGCCGACTAAAATGCATTTTAGTCGCCCAAAGTTGAGGTTTTGGCGACTAAAGTTCTGTTTAGTCGCCAAATGTGCTATCCTTAGGCAGGATTCATTTGTTTTAGCGACAGAAAACAAATTAGTAGCCAAAAAATGGGGAATTGGCGACTAAAATTGAGATTTAGTCGCCAAAAGTGCTACCCAATTTTTTTTTGTAAATATTTTATTTTTTACATGAAATATACTAAATAAAATAATTTATTTTTATATATACAATTTTATATTAATACCAGTGAATATAGTATATAAATAATAAATGTTGCATTAATAATCATGTGATCTGAGAGTGGCGTAGTGGGGACCAAGTGTTGCTAAAGGTATAGTGGCGTGCAAGTCTTGGACGTCCCAGGTTCGAACCCTGGGACAACCAGCTGAGGCTATATTTTTGTTTTAAAAAAAATTAGTATTGGCGACTAAAGTCGTTCGTCGCCGAAAGATAAATTAAAAAAAAAAAAAAGTATTGGTGACTAAAGGTTTAGTCGCTACAAGTATAATTTCCCAAAATGGAATGGAGTATTGGCGACTAATTATTTGGTCGCCAAAGACATATGTATTGCCGACTAACAAATGTTTAGTCGCGAAAGGTATTCGCGACAATTTTTCGGCGACCACAGCGGCGACGAAAATCTTTAGTCGGGGAAAGTGAAAAAATTAGTATTGGCGACTAAAAAAGGGGCTTTTGGCGACTAAACCTTTAGTCGCCAAAAGTGTTTTTTTCTTGTAGTGCCCCTAAATATTCAAAGGCAATAATGTTTTGATTTTAAAAAATAAGTATAATGGTAAAGAGAATGAAGTAAGCTAATTGATAATAATTGAAATCATGAGTGTATGTTAATGGTGAAGATAATGAACAAATACAATGTTGAAAAATTTAGCCAAAACCCCTCTATTGGACTATTGTTTGGTGAAAAAAACAACCCAATTTATTTTGTTTCATAAACCTCTTAAGGAGAAAACACATAATTGATTAAAGACCAAAAAAATATTTTTTTCTTGGACAATATTGCCATAATAACATGTTACTGTTATTATTTACATCAATTTCAACAGTAATAATTTTTTTTTAAAGAATTTCACAGTTAACATGGGTTTTATTTGATAAATCTTAATGAGAGGATTCTAAAAATACAAATTTTATTAAAAATCGTCATCTATATCAAAAGTTATATTATTTTAAAGTTTAATATTTTAATAATAGTGGTATATATTGGACTTTTCAAAAATTTTTTTTTGTACTTGTCATCATTGTATTAAAATTTTACTCTAAGGAGATTTTGACTAAATCTCCTGCAATGTGTTTATATGTTAAAACCCTAAATTTTATAGGAATGATGATACGTAAAGAATATTTTGTGTTTTTAATATATGAAATTTTTGAATGAATAAAATATATTTCATGTTGTTCTGAATAGTTATTTCATCGAAAAATATTATTGAAATATAAATTTGATTTATTGATAATGTGTACTGAGAATATTAATTACGTGTAAATAGAAGCGCACTTTTTTTTTTCTTTTTTCTAAAGAGATTTGGCGACGGGTTCGGATTTCGTTGTCGCAACCACAACATGTTATTATGTGTAGTGTATCTTAATTTTGCAACGGCGTCGTTTTAGTTGTAGTTTTTCTCCCTCACTACTCTCTCTCTTTCTCAATCTCACACGTGCATCATCACCAGTCCTCACCTCCATTGCCGATCGACCACCACCGCCAGCGCCGCCACCTTCTTTGCTGATCGAACACCAACAACGTTCCTCTATCACCACCGCTAGCTACTTCTCAGGTTCTCTCTCTCTCTCTCTCTCTCTCTCTCTCTCGTCTCTACTTAGTCACCGTATCTTTGTCATTTGGGCCACCGATTTTTCAAAATTTGTTGAGTTGAATCTGTTGGCGGCTTTATTTATTTATTTATTTTTAATTTTTTATTATTATTTTTTTTTGTTTGAATATGTTGGTGGCTTATTCTGGTTTGAATCTGTTAGTGCCTCCATCTTCACTTGCCCACTAAGTGTTTGATAGAATGATTTGGAGTTTGGAGTGGCTCATTAGCAGAATGATATACACACATTATAAATTGCCCCAAAAACATTTTAATGTAAACATCTGAGTTCAACATGTTTGAGTTATTACCAAGTTAACAAGAAAACTAACATTATTTATGAGAATTTAACATAGCACAAACGGAGTTAATTTACAAAAAAAAAAAAAAAAAGAAAAAGGAAAACTATTTTGTTAGTTTGCTACTTACGCTTTATATGGTAAATCTATTAAAATAGAAAGCAATCTTGATAAACTTTAATTGAATAGAACTTTTGTTTGTGTGTGTGAGAACACCAAGAAACGGACAACGAAACCCCCCAGCAGAGATGAAACCCTGATAGCTGAAGCTGGTACCCATTGAGTAGCTAATTTATTTATTTGTATTTTTAAGAAATTTACAATTGAAATGTAATATTTTGTCCCAAATCACACTGAATTGTATCTGATTAAAAAAAGAAAAATCACAGTGAATTGTATTTTCCCTTTCAATTTCCATAGATCTAATCCCTCTTTGATAATTGATACAGGTTGAATAAGATTGTAAATCCTCTGGAATTAGTTGTTGAGATCACTCATGTAGTGCATGGTTGTCAAATCGCGAATTGTATTGTGAATCAAAATCCTAATTTTATGAATTATAAATCGAACAGAATCAAGTCGTTAAGATTCAGTACACAGTCTAAAAAACGATGTTAAATAATCGTATATATAAAAAATAATTATGAAACAACATGATTTTGTTATATGTTATAAAATAGTTCTTATATAAGGGCATGACTACCCTTTTTAATTAGAAAGACATTGGCTTTATATCAAGAGATGTAGGTCCAAATCCCACAAACTATAAAATTATTCAAGAAGTATAATATAATTTTCCTTGACATTCAAAAAATGGAACTACAAACCCAATATGGGGTATATTAAGAGGGTATATTAAGTGAATATTTTGTTTTTTTAGAAATACCTCTTTTCAAGTGATCAAAATCATCTTTTTCCATTTAAACTCATAGAACTAGGTTAAGTTTGCCACCTAATTCCATCCCATTTGGTGTTCTTAACCTGCCCATTTTGAAGGATTAATAGTCCACTGAAATTATTTATTCGGTCTCGTTTTGCAAGCAAACATGAATTATGTGGAATCCGTGAAATTGCCAATTCAATCCCAACACCTAGGCTAGCAAACATGTGTAAAATGAGTTTTTGCACCTATCGTATTCCTAGGGCAAGCAGAAGCTGCCTTGAGCGGCCCATAAGCTGAGCCTTTAAAGTAGACGTTCCCAAATGGGTTTGTTATAGTTTTGGCCAAAAGAGTGGCAATATTTATGACCATAGAATTCACCCCAACTTGTACCAAATGTTGCTGTTTGTGGTTCAAGTTAGTGAACGACCACACACACTAAACCAAGACTAAAGTCATATAGTCAGCTACTCATAAAAATACCAACATTCGTTCTGCACCAACAATCCTACAAACATAATTATACGACATAACCAAAAGAGTGACAATATTTTCTTCCTTATGGGGATTATTATTTTAAGGGTAAATTACAGTTTACCTCCTTGAACTATAATCTTTTACTATTTGGCCCCCCTAATATTTAAAACTCAAACACTTTGCCCCTTGGAAATATATGAAACCTAAAAGCCATAAATATACACTTCTATTATCCTATCTTCTTTTTTCCCCTCCGACATTTGACAGTTTGTGGAACATGTCACACTATCAACACTGATGGTACCATTGTTGCTCCTCCCCCCACCTACCCCCACCATCATCGCCCTTCACCCCACCCCTACCGTTAGTCTTCCTTTAACCTTTGGTTGACTGACAATGGCGTTTTCAGATTCTACTATAGTTACCCTCTATAGTCGGACCACCACACTGACCGACCCCTTTCACCTCCACCACCAACAGCTAACCAAACACCCCACCCACATCAACCAATCTCTCTTTCATTGTACTTGGCCCCACCAAGCACCGTACCTCCCCTTACCACTAATCAGAATCCCTCTCCATCTCTTATATATATATATATTTTTTTTTTGATAAATACCATCTCCATTTCTTATATTATAGTGCCCCCCATTGCAAATCCCCCCTTTGTCCCCGCCATTACTGACCAACTAAATAATGAAGTGGCATCAAGGCTGAATAAAACCATTTCCCTCAACCACGGCCCCGTTGGATCACCATTTTCCCTTCCACGATGACACGCCATTTCACACCATTTTCCCTCTCTATAGCCATACTCAGCCCAGGTCAAAACCATCCCTCTCTCTCTCTCTCTCGTTTTCAACTAACCCTAATTCACCATGGCTGTTGATACAGAGCTTGATAGAGGAAATAGGAAAGAGATACGAATGAGTTGAGATGGGATGCACAAAGGAGATGATCTGGAGCCTGTGGTTGAGATGCAATGCAGTGTATGGCCAGAGCAAATGGAGAAGGTAGGGATGTATGATGAATATATAGTGCGTACATGTAATGTGTATAAGGTCAAAAGGTATATGCAATGTCTATACATGTGTATATGCAATGTGATATACAGTGTGTATATACGATGCAGTGTGTATATGCATATGTGAATAAGGTTATGTTTGGTTATAAAAGTTAAGAGTCAAGAGTACTTAAGTCCTAAATTCTCAGTTTTAGCATCACATGCTACTCACATGGTATAATTCCGTCCAAATATCTAATGGTGCAGTGACGGAAGGGCTTAGTATCACAAAATGGCACTTGGAGGGATCGATCCATTGGGTTTTAAAGGTTTAGAGGTGCAAAGTGCAAAAGGGTTACAGCTCAAAGGGGTTTATTGTAAGTTTCCCCTGTTTTAAAATAATTTTTCACATATATCGTTGTCTCCTATTCTTGATTTATTTATTATTTGTGATATCATACATATATATATATATATATGTAATGGATAAATTGAAATTGAATTAACTGAATTGATTAATATAGGAGTTAGTAATTTTAATTGAGAGTTTCTTGTATTGGACCGCTTTAGGCATAAATGTGTGGTCTCCTTCTTTTCAGTGAGTGTCTTTGGTTTATTTCGGACTCTCTAAGCATATTTGTTTCTCAATTTCATATTTTCCTTATATTTGCATGGTATACTTTCCTCATAATTTTTATTACCTTATTTTATTTGTACAAAAACTAATTTTTCTTTGAAAAAAAAAAGGAGATTGACTTTCTTAATACTTAATAGCATGCTTATTGAATGCACAATACATTTGTGTTCTGTAAGCCCTTTTGGAACTGTTTAATGATAATGCATGGACTAAGGTATAGTAGTGAATAAGATGAAGGAGCTAACAAATGGACAGATGTAATCCTTTTTTCGGACTCATTAAGTTTAGGAATACAGAAATTTACTATAGAATTGGATGCAAAAATATATATTAATTAGTATAATTTTTAAAAATTGGATTCCAGTAACACATTTGTTAATCTTATATATTTTTATATTTTTTTGCATATGATTCTGTGTTTAATTTTATGTTCCTAACAATCTTGTTTAGGAACGCATGTAGTTGGAAAATTATTTTGTTGCAGTTGTGATTTGTAATATTATCTTATCTTTATCTTTGCAATGAAGTCTTTCGTTTTGTGAAAATGTAAAACTACTATTTGATTTTACATGGCTTTGTTCATTTTTTCCTCATACCAAAAGAGTAATGTTATACATAAATTAATTTTTCACTAGATTTTCTTACCACCAGACACAAAAGTAGTGAGGTCTATATTAATTAAGACATGTGGGATGTATTGTGTCTAGTGATAAAAAAATAAAAAATAAATTCGTTTATGTATAACATTTTTCATAATAAAATATTAAAAGCAATCGATTAGGCTTTACCATGTAAGATAAGTCAAAAGATTTGTAAAAATCAAACATGGTTAACACTGCATGAATCTAATAGAAGAGCTCGTTTACATTATATGCATATGCACAGCTAGCACCAAAAGAGAAAAAAACAATAATACGTCCCTTTTGATTGTCAATGTTAACACTCTAACACTATAGTTTTATTTTGTTTTGTTTTCTCTATCCAACTCTAACACCATAGTTGAACACTGCAAAGTGTAAGGGTTAAACAGGCCAGGCAAAAAATGTTTCCTCCAATGCTAAGGGCGTAAGAAGTGCCACCGGAATTGAATTGATTGCTCAAGATTGACTAAAATTTCAATTTTCATTTTTCATAATGTACGGTCTGCTTCGAGTTTGAAAATTTTACACCAAAACAAACTGAATCGATTGAAATATTATATTTAAATACTTTTATATTTTAATTTTGTAAGCATTAGAAGATAAGTGACTAATAATACCCGTTTTACACCGGAATCGAATTGACCGCTCAAGATTGACCGAAATTTCAATTTTCAGTCTATTTTTTATAATATGTGGTCTGCTTCGAGTTTGAAAATTTTACACCGATACAAACTGAACCGATTGAAATATTATATTTAAATACTTTTATATTTTAATTTCTTAAGCATTAGAAGATAAGTGACTAATAATATAAGTTTTGTAATAAAAGTTAGGGAGGGAGACACTTTTAGAGCAACTTTCGCCCTTTTTCTTCATTTATTCCAATGTGGAATTCTACAAGTTTTTATAAGCCTTTTAAAACATCATGTGAATCCCTCCTCTACACCAAATTGACAAAATTTATAAAACTGGACTGCAGTATACGGTCTGTTTCGGTTCCTTAATCAACAAAATCGAAATATTTGGTTCAATACCAAACTTTCCCTCAACCTAGTCCGACCGTACCGAACCACTTACACCCTTACACAATGCATTGTGACTAGCACCCATAGTTGAATCCACCAACTCTCAAGTAACCTGAGTATGCACCCTTACCATACAGACCGAGGCAAGCCCACTCGAGTGGTGCGTCAACTGAGCCCTAGAAGTGGTCATTTCCAAACGGGTTAATTAGGGTTCTGGCCTAAAGACTGGCAATATTTAGAATTGTGCCATCGACCCTGACATTTGCATTTGGTGCACCTAGTGGGACAGTTTGAGGTCTCTAAATGTATTGGTGAAGTGACCAAGCGCATTGACCCCGACATAGGGTCGGCGAGTTACCAACCTGGATAAAAGCCTATTTCTCTTGGGCGTTTGACTTGTGAAACCCGTAACTCATGCAAAAGCCCTGACCCCATCTTGGAATCCAACTCCAAGAACACTTAGCTTCATCTTTTGTAGCCTCATTGCTTCATGTTCAAATCCTTGGACAATTGGGGGAAGTGGGTTTGTACAGGTGAATAAACAACCTTCATTTACTATGAGGACATGGACAAGTTCAGAAGCTGATAAGACAAATTGTGAGGCTCAATTAATCAATTTTTCTAATCTCCAACACAAGCAGGCCACAGATTCGATGATTACAGTGGAAGAAAGGGAGCAGAAAAGAAAAAGGAAAAGGAGTTTTTGAAAGGAAAATGAAGAGAGGGAGAGAGAGAGAGAGAGAGAGAGAGAGAGAGAGAGTTGAACAGGATTTAGGAAAGTCAAATAGAGAAAGAAAAGTTGGAGACAGAGGGACGATGTGAACACTTATTAATGTGTGTTTTTTTTTTTGTGCCACGGGGCAAGCATTCATTTGGTTACATCAGTCATTTGATGAACTAGATCCTATACGACAGTAGCAAAACTGAACCCACTTATTTTAACCATTACAAAAGTCAAAAAAATCATAGCTATGCAAAACAATAAGATTTATTTGAGACTTGATTTATTGTTAACTTGTAAGTTTACGTATAAGTCGCAGACAAGAAGCGCAATTATTCATACATGTAAATATAGCCTACTGGTTTTGTGTTATAGCTAGCACTTGTATGAATCCACCCATTCTGTTTGATAATTGGTACATGTTGAGTAGAATTATGAATCTCATGAGATAACGTGATGGGGTTACTAGTATGGTGTGTATTAAGGCCCGTCAGTAAGTCACCAAGTTACCACTCCAGATACAAATCCAATTTACATGCAGAACCAACAAGGCTACAGTGACAGAAATAGTATCACACAATATTGTTCAACCCTTAGTATTGTTCAAAATTACTTTTTACATATATCCTTGTGTCTCTTATTTTTGGTTTGTTTATTATTTCTGATATTATGTGCATAAAATATACTTGATTGATATATTGAAATTGAACCAATTGGGCTAGCTCATTGTGTTTCTTAGTTTTATTCTTTTAACTGAGAGGTCAGGGCTCAATCACTGCCAAGGGAAATTATGGATTATTTATTCTCTATTAGAGGGTTTTCCTTTTGTTGTTTATTTCTTTCCTATTATGAGGCTCTATCTTGTAATGATTGTTAGTGTTGGTCTTGTAGCTATGTGTTGTTTGACTTTCTTATATAGTTGATTGTCGTTTAATGCAATTCTCCTAATATTTATGAATAATCTCCTACCGATTGAAAAAAAGAAAAAAAAAGAAGAAAAAACTCTAGTCACAAACATGTTTGCCTCCATCTTTTTGGTGATCCATGATTGTATGATTAAAATTATAATAGGACAAAGATTTGAAGATAAAGAGTTTGAGAATTGATAATCCGACTCGATGAGTTGAACAGTGGCATATAGCATTTTATTTTTTTATTTTGGGTAAATTACACTTTGCACCTTTGCACTTTGCACCAAATCTCACTTTGGCCCCTACACATGAAATCATAGTAGTAAACCCCCTGCACTTTTGGTCAAATCCTACTTTAGTCCCTACATATGAAATTGTGATAGTCAACCCCCTGCACATTTACTCAAATCCCACTTTAGTCCCTACACAAGTGTTATTGTTCCTCTTTTATTATTTCATTTTTTAATCTTTAACAAAACCCAGTCACGTGACAAAAATGTGACTACAAAATGAGGATAAAAGAGGAAGATCATTTATGTTTCCTACCAATACACTTTGTTCTACATGATAAGCACATGAAAGAAATATAATACAGTATATATGTTCGTATGGTAAAAGTTGGTACGAAAAGGCAAGTAGAGCTTTTGAAAAAAAAAAATGCAACAAAGAAATCAAAGAGAAAGAATGATGAATAGACAGAAGACTAGAGTTTCGTGATTCCAATTTATGCAAAACCTTAGTTTATCTTCTTAATTGTTCACAATCTGTATTTTGTTTTAGCCTAATACAGTCATATTTTAATGTAATTTTGGGATAAAGTTTGTATTGGTGGAAAATATAGATGATTTTCCTTTCTTACTTTCATGTCGTAGTCACATTCTTATCATATGATTAGATTTTGTTAAAAATTTAAATAATTGAGTAACAAAAAACGGACATTGACACTTGTATAGGGACCAAAGTGAGATTTTACCAAAAGTACAAGGGATTAACTGTCACAATTTCATGTGTAGGGATCAAAAGTGTAGGGGTTGACTGTTATGATTTTATGTGTAGGGGCAAAAGTGAGATTTGGTGCAAAGTGCAGGGGTGCAAAGTGTAATTTACCCTTTTATTTTTAAATTCAATGCCAATAACAAACAATAACCCTTAAACAACCCATCCCCAAACAATACAACATATTGAAATGGGATAGACAAAACATAGTTGTAAACTAGGTTCATTCCAATTACTCTATTGTCTTGGAGGGAGAAGCACTTGCTTAATCATTTTCTCTAGATTCAAAAAAGATGAAGCAGATGAACTCGCAGTGGCTTCTTCGGCCATTTTCCTCCATTCCATGGCCCTTTTCTTCATCTCCTTGCCCTTGTTTCCAGCCACCAACTCTCTCACAAGCTTCTCAACTTCATCTCTCTTAACGTCATTGTCTATCTCTACCCCAATTCCCCACTTAGTGCAGCAGTACCGACAGTTGGTTTGTTGATCTCCAAAAAATGGCCAACAGATCATTGGCACTCCACTGGAAATGCTTTCAAGAGTGGAGTTCCACCCACAGTGAGTTAAAAACCCTCCGATAGACGGGTGGGCGATAACTTGCTCTTGTGGGCACCAACTTGCAAGTAGGCCTCTTTCTTTGGTCTCAGTCACAAACTCCGGTGGAAGAACTGCTGAGTCACCGGCAACAAGATCAGGCCTTATTATCCACAGAAAGGTCTGGTTGCTATTAGCAAGTCCCCAAGCAAATTCAACCAGTTGATTTGCTGTCATTACAGTTATGCTTCCATAGTTCACATAAACAACAGAGTTAGGTTCTTTAGAGTTGAGCCATTCTATGCACTCAGGTGCTTCTTTCCATAGATTTGATCCCATGGACTTCAAACTATCATCCTTGATCTGATTTGCAAGCAAGTGTAAAGGTCCAATGGTGTAAATTGGAGGGGACATGGATGAAAGTGCGTCCAAAACTTCATGCTCCAATTCCTCAATTGTATTATAAATAATTGCAGAAGCTTTAAGAGCGATCTCAGTTCCATCCAACACAAATTTCAGCATGACATCATTATGGTCAGTGGATCGAACAAAGGTTGGGAAATCCTTCAGACGTATGCCTTGCATACCAGGTATCCAATCTATAACCATATCCAAATACCCATTTGTGAGATAGCTCGGGTCTGCACATCACAATAATGGTAATGTCAACAGTTGAACACCCATGGCTAAAAAAACAAAGTGCAACACCAGACTGAAATTATATGTAGATATATAAATAATAACTGGGTATAAATATGTGCTCGTCATACTTGCTTATGCAGGGATGTACCTAATCGGTGAGTATGAGTCGTTTCGGTATGACTTGTTTAAAAAAAATCTCTAGAAAATTTCTTTAAATTCCTTAGTTCTTATGAAGCTTCTTCGGGGCTACTTATCAATATAGGCAAAAGTGCCTATATCTATCCAAGAAGATCTCATATGCAAGAAAATTGGTCATCCAAAATGTCAGAGCCAAACCTAGAAACAAATCAACCTTGATCAATTCTAAATTTTTGGCCCTAGAACCGCATCAATTATCTTTTAAAATCGAGAAAATCCAATCCAAACAAATTCAGGATTGTTTAGATTGTAGAAAAATTTGATATTAGATGATTGAATGTAACAATATTTATGGTAATAAATTATCACAACAAATTACGTAAACATGTGTTTGCTATTTATAAAAAATTTGTAAAATTTATTTTTATGTTCAAGTTAGGCTGAGGCCAACCAGAGAAGCAAATCGATTTGGTCATATTGGTCACTTTAAGATCCAGAATTGTGCAATGCCTTTCATGGACCAAACCAACCCATCCTATGAAAGCCGAGTTGGTTTTTTTCACAGGTTTTTCGCATCATTTGCCCACCCATATTTTGGCTGGGGCAACACCACAAGTTTCAAACCTCTCTTATTGTAGTAGTATTAGTTTATAATATTTTCAAATTGGAAAAATAATATTATTAATATTGTAGACCTTAGTTTATAATATAGTCATATACATTAGTGTATACATTTTTTTGATTGCATAGACATTAGTATATATATAATTAAATTACATATATATTCATCCATAAATTTAGAGTGCAAATTTTAGTTTGCCCCCATGGTTTAGAACTTGTGCAGAGGACTTCATTGTTATTTGGAAATAAACATACAAGCTTCCGTGGTTTGTGAAATAAAGTGCACTGTTAATTTTTAAGACAAATATCCTTTATACACCTTCAAATTTACAAGAACAAAAAAAACTTTATTTCTTGTTCCCGTCTCTACTGTTCTATGCCTTCTACTCCCTCTCTCTGTCTCTCTCCCACATCCTCTCCAACCCCTCCCGCATCCCACACCATAATTTGTACTCCCTCCGGCATCTCCCGACAGCCCAACCTCTCTCTCCCACCACCACCGCCCTACAAAATAATCTCAAACTTCATGAACTTTAATGGCCAACAATAAAACCAATACACAGAGTGCTACACTAGCATATGGTTAGCTCATAGATTGGTTGTCCAAATCTAGAACTTTTTTGATGCTTATATATGTCTTTTCTCAATTATTTTACTAGATTTTTGATCAATTGAGTGGTTGGGTCAGTGGGACATTGGTTAAAGTTTGGATATGTGATAAATTTTTGGTCTGCTATATATGGTATCTATATTTATAATATAATAGACGGAATAATTCTTTAGGTTGTGTGCATAATCATATTTGGACAAAGAAACATATCTGTGTAGGGATTGACCCAAGCCTATGGTGCCCACCCATCAATGCCGGGTTCCTTGTGATCAGCTTTGTCGTGGTGGGTTTGCTGTTCTGATCTTCATCCCCCCTGCCCCAATGTTCCTATCGTGTTTGTATGTTAGGGAAAAAAAACAAAAAAATTCCCTTGGTGAAAGCTTGGCTGGGTGGGGTTAATTGAAGTTGTGTATTTGTTTTGGTGAGCGATGGTGCTTTGTGTGTGAATGTATGTAATTATAACTATGTAGAGGTGGAAGAAGACGTGGTTATTTGGTTAAATTTACAGGTGCCGTTAGCAGAAGCCAATGGTGCACTTTGGTTTTCTTATTTCTAAAATGATGGGGTCATTCACAATGGGATGAAGTGAGATTTGCCTGTGTTAAAATTCTCTATTTGTCACTGCTTGCATATATACATGTACTCATATAAACATGAAATATACATGTGTGTGCATTTGTTTATGTATGTAAGTATGCTTATAATTACTACCTTTGAGTGGTATGATACCCTTGTCGATTAGATTGCAGTATTGAAGGTAACCCATGAAACTACAAGCACTGGCTGTCCACAAAAAAACATGGGGGATGCCTAGTTCTTCAGCAGCGGTGAATGTGAAGAACATGGAGGAGTCAGAGACTATGCAAGTGACCGGTGGGACGTTCAATCCAACATTGTCATTGAGTTTGGAGATGAGGTCTTTAAAGGGAGCTAAGCAGTGTTTGGAGGTGGACTCACAGAGGGACGGGATGTCTTGGGTGGCTTCGGAATCGGATTCCGGGAGGCCGTCAGGTATGGTCTCAAAGCGGAAGGAGGGAAGGCCGTCGAGTGAGTCAGGGCCTTGGGATTTGAGGAGGCGTTTGTGGTTGAACTCTGTGTTCACAAAGGTTATATGGAAGCCTTTGTAATGGAGGAGTTTGGCTAGTTTTAGCATGGGGTTGATGTGGCCTTGAGCTGGGAATGGTATACAAACTGCATGAGGCTTCTCTAACATGGATCTGGAAGCCATTCTCTCTCTCTCTCTATGGTGGGATTAATGCTTATGGCAAAGAGAATATGGAAATAGTTTTATAGCCCAGCAAAGAGGTTCAACTCTCTCTCAAGCTAGTCTTCTTAGCTTTCCAGGTTTGAAGATTTAAGAAAGTGTTTGGATTTCTAGTCTGTATCCCTTCCTTTACCATCTTATCACAACTAATTATTTTACACAATATTTCAAATTAATGAAGTAGCAAAAAAATTTATAATTGATATACATCGATTCAACCTTCTTGAGAGAGAAAATTTTGTTTACTTAGTGGGTGTTGTACTTGTTTATTTTTTAAAAGCACTACGTAAATATTATTAAAAATAGTATTTCAAAAATATTAAATAGTTTTTCTCACATGATCAATGCAATCTTGTCGTTTCAAGAGAGACCCAAAGGGCAATTTGCCGTCCAACAAGAAATGCCATAAGCTAAGACAAAACGCCAACTTGCTTTGATTTTTTAATAAATAAAAATATACAAATAATAAATTGACTTGATATATAATAATAAAATGTTGTGTCCAATGGTAGTGAATAAGACCGAGGACCTGACATGTGCATCGATGCAATCCATATTTTGGATTCAATGAGGGATTTGGATCCTCTCCTGCAGTCTCCCGTCCAGCACTGTTCAGTAGTTTTAACGAGATTGTGACACGTCGCCAAGAAGCAATCCGAAAGGCTAGAAGTTGCCACGTTGCAGAGAATGAAATGTGTTTTGTAGAACGGCGTGGTTTTGGGTCCACGTCGTTTTTAAGGGATAGCACTATTGATGTGTTTGTGTTTGTTGGTGTGTTGTCTCGTACACTTTCAAACAAATTTCCAACTAAAAGTAATAAACTTTTCTCTCTTTTTGTTCTTGCTTACTGTACAGATCACAGATGCCCTTGGACAAATGACCATGGTGGTTTTGGGTTGATTCCAGTTGAAATGTTTGATTCAGCAACCGAAAAAAATCAGAGTAATTTGTGAAAGTGATGGAATTTGTGAAATGTTGAAACCAAATTGTGAGAAGTTCTGGTTGCAGAATCTCTACCACCAAAAATGGTATCGTTCTCTTCATGATTTATTTCGCTGCGTCTCTCTCTCTTGAACTGGTTGCTGATCCAGCATGTTTGGTGCCGAAGGGGCGGAGGAGCCAGGTTGTTAAGAATTGGGTTGAATTTAGGTGGGTGGGCTACAGAAGAGGATCCAAATCTGTGAGTCTAGTACTATGAAAATTAAATATAGTGTTGAACACATAAATACATTAATAAATTGAAATTTTTAGGATTGGATTTGACAATAAAATTTTTAAAAATTTATTTATTCATTTGTATATTCGGTTTGATTTATATATTTTTAACATTATTGTTTAGGATCATTGGTAAATTTAGAATCTCTAAAACATTATCTCTAAATAGCCTATAATGCCGTAGCAGGTTATTGGATCTTAGGTGATTAATTTCTTAACAAATTAATCATTGTTATATAACATTTCATGTCATTTAAAACAAAAACAAAAACAACTATTTTTTGGAGAAAATTATGTCTTAAAACAAGAACGCCCACAACACAAAATCAACTCTTTACTTCTATTGTACCCAAAAAAAAAAAAAAAATAAAATAAAATTTAGGAGGTGATATTTTAAGGATCTTAAGTATTTTTTTTTAAAGTAATACTTGTAGCTGGCACTGCATAAAATTTGGCTGTTTAGCAATGTTAACGAAACTTTGATAATCTTTAAAAATGCCACAATTATATAAGACTACATTCATTTCTCCTGTAGTGCGGAAAAAGATTTGTTGCATTTGTAATTTGTATAGTTTTGTATTATCAGTATCTGTAAGCAAAGTATGACGCAGCGGAATAAAAATTAATAAGGTCATACCTTTCTGATATAATATGAACTCTGAAAGATCTCGTGGGTAAATCACGTGCTTCCTGAATCTGGTCAATCAACCCAGCAGTGGGGTGATATTACAATGGTGAATATCACCCACACAAACCACAGTGCAAATGGCTTTTTGATCGTTGTTTATGGGGGAGAGTCAGTATATGGGAGAAACTGTATATGGGAAAAACTCAGACGATACGTTGTTATTCTCTTAATCACCCATAACCCATATATCAGATATATAATATTATTATTATCTATCCATATCAGTTAATGGAGATAATATCTGTATCCTGAGTGGTTATCCTAAATAGGTTTGAATTCAATTTCAAAAACCCATTTAGATAAGGTTTAATTCAAACGTTAAATGGTCATGCCACATGGGCGCCCATTTCTAACATCTCCCACTCGCACATGAGTTGGCATGACACTGCTACATCTCTATCTCAATCTCCCCAAAAAAGAACAATCTCATACTAGCCAATGCACCGTGCGACTGCTGAGAACACCTGCATGTGGGAGCTTTATACTAGAAACTCAATATGAATCAATATAGAGACATCAACCCAAAAAGAACAGAAGTAGTGTCTCATGTACCCAGACCAATCTAGCTACATCAGTCCAAAAAAAAACATCTCTAATCCCTCAAAGAGCATGTTTGACTCTCCTAGGTCCCGCATTATATTCACACCCAATCAGCATCCTTTAAAGAGCGATGTGAGTTGTCGACAGTGAATATAGAGCAGAGATGTAGAACTAGATGATCTTCCCTTCACCCTCATATCATTCAATTTGAAATTGACCGCTTTCCCAGTAATGTCCCTTAAAGCCGAATCATACATGACCGCAGGCAACATACCAAAGTAGCTGAACATCAACTCCTCATCTTATGACATAGTCAAAGGTCACAAAAGGCACAAAGTGAAGTCATTTAAGGAAAAATGACTTTTAGAACTCACACGGTGAAGAAGCAGGGATCCATTCTTTCACCTCGCTAACGGGTCGATAAGCACATGCAGTACGAATGCATGTTATAGTGGAGTTACTCTTCCAAAGAGTGATGTTAAACTCACACACCATACAGATCTTAGTCTAGTCGCTCTTAAGCGCACAAGTCGCTTCCTAGCGTCTAACTCGAATTCTCTATTTGCTCGCCTCTCAGGCATCAAATGAGATCTCGCATCTGGCTATCCATAACAGGCACATCATGGAAAAGTGGGTACTTTCATATCCATGGTCGGTCTCCAATCAAGACCTCATCTTGGCTCCAACCAAGGCGACATAGCTAGTGGATAATTTTAGCTTCTCTATTTGCTCCAAATATTATAAGCCACTAGTCTCATCCTTACTCGCTACCTAGCGCTAAGGGCGATTGCTCGTGTGAGTGAGCCAATCTTGCCTGCTAACATCAATTTAATTATTTTGTGTATACTAATTCACAAACCATTGCAAAAGGTAGTAAACATAAATGTGTAATAGAAACAAATATGAATACTAATGGCATAAATATCCCCCCCAAAAAAATAAGAGTTCAACTGAATACACATAAAAAAATCACCACCTACGTAGTCCTAAAGCCCTAACATGAGTAAGATAAACATCTCTAGTAATGGGCTTAGTCAAAAGGTCCGCAACCATGCGACTCGTAGGGATGTGCTCCAGGATCACTTCTTTCTGCACCAAAATGTCTCTGATAAAGTTGAACCTCACATCAATGTGTTTGGTTCTGCCGTGGTATTTAGGATCCTTAGCGTAAGCGAGTGCAGCCATGCTGTCACAATGGATAGTCACAGGGTCTGAAGTATGTGTGACAACATCCAAATGCTGAAGGAATCTCCTCAACCACACGGCTTCCTGAACGGCAGATGAACAAGCCACAAACTCAGCCTCCATAGTCGATAAGGCGATACAGGATTGCTTCTTACTGCTCCAAGAAAAAGCACCATCGCTAAGCATGAAAGCATATCCTGAAGTAGACTTACGCTCATCTAGGTCTCCTCCCCAGTCAGCATCACAATAGCCAACTAGATGTAGATCTGAACTCTGGTAGCAAAGTGTGTAATCTGCAGTCCCTCTAAGATATCGTAATATCCTCTTAACTGCTTTCCAATGAGCTGGTCCTGGGTTGGATTGGTAACGACTCACCAATCCGACTGCATAACAAATGTCAGGATGTGTACACATCATAGCATACATCAAGCTTCCGACAACATTTGCATAGGGAACACGGGCCATTTTTTCATTTTCTTCTTGAGTCTTAGGACCCATATCAAGGCTTAGGCTCTCGCCTTTTGCAACAGGAGTGCCAATGGGTTTGCAGCTCTGCATCTGGAACCGCTCTAGAATAGTCTTAATGTAAGTCTCTTGAGACAAACCAAGAAGTCTCCTAGAGCGATCCCTAAGGATCTTAACACCGAGCACATAGCTCGCCTCACCCATGTCCTTCATCTCAAATGTAGAGGACAACCACATTTTAGTGGCGACAATCATCTCCTTGTCATTTCCAGCCAATAATATGTCATCTACATATAATGACAATATCAGAAAAATGTCCTTGGACCGCTTAACGTACACACAGTGATCTTCATCAATCATCGTAAACCCATTAGAAACAATGGCTCGATGAAATCTCAGATTCCACTGTCTGGATGATTGCTTTAAGCCATAAATAGATCGTTGAAGCTTGCAAACTTTGCGCTCCTGACCTACTGCCACAAAGCCTTCTGGTTGATCCATATAGATCTCTTCATCCAATTCTCCATTGAGAAATGCAGTTTTAACGTCCATCTGATATAGCTCTAAGTCCAACTGAGCTACTATGGCCAAGATTAGACGAATAGAGGCAAACCTTACAACTGGTGAAAAAGTTTCCTCATAGTCCACACCCTCTCGTTGGGTGTAACCTTTTGCCACTAGGCGAACCTTATACCTTTCTATGGAACCATCCGCCTTGCGCTTGACTTTGAGAACCCATTTGTTCCCAATAGTCTTGCGCCCTGGCGGCAAATCAACCAAGTCCCAGACATGGTTTTTCTTCATAGACTCTATTTCTTCATCCATTGCAGTACTCCATTCTTTACTAGCAGGGGATGAGAGAGCCTCTTTGAGATTCTTAGGCTCCATCTCATCACTCGGAGCAATCATGAATGCTTCCCCTTCTATCTCAAAACGACGACGGGGTATAGCTCCACGTTTGCTTCTACGTAGTTGAGAATCCTGAGAATCCTCATCTATTGGATCTAATCCATGGGCAGGTAGATCGCTCCCACTGTCCCTAGGAGCTTGAGGAATTATTTCCTCATTCTCTACTAGGCTACTAGGTGCGTCTTCAAGTAGATCCTCCATCTCATAGAGTTCTACTTCTCTAGTTACCTCACCTCTGCTAGGGAAATCCTCCTCTAGGAAATCCATATCTCGTGACTCAATTTCAGTCACACTTCCATCCGGATGCTCCCCAACAAACACATAGCCCTTAGAATGCTCACTATAGCGAATGAAGATACACTTCTTTCCTCTAGGGCCCAACTTCCCAAACTTATGAGAAGCGTTGTGTATGTAAGCTGCCGAACCCCAAGGCCGCAAATTGCCCAAATCAGGCTTTTTGCCAGTCCACATCTCATATGGGGTGGAAGGGACTGATTTGGAGGGCACACGGTTAAGGACATAGGTAGCAGTCAACAAAGCATCTCCCCAATAAGAAATAGGAAGATTAGCTTGCGCCATCATTGATCTAACCATGTCAAGCAATGTGCGATTCCTTCTCTCCGCTACACCATTTTGTTGCGGAGTCTTAGGAATTGTCAATTGCCTGATAACTCCTTTTTCCTCACAGAGCACTTTAAATTGCTCAGATAGATACTCACGTCCTCGGTCAGTCCTTAGAGCCTTAATGCTCTTGTCTAATTGATTCTCAACCTCATTAACATATCGTCTAAAGCAATCCAATGCTTCTGACTTGTGAGAAATCAAATAGACATGACCAAAACGCGTGCAATCATCTATAAATGTGATGAAATAAGGGGCTCCATGCCTTGCCCTCACATTCATTGGTCCACATATATCAGAATGAATAAGTTGCAATGGGATAGATGCCCTTATGGCTTTCCCAAATGGTTTCCTTGTTGCCTTTCCAGCAAGACAGTGCTCACAAGTAGGCAAAGTGACTCTAGCGAGTGGGCCTAAAAGACCTTCTCTAGCCAATCTAGTCATCCTGTCTTGCCCTATGTGGCCTAATCTAGCATGACATCTCATAGAATCATTATCACAAAAAGATGCAATATTAGAAACAGAGCCATTGGCATTTTTATTAAGACTAGAATCATTCACATCCAAAACTAAAAAACCATCTGAAAGATAACCAAAACCATAAAAAATAGTTCCCAAATAAATGCTAACACCATTATTCTCAAAACAAAAGCTAAAACCAAGGCTCATCATGCTAATAACTGAAACTAAGTTTCGCCGAATATCCGGAGCATAAAGAACATCATGAAGATACAAGGTGCGCCCTCGTCGCATTTCCAGCTTGAATGTGCCAATGCCAAGCACCTCCACACGGGACTCGTTCCCCATGTAAACTTTTCTGCTCCCAGCAGGTACTCGGCGATACTCAACGAACCCTACTCTGTCCCTCGCGATGTGGTCTGTTGCTCCGGAGTCTACAACCCAAAAATGAGGAGAATGAGCAATTAATGCTTGACTAGACACAAAGCATTGAATGCGAGAAATTAAGTAAGGGAGTACCTTCTTCTGCTCAGGGCAATCCCGAGCGAAGTGTCCTTCTTTGTTACAGTTAAAGCATGTCAACTTAGCCTTTGCCTTCTTACCACCTCTCTTGCCCCTACGCTTGAAATTTCTAGCGCCATTAGGCTTAAGCGCAGCTGCTGCTTGCTTCTTAGGGGCACCTTTTGCTTTTCCACGTTTGAACTGAGAAGTCCTACGTGAGCTTGACTCAACCACCATAGTAGAACCATCAGACTTGGCCGCCTCAAGGCGCTCAGCCTCTAGCTCCAAATGACGCGATATGTCTTCGAATGTTTTCACACTCTCATTATGCATCATGTTCTGCTTCATCTGCTCCCAAGAATTTGGCAGAGAGCGTATCACAGCTTGTACTTGCTGCTCTTGAGTCAAATTGTGCCCAGCAGCTGCAAGCTCACGTATTATGGCTGACATGACTCTCAAATGCTGCTTCATCGAGTGATGCGCCCTTTTCTGATATGAGTCAAACTTCATAGTCAGCCCACGTAGCTTTGCCAAAAAGGTAATACCAAACTTTTGCTTGAGAGCTTCCCACATCTCAAATGCAGTCGGGCAATGCTCAAACTCACTAATCAAGTCGTTGTGCATGCTGCTCAACATAGTAAAGTGCGCACACCGATCTTTGTTACGCCAAGTCTAAAAGGCTTCAAGATCACGGCGATGTTGAGCTGTATTGCCCTGCTCTGGCTCAACCATCACTTGTTCAAGTGTGGTCAACACTTCTTGCTCATTGAGGAGGTATTGGATCTTACGGCGCCATATATCATAATTGTCGCCATCCAATTTCTCTCCCTTAGTTAAGTCTGCCACCACTGTCTTAGCAGCCATTTCTACATACAGAGTAAACAAATGCGCAGGGGATATTAATTATAGCAACACAAAACAAAATATTTTGCAGCAAAAAAGAATCTAAATTAAATAATGATAATTTTACACATGTCTCAAGATCGAAAATTTGCTATGCTCGTAATCATCTCTTGCGCCTCTAGTGATAATTATCAAAATTTAATTTAATTCCATGCGCAAAAACAATCAAACAATCTCCCACTACTTATGGCATATACAAAGCATGATAAAATCCATACAATAGCATCTCATTGTAAATTTACAAACAAGTCATACTATATTTATTTAATAATGGAATTCAAATAAATAAATAAATAACTAATCATGCTTCTCTAATTACAACATATTACTAACCCAAAAAAAAATATGCTGTATTCAATAATCAGATTATGCCATAATTAAAGTGTACATCATTTTGAAATTTTCTGGAATTTTCTGGAATTTTAAATAACTAATAAACACACATAAAATTAGAAATAAAAAATCCAGAAACTGATAAACTGAAACAATATTCAGATTATGCCATAATTAAAAATGTACATCATTTTGAAATTTTCTGGAATTTTCTGGAATTTTAAATAACTAATAAACACACATAAAATTAGAAATAAAAAATCCAGAAACTGATAAACTGAAACAATATTCAGATTATGCCATAATTAAAAATGTACATCATTCTGAAATTTTCTGGAATTTTTCTGAAATTTTCTGGAATTTTAAATAACTAATAAACACACATAAAATTAGAAATAAAAAAATCCAGAAACTGATAAACAGAAACAATATTACCAGTAGATAGTAAAACATTTCAGAAGTCCACAATAAAAAATTCAACCCCAAAAAATTATTTATGCAATACCAGAATTATTTTAAAGCATAAAAAATGAATTATTAATACAGAAAAAATATTTTTTATTTTCGTAAAATTTTCAAAATTTTACAGAATATAGAAAAATTTATTCTGAGTCTAACAGTACAAACCATGCATAAAACAAATAAGTAATGAATTAATTATGACCATTTAACGCAATACAGAATTAAAAAACAGAACAAACAGTGCCTTAGGCATCAGCAGCCAAGCCAGCCAAGCCGCCGGGGAAAAACGGCGCGGCTCAGCGCGCGCGGCTCATCACGCGGCTCGGAGCGGCTCGGCGCACGGCTCGAAACGCGGCTCAGCGCACGGCTCGGACGCGGCTCAGCGCTCGGCTCCAGCACGCGGCGCGCGTGCGAGGCGCAGACGGTGCGCGCGTGGACAGCGCCGCTAACGCGCGCGTGAGAGCGCGTGACAGCGCGTCGACCGGGAGTCTGGCGCGTGCGAGCGCGTGGGAGCGGCTTACTGCGTCGGGTGGCGCGTGCATACCACGCGCCACCTTCCAGGGTGTTTTTTGGTCCGATTTTTGTACTGCCGGACTCATTTTTTCAAAATAAAACCATTTATGGTATTTAAAAAAAGGCATTAATGAACATAAAAAAAAATATTTATGCTCTTAATCTAATAAAATAGATTTTTTTTTCTTTACTAACATTCATGTATATAATTTATACATATACATATAAAAATATACACATGATTAATGGAAACACGAAAATATCCATTAAATTGCTCTGATACCAATGTAAACAAAGTATGACGCAGTGGAATAAAAATTAATAAGGTCATACCTTTCTGATATAATATGAACTCTGAAGGATCTCGTGGGTAAATCACATGCTTCCTGAATCTGGTCAATCAACCCAGCAGTGGGGTGATATTACAATGATGAATATCACCCACACAAACCACAGTGCAAATGGCTTTTTGATCGTTGTTTATGGGGGAGAGTCAGTATATGGGAGAAACTGTATATGGGAAAAACTCAGACGATACGTTGTTTTTCTCTTAATCACCCATAACCCATATATCAGATATATAATATTATTATTATCTATCCATATCAGTTAATGGAGATAATATCTGTATCCTGAGTGGTTATCCTAAATAGATTTGAATTCAATTTCAAAAACCTATTTAGATAAGGTTTAATTCAAACGTTAAATGGTCATGCCACATGGGCGCCCATTTCTAACAGTATCTTTCAACATATGAAGTGTAGTGTTTTGTCAAAATGTAAAATTACTATTTAATTTTCCATGGCTTTGATCACTTTTTACCCCAACAGAAAAATATTGAAAGCAATCATTTAGGCATTACCACGTAAATACGATCGAAAAAATTGTAAAAACAAAGGTACATGAATCTAACTTAAGAACTCTTTTACATTAGATACAAACATGTACACAATTAGCACAAAAAAAGAGAAAATACAATGTTTATGTGTCCTCTTCATGGTTCACAGTGAAAAGGCTAAGCAAGGCAGGTCAATCGAGTCGTGGAAGTAATTTGTTTTTGAATGAGTTCGTTGCCAAAAGATTGGCAATAGTTAAAATGCCATCAACTCCAACATCCGCGTTAGGCACTCCGAGTGGGATTTTGTGGTTCATAAATGGGTTGGTGAAACGCCAACACATACTCGAGTATTGAGCAACTAAGTTACTGGCCTAGAAGTAATTTAGAAAAAGAAATAAAGTTTTAGAAAGAGAGAGAGAGAGAGAGGGAAAATTCAGGAAAGTCAAACAGAAAGACAATGTGATCGTTTATTGATATGTTGTTGTTTTGCGCCACGATGCCAACATTTGGTTGACTTCATCATCCACCAGATGAACCATCGAACTTATTTTAAGGACATCTCTTTCAAGGAGACAGTGAGGATTTGACTTCTCTGGGGGGTAGGGTACTATAAAAGGAAGTTGAACACGGAGTCCGTTCCGAGTACTTCTCGTTCGGGAATAGACTTTTTTAATAATTTTTTAATTTTTTAGTTAAAATATGATGTAAAAAAAATTAATATGTTTGGGATAATTTTTTAACTTTTTACAAAAAAATATGCAAAAAATAGAGAGAAAACAGAATATTTGATTTTTTGGTATGGATTGTTGGCTTTTTGATTTTTTTAATGACTTTTTGACTTTTTGACTAAAAAAATTACTTGCCAAACGGGGATGCTTCCTTTCCCTTCCCTTTGTCTTGTCTTAGGTATTTACATGGAGACCCCTTAATATATTGCCAAATATCAATTTGACACCTTAAATTAAAAAAAGTGTACAATCTCTTTAATTATCAAAATGTATACACCACTTCCGTCATTCCATTGTTAGTAAATTGTAAGATTGAGGGTCATGCGCCAATATTTTGGTTGTTTGTGACCAAAGTATCCTTTAACACCTGGTTAATTACACTAAGACCTTCTAGACTATCATAAAATATTACTTTACTTCTTGAGCTATTAGTAAGTATCACTCTACTCTCTAAACTATAAAATATTACAATTAGACCCATCAACTATCAAAATATCACAAACCGCTAATACCATTAATGGAAATTGTGAAATGACCAAATTGCCTCATATTTTCTATACCTCAGACACCCGTTCTCTATTTGAAATCCATCAAAAACCATTACAGTTTTTTTCAATTATAAAAATGGAAGATTTTTAATAAATTTCAAAAATTAATGGAGTGAGGAAATGAAGGGATAGAGTGAGGGTTCCTTAGAGATTTATTTTATTTTAATTTTGTAATGGTTTTTGATAGATTTCAAAGAGAACAAGTGTGATGTATAGAAAAGAGGGGTTGATTTGGTCATTTCACTGTTTTCATTAATGACATTAGGGTGCGTGTGACATTTTGATGGATGAAAGGTCGAATTGTATTTTTTTATAGTTCAATAGGTAAAGTGATACTTTATGATAGTTCAAGGATCAAATGATACAAATTGTGAGACATTTTGGTAATTAAATTTATTCTGTTAACGTCGTTAAGGGTTTTGTGTAATCAATAGTTTAAGGAGTCAATTTGTATACTTTTTTAATTTATGAGATCAAAATAATATTTGACAATAGTTTAGGTGATCTCTGTATAAATATCCTTATTTTAACCATTACAAAAGTAAAAAAGTCATAGATATATACCCAAAAATATAATTTTATTTTAGACTTGATATATTTTTTAACTTACAATTTGACTTAATAAGCCCACTAGCTTTGGCAACATCATCCACCAGATCCGGATTCATTTGCCCAAGACACAATCCTAAACTTGATTGAGTCAGCAAATTCCTCCTAGTTAGGTTGTCCTTCGTTAAAAATATAATTATTTATAGTGCCCCCATATTGACCATGAAATGGCAAAAGAATCACCTACAAAGCTTGGAGCCACCCAAAACAATCCCCACAAGTTAATCACTTTGGACTAACATTCTCAAGTTGATACTCCAATTATTGGTGAAGTTCAATCGGCCTTTGTTTGTTGGTGGGAAAAAACTATTCAGGATGGTGTCCTAATAAGATAATGAATTACTAGAGGGCTAATTTGAAAGAGGATATAGTGCTAAAGTTAGATTTTAAAAAGGGTCATGATTATCTTAATTAGAACTTTGTTTTACATGATTATCTTAATTGGAATTTTTATTTATTTATTTATTTTTTAAGCTAAGCAATTGTGTCTTCTTAGAGGAATAGTGTGGTCAAAATAGGATGAGTTTGACACAATTTTTTAATGACAGTTATTTTTTGCTGAACAAATTGATTTAAATTATAAATTTAAGAGAACTCTGAGATTTTTTGAAGTTGTGTAAGGATTGAAAATCAACTTCTATAAAGGTGTTGTTTGTGGGTTGAGTGTTGAGGAGAATCTGGGGAAGGATTTAGTGCTTCCCTTTAATTGCAAATGTCAGACATCTTCCTTTGATATATCTTCGCTCATCTGTAGGGGCTAGCCCAGAAGGCAATGTGTAATTTATCCATTTACGCCATGTGATTGTCAATATATTATTATTATTATTATTATTATTATTATTATTATTATTTTGGTAAATTGGATAGAAGTTGGTTTTTAGAGTAAATTGAAAAAATTACAAATGTTGGGGGCTGAAGTGAAAAACAAAATATTTTAAAGACCAAAGTGGAGAAGTTAGAAAACTTAAGGGAGTAAAATGTAATTGGGTTTTGTTAACAAATGCCCTTAGGGGACTAGTTAAAGTTGCATTAAATGAAACCAACTGGAAAATCTAATTAATGTTTGATTAGAAAAAAATTTAATTCTTTTGTAACAAGACCAAAACATCCTCTCTTTTGGTAGTCAAATTTTTTTTTAATATAATTTTTTAGTTATGTTTTTTGACTATAAAATTTTAAAAATTAGAAAAATTGAGTCAATTTTTTTTTTCATTAAAAGCGAAAATAAATCAAATTCTATATAAAAAAAATCTTGCAAAAATTAAACCATTTTTTTCTTTTTTAAACCATTTTCAAAAATTTCAAAAAATTAATAGACTATTCGAAAATAATGAATAAATAAAAATTGAATAAATTTATAAATAAAAAAAAAAAACCTGGTAAAGAAAAAATAAACTCTTTCTTTTAAAAATCTATTAAACGCTTATATTTAAAAAAGAAAATGTACATTTTTAAAACATGATTTTTGAAAACCAAGTATTATTATTTAAAAAAATATTTTTTATGTTGTTCATTGAAAAACGTTATGCTGTTCACTGATTACTTTTTCTAAATTCTATGCTAGTGGTAGTTAGATTTATGTAATGCAACCTTAACTAGTGCCTAAGAGCACTTGTTAACAAAACCTAATATAATTTATCCTTCAGTGGTAGGTGTTCAGTGGTAGGTGTTGATATCGATTATCAAACACCAACTAAATGATGAGATTACAAGCATGATACTTTAGGTTAGTCGAACAGCCACACAAAGACCCGTCACTAGTCATTGAGCGATTACTCGAGATAATATAGAAACAAGAAGGCTACAAATACACAAATATTATATCATGTAATATTATTCAACCATATTATTGTTTCTGACTATTGATTTAATTATTTTTTGTGATATTATGTGCATAAAATTTACATGATTGATGTATTGATATTGAACCAAAAGGGCTAACTCACTCTCTCCTAATTGTACATTTTCAATTGAAAGGTTAAAGTCAAATCACTACCAAGATAGATGGATTATTTATTTTTTGTTAGGCCATCTTCAAAGCTGTACCAAATTCAAATTTGGTGAAAATTTTCCTTTTTTTCTACTCTAATTGTTTCATCAAACCTATATCAAATTAAGAATATAAAAAATATTTCACCAAACTGAAGATGTCTAGCACATTTTAGCATTTTACTGTGTATAGCAGTTGAGGATTTGAGCCACTGGACATTTGACCAAATGTCCACCCGGTCATCCCTTTACTTAAAAAATTCCCATAACAGAGCAATGGTTTGGATGACCAAGGGGATGTTCTCCCAGACAACCAATGCGTCAATAGACTTGCAAAGTTGTTTGCTTTTTGTGGCACCAAGACCAAATTCCTTACCAAGAGTGCTGCATGGATAGCAGAGGCAAATGCATTGCATGTAGATTCAAATTTGTACTCAAATTAGCCGTTGATTTTGTAGGGTGCAACTCCAATAAGGTTACCATGGGTTTTGCAGAGGATTTCACAAAATTACTATTGTTGTGGTTTATAAAATAAGACTGATTTGTTTTTCAATTTCACAATATCATAACATTTTTTTTATTTTTTTTTTATTTTTTTGTCATTGTTAATTTTAATATTCACTTTTCCTTTCATTTTTCAGCTGTTTCTTTGACAATATTCTCATTGTGTGATCTTTAATCTTCAGTATTAATTTCTTGAATTTTTCACTTCTTTCTTTAATTTTTACTTGTTTCTTTTACAATATTTTTCACTGTGTGTTGAATGTTATATCCTATTGAATTTTTTTAACTTGTTTATTTGTAAAAATTTTACCTTCAAATTATGGAAGATTTTGAAATGTTTGAGTAATCACAAACTTTAGAGCAGAACACTAATGTTACTTTTATTTCTGAAACTTTTTCGTGTTTCTCGTGGTAAAGCATTCACCATTATAGAAGATAAACTTTATGTAGATCTTGGTTGGCCGTATCTCATGATCCCATTGTTGGTAATAGTCAGACCATGGCAATATTCTAGGAACGAGTACTCGTTTATTTTAATTCACAATTGAATGGTCAATCAAATCGAAATCGTATTTCTTTCTCTCACCATTGGTCTGTGATACAAAAGGCAATTAATAAATTATGTGTTTTTTTTGAGCAAATCCAATTGAGCCAACAAAGTGGAACAACTGAGGCAGACATTGTAATTTTCATTTCTTTTGTAGCATATATCTATTTTATGATTTGTATCTACACTTTTTATCAAACTGATTATCTTTTCCGTTTTTTAGGTCACTAAAGCTAAACCCATGTATCATGCAATACAGAAAAAACACTTTACATTTGATACAAGTCCAGATATTTTGCGCTGAAGTTGTTTGCGCTGAAGTTGTAAGTGGGATGGAATTAGAACATAATGCAAAAAAACCACACCACTACCTTGTCTATTTTCGAATCCAGCAACTGAAGGTGAGGCTTTTCAACCCAACAACAATATTGAGGAGGACCAATAACCGACTAATACATCAATACGACCAATTGGTACTAAGGCTACGAAAGAAAAGTTGAAGAAATAAGCAATTCACGATGTTAGATTTGATGAAATGGCTACCAACCAGTCTAAAATTGTTGAAGTGTTGTCAACTATATCCTCTAGAAGTGTTGAGCGAGATGAACAAAATGTGATAGAACGTGAACAAAAGGCTGCAGAACGTTGAAGAAGGGCTGAGGATAAGGAGGAACAACTAAAAATATTATCTATGATGAATGAAAGAGAACAACAAAATGAGGATTATAAATTAATGTCAATGGATATGACCAATTTAAATCCTATGCAAAGGGCCTACGAAGATCTTCAACAGCAATCTTATTTCAATCAACAAATAGATTTCCTTGACTGTTTTATGAAGACCACTAATAGACTCGAAATTTGTTACATATCAATTTTCTTAATTTTTTTTCTCAGTTATTATTGTTTTAGTAATGATGTTCAATTTGTTTTATTAATGATCTTATAAAAATGATGTTAAATTTGTTTTACTAAGGGCATGTCCAACAGTGTATCAAATATTTCATTAAATCTGAGTGAAAATTTGAGGAATTCCTCTATCTGATATTCAGCTCTCCAGCGGTGAATTTTTGGCGGTCAACAAAATGCAGGTTGTCTGGAGGGATGACTGGCTAGTCAACCGATAAGAGTAAACCCCAAAAACCTGTTTCCCTCTATTTTTGTTTTCCTCAATTCATTTGCCATCTTGATTTCGATTATGAAATATCATCAACCAACTCAACAGTAGTTGTTTCTGCTAGCAACAACAATGGTTTTGAATCATTTATGTCTCGTCATTTAGGTATTAGAAATAAGAATGCATATCATGCCCTCTGTAATAATTTAATAGAACATATGGGGCATCTTCATGGTGAAAAGTAACTTCACCACGTGGACGAGATGATGAACTTTTGGTTGGCTTTTTTGATTATGAGGTGATCATGCAAATGATACTGTCAGTGTTTGTTGTTGCGCTTAAACCTATACACATACTTCATTTTTGTTGTTACTCAAATGCTGTCAATGTTTGTTGTTGTTGCGCTTAAACCTGTACACATCTTTTTGCTAGTGTTATTGGTCTTTCAATTTTGTCTATATCCAATTTACTGTTAATATCAAATTTACTGATGTATTCTGTTTACTGATGTTCTAATTTCATGCTGCTTTACTATTAATATTAAATTCATTGATGTTCTAATATCCAATTTATTGTTAATATCATTTGAGTGATCTGTTTAAATGGCAAGCAAACTCAAATTTGTTCTTAATTTGATCTTGAAAATACTCTCTCTCTCTCTCTCTCTCTCTCTCTCTCTCTCTCTCTTTTTTTTTTTTTTTTTTTTTCAGTTAGGGAAATTGGTTCATAGCCACATAATGATTATTATTGTCAAATAATTTGACAGTCGTATCTAAAATGCTACAAATTAATTAAGAGGAACTTTTGAGGCAATTATAATTTATGGTTTTTTTTTTTTTTATATAATAAATTTGATAAATGTCGTGGAGTCATCCAAGTGTGAATTGCTCCAAATGCATCATTTTTCAACACTTGCGGCCTTGAACTCATGAATACATCAGTTAAACATATAACCATTTAACTTCATTAAACATGCAACCACCTCATTTAATCAACTACCTACCTCATTCATTCATGATCAAAAAGCATCTATGTACTCTATAAATCAGTATAGAAGCTATGTATTTGATGAAGTGTAGAGGAAGTCTTTGGAGCAAGACCAAAACAGAAAGTCGAAAGAACAAACTACACAAAATCGGTCGACCGAGGGGTCATCCGGCCGATTAACTGGTGTCTACCTTGTTTTGTGAATTGTAGTCAAGCATTAACTAACGCATCTTAAGTTTTTTATATTTCTTTTTCTGTTGCTTACCTTTTCACACCATTTTGCACTATTTTATGTTGCCTCACATTGAAATTTAGCACCTCTAATCGAGCCTTTCACATTTACCTCTCCCAATCAAATGCTTTACATATTCACATAGTCATGCCTATAACCAAAAGAGTAAGACCGGAACCTTGACAGTCCTCAAACCCTCCACCACGTCAACAACAACATCAAATTCATGCTTATCCAACTCAAGATTTTCTGACTTATAATCATGAACAAGACTTTCAACACTTCTGTAGCCGACCTATTGTCACCGGGAGAAGGCTCAATCTTCCTTCTCAAAATGATACTCTGTTGGTTACCAAACTTAAGACTATGGGTGGATAAATTTGATAAATTAATCAAAAGAGCAAGACCAGAACTTGGACAGTCCTCAAACCCTCCACCATGTCAACAATAGTATCAAATTCATGCTTGTCCAACTCAAGATTTTCTGACTTATAATCATGAACAAGCCTTTCAACACTTCTATAGTCAACTTATTGTCACCGGGAGAAGGCTAAATCTTCCTCCTCAATATGATGCTCTGTTGGTTACCAAACTTGAGACTATGGGGTGGATAAATTTGATAAATTTACCACAGAAAGTACATCCTCATCTTGTTTCTCTATTTTATGTTCACTTGAGATGTACTTATGAAGAAGATGGAGACTTTACTATTATGTCTTATGTAAAAGGTAAGCACATTGAATTTGGCATCTCCACTTTGGCATGAATTATTGGAATGGAGCAAGGGGAGATGCAAATCTACTTTCACAATGAGTCTGAATTGCTTGATATTGTTGGCAACATAAATGAAGTATATTATACTATTTGTGAGAGTAGATTTATTGTAATTAATTTACAAGCAAGATAATTGAAACCCCACATTCGTATTCTCCATCGATTTATAATAAAAAATGTCACTCCCAAAAGAGGACAGTTTGATGTTGTTCCAATTTTTAATGATTATTTGCTATATTATTTTGAAGTTGGACACAAATTGGATTTGTGCTATACACTCATGAAATAAATGGTGGTTGCAAATCTTGGTTATATCATTGGCCGGTCATTAGTTCTTGGAGCTCTACTTGCAAAAATTTTCAAAGCTTTCAAGATCAGACTTGTAGGTGAAGCAGAAACAAAAATATATTCTACGATTTCAGAGTACACATTCACCCGAGCTAGTGGCGGTGAAAATTTATTGCAAAGTATGAATGCTCCAAATGCACTAACAGATGCTCTCGAAACCCCCATGACAATGCCATGCCACTGGGTCAACAACCTCAATACTGGACTGATTTTTTGTCTACGAAACAAGAACGACAAAATTAGCACCTTCAATGGGAATAACACCTGGCTAATCAGTTCGATGCATTTGCCACCACTTAGAACTCATTAATTTAACAATTTGGTGAGTTTCGTGTGGACATTGAAAAAGGTCATGAAGCTACAAGCAATCACTTTGATCAAATTGAGCATCAAATCAGTGAGATCTACCATCATTACTTCACTCCACCCCCACCACCTGACATTGACCTTCAAAGTTATTGAGGAAGAGATTGGAGACCACATAATAGTAGTACATCCAATCTCTTCCTCAGTAACTTCAAAGGTCAGTGTCAGGTGGTGGTGGAGGGAAGTAGTGATGGTAGATCCAACTGACTCAATGCTCAGTTTGATCAATGCGATTGCTTGTAATTTGATGACGTATTTCAGTGTCCACATGAAATCACTAAATTGTTGAATTAATAAATTATGAGCGGTGGCAAATGCATCAAACTAATTAGCCATGTGTTGTTCCCATTGAATGCGCTGATTGTGTTGTTCTTGTTTCGTAGACAAAAAATCTGTCTAGTATTGAGGTTGTTGACCTGGTGGCATGGCATAGTAATGGGGTCTTCAGGAGCATCTGTTAGTGCATTTGGAGCATTCAGAATTTGCAATAAGTTTTCACCGCCACCAGTTCGGGTGAGTGTGTACTTCGAAATAGCAAAAAATATTTTTATTTCTACTTCATCTACAAGTCTGATCTTGAAAGCTTTGAAAACTTTTGTAAGTAAAGCTCCAAACACTAATGACCAGCTAGTGATTTGACCAAGATTTGCAAACACCATTTCTTTCATGAGTATATAGCATAAATCCAATTTGTGTTCAACTTCAAAATAATATAGCAAATAAGAATTAAAAATTGAAATAGTATCAAAATGTCCCCTTTTGGGAGTCTCATTTTCTATTATAAATCGATGGAGAATACGAAGGTGGGGTTTCAAATGTCTTGTAAATTACTTCCAATAAATCTACTCTCACAAATAGTAGAATATACATCAGTTATGTTGCCAACAATATCAAGGAGTTTAGACTCATTGTGAAAGTAGATTTGCATCTCCACTTGCTCAATTCTAATAATTCATGCCAAAGTGGGGATGTCAAATTCAATGTATTTACCTTTTATATAAGACATAATAGTAAAGTCTCCACCTTCTTCATAAGTATATTTCAAGTGAACATAAAATAGAGAAACAAGACGATGATATACCTTTTGTGGTAAATTTATCAAATTTATCCACCCCATAGTCTCAAGTTTGGTAACCAACAGAGCATCATATTGAGAAGGAAGATTTAGCCTTCTCTCGGTGACAATAGGTCGACTGCAGAAGTGTTGAAAGGCATGTTCATGATTACAAGTCAGAAAATTTTGAGTTGGATAAGCATGAATTTGAGGCTTTTGTTGACGTGGTGGAGGGTTTGAGGACTATCTAGGTTCTGGTCTTGCTCTTTTGGTTCTAAGCATGTCTATGTGAATATGTAAAGGATTTGATTGGGAGAGGTAAATGTGAAAGGCTCAATTAGAGGTGCTAAATTTCAGTGTGAGGCAACATAAAATAGTGACAAAATGGTGTGAAAAGGTAAGCAACAGAAAAAGGAACACAAAAACTTAAGACGAGTCGGTTGATGCCTGACTGAAATGTGTTTAGTAGAACGACGTGGTTGTTGGTGTGTTCTCTCATACACCTTCAAACAAATTTCCAACTAAAAGTAATAAATTTTTCTCTCTTCTTGTTCGTTTTTTTTTTTTTTTTTGATCGGCAAAAAGAAGGCTTTATTGATGGAAAAGGAAAATTACATCAATAAAGAGGAGCTTGGAGCTAAAACAAGCTCCAACCTTCTAGTTGGTGAGAAACCAACGACCAAACAAAACAGAGAAAAAAAACCAGAAAAACCAGATAGCTTAGGCACTAAAGCACCAAAACCAGAACAGACAACACAGCACTCAATAAGGCACCAATCAGATCAGGCCCTGCACCAACCCATTTGAAGCACCAAAGCAGAATAGATGAAGCAGATTTGCCTTGAGCTACATTGCCATGAATTACAACAGCCCAAACAAACATACCAAACACCTTGCCTTGAATAGCTGCAGCCCTTCATCCAATCCACACACCAAAATTTGAAACCAAACACAGCAGCAGCTCAAGATAAGAGCAGCTTGATCACAAGTAGCAGTTGATGATGTAATACGATAACCATTATCCCAACTGGAGTCACTTATTTAATAAGACTGTTGAGTATATTGCATGCCTAAAAATTCAAATAGACCAGAGCTGAAAACTCCCTCTTCTGCACAGACCAAGAACAACCTCCTCTGCAGATTCTGAATCAACCTCCACTAAACCAGCCCTCTCTGCAATGCAAATTCTGAATCAACCTCCTCTGAACCAGCCACCTCTGCAAATTCTGAGTGCATACCAAAGATGCAGATGGACACTCCTCTGGCTGACAACTGAGTCAAAACAACGCTGTCAACTGAAACAAACAGCATTGAGCCTTGAAAGTACAATCCAGACCAAAGTCCCAACCATAGCCAACTGAACCATTTGATCACCAGCTCAAAACAGACTTCAGAGCAGACCCAGGTTCAGGAAAAACCAGTGGAAGCCAACACAGACCAGCTGACCAGCCACAAAAAGCAGATCATCATTTCATCCCCATAGACTAGCAATTCAGCACTGAATTACACACAGAGACATACTTGATTCAAGTTATAGATAACATCTTGCACCGAATAGTTAAACCCCCTCAAAGATGAAGAAACCCACAACGCGACTCTAGCCTTTATCAGGTCTACCAATGCATTCCAATCCGATTGTACCTTATTAAATAAACAATCATTTCTGCTTTTCCACATAGACCACATGACTGTTAGAGGTATTATCTTCCAAACTGCTTGCAACTTCTTCTTCATTTTTATACCTGACCACGACAGAAGTAGTCCCTCCACTGATCCAGGGATAACCCACTTATAATTCCACCAGTTCACTAACTTGGCCCAAAATTTCCAAATAATAGGACAGTGCAGAAAAACATGATTTACAGACTCCACCCCAGATCTGCAGAACACACAGACAGCAGAGGCATTTGGGCTCAACACTCCAATTCTTTGCAAAAATTCAGAACATTTTATCCTTCCTCTCCATGCTAGCCAACTCAAGAATTGAACTTTGGGAGGGGCTAAATTGTTCCAAATGCACCTAGTGACTGTACAATCTACCCCTTGACTTGCTTCCATCCACTTCCAAATTGATGCCACAGTGAACTCTTCAGACGGGTGGGCTAACCAAGCACAAGAATCTACCACCCCTTCATTGAGCCTAGGCGCACTCTGCAGAAGATCATTAAGTTTTTGCACTTCCTCCTCTTTCCATGCTAGAAGGGGTCTTTTGAAAACCAGATTCCAGTCTAAATCTGCCACTCTTCGGTGAAAAAATCAAACAATTTTCCATCTTTATCAACTAATAGTGTGAATAATCTGGGAAAAGACACACTCAGATTTTGGTTGTGGCACCACCTATCAGTCCAAAAATGCATCCTTCTACCATTTCCAACAACTAACTGAAATTTTGCAAGAAGAAATCACGCAGAGCAGTGTTAACTACAGCCACTGACAATATATCTTTCCACGTATGCGACAGCCACACTGGACTAGAAAAAAATGGGCACCATCCACCACCTAGACCTCCATACTTACTACATATCACGTGTTTCCACAACGCTGCCTCCTTCTTGCCATACCTCCACCACCATTTAACTAGTAGGAATTCATTAACCTGACTTAGATTTCTCACACCTAGCCCACCTTTAGTTTTACTTAGGCATATCTCCTTCAAGTTAATTAGGTGCACTTTCTTCCTGATTTCAGATCCTCCCCAAAGAAAATTGGCTTGAATTCTGTGTAGTGCTTTTGCAATGCCCACTGGAAGCTTGAAAATTGATAGAAAATATACTGGCAAACTTGACAGGACAGACTTGATCAATGTTACTCTGCCCGCAAAGGATAAATACCTTCTCTTCCAAGAAGCTAGCTTGCTCTTAAACTTGTCTAGCACAGGTTTCCAAGAAGCCTTTCTCCTTGGATTTGCACCTAATGGTAACCCCAGATAACTCATTGGCAACTTTTGACTGAGACAGTTTAGTTTGTTTGCAAAAACCTGGACAATATCCTCCTGCACACCTACTCCACATACCTTGCTTTTGTGGAAGTTTATTTTGAGACCAGACATCAACTCAAAGCACCTTAAAATTCTTTTCACGGCTACAACTTCCTCCCACTCCGCTTCACAAAAAATAATGGTATCATCGGCAAACTGTAAGTGTGTAATTTTCAACTCAGTTGGTCCTACGGATACTCCTCTAATCAGTCCCACTTCCTTAGCTCTTTCCAATAGAATATTCAGACCCTCCGCTACAATATTAAAGAGAAAAGGAGAGAGCGGATCTCCTTGCCTAAGCCCTTTCATGGGAGAAAACTCAGAAGTTGGTGAGCCATTTACAAGTACTGAAATTCGAGCTGTGGATATGCAAGTCTTCATCCACCCCACCCATTTCTCTCCAAAACTGAAGTTTTTCATCATTGAGTACAAGAACTCCCAATTTACAGAATCATACGCCTTTTCGAAATCCAGCTTTAGGATGAGACCTTTCTTCTTTGACCTTTTCCACCAGTCCACCACTTCATTGGCAATTAAAACCCCATCTATAATGTGCCTTCCACTCAAAAATGCAGTTTGAACTTCACTAATGATCTTAGGCAACACTTTCCTTAGCCTTCTTGATAAAACTTTAGCTATGATTTTGTATACGGAGGTAATCAAGCTGATTGGCCTGTAATCCCCCAACCCCACAGGATTTTCCTTCTTGGGAATTAAGGTAATGAATGAACTATTTATTCCTTGGGCTAACTTTCCATTAGAATGAAACTCACTCATCAACTGCACAAACTCACCTTTCATGATGGCCCAGCACTTTTGAATACATTTCAAATTAAAACCATCTGGCCCCGGGGCTTTATTTCCCTCGCAATCTTTAATTGCTTCCCAAATTTCATCCCCCAGAAATTCTGCCTCTAACACCTCAGATGAGTCAATTGGACTGATTGAGTCAAAAAAACCTGACAACTTTGGTCTATTCTTCCAATCTTCAGTGAAAAGGAAATTGAAATGACTTGCCACTGCCTGTTTAATCATCCCAGGCTCATCATGAGTCACACCATTCACGGTAACTGAGTTTAACAAGTTTATCCTCTGCCTTTTGGTTGCCATTAAGTGAAAAAATCTGGTATTTTTATCCCCATTTTCAGCCCATACCCTTCTAGATTTTTGGAGCCACAACCATTCCTTCTTCTTACTCAGATCCCAAACTAATTTTCTTATTTCTACCCTTCTTTTGATCTCATCATCCTGTAGATTCCTACCTTCAGCTATTAAATCCCATTCATGCAGTTCATCCTCTGCTTTTTTCAACTTCTCATCAATGTTACCAAAGACTTCATAGTTCCACCTCTTCAGATGGGTTTTCAGATTTCCTAACTTTTTCAAAAGTCTGAAGCTAGCCCAACCACTAACCTGGAATCCTTCCCAACAGTTCTTCACTTCTGTTTTAAATTTGGGATGCAAACACCAAGCATTAATAAACCGGAATGGTTTTGGACCCCAATCCCTCTCATCCTCCATAAGGAGTATTGGACAGTGATCAGAGATGCTCCTAGGCAGTCCCCACTGCTTGAGCTTGAACTCTTCCAGCCACCTAGGATCGATTAAAAATCTATCAATTCTACTCCATCTATTTCCATCCAACGCATTACACCACGTGAACTGTCTGCCCAGCATTGGCATATCTGCCAACTCCAATTTTTCAATCAATTCATTAAAGTCCTTCATCCCTCTTTCCCTTCGAGAACACCCCATTCTTTCGCTCATAAATCTGATTTCATTAAAATCACCTCCTATGCACCAAGGGCTTGGGAAAGATGATTTCAGTGTTGATAGGGACTTCCAAAGTATACTTCTTTTGAGCACATCATTGAGTTACTGTACATATCAAAGATGTCCTTGGAAAAAAACTTTACAACGAAGTGGGTTTGGTTGATGTTTTTGACAAATGACCATGATGGTTTTGGGTTGATTCCAGTTGAAATGTTCCACTCAACAACCAGAAAAAAAAAAAAAAAAAATCGAAGTAATTTGTGAAAATGATGGAATTTGTAAAATGTTGAAACCAAATTGTGAGAAGTTCTGGTTGTAGAAATCTCTACCACCAAAAATGGTATTGTTCTCTTCATGATTTATTTCTCTGCGTCTTTCTCTCTTGAACTGGTTGCCGATCCCGCATGTTTGGTGCCGAAGGGGCAGAGGAGCCGGGTTGTCAAGAATTGGGTTGAATTTAGGTGGGTGGACTACAGTAGAGGATCCAAATAGTCTAGTACTATGAAAACTAAATATAATGTTGAACATATAAATATAAATAAAAAAATAACGCCTAATTAGTACACATTAATACGTATTTGGAAGGGAAAATATTGAATACACATCTAACCTTTGACATAATGTACAAAGTGATAGTCCCAAGACTTAAACTTATAATCTCAAGGTTATTAAATCAAGTTTTAACTATTGAACCAATAGTCACCCCTAAATATATTAATAAATTGAAATTTCTAGGATTGGATTTCACAATAAAATTTTTTAAATTTTACTTATTCAGTTGTATTTTCTCTTTGATTTATATATTTTTAACATTATTGTTTAGGATCACTGGTAAAGTTAAAATCTCTAAAATATTATCTCTAGCCCATAATGACATAGCAGGTTGTTGGATCTTAAGTGATTAATTTCTAAACAAATTTATAATTATTATATAACATTTCACGTCATTTAAAACCAAAAAAAAAAAATAACTTTTTACTTGGAGAAATGTCTAAAAACAAGAAAGCCCACAACACAAAATCAACTCTTTACCTCTATTGTACCCAAAAAAAAATAAAAATAAAACAAAATTTAGGAGGTGATATTTTAAGGATCTTAAGTACTTATTTATTTGTTTATTTTAAGTAATACTTGTAGTTGGCACTACATAAAATTTTGCTGTTTAGCAATGTTAACGAAACTTTGATAATCTTTAAAAATGCCACAATTAGATAAGACTACATTCATTTCTCCTGTAGCGTGGAAAAAGATTTCTTGCATTTGTAATTTGTATAGTTTTGTATTATCAGTAAAATGTAAAATTACTATTTAATTTTCCATGGCTTTGATCATTTTTTTCCCCAATAGAAAAATATTGAAAGGAATCATTTAGGCATTACCATGTAAATACGATCGAAAAAAATTGTAAAAACAAAGGTACATGAATCTAACGTAAGAACTATTTTACATTAGATACAAACATGTACACAATTAGCACAAAAAAAAGGAGAAAATACAATGTTTATGTGTCCTTTTCATGGTTCACAATGTAAAGGTTAAACAAGGCAGGTCAATCGAGTTGTGGAAGTAGTTGTTTCTCAATGAGTTCGTTGTGAAAAGATTTGCAATAGCTAAAATACCATCAACCCCAACATCCGTGTTAAGCACTCCTAGTGAGGTTCTGAATGAGTTCGTTGCCAAAAGATTGGCAATAGTTAAAATACCATCAACCCTGTAAACTTGGTAAAGAGAGAGAGAGAGACTGAATAAATATTATGTTCAGTATATTCAAAGAGAAGCAAGTTTACTCTCTTTTATAGAGAGGTGTGTTTGTACATTGGATGCTGCACCACCGAAAGCAGAAATAAAGAAATATACTTTACAAATGAAGGAGGACATGTAGCTATATTATGAATGACAACTGCTAGCTATATGAGATATTTACACTAACAGCCCCCCGCAAACTTAAGGAGGGTAAGCATCAACCAGCTTGAGTTTGGAAACGAGAACACTGAAACGACCAGAAGGATGAGCTTTAGTGAAAATATCTGCAGGTTGATCGATAGAAGCAATAGAGCGAAGCAGAACAGTGCCGCGGGTAACATGCTGGCGAATGAAATGACAATAAATCTCAATATGCTTGCTGCGATCATGAAAAACATCATTGTGAGCAATTTGAATGGCACTCTGATTGTCACAATGGAGAGAGGTAGCGCCAGAAGATGAAACACCCATATTAACAAGGAGCCAGCGAAGCCAGAGAAGTTCCTGAGTGGTATCAGCAAGAGCTCGGTATTCAGCTTCGGTACTAGAGCGGGCAGTGAGGGATTGTTTCTTGCTACGCCAAGTAAGAAGAGAATCCCCTAAGAAGAAACAGAAACCCGTGGTGGATCGTAGATCCGTAGGATCCCCAGCCCAATCAGCATCAGAAAAGGCACACAGTTCAAGAGAGGAGAAAGCAGAGTAGTGAAGGCCATGGAACAGAGTGCCTTTAAGGTAGCGAAGGATGCGGAGTAGAGCAGTATAATGGGGAGTGCGAGGAGCCGACTTGTACTGACTAACAATGTGAACAGCATAGGCAATGTCAGGATGACTCATAGTGAGATAGACAAGACTACCGACGAGCTGGCAATAAAGAGTAGCATCGGAGATGAGATCCCCATCGAGAGGAGTGAGACGTATCTGAGGATTAACTAGAGTAGAGGTAGTTGTGCAATCGGTAAGACCAGCACGGGCCAGAAGATCAGATGCATATTTGGCCTGGGACAAATAAGAACCAGTAGAATCATGGGAGACTTCAAGGCCTAAGAAGTAGTTAAGAGTACCAAGGTCCTTCATCTCAAATTGACAGTGAAGAAAACTTTTGAGGTGAAGAATACCAGCTGTATCATTACCAGTGATAATCATATCATCCACATAAAGCAGGAGAAGAGTGGTACCATGAGGAGTAGTCCGGATAAATAAGGCAGAGTCATAGGAGCTAGAGGTGAACCTGAAGTTATGAATGGTAGAACTGAACTTAGCAAACCAAGTGCGGGGTGCTTGCTTGAGGCCATAGAGGGCACGCTATAGTTTGCAAACCTTATGAGGTTGAAAAGTAGACCCAGGTGGAGGTTGCATGTAGACCTCCTCAAGAAGATTACCATTAAGGAAGGCATTCTTGACATCCATCTGAAAGAGCTCCCAGTGGCGAGCAGCAGTAACAGCGAGCAAACTGCGAACAGAGGTAAGTCGAGCAACAGGGGAGAAGGTCTCCTCATAATCAATGCCATATTCCTAGTTGAAACCCTTGGCCACAAGACAAGCTTTGTAGCACTCAATAGAGCCATCAGAATGAGTCTTGCTTTTGTAGACCCATTTGCAACCAATTACAGTCTTACCAGGAGGAAGGTCAACAACATCCCAAGTATGAGTTTTGTCCAAAGCCTGAAGTTCATCAGTCATAGCTTGCTGCCAAAGAGGATTAGTACAAGCCTCACGATAGGAGGTGGGTTCATAAGTAGAAAAGGTAGCAGACCCAACAATATAATCACGAAGATGAATAGGGGGTTGAGTTACCCGGTGCGACCGACCTGTGGGAGGAGCGGTAGGAGGAAGAGCTGGCGAAGAAGGAGGAGATGGACTAGAAGGTGCAAGGAGCGGTGGACCATCAGGGAGAATAGGCTGGCCGGGATCAAGGATCAACAAGGGCATCTCAATGACAGAGAAACCTGCATCAAAGTGGTTAGAGAAGAGATCGAGAGAAGGATTAGTAAAGATGACCGGAGTGGAGAGTGTGGGTAAGTGAAAGGAGGAGAGAGAGGAAAACATTTTGTGCTCCGAGAAAACTACATGACGGAAGATGCGAAGACGCTTAGAGAGAGGATCCCAACAATGAAAGCCCTTATGTTCAATCCTATATCCAAGAAAACAGCAAAGACAAGAACGAGGTTCAAGCTTGGTGCGTTCATGGGATTGAAGTAGAACAAAGTAGGCAGAGCCAAAAGCTCGAAGATTGGTGTATGGAGGGGGAGTGCCATGTAGACGTTCAAAGGGAGTTTAATTATGGATGATAGGGGAAGGAACACAATTGATAGTGTATACAGCAGTAAAGGTAGCTTCTCCCCAAAGGTTTTCAGGGCAGGAAGATGAGAGAAGGAGAGCGCGAGTAATGTCAAGAATATGCCTATGTTTCTGTTCAGCACGGCCATTTTGTTGGGACGTGCCAGCACAGGAACGATGAGGCTGAGTACCATGACTTTGAAAAAAGGAAAGAAAATCAATACCCCTATATTCCATAGCATTGTCAGAACGAAATATTTTAATGGTTTTGGAAAATTGTGTGTGGACCATTTTAGCAAAGTTATACTAAAGATGTTTAAGTTCAGACTGAGATTTCATGAGAAAAATCCAAGTAAACCGTGAATAATCATCAATAAAAATAATAAAATAACGAGATCCCCCCATGGTAGTAATAGGGGATAGGCCCCAAATATCCGAATGTATGAGATCACAAGGAGCACGGGAAACAGAAGTACTTTTATTGAATGATAAAGCAGGTTGTTTTGCAAGTTGACAGGGTATACAATCAAAAGTATCTTGAAGTACAGGACCCAATTGACCACTAGAAACCAAAGACTTTAAGCGACTAACAGCAAATGTCCTAAACGACAATGCCAAAGATGAAAAGGAGATAAAGAGGAAGCAAATGCAAGAGTAGCGATATGTAGGGAGTCTGGAACATGAAGGTGAATGAGTTCATAGAGACGTCCATGCTTACAGCCGATCCCAATAGTCTGTCCTGTCTGAGGGTCCTGCACCAAACAACCATTAGCAGAAAATGTGACGTTTAGACCAAGCTCACATAATTGACTAATAGAGATAAGGTTTAAGGTTAGAGCAGGGATATGATAAACTTAAGGTAAAGATAACTGGGATGTGGAAACAGTCCTAACATGACTGGCAGACATTAGAGAACCATCAGTAGTATGAATGGAGGGAAGATGAGTAGATGGAGAGATAGAGGAGAAGATAGTAGAGCTGGAAGTCATGTGATTACAACAGGCGGAGTCAAAATACCAAGAAGAGTTACCTGGAGTCATAGACAAAGCAGTAGGAGGAGGTGCACCAGAGGTGGAGAGAAACTGTTTGAACATGGCTTCAACATTTGTTTGAGAAAAAACAGGGGTAGACGGAGCAGGAGACTCAGAAAAATCCTCAGAGGCAGCAGCAGCAGTGCGATTAAACTGACGATGAGAGCTCCCCCTAGACGAGCCACCGCGAGAGGAGTGACCAGTGGAAGATGACCGAGACAGATTGCGAAAACAATCCTGTTGCAGATGACCAGGACCAAGTTTGTTGCAATATCGGCAGGAGCGGACAGGGCAATGAACCAAAAGATGAGTAGAAGGAAGGCCCCGATTCTGACAATAGAGGCAAACAGTGGTCCGTTGGTTTGGTGAGGGCTGTGACTGAGGAGTGGCAAGAACAGAGTCCACATGATGAGTGTGGAGAGTACCAAGACGAGTCTCCTCAGATAATAGCTCTGAAATAGCCTGTTCAAGAGTGGGCAATGGATGGCGATGAAGAAGAGAGGCACGCACTGGCTCAAAAGAGGGATTGAGAGCCATGAGAAAATGAACCAATCGTTGCTGAATACGATAGGTAGTGAATAAAGCAGCATCTTCAAGGTGAGGCCATGCCGGTTCGGAGAGAGCAAGCTGGTCCCAAATAGAATACATTTGAGAAAGAAAGTCATTAATAGACTGACTGGTTTCTTGACGCATAAGGTGGAGTTGACTCTGAAGTTGATATTGATGGGCAAGACCGGTAGTCTGGTATCGATCTCTCAAAAAATCCCAAACGGCTTTAGCAGGATTGGGAACAGAGTCAAGTTGAAAACGGCCAAACTGAAGACTAATAGAGGGAACAGAGGTATTCCGAAGCCAAGTAATGATCTGGTAGTTTTTACTGTCCCAGTCTTCGAGTCGGTCTTCATATTTGGTAGTGGTTTCATCATCAAAGGTTTCGACATCCTCTTTCACTAGTTTCACTGGTTTGGTCACAGCCTCGGTGATAATACGCCAAAGTTTCTGTCCTTTGAGGAAGGAAGACATGGCTTGTGCTCATAAGACATAATTGAGCCCGTTAAGAACAACGGAAATAGGATGATGAGAACAGTCCGGGCGATCCATGAAGAAAAAATAACACTATAGATGTAAGATCTGAAAAAACTGAGGTTACCAGTGAATTCAGAGGGTCGAAATCAGTGGGAAGAGGACTGAACGGACCAAAAATACGACCAGAAAGGCAGTAATTTGGCTAGTCAAAGTGAGTTGACTATTCTGGTCAACAAATCTAGTCAAACAAGGATGATGTCACAGCTGCAGGGGTATTATCACAGGCGCAGCGCACGTTAGCATGAGGCACCCGGCGCACGATAGCAGAGGAGAAGAAATGGCGCACGAAAGTAGCCAGGGCTGACGTCAGCTGACGTCAGAAACACGCGGCTCACGTTAGCAGATGAGGCCGCGGCGCACAATAGCTTGGGGCAAGTGTAGGAGGTGCGTAGAGTGCATCTGACAACGAGGCAGCGTGTGGCCTAATGTTCTGGCGGCGCGTGGAGGCGCGTGAAAGGTCAGATGACGATGAATCTGGTGGCGTTGGCTTTGTCGTGACGAGACGAAGGGGCTGGTGTTGTCCAATCTGTAAACTAGAAAAGGATGAGATGCGCAGCAATCTGCCAGACAGAAAATGTGATGACAGCGGAAGAAGAGACTAGGAAAAACACCTATGCTCTGATACCATGTAAACTTGGTAAAGAGAGAGAGAGAGAGAGACTGAATAAATATTATGTTCAGTATATTCAAAGAGAAGCAAGTTTACTTTCTTTTATAGAGAGGTGTGTTTGTACATTGGATGCTGCACCACCGAAAGCAAAAATAAAGAAATATACTTTATAAATGAAGGAGGACAGCTAGCTATATTATGAATGACAGCTGCTAGCTATATAAGATATTTACACTAACAAAACCCAACATCTGCGTTAAGCACTCCTAGTGGGGTTTTGTGGTTCATAAATGGGTTGGTGAAACGCCAACACCTACTCACTCGAGTACCAAGCCACTGAGTTACTGACCTAGAAATAATTTAGAAAAAGAAAGAGAGTTTTAGAGAGAGAGAGAGAGAGAGAGAGAGAGAATTCAGGAAAGTTGAATAGGGAAAAAATAAGAAGTTAAAGACAGAAGGACAATGTGATCGTTTATTGATGTGGTGTTGTTTTGCGCCATGAGGCCAATATTTGATTGGCTTCATCATCCACTAGATGAACCGCCAAACTTATTTTAAGGACATCGCTTTCAAGGAGACAGTGAGGATTTGACTTTCCCTGGGGGTAGAGTACTATGAAAGGAAGTTGAACACGGAGCCCGTTTCGAATACTTCTCTGATCTGGAAGTTTTTGCAAAGGGAATAAGCTGTTGCTTCCTTTCCCTTCCCTTTGTCTTTTCTTCGGGTATTTACATGGCGACCCCTTAATATATTGTCAAATATCAATTTGACACCTTGAATTAAAAAAGCGTACAATCTCTTTAATTATCAAAATGTATACATTCATCACTTTTGTCCTTCGATTACCAGTAAATCATTAAATTGAGGGTGATGTGCCAATATTTTGGTTATTTGTGACCAAAGTACCCTTTAACACATGGTTAATTACACTAAGACCTCCTTGACTGTCAGACCCCCAATGGGGGGTGACCCCTAGCACCCCCACCCCCACGTGGGGGGCAGTGAGAGGAAGACCCAATAAAAAAAAATAAAAAAAAAATTCCAACCAATCAAAAATCAGTGGGGGTGGTGGGGGTCACCCCCACTAGGGGTCTAAGTCATTTTTCTTATCACTCTACTCTCTAAACTATAAAACATTACAATTAGACCCATCAAATATCAAAATATCACCAATCGCTAATACCGTTAGTGGAAACGGTGAAATGACCAAATTGCCCCATATTTTCTATACCTCAGACACCTGTTCTCTATTTGAAATCCATCAAAAACCATTACAATTTTTTTTTTTAAACTATAAAAATGGAAGATTTTTAATAAATTAAAAAAAAATGGAGTGGGGAAATGATGGGAAGGGGATAGGGTGCCTTATAGATTTATTTTATTTTAATTTTTTTTAACGGTTTTCGATAGATTTCAACGAGAACAAGTGTGTGATGTATAGAAAAAGGGAGTTAATTTGGTCATTTCATTGTTCTCATTAACGACATCAGGGTTTGTGTGACATTTTGATGGACGAGAGGTCTAATTGTATTTTTTTTTTTTTTTAGTTCAATAGGTAAAGTGATACTTTATGATAATTCAAGGGTTAAATGATACAAATTGTGAGACATTTTGATGATTAAATTTATTCCGTTAACATCGTTTAGGGTTTTGTGTAATCAATAGTTTAGGGTGTTAATTTGTACGTTTTTTTAATTCATGAGATTAAAGTAATATTTGATAATAGTTTAGGAGATCTTTGTGTAAATATCTTTATTTTAACCATTAAAAAAGTAAAAAAGTCATAGATATATACCCAAAAATATTATTTTATTTTAGACTTAATTTATTTTTTGACTTACAAGTTGACTCATTAAGCCCACTAGCTTTGGCAACATCATCCACCAGATCCGGATTCATTTGCCCAAGACACAATCCTAAACTTGATCGAATCAGCAAATTCCTCCTAGTTAGGTTGTCCTTAGTTAAAAATATAATTATTTATAGTACCCCCATATTGACCATGAAATGGCAAAAAAATCACCTACAAAGCTTGGAGCCACCCAAAACAATCCCCATAATTTAATCACTTTGGACTAACATTCTCAAGTTGATACCTCCAATTATTGGTGAATTTCAATCAGCCTTTGTTTGTTGGTGGGAAAAACTATTTCAGGATAGTGTCCTAATAAGATAGTGAATTACTAGAGGGCTAATTTGAAAGAGGATATAGTGCTAAAGTTAGATTTTTAAAAAGGGTCATGATTATCTTAATTGGAAATTTGTTTTACATGATTATCTTAATTGGAATTTTTATTTTTTATTTTTTTAAATTTTTAATTTTTTAAGCTAAGCAATTGTGTCTTCTTAGAGGGATAGTGTGGTCAAAATAGGATGAGTTTGACACACAACTTTTTGATGGTACAGTTATTTTTTGCGAAACAAATTGATTTTTGAAATTATAAATTTAAGAGAACCCTAAGATTTTTTGAAGTTATGAAGGATTGAAAATCCACTTCTATAGAAGTGTTGCTTGTGGGGTGAGTGTTGAGGAGAATCTGGGGAAGGAATTAGTGTGCTTCCCTTTAATTGCAAATGTCAACATCTTCCTTTGATATATCTTGGCACATCTCTTGGGGATAGCCCAGAAGGCAATGCGTAATTTATCCATTTATGTCTTGTGACTGTCAGTATATTATTCTTTATTTTTTTGATAAATTGGACAGAAGTTCATTTTCAGAGTAAATTGGAAAAATTACAAATGCTAGTGGCTAAAGTAGAAAAAAAAATATATTTTAAAGACCAAAGTGGAGAAGTTAAAAAACTTAAGGGAGTAAAATGTAATTGGGTTTTGTTAACAAGTGCCCTTAGGGCACTGATTAAGGTTGCATTAAATGAAGCCAACCACCTCTACTAGTATGAAAATTGGAAAATCTAATTAATGTTTGATTAGAAAAAAATTAATTCTTTTGTAACAAGACCAAAACATCCTCTCTTTTTTTAGACAATTTTTTTTTTTTAATATAATTTTTTAGTTATGTTTTTTGACTACAAAATTTTAAAAATTAAAAAATTGAGTCAATTTTTTTCATTAAAAGCAAAAATAAATCAAATTCTATATAAAAAAAATCTTGCAAAAATTAAATCATTTTTGTCTTTTTCAAACCTTTTTCAAAAATTTCAAAAAATTAATGGACTATTCAAAAAAAATAAACAAATAAAAATTGAGTAAATCTATAAAAAAAAAAAGAAAAAAAAAAACGTGGTAAAGAAAAAATAAACTCTTTCTTTTAAAAATTTGACCAAATTAAACGCTTTTATTCTATTTAAAAAAGAAAATGTACATTTTTAAAACATGATTTTTGAAAACCAAGTATTATTATTTATTTATTTATTAATTTTTTTTCCCCTGTTGTTCATTGAAAGACGTTATGGTAGATAAGTTAGATTTGAATGCAAAAAGAACGGGAAAAAAAAAGTAAAACGTTATTTTTTTTTCAAACCAAACATAAAAAAGACCTAAAAAGTAAATAAAAAAATAAAAATTTTGACTCAAAAGAAAGGATATTTTGGACATATTAAAAAAAATAAAAAATAAAAAATAAAATATTGTTAATCAAACATTGATTACTTTTTTAAATTTCTATGCTAGTGGTTGTTAGATTTGTTTAAGAGTGCTGCTATTAGCATTCTATAAATTATTTTGGACCCTCTAATTTCTGGGAAATTCTATTTCCACACACCAAATTGTCTTTGTGTACATCTTTTCTCAATCCACTCATTTAGTAATTTGATTTTTACTTCTTTATCTCAGTCCACACACTTCACATTCCAAATATACCCTCACCTTCTTTGTGCACATCATCCCCCTCCTTCACCACGATCGATCGATTTCAATGTCCACATTGGAGGATTATATGGCTGCTGCTGCTATTATCTTTGTCACTGATTGAACGATGAAGAAAGTGCTTGCTAATGAAGAAAGGTTTGGCAACTAAAGAGTGCCATGACTTGCAAACGCACCTGCAACATGCGAGTGTTTGGATAAGTAGTCTTGTAAAGATCTCCATCACGATTTCCATGGGCAAACTCATAGAGGCTAATATCCATCCAAGCTTGAAATATTTCTGAATTTCTTATAAGAAGAAAGAGAGAAAACATGCCAGGATAAGATTCTACTTTTTTCTGTGTAATACATGACATTATAGTACTCTATTTTTCTTATCTAAATATATTATCTGTCTATCTATTTATATTTATATCCATACCTTAAAACTGAATTAATTGAATTTCTAATTTCTAACAATAAATAAACACCACACAATATATATATCACTAAGCATACATTCAGTATCTAGAACTTTATGTACTAAGCATACATCATCTCTAAAGTTCCACGTTTGGTATTGAGAAGTTCACAAAGTTTGCACATAAATTGAATACTTTGAGTCAATATTACTGAGTCAAAGAATTAGGTTTTCTAGTTTAATCCAATTGCTCTGGCCAATTAACAGAGAAAGAAAAAGACAAAGAGAGATTCGATAAGGAAATGTTGTGTATGGTTGAGGTTTGGGCATGGGAGGCGATGGCCGAAGGTGGCCGGCGGTGAAGCGGCTGGTGAGATGGTGGTGGGTGAGATGTGTATGGAGAAATTGTGAGATGTGTGGGTGAGATGGTAGTGGGTGAGATAGTAATTTTGTTAAAAGATAAAATTGTGATTCTGAAAAAATTCATTAAGTGTGTGGAGTAAAGAAACTTGGTATGTGGAAATAGAATTTTCCCTAATTTTTAGCTCTTTTTTTTTTTAATTTTTTATTACAATAGTAGCCTCAAATAAAATTACTACAAATGATATCATTAATTTTGAGATACCCCATCTCACAATTAAACCTATACACCCCCACTGCATCATGAATTAGGGTTTAACCCACCTCTATCACCACCCATCTATCTTTCCCAAATCCCACCTTGAAAACCTACCTACCCTCAAAACCTTGAAAACCCTTTGACGACAATATTCCGATGGTAACGGTAGCAACCATTTGATTACCTACACTTTCCCAGCTATGACAATGAGTGAAAAATTTTTTTGGTAACCACAACTCCATAAGACGAGAGGAGTACAACAATAAAAGCTTAGAGGAGATTTATAGCTTTGATATTGTTCTTAGCTCAGAAGAGATTGGTTTTGTAAGGGTAAGTTTCTTTAAAAAATAACAAAAATAATATAAAATGTTCGTCATTTTTTCGGGATTGAACTCCCGAACATATGACCGAAATTCGGGAACATAGTCCTGAACATTGTTTATTTGTTAGGAACTGGTAACCGAACATTGATTTTGAACTTTTTGTGATCTAGAATGAGTCTAGAATAAAGAAAACTTGAAGAACTGAACCGTTTTAAGAATTGAGAATCAGAGATCTTAATCTCCGAGAAATGATTGTATGATATGTTAAGATAAGTATGGTTGGTGACAACCATAGACAATTTTTGTATTGGAACATCTCTTGAAAGAATATTGTGGCTCAAATCAAGAGCTTGGATTTGAGAATAATGAAAAATATCATATGGGAAGTTAGCTAAATAGGCAAAGACAGTAGTTTTCTTCTTCTTCTTTCTCTTCTTCTTTTTCTTCATGGGTTTTGAAAAGGATGAGACTTTTCTTCTTCTTCTTAGTGGATTTTATTAGGGTTTTTTGGAAGGGAGATTTTTTTTGGAGTGTGGGGGGTGTGCATTCAATTGGTGGAATGTTTAAGGATAATTTTGGTATTATTTGGGAGGAGAAAAGAAATTTTAAGGGTTTCAAAATTTACAAATGGGGGTCCAAAGAAATGAGAGATCCAAAATAATTTATGGGGCACTAATAGCACCACTCTTTATTTAATGCAACCTTAACTAGTGCCCAAGAGCACTTGTTAACAAAACCTAATGTAATTTACCCTTCAGTGGTAGGTGTTGATATGGATTATCAAACACCAACTAGATGATGAGATTACAAGTATGATACTTTAGGTTAGTCAAACAACCACACAAAGACTCGTCACTAAGTCATTGAGTTATTACTTCAGATAAAAACCAATTTGCATATAGAAACAACAAGGCTACAAATACAAAAATATTATATCATGTAATATTATTCAACCCATATTATTGTTTCTGGCTATTGATTTAATTATTTTTTGTGATATTATGTGCGTAAAATTTACATGATTAATGTATTGACATTGAACCAAAAGGGCTAACTCACTATTTCCTAGTTGTACATTTTCAATTGAAAGGTCAAAAATCAATCACTACTAAGATAGATGGATTATTTATTTTCTATTAGGCCATCTCCAACGCTGCACCAAATCCATCACCAAATTCAAATTTGGTGAAAATTTTCCTTTTTTTCTACTCCAATGGTTTCATCAAACCTATATCCAATTGAGAATATAAAAAATATTTCACCAAACTAAGGATGTCTGGTACGTTTCAGCATTTTATTGTGCATAGCCATTGAGGATTTGACCCACCAGACAACCGGCCGGACGTCTGGCCGAATGTCCACCCGCTCATCCTCTTACTTGAAAAATTCCCACAACAGAGTAATGGTTTGGACGACCGAGGGGATGTCCTCCTAGACAACCAATGTGTCAACAGGCTTGCAAAGTTGTCTGCTTTTTGTGGCACCAAGACCAAATTCCTTACCAACAGTGATGAATGGATAGCAAAGGCAAATGCATTGCATGCAGATTCAAATTTATACTCAAATTAACAGTTGATTTTGTTGGGTACAACTCCAATAAGGTTACCGTTGGTTTTGCAGAGGATTTCACAAAGTTACAGTTGTTATGGTCTATAAAATGATTTGTTTTTCAATTTCACAATATCTTTACAATTTCTCTTTTCTTTTTCATTGTTAACTTCAATCTTCACTTTTTATTTCATTTGTCAGTTGTTTCTTTTACAATATTCTCATTGTATGATCTTCAGTCTTCAGTATTTCTTGAATTTTTCACTTCTTTCTTTAATTTTTAGTTGTTTCTTTTACAATATTTTTCACTATGTGTTGAATGTTGTATCCTATTGAATTTTTTTAACTTGTTTATTTGTAAAAATTTTACCTTCAAACTATGGAAGATTTTGAAATGTTTGAGGAATCACAAACTTCAGAGCAGAACACTGATGTTACTTTTATTTCGAAAACTTCTCGTGTTTCTCATGGTAAAGTGTTCCCCATTATAGAAGACGAAACTTTATGTAGATCTTGGTTAGCCGTCTCCCAAGATCCCTGTAAACAAAGTATGACGTAGCGGAATAAAAATATTTAAGGTCATACCTTTCTGAAATATTCTGAACTCTGATGGATCTCGTGGGTAAATCAGTGCTTCTTGAATCTGGTCAATCAACCCAGCAGTGGGGTGATATTACAGTGGTGAATATCACCCACACAAATCACAGTGCAAATAGCTTATTGATTGTTGTTTATGGGAGAGAGTCAGTATATGAGAGAAACTGTATATGGGAAAAAAAAACAGAGATGATACGTTGTTTTTCTCATACATCACCCATATCCCATATATAAGATATATAATCTAATTATCTCCTTTATCCATATAAGTTACTAGAGATAATATCATATATCTATATCATCTATCCATATTAGGATATGATAGATATATATATCCAGAGTAGTTATCCAAATAGGTTTGAATTCAAATTCAAAACCTATTTGGATCAGGTTCAAAATGTTAAATGGTCATGCCACATGGGCGCCCATTTCTAACATCTCCCACTCACACATGAGTTGGCATGACATTGCCACATCTCTATCTCAATCTCCCCAAAAAGAACAATCTCATACTAGCCAATGCACCGTGCGACCGCTGAGAACACCTGCATGTGGGAGCTCTATACTAGAAACTCAATATGAGTCAGTATAAAGACATCAACCCAAAAAGAACAGAAATAGTGTCTCATGTACCCAGACCAATCTAGCTACATCAGTCCAAAAAACATCTCTAATCCCTCAAAGAGCATGTTTGACTCTCCTAGGTCCCGCATTATATTTACACCCAATCAGCATCCTTTAAAGAACGATGTGAGTTGTCGACGGTGAATATAGAGCAGAGATGTAGAACTAGATGATCTTCCCTTCACCCTCATATCATTCAATTTGAAATTGACCGCTTTCCCAGTAATGTCCCTTAAGGCCGAATCATACATGACCGCAGGCAACATACCAAAGTAGCTGAACATCAACTCCTCATCTTATGACATAGTCAAAGGTCACAAAAGGCACAAAGTGAAGTCATTTAAGAAAAAATGACTTTTAGGACTCACACGGTGAAGAAGCAGGGATCCATTCTTTCACCTCGCTAACGGGTCGATAAGCACATGCAGTATGAATGCATGTTATAGTGGAGTTACTCTTCCAAAGAGTGATGTTAAACTCACACACCATACAGATCTTAGTCTAGTCGCTCTTAAGCGCACAAGTCGCTTCCTAGCGTCTAACTCGAATTCTCTATTTGCTCGCCTCTCAGGCATCAAATGAGATCTCGCATCTGGCTATCCATAACAGGCACCTCATGGAAAAGTGGGTACTTTCATATCCATGGTCGGTCTCCAATCAAGACCTCATCTTGGCTCCAACCAAGGCGACATAGCTAGTGGATAATTTTAGCTTCTCTATTTGCTCCAAATATAATAAGCTACTAGTCTCATCCTTACTCGCTACCTAGCACTAAGGGCGATTGCTCGTGTGAGTGGGCCAATCTTGCCTGCTAACATCAATTTAATTATTTTGTGTCTGCTAATTCACAAACCATTGTAAAAGGTAGTAAACATAAATGTGTAATAGAAACAAATATGAATACTAATGGCATAAATATCCCAAAAAAAAAAATAAGAGTTCAACTGAATACACATAAAAAAATCACCACCTACGTAGTCCTAAAGCCCTAACATGAGTAAGATAAACATCTCTAGCAATGGGCTTAGTCAAAGGGTCCGCAACCATGCGACTCGTAGGGATGTGCTCCAGGATCACTTCTTTCTGCGCCAAAATGTCTCTGATAAAGTTGAACCTCACATCAATGTGTTTGGTTCTGCCGTGGTATTTAGGATCCTTAGCGTAAGCGAGTGCAGCCATGCTGTCACAATGGATAGTCACAGGGTCTGAAGTGTGTGTGACAACATCCAAATGCTGAAGGAATCTCCTCAACCACACGGCTTCCTGAACGGCAGATGAACAAGCCACAAACTCAGCCTCCATAGTCGATAAGGCGATACAGGATTGCTTCTTACTGCTCCAAGAAATAGCACCATCGCTAAGCATGAAAGCATATCCTGAAGTAGACTTACGCTCATCTAGGTCTCCTCCCCAGTCAGCATCATAATTGCCAACTAGATGTAGATCTGAACTCTGGTAGCAAAGTGTGTAATCTGCAGTCCCTCTAAGATATCGTAATATCCTCTTAACTGCTTTCCAATGAGCTGGTCCTGGGTTGGATTGGTAACGACTCACCAATCCGACTGCATAACAAATGTCAGGACGTGTACACATCATAGCATACATTAAGCTTCCAACAGCATTTGCATAGGGAACACGGGCCATCTTTTCATTTTCTTCTTGAGTCTTAGGACCCATATCAAGGCTTAGGCTCTCGCCTTTTGCAACAGGAGTGTCAATGGGTTTGCAGCTCTGCATCTGGAACCGCTCTAGAATAGTCTTAATGTAAGTCTCTTGAGACAAACCAAGAAGTCTCCTAGAGCGATCCCTAAGGATCTTAACACCGAGCACATAGCTCGCCTCACCCATGTCCTTCATCTCAAATGTAGAGGACAACCACATTTTAGTGGCGACAATCATCTCCTTGTCATTTCCAGCCAATAATATGTCATCTACATATAATGACAATATCAGAAAAATGTCCTTGGACCGCTTAACGTACACACAGTGATCTTCATCAATCATCGTAAACCCATTAGAAACAATGGCTCGATGAAATCTCAGATTCCACTGTCTGGATGATTGCTTTAAGCCATAAATAGATCGTTGAAGCTTGCAAACTTTGCGCTCCTGACCTACTGCCACAAAGCCTTCTGGTTGATCCATATAGATCTCTTCATCCAATTCTCCATTGAGAAATGCAATTTTAACGTCTATCTGATACAGCTCTAAGTCCAACTGAGCTACTATGGCCAGGATTAGGCGAATAGAGGCAAACCTTACAACTGGTGAAAAAGTTTCCTCATAGTCCACACCCTCTCATTGGGTGTAACCTTTCGCCACTAGGCGAGCCTTATACCTTTCTATGGAACCATCCGCCTTGCGCTTGACTTTGAGAACCCATTTGTTCCCAATAGTCTTGCGCCCTGGCGGCAAATCAACCAAGTCCCAGACATGATTTTTCTTCATAGACTCTATTTCTTCATCCATTGCAATACTCCATTCTTTACTAGCAGGGTATGAGAGAGCCTCTTTGAGATTCTTAGGCTCCATCTCATCACTCGGAGCAATCATGAATGCTTCCCCTTCAATCTCAAAACGACGACGGGGTATAGCTCCACGTTTGCTTCTACGTAGTTGAGAATCCTGAGAATCCTCATCCATTGGATCTAATCCATGGGCAGGTAGATCGCTCCCACTGTCCCTAGGAGCTTGAGGAATTATTTCTTCATTCTCTACTAGGCTACTAGGTGCGCCTTCAAGTAGATCCTCCATCTCATAGAGTTTTACTTCTCTAGTTACCTCACCTCTGCTAGGGAAATCCTCCTCTAGGAAATCCACATCTCGTGACTCAATTTCAGTCACACTTCCATCCGGATGCTCCCCAACAAACACATAGCCCTTAGAATGCTCACTATAGCGAATGAAGATGCACTTCTTTCCTCTAGGGCCCAACTTCCCAAACTTATGGGAAGCATTGTGTATGTAAGCTGCCGAACCCCAAGGCCGCAAATTGCCCAAATCAGGCTTTTTGCCAGTCCACATCTCATATGGGGTGGAAGGAACTGATTTGGAGGGCACACGGTTAAGGACATAGGCAGCAGTCAACAAAGCATCTCCCCAATAAGAAATTGGAAGATTAGCTTGCGCCATCATTGATCTAACCATGTCAAGCAATGTGCGATTCCTTCTCTCCGCTACACCATTTTGTTGCGGAGTCCTAGGAATTGTCAATTGCCTGATAACTCCTTTTTCCTCACAGAGCACTTTAAATTGCTCAGATAGATACTCACGTCCTCGGTCAGTCCTTAGAGCCTTAATGCTCTTGTCTAATTGATTCTCAACCTCATTAACATATCGTCTAAAGCAATCCAATGCTTCTGACTTGTGAGAAATCAAATAGACATGACCAAAACGCGTGCAATCATCTATAAATGTGATGAAATAAGGGGCTCCATGCCTTGCCCTCACATTCATTGGTCCACATATATCAGAATGAATAAGTTGCAATGGGATAGATGCCCTTATGGCTTTCCCAAATGGTTTCCTTGTTGCCTTTCCAGCAAGACAGTGCTCACAAGTAGGCAAAGTGACTCTAGCGAGTGGGCCTAAAAGACCTTCTCTAGCCAATCTAGTCATCCTGTCTTGCCCTATGTGGCCTAATCTAGCATGCCATCTCATAGAATCATTATCACAAAAAGATGCAATATTAGAAACAGAGCCATTGGCATTTTTATTAAGATTAGAATCATCCACATCCAAAACTAAAAAACCATCTGAAAGATAACCAAAACCATAAAAAATAGTTCCCAAATAAATGCTAACACCATTATTCTCAAAACAAAAGCTAAAACCAAGGCTCATCATGCTAATAACTGAAACTAAGTTTCGCCGAATATCCGGAGCGTAAAGAACATCATGAAGATACAAGGTGCACCCTCGTCGCATTTCCAGCTTGAATGTGCCAATGCCAAGCACCTCCACACTGGACTCGTTCCCCATGTAAACTTTTCTGCTCCCAACAGGTACTCGGCGATACTCAACGAACCCTACTCTGTCCCTCGCGATATGGTCTGTTGCTCCGGAGTCTACAACCCAAAAATGAGGAGAATGAGCAATTAATGCTTGACTAGACACAAAGCATTGAATGCGAGAAATTAAGTAAGGGAGTACCTTCTTCTGCTCAGGGCAATCCCGAGCGAAGTGTCCTTCTTTGTTACAGTTAAAGCATGTCAACTTAGCCTTTGCCTTCTTACCACCTCTCTTGCCCCTCCACTTGAAATTTCTAGCGCCATTAGGCTTAAGCGCAGCTGCTGCTTGCTTCTTAGGGGCACCTTTTGCTTTTCCACATTTGAACTGAGAAGTCCTACGTGAGCTTGACTCAACCACCATAGCAGAACCATCCGCCTTAGCCGCCTCAAGGCGCTCAGCCTCTAGCTCCAAATGACGCGATATGTCTTCGAATGTTTTCACACTCTCATTATGCATCATGTTCTGCTTCATCTGCTCCCAAGAATTTGGCAGAGAGCGTATCACAGCTTGTACTTGCTGCTCTTGAGTCAAATTGTGCCCAGCAGCCGCAAGCTCACGTATCATGGCTGACATGACTCTCAAATGCTGCTTCATCGAGTGATGCGCCCTTTTCTGATATGAGTCAAACTTCATAGTCAGCCCACATAGCTTTGCCAAAGAGGTAATACCAAACTTTTGCTTGAGAGCTTCCCACATCTCAAATGCAGTCGGGCAATGCTCAAACTCACTAATCAAGTCGTTGTGCATGCTGCTCAACATAGTAAAGCGCGCACACCGATCTTTGTTACGCCAAGTCTGAAAGGCTTCAAGATCACGACGATGTTGAGCTGTATTGCCCTGCTCTGGCTCAACCATCACTTGTTCAAGTGTGGTCAACACTTCTTGCTCATTGAGGAGGTATTGGATCTTACGGCGCCATATATCATAATTGTCGCCATCCAATTTCTCTCCCTTAGTTAAGTCTGCCACCACAGTCTTAGCAGCCATTTCTACATACAGAGTAAACATATGCGCAGGGGATATTAATGATAGTAACACAAAACAAAATATTTTGCAGCAAAAAGAATCTAAATTAAATAATGATAATTTTACACATGTCTCAAGATCGAAAATTTGCTATGCTCGTAATCATCTCTTACGCCTCTAGTGATAATTATCAAAATTTAATTTAATTCCATGCGCAAAAAAAAATCAAACAATCTCCCACTACTTATGGCATATACAAAGCATGATAAAATCCATACAATAGCATCTCATTGTAAATTTACAAACAACTCATGCTATATTTATTTAATAATGGAATTCAAATAAATAAATAAATAAATAACTAATCATGCTTCTCTAATTACAACATATTACAAATCCAAAAAAATATGTTGTATTCAATATTCAGATTATGCCATAATTAAAGTGTACATCATCTTGAAATTTTTTGGAATTTTCTGAAATTTTCTGGAATTTTAAATAACTAATAAACACAAATAAAATTAGAAATAAAAAAACCAGAAACTGATAAACTGAGACAATATTCAGATTATGCCATAATTAAAAATGTACATCATTCTGAAATTTTCTGAAATTTTTTCTGAAATATTCTGGAATTTTAAATAACTAATAAACACACATAAAATTAGAAATAAAAATCCAGAAACTGATAAACAGAAAAAATAATCCCAGTAAATAGTAAAACATTTCAGAAGTCCACAATAAAAAATTCAACCCCAGAAAATTATTTATGCAATACCAGAATCATTTTAAAGCATAAAAAATGAATTATTAACACAGGAAAAATATTTTTTATTTTCGTAAAATTTTCAAAATTTTACAGAACATAGAAAAATTTATTCTGAGTCTAACAGTACAAACCACGCATAAAACAAATAAGTAATGAATTAATTATGACCATTTAACGCAATACAGAATTAAAAAAGAGAACAAACAGTGCCTTAGGCATCATCAGCCAAGCCAGCCAAGCCGCCGGGGAAAAACGGCGCGGCTCAGCGCGCACGGCTCATCACGCGGCTCGGAGCGGCTCGGCGCACGGCTCGGAGCGGCTCAGCGCTCGGCTCCAGCACGCGGCGAGCGTGCGAGGCGCAGACGGCGCGCGGGTGGACAGCGCCGCTGACATGCGCGTGAGGGCGCGTCGACCGGGGCGACTGGCGCGTGGGAGCACGTGGAAGCGGCTCACTGCGTCGGGTGGCGCGTGCACACCACGCGCCGCCTTCCAGGGTGTTTTTTGGTCCGATTTTTGTACTGCCGGACTCCTTTTTTCAAAATAAAACCATTTATGGTATTTAATGAACATAAAAAAAATATTTATGCTCTTAATCTAATAAAATAGATTTTTTTTTTCTTTACTGACATTCATGTATATAATGTATTCTTATACATATAACAAATATACACATGATTAAAGGAAACACGAAAATATCCATTAATGGCTCTGATACCAATGTAAACAAAGTATGACGCAGCGGAATAAAAATATTTAAGGTCATACCTTTCTGAAATATTCTGAACTCTGATGGATCTCGTGGGTAAATCAGTGCTTCTTGAATCTGGTCAATCAACCCAGCAGTGGGGTGATATTACAGTGGTGAATATCACCCACACAAATCACAGTGCAAATAGCTTATTGATTGTTGTTTATGGGAGAGAGTCAGTATATGAGAGAAACTGTATATGGGAAAAAAAAACAGAGATGATACGTTGTTTTTCTCATACATCACCCATATCCCATATATAAGATATATAATCTAATTATCTCCTTTATCCATATAAGTTACTAGAGATAATATCATATATCTATATCATCTATCCATATTAGGATATGATAGATATATATATCCAGAGTAGTTATCCAAATAGGTTTGAATTCAAATTCAAAACCCATTTGGATCAGGTTCAAAATGTTAAATGGTCATGCCACATGGGCGCCCATTTCTAACAATCCCATTGCTAGTAGTAGTCAGACCATGGCAATATTCTGGAAACGAGCACTCATTTATTTTAATTCACAATTGAATGGTCAATCAAATTGAAACCATATTTGTTTGTCTCACTGTTGGTCTGTGATGCAAACGGCAACTAATAAATCCTGTAGTTTTCTTGAGCGAATCCAATTGAGCCAACAAAGTGAAACAACTGATGCAGACATGGCAATTTTAATTTCTTTTTTAGCATATATCTATTTTATGATTTGTATCTACTTTTTATCGAAATTTGTATCTACTTTTTATGAAGACCACTGATAGGCTCGAAATATGTTTCATATCAATTTTTTTAATTTTTTTTCTTAGTTATTATTGTTTTAGTAATGATGTTCAATTTGTTTGATTAATGATCTTATCGTAATAATGTTAAATTTGTTTTACTAAGGGCATCTCCAACAGTGTATCAAATATTTCATCAAATCTGAGTAAAAAATTGAGGAATTCCTCTATCTAATATCTAACTCTCCAGCGATTAATTTTTGGTGGTCAACAAAATGTAGGTCGTCCGGGGGGTACCAGCTGGACGTCCGGCTTGTTGATTGGTAAGAGTAAATGCGAAAAACCTGTTTCCCTTCACTTCTGTTTCCCTCAATTCCTTTGTCATTCCTTTGCCATCTTAATTTTGATTATGAAATATCATCAACCAAATTAGCAGCAGTAGTTTATACTAGCAGTAACAATGACTTCAAATAATTTATGTCTCATTATTTAGGTATTAGAGATAAGAATACATATCATGCCCTTCGCAATGATTTAATAGAACATATGTGGCATTTTCATGGTGAAAAGTAACTTGACCACGCGGAGGAGAGAATGAACTTTTGGTAGGCTTTTTTGTTTGGGAGGTGATTATGCAAATGATGTTGTTAGTATTTGTTGTTGCTCTTAAACCTGTACACATACTTCATTTTTGTTGTTACTCAAATGCTGTCAATGTTTCTTGTTGTTGCTCTTAAACCTATACACATCCTTTTTCCTAGTATTATTGGTCCTTCAATTTTGTCTACATCAAATTTACTGTTAGTATCAAATTTTCTGATGTATTCTATTTACTGTTATTCTAATTTCATGTTGTTTTACTGTTAATATTAAATTTACTGATGTTCTAATATCCAATTTACTGTTAATATCATTTGAGTGATCTGTTCAAATGGCAAGCAAACTCAAATTAGTTCTTCCTTTGATCTTGAAAATAACACTTTTTTTTTTCTTTAGTTTGAGAAATTAGTTCATAGCCACATGGTCATTACTATTGTCAAATAATTTGACAGTAGTATCTAAAATACTCCAAATTAATTAAGAGGAACTTTTGAGGCAATTATAATTTATGGGATATTTTTTCTAATAAATTTGATAAATGTTGTGGAATTTTGTAAAGCATCCAAGTGTGAATTGCTCCAAATGTATCACTTTTCAAAGCTTGTTGCCTTAAACTCATGAATGCATCAGTTAAACATACAACCATATAACAACTTCATTAAACATACAACCACCTTATTTAATTAGCTACCAACCTCATTCATTCATGATCAAAAAGCATCCATTTACTCTATAAATCAATAGAGAAGCTGTGTACTTGATAAAGTGTAGAGAAAATCTTTGGAGCAAGACTAGAAGCAGAAAGCCGAAAGAACAGACTACACAAAACCAGTCGACTGGCAGGTCATCCGGCGGGTCGACCGACTGGTCAACATTGTTTACCATGTTTTGTGAATTGCAGTCAGGCATCAACTAACTCATCTTAAGTTTTTGTGTTCCTTTTTTTGTTGCTTACCTTTTCACACCATTTTGTCACTATTTTATGTTGCCTCACACCAAAATTTAGCACCTCTAATTGAGCCTTTCACATTTGCCTTTCCTAATCAAATCCTTTACATATCCACATAGTCATGCTTAGAACCAAAAGAGCAAGACCAGAATGTGGACAATCCTCAAACCCTCCACCACGTCAACAACAGCCTCAAATTCATGCTTATCCAACTCAAGATTTTCTGACTTATAATCATGAACAAGCCTTTCAACACTTCTGCAGCAAACCTATTGTCAGTGGAAGAAGGCTAAATCTTCCTCCTTAATATGATGCTTTGTTAGTTACCAAACTTGAGACTGTGGGGTGGATAGATTTGATAAATTTACCACAAAAGGTATATCCTCTTCTTGTTTCTCTATATTATGTTCACTTGAGATGTACTTTTGAAGAAGATGAAGACTTTACTATTATGTCTTATGTGAAAGGTAAACACATTGAATTTGACATCCCCACTTTGGGATGAATTATTAGAGTTAAGTAAGGAGAGATGCAAATCTACTTTCACAGTGAGTCTGAACTATTTGATATTGTTGGTAACATAACTGAAGTATATTCTACTATTTATGAGAGTATATTTACTGGAAGTAATTTACAAGCAAGACAATTGAAACCCCACCTTCGTATTCTCCATTGATTTATAATAGAAAATGTCACTCCCAAAAGAGGACATTTTGATGTTGCTCTAATTTTAAATGCTTATTTGCTATATTGTTTTGAAGCTGGACACAAATTGGATTTATGCTATATACTCATGAAAAAAATGGTGGTTGCAAATCTTGGTCATATTACTGGCCGGTCATTAGTTTTTGGAGCTCTGCTTACAAAAATTTTCAAAGCTTTCAAGATCAAACTTGTAGGTAAAGTAGAAATAAAAATATCTTCTGCGATTTCGGAGTACACACTCACCCGAGCTGGTGGCAGTGAAAATTTATTTCAAAGTCTAAATGCTCCAAATGCACTAACAGATACTCCCAAAGACCCTCATGACCATGCCATGCCACCAGGTCAACAACCTCAATATTGGACTGATTTTTTTGTCTACGGAATAAGAATGATACAATCACTGCGTTTAGTGGGAACAACGCATGGCTAATCAGTTTGATGCATTTGCCACTGCTCATAACTCATTAATTCAACAAGTTGGTGAGTTTCGTGTGGACACTAAATGACATCATGAAGTTACAAGCAATCGCATTGATCAAATTGAGCATCGAGTCAGTTAGATCTACCATCATTATTTCCCTCTACCACCACTAGCATCGAGTCATGGAGTCAAGTGGTGGTGGAGGGAAGTAGTGATGGTAGATTTCATTGACTTGATACTCAATCTGATCAATGTGATTGCTTGTAACTTCATGACATCTTTCAGTGTCCACATGAAACTCAAAAACTTGTTGAATTAATGAGTTCTGAGCAGTGAAAAATGCATCGAACTAATTAGCCATGCGTTGTTCCCATTGAACACGTTGATTGTGTCGTTCTTGTCCCATAGACAAAAAATCAGTCTAGTATTGAGGTTTTAACCTGGTGGCATGGCATTGTCATGGGGGTCTTCGGGAGCATCGGTTGGTGCATTTGGAGCATTCAGACTTTGCAATAAATTTTCACCGCCACCAAGTCAGGTGAGTGTGTACTCCGAAATCGTAGAATATATTTTTATTTCTACTTCACCTACAAGTCTGATCTTGAAAGATTTGAAAATGTTTGTAAGCAGAGCTCCAAAAATTAATGACCGGCCAGTGATATGACCAAGATTTGTAAACACCATTTCTTTCATGAGTATTTAAATCCAATCTGTGTCCAACTTCAAAACAATATAGCAAATAAGTATTAAAAATTGGAACAACATCAAAATGTACTCTTTTGGTAGTGACATTTTCTATTATAAATCGATGGAGAATACGAATGTGGGGCTTCAATTGTCTTGCTTGTAAATTACTTCTAGTAAATATACTCTCACAAATACTAGAATATATTTCAGTTATGTTGCCAACAATATCAAGCAGTTCAGACTCATTGTGAAAGTAAATTTGTATCTCCCCTTGCTCAACTCCAATAATTCGTGCCAAAATGGGGATGTCAAATTCAATGCGTTTACCTTTTACATAAGACATAATAGTAAAGTCTTCATCTTCTTCATAAGTACATCTCAAGTGAACATAAAATAGAGAAACAAGACAAGAATATACCTTATGTGGTAAATTTATAAAATTTATCCATCCCATAGCCTCAAGTTTGGTAACCAACAGAGTATCATATTGAGAAGAAAGATTTAGCCTTCTCCTGGTGACAATAGGTTGATTGCAGAAGTGTTGAAAGGCTTGTTCATGATTACAAGTTACAAAATCTTGAGTTGGATAAGCATGAATTTGAGGCTGTTGTTGACGTGGTGGAGGGTTTGAGGACTGTCCAAGTTCTGGTCTTGCTCTTTTGGTTCTAGGCATGACTATGTCATGTGTAAAGGATTTGATTGGGAGAGGTAAATGTGAAAGGCTCAATTAGAGGTGCTAAATTTCAGTGTGAGGCAATATAAAATAGAGACAAAATGGTGTGAAAAGGTAAGCAATAGAAAAAGGAACACAAAAACTTAAGAAGAGTTGGATGATGCCTGATTGCAATTCACAAAATAGGGCAGACACCGGTTGACCGATCGGTCGACCCACCAGATGACCCCTCGATCCACTGGTTTTGTCTAGTCTATTCTTTCGACTTTCTACTTCTAGTCTTGCTCCAAAGACTTCCTCTACGCTTTATCAAATGCACAGCTTCTCTACTAATTTATAGAGTAGATGGATGCTTTTTGATCATAAATGAATGAGGTAGGTAGTTGATTAAATGAGGTGGTTGTATGTTTAACGAAGTTATTGTAAGGTTGTATGTTTAACTGATGCATTCATGAGTTCAAGGCTGCAGGCTTTGAAAAGTGATGCATTTGGAGCAATTCACACTTAGATGCTTTACAAAACTCTACGACATTTATCAAATTTATTACAAAAAAAATCCCATAAATTATTTGACAGTAGTAATCACTATGTGGCTATGAACCAATTTGCCAAACTGAAAAAGAAAGAAAAAAAAAGGTGCAATTTTCAAGATCAAAGTAAGAACAAATTTGATTTTGCTTGCCATTTGAACAGATCACTCAAATGATATTAATAGTAAATTGGATATTAGAATATCAGTAAATTTAATATTAACAATAAAGCAATATGAAATTAAAACATCAGTAAACAGAATACATTAGTAAATTTGATATTAACAGTAAATTGGATATTAACAAAATTGAAGGACCAATAATACTAGGGTAAATTACACTTTGCACCCCTGCACTTTACATCAGATCCCACTTTGGCCCCTACACATCAAATTGTGACACTTAACCCCCTGCACTTTTGGCCAAGTGTCACTTTGGCTTTTCTGTTAGCCTCATTGTTAACAGAGGTTAGTCACATGAAAAACATGTGAGGATAAATTACAAATTACACTTTGCACCTCTGCACTTTACACAAAATTCCACTTTAGTTCCTACACATCAAAATTGTGACACTTAGCTCCCTAAAGGATAACTTACGTTAGCCTTACTATTAATAAAAGGCCAATGTGACACTTGACCAAAAGTGCAGGGGGTTAAGTGTCACAATTTGATGTATAGAGACTAAAGTAAGATTTTGTATAAAGTGCAGGGGTGCAAAGTGTAAGTTACCCATAATACTAGCAAAAACGATGTGTACAGGTTTAAGAGCAACAACAACAAACACTAACAGCATTTAAGTAACAACAAAAATGAAGTATGTGTACAAGTTTAAGAACAACAACAAACACTGACAACATTCGTGTAATCACCTCCCAATCAAAAAAGCGAACCAAAAGTTCATCCTCTCGTCCACATGATGAAGTTACTTTTCACCATGAAGATGCCACATATGTTCTATTAAATCATTGCGAAGGGCATGATATGCATTCGTATCTCTAATACCTAATTGAAGGAACATAAATGATTCAAAGTCATTGTTACTACTAGTAGAAACTACTGCAGCTTAGTTGGTTGATGATATTTCATAATTGAAATCAAGATGGCAAAGGAATTGAGGGAAACATAAATAGATGGAAACAATTTTTTCGCGTTTACTCTTACCGGTCGATCGGCTGATCCTTGGACGACTTGCGTTTTGCTGACAGCGAAAAATTCACCGTTGGAGAGCTAGATATCAGATAGAAGAATTTCTCAAATTTGATGAAATATTTGATACATTGTTGGAGATGCCCTTATAGGGTGCTTTTGTTGTTCATTTTTTTTTTTTTCTTCTCTTTCTAATATAAGACTATTTCTTGTATTGGTTGTTGGTGTTGGACTTGTTAGTATATGTTGTTATACTTTATTATATAGTTAATTGTATAATTTAATATAATTATTTAGATATTTGTAAATAATATCTCCTACTTGTAAACCCAAAAACAAAAAAACAAAACAAAACAAAACAAAACAAAAAACAAAAAACAAAAAACAAAAAACAAAAAAGCAAATTAAAACAAAAAGAAAAAGACAAAAAAACAAAAGATCTCTAGATACAAAAATACTCGTCTCCATCTTTTTAGCGATACATAATTGTATGATTAAAATTAAAAGAAAGATATGGGAAGATAAAAAAACTTTGACAACATATAATCCCATGTTGTTTTGTCTTACATGATCCCGATAAGCTAAACCATGACATATAGCAATCTCTTCTTTTTTTTAATTATTATTATTATTTATTATTTATTATTTATTTTTATTTTTAAAATTTCAATATTAATAACAAACTATGTCGATAAACTATACATCCCAAACCAAAACAATATATTGAAATGGAATAGAATATACTTTTTGTAAAGTAGTTACTTTAACTACCCTAATGTCTGGGAAGAGGAGAACTTGCTTCTCTAGATTTGATAAAGATGAAGCCGATGAACTCACAGTGGTCTCTTCAACCATTTTCCTCCACTCCATGCTTCTTTTCTTAATCTCCTTACCCTTGTCTCCAACCATCAACTCTCTCACAACCTTCTCAACTTCATCTCTCTTAACATCATTGTTTATCTCTACCCCAATCCCCCCACTGAGTGCAGCTATACCAACAATTAGTTTGTTCTTCTCCGAAACTTGGCCAACATATCATTGGCACTCCACTAGAAATGCTATCAATAGTAGAGTTCCACCCATAGTGAGTTAAAAATCCTTCGACAGACGGGTGTGAGAGAACTTGCACTTGTGGGCACCAACTTGTGAGTAAGCTTCTTTCTTTAGTCTCTATCATGAACTCTAAAGGTCTAATGGTGTAAATTGAAGGAAACATGGATGAAAGTGTTGGAAAAATGGTTTTAATGTTGATTTTTCAGAAACTTTATGCTAATTATTATACAGGACCCGCAAGTCATTTTTAGAGAGTCCAAGTAGCAATGTGTTCATTGTCATGTGGTGAACAAGATTAATTAGTGAGTCAAAACCATTTATAGGTGAATCGAAAAATTGACTCCAAAGTGAGGTTCATGAACATTAGAGATGGTGAAATTCTCAATTGGTGTTGAATGGTCGTGTCCCATGTAGGAAACTCAAGGAAAATTTGGAGAAGATATAAGGTCCTAGATTGAACCTTGGGCTTGGGCCCAAAGGGCACCAAGAGTGTGAGTTGGGTTGGGTTGGCCCATTACTTATCTTTTTGGGCCAAAATTATTTGCTAGAAAAATTTCAATTTCATATTCAAATTTTGCAATGCGGTCCGGCGAACGGACATGTCTCTTTCCGAAAAGGTTCTTCTATTACCTATTTAATGGTGGTTCCTCCACGATTTTTTGCATAATTTTTTTTTCTTCATATTTTCTACTTTCTTCCTCCTCCTCGGTTCATCCTGCATACTCCATATTTTAGAGTTTAAGTTTGAGGGAGTGCAAAGCACATACTCTGGTTCGCTGTACACACAGAGTTAGTGCGAATTATGTATGTGGTGATTGTTGAATCCTGGAGATAGGATACCCATTAATCTCGAGCACCAGTGGGGAGGACATTATTCTGTCTTAAAGACATAGTGTCCATACATTGGCCTCAATCACATCTTCATACCATTGTTTAATCTGTAAAAGGTTGTAAGTCTATATTTGATTTATTTATTTGTCTTGAATTAATTTTACCGAAACAATTATTTTCCAACAATTTTAAGACAGAATAATCGCTTTAGCTTAAGGTTTTGGTTAAATTAATGTTCTGGTTTTTTTTTTTTTTGGTGTGTCGGTTCTATTCAAATACAGAATATATTCTGCATGTTTCTATTTTAAATATAGTTTTTGTTTTAGACTGTTTTTCTGATCTATTTTTAATACAAAATTTCATATTAAATTTTGCATTTTTTGGTTTAATGCATAAGTTTAATATTCTGGGTAGTATTTCCTGTTAACATATTGTTTGTGGATTCTGTTATATATACATATATACTGTAGTCGTGTTTGTTTGAATTTGCTTGACTGATATTTTCAAACGTATAGGGAAAAAAAAATTATCTTTTTGGTGAACCGTTGTTTGTGGACCACTATTATTTATTTGTTTGGTTTGGTGAACTTTGTTTGTGGTTTGCCCAGATCAAATACTTTATTGTTTATTTATAATTTGGTCCATTGTGCTTCAGGCTGTTTGTTAGATTATATTTTATATATTAATATATTGCTTGAATAGTTTAAATTTTGCTCATACGTGCATTTGTTTGTTTGTTAAGTGTAACAAAACATAATAAGTTTATATATATATATATATATAGTTTGTGGTATTGTCTACATTGCTTTTGTTTTGTCTTATTTTATCGGTTATTGGCTTCCTGGATTTTGAGTCTCTTTATCTTAGTTATTTATTGTGAAAAGATTTGGTTTTGTTGTTTTGTTGAATAGGAAAATAGAATGTTTACATGGCAACTGAGACTGTAATCAGTGCTGGAAATGCAAACCCGACATCTGTATCTGTCATGGTTCCTACTCCTATGGTTATTTCACTTCCCACCACTGTCCCGGTAAACCACAATGCAAAGTTGAAAAAATTTAATAGGACAGAGTTTAAAAGATGGCAGCATAAAATGTTGTTTTATCTGACAACACTAAATTTGGCAAGATTTGTCAAAGAGAATGCACCCGCCTTGAGCGAGGACGAAACTAATTGGCAAGCAATTGCCGCAGTTAAGGTATGGAAGCATTCTGATTTTTTTTGTGCTGAAACTATATTTTTAATGGATTGGACAACACGTTGTATAACATGTATAGTCCACTAAAAACGGCTAGAGATTTGTGGGAATCTTTGGACAAGAAGTACAAAACGGAGGATGCGGAGATCAAGAAATATGTGGTTGGCCATTTTCTTGAGTATATGATGATGGACTCAAAGATCATAATTAGTCAAGTCCAAGAGCTTCAATTGATTTTGCATGAAATTCATGCAGAGTGTATGAGTTTGAGCGGATTTTTTCAAATGGCAACTATCATTGAAAAACTACCACCATATTCAAAAGATTTCAAGAACTACCTGAAGCACAAAACGTAAGGAAATGAAGTTAGAAGACTTGATTGTTTGGTTACGGGTTGAGGAAGATAACTGCGAAGCAGAAAAGAAAAGAAATCCAAAATTTGTTTTCAAAGCAAAGGCTAACATAGTAGAGCAAGGACAAAATAAGAAAAAGAAAAAGCGTCCTAGGCAAAACTCTAAACAAAATGCTGGTCAGAGTTTTAAGATTGGACCTATAAAGTTTAAGGGAAAGTGCTTTGTGTGCAACAAGATAGGACATCGAGCCAAAGATTGTCAGAATCGCAAAGATCAACAAGGTCCTTCCAAGAAGATAAAGTATGAGTAGGCACACATAACTGAATTGGAGACTTTGTCTGATGGAGTGACTGAGATGAACCTTTCAACGATTGTGTCTGAAGTAAATCTGATGGGGTCAAACTCTAAGGAATGGTGGGTAAACACCGAGGCAACACAACATATGTGTGCAGATAAGAAAATGATTACTACCTATCAACAAGTTAAAGATAACGAGCAACTTTTCATGGGAAACTCCTCTACTGCAAAAGATGAAGGACAGGGGAAGATTGCGCGCAAGATGACTTCGGGCAAGGAGCTAACGCTTAACAATGTTTTGCATGTTCCAGAAATTCGGAAGAACTTGGTGTCTTGATCATTGTTAAGCAAGAATGGTTTTAAATTGGTCTTTGTTTCTAATAAATTTGTTATATGTAAGGATAGTGTTTATGTAGGGAAGGGATACCTGTGTGATGGGTTATTCAAAATGAATGTACTGACTGCAATCCCTAGTATTAATAAAACACCACATCTTCTGCTTATTTATTTGAGTCTTCTCATTTATGGCATGGTAGATTGGGACATGTTAACTATGATTTGTTGTGTAGATTAATTCACTTGGACTATCTACCTAATTTTTCTATTAACTCAAATCATAAATGTGAAGTGTGTGTTGAGGCAAAATTGACTAAGGCACTGTTTAACTCCGTTGAAAGAAGTATTGAGCCATTGCATTTAATTCACAGTGATATTTGTGATTTGAAATTTGTTTAAACACGAGGGGGCAAGAAATACTTCATTACTTTTGTTGATGATAGCCTGAGATACTGCTATGTATATTTATTACGAAGCAAGAATGAAGCCATGGAAAAATTCATTGAATATAAAACTAAGGTTGAAAATCAACTTGGCAGGAAGATTAAGGCATTAAGAAGTGATCGAGGTAGTGAATATGATGCTCTTTTTGGAACATTATGTTCACAACTTGGAATCATTCATCAAACTACTGCGCCTTATACACCATAACAAAATGGAGTTGCTGAGTGAAAATATCATACATTGAAAGAAATGATGAACGCCATGTTGATTAGCTCAGGTTTATCCCAGAACTTGTAGGGAGAAACAATTCTTTCCGCAAATTATATTTGAATAAAATACTTCGCAAGAAGATTCTTAAAACTCCATATGAATTATGGAAAGGCCGGGATCCTTCTTACAAATATCTAAAAGTGAGGAGGGGTGTTTAGCTAAGGTGGCCATTCTGGATCCTAAAAGGGTAAAAATCGGACCTAAAACTATTGACTGCATATTCATAGGATATGCATATTATAGTAGTGCTTATCGATTTGTAGTATACAAAAGTAATAATTCAGATGTGCATGTCAATACTATAATCGAGTCTAGAAATGCATCTTTCTTTGAACATATATTTCCTTGTAAATCAATACAAGAGTCAAATTCTCCTAAACGTTCTTATGAAAGTACATTTGATCATAGTCAAGGATAGATTGAGGAAAATCAAGAAGGAACGAATGAGGAAGAACCTAAACGTAGTAAGAGAGCTAGGACTAATCCTTCGGTCCTGACTTCTCGACTTGTCTACTAGAAAATGAGCCTTGAACATTTAAGGAAGCCATGTCTACGCTAGAAGCTCTTTTATGGTATGAAGCTATTAATAATGAAATTAATTCCATCTTATAGAATCATACTTGGGAATTGGTGGATCTTCCACCAGGATGTAAGCCTCTTGGATATAATTGGATATTCAAGAGCAAAATGAAACCTGATGGATCAATTGAGAAATACAAGGCAATACTTGTAGTAAAAGGTTATAGGCAAACAGAGGGAATAGATTATTTTGACATTATTCGCTTGTAACAAGAATAACTTCCATTAGAATGTTGATTGCTATATCGGCTTTATGCAATCTTGAAATACATCAAATAGATGTTAAGATTGCATTTTTAAATGGAGATCTGAATGAAGAAATTTACATGGAACAACTAGAAGGTTTTGTAGTTCTAGGGCAAAAAAATAACGTGTGCAAGCTTGTAAAATCTCTTTATGTTTTGAAGCAAGTTCCAAAACAATTGCATAAAAAATTTGACGATGTTATGATGTCAAATGGATTCAAAATAAATTAGTGTGACAAAGGTGTTTATGTGAAAAACGCAAAAAAGAGATATGTCATTGTTTGCCTATATGTAGATGATATGCCAATTATTGGTAGTAATAATGAAATTATAAAAACTACCAAGAAAATGTTGAACACTAAGTTTGACATGAAAGACATAAGAGTAGTAGATGTGATTTTAGAAATTAAATTACTAGAACATTTGATGGATATGCTTTGTCTCAAGGTCATTATGTAGAAAAAAATCCTTGAAAAATTTAATAAATATGACAACCGTCTTGTAAAAACCCATGTGGATGCTAGTCTTCATTTAATGAAAAACATGGGTGAAGGTGTATCACAACTAGAGTACTCCTGAATAATTGGAAGTTTAATGTACCTCGTGAATTGCACACATCTTGACATAGCATATACTATAAGTAAATTGAGCAGGTACATAAGTAATCCAGGGAAAGATCATTGGACAACCATAATCAAAGTACTTAGATATCTAAGATATACTTGGAATTATGGTTGAACTATACGAGATATCCAGCAGTAGTAGCAGGGTCGGCCTTGGGGCATAGGCCACAAGGCCATGGCCTAGGGCCCCTCAAAATAGACTCAAAAAAAGGGCCCTCTTATTATAATTTAGTATAATATATTAGGTATGTTTTAAGTCTAAAAAAATTAAAAAATGTCCAATTTAACTTAAAATAAATTGACCCATTAAAAAATTGAAAGGCCATTCAAAAAAATTAGCATAAAATTGAAAGGCCATTCAAAAAAATTAGCATTATTATCCATTGGAAAATAGACCCAAAAAAAGGGGTCTCTCTTGTTATAGTTTAGACTAATATATTAAGTATATTTTAAGTCCAAAAAAAATTAAGGAAGACACAAATTAACTTAAAATAAATTAATCCATTAAAAAATTAAAAGGCCCATTTAAAATAATTAGCATTTTTTTTTTTTTTGGGTAAGTGAAATAATTAGCATTAAAATAATTAGCATTGTTATTCATTGAAAATGATTTTGCAAAAAAATCAGATTATGCAAGTATGATTGATTTATTTGCTTCTAAAAATACAAGAAGAGTGAGGATCAAGCGATACTTATTAGTTATTGTAATGTAATGCTAAGTATTTTTGTGATTTTAACACAAATCTTTTGTCCTTTACTTTCAATTTTTTTTTTCATTCAATGAAAAAAAAAAATGTGAAGAGCCCCAGAAATTTATTAGTTAATTATCGGCTTTGGGCCCCCAAAATCTCAGGGCCGGGCCTGAGTAGTAGAAGGATACAGTGACGCTAATTAGATATCTGACACTAAAGACTAAGTCTCTAGTGGTTATGTCTTTACCTTGGGAGGTGTAGCAGTCTCTTGGAAATCTTCCAAACAAACATGCATTGCCAGGTCCACAATGGAATCCGAGTTTATTACATTAGATAAAACAGGAGAAAAAGCAGAATGGCTTTGACATTTTCTAGAAGATATTCCAATGTGGCCCAAACCTGTGCCCGCAATTTGCATCCATTGCGATAGCCAAACAGCTATGGTTAGGGCACAAAATAATATGTACAACGGTAAGTTTCATCACATACGTCATAGACATAATACTGTTAAACAACTGCCCTCAAATGGAATTATTTCCATTGAATATATAAGGTCAAGAGATAATATTATGGATCCGTTAACAAAAAGTTTGACCAGAGAGCAAGTTATGAGATCATCAAGGGGAATGGGATTAAAGCCTACCAATTAAGAATCGACTTAATGGCAACCCAACCTAGTAGACTGAAGATCCTAAGATCTAGGTTCAAAGGGACAACCAAATTAAGTGTGATTCCCGACCATCACTAAGGAGATAAATCTCCTACACATTTTCTATAATAACAAGTGATGTCTGCAGCGAGAATTAGAATAAGTTTTAATTTTGATGAAGTTCATATCTTGGCAAACCAAGTAGGGTATAGCAAAATACTCTTAATGAGCATCACCCTATATGAGTGTGAACTAGGCCGGTTCTATGAGAATGCTAAGGCTACATTCTTAAAGCACTCATGAAAACTAGGTATTGCCCAGGGCAAAAACAAACACAACCGAAAGAACCAAGTTGTGTATGAAAACAAAATTGTGTGAAAGCTATTGTCTCGGTTTACACTAACGGTAGAACAGTTGAAGACATCATGTTCACTGATCAGTTAGTAAACCCGATAGTTTTTCACAAGGGGAGATTCAAGGCCAAAAGGTACCTATCCTATGCAAGATGTTTTCAATTTTGTACTTTTTCAGTTTGCATGATGTTGCATATCCTATCTGCCAATTTCATTTATGTGGGAGATTGTTGGAAAAATGGTTTTAATGTTGATTCTTCAAAAAATGTATGCTAATAATTATGTAGGACCCACAAGTCATTTTTGGAGAGTCCGAATAGCAATGTGTTCGTTGCCGTGTGGTGAACAAGATTATGTAATTAGTGAGTCAAAACTATTTATAGGTGAATCAAAAAATTGACTCCAAAGTGAGGTTCATGAACATTAGACATGTTGGTGAAATTCTCAATTGGTGTTGAATGGTCGTGTCCTACATAGGAAACTCAAGGAAAATTTGGAGAAGATATAAGGTCCTAGATTGAACCTTGGGCCTGGGCCCAAAGGGCACCCAAAGTGTGAGTTCGGTTGGGTCGGCCCGTTATTTATCTTTTTGGGCCAAAATTATTTGCTGGAAAATTTGAATTTCATATTCAAATTTTGCGGTGCGGTCCGACGAACGGACATGTCTATTTCCAAAAAGGTTCTTCCATTGCCTATTTAATAGCGGTTCCGCCATCCGATTTTTTGCATCAGATTTTTTTTTATAGATTTTCTACTTTCTTCCTCCTCTTCGGTTCATCGTGCATATTCCATATTTTAGAGTTTAAGTTTGAGGGAGTGCAAAGCACATACTCTGGTTCACTGTACACACAGAATTAGTGCAAATTCTGTGTGTGGTGATTGTTGAATCCTAGAGACAGAACACCTATTAATCTCGAGCACCAGTGGAGAGGGCTTTATTCTGTCTTAAAGACACAGTGTTCATACACTGGCCTCAATCACAACTTCATACCATTGTTTAATCTGCAAAAAGGTTGTAAGTCTATTATTTGATTTATTTATTCATATTGAATTAATTTCACCGAAACAATTATTTTCCAACAAAAAGTGCGTACAAAACTTGATGCTCCAATTCCTCAATGTATTCAAAATAATTGCAGAAGATTTGAGAGTTGTTTCAATTATCTCCAACATAAATTTAGTCATAAAGTCACCTAAGTTAATGCAATGAATAAAGTTTGGGATATTAAGCATATACACTAGGTATCCAATCTATAATCGTATCCAAATACTCATTTGTACTAGAATTCGGGTCTGCAACTCAGAATAATAGTAATTTCAATATTTCAATGCCCATATACATAAAGAAGAAGAAAAAACCACTTCAACACCTTGTATTTGTTATATAGACATGTAGATTTCTACATGGAAAATTATGATTTCAGAAATTATTAGATGAAAGTTATGTTTTCTTTGTGATAGAAATTATGAATGATGAAATTTTTTGGATATCACCCATGTGTGGGATGATCATGGAGCACCCACTTTGGAGAGAGTGGGGGTGGCTCACCAACTCCAACCCACTAGAAAGTGGAAGAAGGTATGTCGCAACCAATGAGGTTCTCCCTCATTTGTGTATAAATAGAGGAAGAGAGTGTGGAGCTTGATAGAGAGAACTAAGAGAGCAAACCAAAGAGAGAGTGAGAGATGTGAGGCAGAGAGATCGTCTCTCTTGGTGTGAGTGAGGGAGACGGGTGAATGGGTGAGTGAGGATAGTGTGAGCTTCTCTTCTATTGTAATCTTTCTATAATTTCTCCATCGTTATAGTGATAAACGGTTACGCTCTCGTGAACGTAGGCATTATTGCTGAATCACGTTAAATATGGTGTCTTCTTTGGTGTGGGTGTGTTTTTCCACTTGGTATAATTTCTGGGAGGTCTTGGGCTGGATCCCCGATCCCCTACAAGTGATAACAGAGCCTCGTCGGTCATTTTCGAAACAAAAATAGTGTGATTTTCGAAACTGCCCAGAAATCAAATTGCTCGAAATCAGATTTTGAGCATACCAGAAGTAAGGCCTTGACGAGAGGAGTCCAAAAATGCAAAACAGAGCCCCAAAGTACACCGGACAAGCCCTCACACGCCGCCTGAATATGGCGCGTGAGTCTCACTTTCAGCACGTGTCTCCACGCTCCATTTGATGCACCAGCGCGCCATTCCAGTCTCGTCCACGCGCCACACGCACGATAGAGGAAGAAAACAGACGCGTGGCGCTACGTCATCGGCACGTGGCACCACGTCAGCCAGGGGCGGCCACGTGTCTGCTATGTCCTCAGGCCAGTCATCGCCACGTGGCAATCCAGTCATCGCCATGCGGCAGTCCAGTCAACACCACGTAGCGGCCACGTCAGCCGAAGTGCCGCGTATCTGACACGTCAGCAGGTTGACCAAGCCGTATACCGGAGCCAAGCCGCATCGGAGCCAAGCCACTGAGCCAAGCCTCGTTGACCAGCCGTTGACTGCATAGCTGAACTGTTGACGGCGCCGTTGACAGCAAGTTGACCGCACCGCTGAGCTGCTGACGTCATCATGACGCCAGACAAACGAGAGAAATTACTCGGTACTTCTTAGCCGCACCAGATTCTGCAGATTTGAACCGTCCAAACTATTTTTGGCTTGATCTGAGCCATTCGATGTCCGTTTTTGACGATACAATAGTGCTTTCCAACTATTTGAAATATTCCGGACACATCCGTACGGTCAAATTTTGAAATCAGAATTTTTTGTAAAAAGAAAACAGATTAAAGTGGCAGATGACGTCAAGTGCAGTGGACAGAATATTCTATTGAAATAGAATATCCTTTGAACTTTTGTAAATTGTAATTTGGCCCCTATGGTTTGTGAAATTACAGTTTGGTCCTAGGTGTTTGGAAAATTTGCAATTTTGCCCAGTTTTGAGGAAATTGTTTCAATGAAGTCCCCGGAAGTGCAGCGAAGGTTGGTCCTAACTAAACGGACCATTTCGGACTCAACCGCAAGGTCAGAATAGTAAAATTCTGAATGGGTTTTAAAGATTGTCAAAAACATGGAAGTTTGTCATCTTTAATAGTCGAAGGAAGGTTGTCGGATATTATGGAACGCTGCGGATTCACTGAAGAGGTTAGAATGGACAGATTCTGACCAGATTGGACAACTAGATACAAATCAAGATAGATCATTGGAGACCAAAGGAGATCATTCTTGATCAAATGGCGAATCAAGGGAGATCAAGATTGGTCAAGGGCGATCAGGAGAATTGCACATGATTATCTCAAGATCAACAATGTCTAGGAAAGTTTTGTCAAAAAGACACTGTTTAAAGAGACTGGTTCTTGAGTGGGACCGATTGTGACCCCACCAGTCTTTCCTAGGAACTTTCCTAGTTGTTGAGTTTAGGCAATCGAGAGATCTGGTTCAATCGGAAGAAGACCATTTCATCGGGAGACAGATGATTGGCAACCGGTACAGGCTCAGGGAAATGTTATGGCAGGTGGAGCTACTGTCAAACATAATGCAAGAAGTACTGGTAGTATGTGAATGTGGAAGGGCAACAGCTGCAATAGTGCACACATAAGGTGTAGGAGCACGTAGCCACAATAGCACAGATGAGTACACAGGAATGTCATATAAGGTGCAGGCGTACAATAGTGCAAGAGTACACAGCAGAGTTATACAACGGTGCAATGTGTCAGATTTTGGCCTGGCAGCAACAACTAGTTCACAGAAGAAAGCTCCAAACAGAGAAATTAAAAGAGATAAGACGCTGCAGTGCGCACCCAGTGAGAGGCAAATCTTTTTCTTTGTCCTGAATCTGGTTCGTGGCAGTGAAGTCACGACGAGCACCCAGAGAGTTTGGGTAGAGTCACCTCAACAAGGAAATTATAAGCATTCCTGATGACAGAGGTGCGAGCCATACAGGATGATGTGTGGCGGTTGAAAACATTTCAAATAGGAGGTGCAGATTCACTCCGGATGCTTGGTGGAATTGAGGCATATTTGTACAACGGTGTTTTATCATCCACGTGGGTGATAGGGGTGAAAAATTTTGTTCACCCGGTTAAAGCCAATTGGAAGCCAATTGAAGACCCTTCAGAGTCAGTTACAGAAGTTATCAGTTCATTTGGAGACTCTTGGGTTAGTTATAGAATTTCAAAGTTCATTGGGTTTTTCTCTAGGGGATAGAAAGAACCAGCATTGACAGAGTGTACTACGGAGATTTGGCATGTGTAATAAGTCCAAATAATAGTACTTTATTGGCATTGGCCTCAGTGGAGCCGTTGAAGATCCTTCATGGATCGTTGTTGGAAGACTCGCATTTGGTGAAGCCTTGGTTTCCGCATTTGTCGATTTGAAGGAGAAAGTGTGACAATCTACTTCAGATCTTGGTGGAGCTTTGGCGTTTTTTGTTCAATGTCTATTGGAGGCATTGTTGTTGGCGATCTTTCACAGATTAATGGCGATTTTCAGAGTCGTGGTTTATTGAGATTCATTATCACATTTGGGATCTATGAGCATGTCTGATTAGATCCAGGGGTGTTTCCGGTTTGTGAGACTTGATTGTTTCTTCTTCTTATGGATTTTCATTTTCACAATCTGTTCCATATTCGAAGACATCAACTATTGGTAGTCTGGGTGACGATTCAGACTCTGGGTGTTTGCTTATGTGGAAGTGGTCTGACCGTTGGTGTTCATTGAAGATTGGAAGAGATTGTTGCGGAGAAACGTGAAGAGGGTGATTTTGTGAATCTCATGTGTTGGGATCCATCCCTCAATCTGCCATTGGATTTGAAGGGGATAGATCGTTTGCAGACTCGGTGGAGTCAGCAAGGACTGTTGGACTTGTGCATTTACGATGCACGCGCCTTTTTTTGGCGGTTTTTTTTGCAGCTGTGAAGATGGTGCATCATCTTGTGTTTTCCGGTTAGAATGGCAGTTGAAGGAATCTAGAGTTTGCTTGACATTTCAGAATTTTTTGGCTCTTGGTATTTTGTAAGTTCATTTGAAGTTTGTTCCGATACTTCCAAACTGGTTAGAGGTTAACTGCATCCACAGTCCAGTTTTGTTTGGTGGAGAACTTGCCTCAGTTCTCAGAGAATTTGTTTGGCTCTCTTGATTAATTCGAGCTTGAAGAGAGCAGTATTGTGTTCGATGGTTGATCGGACATGATGTTTCTGGTACCGCTTTTGAAGTTACTTTGACGGAGAATTTGAAGCCTCTCTTGTTTAGTCTCCTCAGCATTGGTTCAAGCGGGTTGCTCACCATGTTTTGTTTGGAGTTGTCAAGGACAACTTGGTTGGCGCCTATGGAAATCGGAACTTGGCACTATGGTGGAGCTTGAGTTGCAGAAAATCGAAGAATTAGCTCGATTGGTTCTGCATGTTCTTTACATTGGCTCAATGTGATTTTGAGCAATAGAATCTGCTGTGTTTTTTGGAAAAACGCTTGTGTTTTGTATAGCAAATGGCATTCAGTTTTGACTGAATGGTTAGATACCTGGGTTATGGTATCGATTTTTAATTCTGTAGCGGCGAACGCACTTCTTGATGAAACAGAGTAGTTGCGGATCTCTCAGGTGAGCTCGAGTGTAGGAGGAGAGATAGAGCCACAATGAGCACTCAAGGAGTATAGATGCGGGTACTATGCTAGGTTTTGCATAGTTGATTACTTGTACAAATCTGTTGAAGTTGCTTTGGCAAAGAAAGCTACTGTCAACCGTCAATCTGATAGTACAAGTGAAAGATGTGCAGGTAACACGTATTACTGAACTGGAGATCAGGGATTGCAAAAGGCATGAACAACAAGTGTGTGGAAACGCTGGAAAGTTATTCAGGAGTGCAAAGGGCAAATGTTAATAAGTTGAGGATGGTTTAGAGGAAACTCCAAGCAAAGAAAACCAGGAACATTGACCAGACAAATGAAGAGTTTTCTGTTGCTCCAGTTTTGGCCATGCAAAGAGATACATGGCAGGATAATGGCATTTTAGGGAAAAGTTGTAGTGTCACAGAGCACTCAAAAGAGTGCAAGGCATCCCGGGCAGGGGGTGCTGGGCATCTCAATCAGGGGGTGCAGGATATCTTGGTTACGCAAGTTCAAGCATAGCAAGTGAAGACATCCGAGACAGGAAGCGTGGAAGAGATCTGTGAGAGATAAGAGCAGAGGCTCTCTCCAAATCAGAGAGTGGTGTGAGTTGAGTTAAGGATGTAGGATTCCCTCCTCCTCTTGTATCTCTGGTGTGTTATCTTTAGCTTCAGGGGATGCAAACGTCTCAGTGAGGAGATGCAATTTGGGCGTGACAAGATTAGTAGCAGTGTGTGCACTAGATCACCTCACATGGGTTGAGGGGGTGATTTGTTAAATATCACCCATGTGTGGGAAGATCATGGAGCACCTGCTTTGGAGGGAGTAGGGGTGGCTCACCAACTCCAACCCACTAGAGAGTGGAAAAATGTAGGTGGCAACCAATGAAGTTCTCTCTCATTTGTGTATAAATAGAGGAAGAGAGTGTGGAGCTTGATAGAGAGAACCAAGAGAGCAAACCAAAGACAGAGTGAGAGATGTGAGGCAAAGACACCGTCTCTCTCGGTGTGAGCGAGGGAGACGGGTGAATGGGTGAGTAAGGATAGTGTGAGTTTCTCCTTTATTGTAATCTTTCTGTAATCTCTCCATTATTATAGTGATAAACGATTACTCTCCCGTAGACGTAGGCATTACTGCCGAACCACGTTAAATATGGTGTCTCCTTTGGTGTGGGTGTGTTTTTCCACTTGGTATAATTTGTGGGAGGTTTTGGGCGGGATCCCCGATCCCCTACAAAATTATGGTTTGCACTTCTGAAGTATGAACGATAAAGTTATATTTTTTTGTGATAAGCAAAAAATTATATATTTTATAATACAAGTTATATTGTAGCAAATGTTATATTTTTGTATAAGTTACATATGCACATTTTTTTTTAGAATGAACATGATAACCTTTCCCTTAAATATAGGAATAGAGTTAGGCTTGGGTATGAATCAAATTGGTTCAACGTAGTCAAAACAAACAAATTAATTTTGATGGATTTTGTTAGCACTTTAAATATTTTTCTATCAATTGTGACTACATATAATTTTATTGATTGTGATTTGTCAATTGTAACCTGTCGATCATGACCAAATCTAATCTCATTGATTGTGGCCTGTTAATTTTGATCTGTCGATTCAGGCCATAAATTATTTTTAACATAAAATTATGATCACGAACATTTGTATTTTTTATTATTATTATAACTTACACTAACACCCCCTGAGATTTCTTTTTAATACAGATCTCCCTTTACGTTTAAAAAATTACATTCTTCTCCCTGAAGTTTGTAATTTCATTACAAATTACTCCCTAGACTGCTGATGTCATGCCTTCAAATTTTTTAAATGACCATTTTGTACCATTTTTTCTACCATTACAAATGATCATTTAATACAAATTTCTTTTTTCTACCATTTTTTCTTCCTATCATCATGACTACATTTTGAGAAATTCTATTTTCATACATATTTTTAGTCTTTGTGCACACACTTAATGAAAGAAATTTTTATTATAATTTTACCATAAAATAAAATGGCCATAACAGATATCAATATACACACTAAATATTAAAACTAAATTTTCTCTATACACATCTTTTAGAAACAATAATTCTCAGTGCACATCTTTTAAAAAAAATAAAATCTATAGCTGTGTTTGGTGTGCAACTGTAATCAATTTTCCACCCTCATATTTGAATGCTATGTTTGGTAGAGTTTTCAAATCACTATTCTAAATCAATTTCAAAACACATTTTGAAAACATGTTTGGTAAACTAGACAGATTTTGAATTTTTGGTCTATCCAATCGTCTGCTTGGACATCCTCCTAGATGTCCGACTGGTTGACTGGGAACAGTACATTGTTTTTTTTTTTTTTTTTTTTTTTTTTTTTTGGCGGTTGCCAATCGCCACCTATTATTTGGAGGAAAAAAAATTATATTTGTTTTTGATATTTCTTAAATATATAAATATTTTTTAGACCAAAATAACAAATTATTTTTTTGAATTGAATTTTAAAAAAAGTTTGGTTATGAGTTTTGAATAGAATTTTCAATAGAGTTTTGAGTTGTGTGTTTTATTTAAGTTTTAAAACTCTTTTCAAAACTCATAACCAAACAACTTTTCTTATTTCATATGTCACATCAAAAATTCAAAACTCTTTTCAAAACTCATAACCAAACGAATTTTCTCATTTCAAATCATAAATCCAAAACTCATAAATTCAAAATACAACTCTATTATCAAATCATAATTCTAAAACTCTACCCACTACAAGAAAAAAACACCTTTGGCGACTAAAATTAGTCGCCAAAAGTCTATTTTTAGTCGCCAAAAGTCGATTTTTTAGTTTTCCCGACTAAATTTTTTAGTCACCGATTTTGTCGCGACCACATGGTCGCCGGAGGTATTGGCGACTAAAAAAGTTTTAGTAGGCAAAAAATAGGTCTTTAGTGACCAAAGTTTTGGTCGCCAATAGGCAATTACACTTTTTAAAATTATACATGTACCGACTAATCTTTTAGTCGCCAATAGTCAATGAATCGCCGACCAAACCTTTTAGTCGCCAAAAGAAACACTTTTAGCGACCAATAATTTTAGTCGCCAAAGCTCATTCCGTGAAAAAAAAAAAAAAAAAAAAACTTCTCTTCCGCTGAGATCGAACCACCAACCTCCCACACATTCTAAACCTTAAGCAACACACTCTCTCCACTACGCCTCTACAACACCACATGATTATATATGCAACATATATTATTTATATAGTATATTGACCCGTATTAATATAAAACTATATATATAAACATAATTATTTTTATTCAATATAATTTATGTAAAAAATAAATTATTTACTAAAAAAAATAGGAGACCACTTTTGGCGACTAAATCTGTTTCTTAGTCTCCAATTCTATATTTTTGGCTACTAATTATTTTTTTAGTCACTAAAAGAATTAATTCCCGCCTAAAACCTCCACTTTTGGCGACTAAACTGAATTTTAGTCGTCAATTGTAGACTTTTAGCTACTAAATTTTTTTTAGCAGCCAAAAAGCTTCACTTTTGGCTACAAAATTTAATTTTGTTGGTAAAACACGTATAATCGGCGACCAAACTATTTTTTAGTTGCCAAAACCTATACTTTTGGCTACTAAATTTTTTTAGTCGCCAAAAACCTTCACTTTTGGCTACAAAAATTTTTTTAGTCGCTAAAACCCATATAATCGGCCACTAAACTGATTTTTAGTCGCCAATAACTATACATTTGGTTGCTAAACTATTTTAGTCGCCAAAAGTCTTCACTTTTGGCTACTAATTCCATTTTAGTCGCCAATTCTACTACTTTCAGCGACGAAAATTCTATTTTTAGTCACCAATTCTGCTTTTTCTTATAGTGACCAAACGCTACCTATATTTTTTCCTCTATTGTTTCTCACTTCTTCCATTACTACACTCGATTATCCTCCATTACAACTAATATGTTGCGATGAAAATATGAGTTTTATGTGTAAAAATTGATTTTTTTTTTTTTGTTCGCGATTCTCATTCAGTAAATCAATACTGAAAATTTTAGTTATGTTCGGAAATCAACCGTTGGGATAATTTCCTGATTTTGGAAATTAACTTGTGAAAAATATAAATTAAAAGAGGTCAAAAGGTTCAGGCAGATGCTCAAATCCATTATCAAAAATGGGTCCCCGATCAGATTTATCATCAACGTTTTGCAATCGATTTGTGTTCTTCAAGTCTTCTTTGAGTAGATTTGCATCATACCGCCTGCTCTCATAGATGCCATGGCAATTCTTTTGAGAGAACTTCTCTTATATCTTGTTTGGTTAGCAAAAAATACAAACTTTATTTTGGGTTCAAGCAATGAAAGATTTGCCGAAAGATGTTTGAGATCTTAGGGAATGCTGTGCACAGTGAATGATTTAGGGATTTGAAGGTGTAGTGTGTGAAAAAAAACCTATGTGGGTGGCGTGGGTACATATTATGAGTTAGGATTATAGTTGAAATATTTGGTGTGTGGAATGAGAATAATAACATATAATTAAATTCGTAAGTGTATCAACTGAGATATGATGTGCATAGAGATTAAAGAGTGTATGAAAATAGAATTTCCTGTACATTTTATAACTTTCTATCATTAAATTCTACACGAACATATTCTTATTGAGTGATGATATACTAACATAATTTTTATATAAAATTTTCAAACACATTGATATAATTTAACAGTGACCTTTTACTTTAAAACAAAACACTCATAAACATGATTTATATTTACAACATCTCTATTACAACATTTTTATGATATTTTTTATATATATATTTTTATATATGAATATAATTTTTCATTTTTATTTTCACTGTCATTTTTTTTTTCTCGTCTATTCACCCACATTTATTACAATATTACCAAACATCGTTATTCACATTTATTAAAATATTATTGATTTTTTGTATTTTTATATTTTTTGCATTTGATGAATTTAAAAAAAAAATACAAAATATTATACTTCTTAAGTATATTTAGATTACATGTATCTAAATGATAAAAAATTGGTTAAAATATTAAAAAAATTTAGTGAAAATAAAAAAAATGAAAAAAAATTAATTTTTTGTGTGAGTTAAACCAAAAAAGATGATTGTTATTTGTGAAACCCCGTATTTTTAAGGTATTAATATTTTAATGAGAGGTTTTGGTGGTAGTTTGGTGGTGAGATTTTCACTTATTTTTCTCTATTTATTTTATCTCTTTTTCTCTCCACCTCATTATTATTCATCTCCTTTGTTTTCTAATATTTTTTTCATTATTCTTGGGCACCAAGTAAATTTTATTTTATTATTTTTTCATCATTTCCTTCCTTACCAAGTAATCTTTTATTTTTAATTTCTTTAATCTTCCTTTCTCTCCAAGTTACTTTGTCTCCAAGGAAGTTTCTTTTCTTGTTCTCCAAGTAAATCCCTTTCTTGCCCACCAAGTAAAGTTCCTTTCTTTGGCACCAGGTCTTTCTTTTCTTTTGTCCCAAGCATCCTTGTTTATAAATTGAGCTCACATCTCAACTTCTTTCTATGGTTCTTCCCATATCTCTCGCCATTTGTTATAGAGATATAGAGTTTAGATTAAGAATGTTTAAAGTCAAAGTAAGCATTTTCATAAAGGATAAGAGTTGTAGATTTGTGAACCCTTACATACCTTATGGCTTAGAATTGGGAAATCCATGGAGAAATATCGAGATTTGAGTGTTGGCGATAAAGGAGATTGATTTGAGGTAATTCGGGTGGTATACAATATGATTTCTTTAAATCTCTTTGCAAAGAGTGTTTATTTTAATTACTTCCAATTTGTAATCCTCTTGATCATTGTGATCATTTGATAAATCCTGTGAAATCATTATGTCAACACGTTTGAGTACTTTGGTCATTTGATAAATTTCATTAAGTTGTTCTGTGTAGCCAGTGTTGATTTGTCTGGTTAAATGACGTGAAAATGCTCCGTATATGGATCGAGTAGACCTTGCCAATAGCTTGGACCAATAGCTCGGATAAGCGGTTGTGCTTGGGTGAGGTGGGTGAGGCCGGTTTCTAGTCATGTACCGAGGAGGACTGGGTATTTGGTCTTGGGTAAATTATCATCTGTCGAGTTGACTTGTTTGTGCAATTTTGGTAAATTGCTTGATTATCGAATCTAATCAGTTGTGTAATTGTTGGATTTCTGTTGATTTATTTTCTGTCCTAGCCTTGTTATTCCTGTTGTATTGTACACTTCCCGAATTAATTTATTTTTCAGGTATAAAGCAAATCTAGTGGCGATTGGAGTTGAAGCATTTAAAGCATTATTGAGTTGGAGATTTTTTAGTCCACAACTATATATTATTTTTGGAGATTTGTATAAATTATAAATTATAGACATTTGTGTAATTATTTTGGAGCTAATTTGAATTTTGGAGGTTCATTTGATTTATTAACAGCTCAGAAGTTGGGGCGTTACATTATTTCTCTTAAAATGACATGAACAAAATATCAGTACTATTTTATTATTTTAAATGTATAAAGGTTAAGGGATAAATATGTCATTTTAATATAATAGGAGGTAAGTGTAATTTTTCAAACGTGAGGGGAATCTGTATTAAACAGAAATCTCAAGGGGTGTTAGTGTAATTTATCTTTATTAGTATTCCTATTGCTATTTTTGTGCATGATGTATCAGGTGTAGGAATGGCAACGGGGCGGGGCGGGGCCGGGGACTGCCCTCCCCGTCCCCCGATCCCCGAAAGCGCCAAATTCCCCGTCCCCCGCCCCCAATCCCCGGCGGGGAACCCATGGCCACCCCCGCCCCCCGCCCCCTAACGGGGATCGGGTATCCCCGACCCCGAAAAATCCCCGAATTAAATAGCATATCAGATTTTTTTATTTTATTTTTTTGATTCAAAGTAAAGATTAAGCAATCTGTAAAACAAGACGAATTCATCCAACATCAGTGACTCCATCATCATCAACATCATCATTATCACCAACAAAAAATAATAAATAAAAAAAAATCAAACAAATGTTCATCAAAAAATAATTAAAAAAAAAAAATCAAACAAACATTCATATTCAAAGCAAACCAAGTGATCTGCATTTTTGTAGTTGATCTTAAACAGCAAATCAAAGCTCTTCACATTCTCGTAGTTGATCTTCATATGTGCGAATGGACTTCCGCAAATACTCGAAATCGAACCAGATCTGGGGGTTTTGAACTAGATCTGAGGAAGATGGGTGACTGTGACTGCGATGATGGAGGCGATGGACGACGGAGGAGAACGATCGGCGTCAAGGACAGCGGTGATGGAGAGGAGGGACGACGGTGATAGGAAGGGGGGAGGAGGACAGCGGCGATCGGGAGGGGGGAGGAGGACAGCTTCGATGGGGAGGAAGGACAGCAGACATCGGCGATGGGAAGGAGGCCGACGATCAGCGGTGATGGGACGAGGGAGATCGGCGATGGATGGACGACGGCACGCCGTGAGAGCAGCTGCTCAGAGAGAGAGAGAGAGAGAGAGAGGGAGAGAGGTTGGGACTATGAGAGAGACAATGAGATGCATGTGCGTGAGAGGCAGAATAAGTCAAACATGTTACATATATAAATGGTGAATATTCGGGGAATATTCGGGAGCTATGCGGGGATAAATCGGGCCGGGGCCGGGCCGGGCCGGGGTTGGGGTAGCTATCCCCGTCCCCGGCCCGAAAACAGTCGGGGATTCAATTTTCAATACCATCCCCGGCCCTATGGGGATAATTTTCGGGGAAAACCCGTTATAATCGGGGTCGGGGGATCGGGTCCCCGTCGGGCCGGGTCCGAATTGCCATCCCTAATCAGGTGGGTCAAAGTGTCAAAGTGGGGCATAATGGTGGTGAGAAACTAGTAAATCTATGATATGCAAAGAGCCCATGATGAGCAAAGAATGTGGTCGTAAGTTGAGGCATCCAACAATTGCAAATTGAAGAAAGAAACCGCCTAGAGTAGTTGTTGAAGAGAAACGTGGGATAATGCTATGATGTTGAGAGAGTGGCAGCATGGATAGTATTGCTTGAAGGCAAAAGAAAATTGGCTAGACGGCACCTATAAATAGCTTGGACAATGAAGAGATAGAGGACATCAAAAAACATCAAACTCATCAATCTTTTTTTTATTTGTGGGAGTAGTCTACCTTAATTCTTAGGAGTAGATTTTCTTAATTTTTAGGAGTAACTTTCAACAATTTGTAACCTTGTAAACTTAGAAGATTTTAATAAAAAAATTTCTGTATTTATTTCACTCTATCGATTATTAATTGTTCTAAAAAAATCCTTGTACTTTCAAAATAATTTAAATCAAATACACAGTCGTTTGATCTCTTCGATTAGATTGTTTGTTTAAATTATTAATTGATCATGTCACATGATTCTAAGTTTTTGAATCCAAAATCCAACCAAAAAAAAAAAATATATTCCTTAAAACTAAACCAACCTGGCCCAAATAAAGTAAATATGGTATGGGTTACCACTTTCATTTATAAATTTTATAATTATTCACCATAAGTAAAAGATTTAGAAAAATATTTTTTTCTCCTTTTGTATTTCATGAGTGTAGCAAATTTTATAATAATAAATGGTCACAACCAATTATATAAGATTATATAAAGATGTGTATATCATTTATAAAATTATTCTTTAATATATATAAATAGTTAGTTCTCGAATTGATTCATAAGAAATCGAGATCAATTAAGTTAGAAAAATGCGAAGTCTCAAATGTTCTACTAAATAAATGATTAAATATCTCATATGAGTGTGGGATCTACAAAATTACGGACTCCACACCCATGTGAGATATTTAGTCATTTGTATGGTAAAAAATTTAGTATCCCTAACATTACCTATTAAGTTATTGAGAATCTAAGGCAACTCTCTCGGTCTCTTATATTTTCTTTAATTGTCAATTAATTAATTTTTTCCCATATCACCGAGTCTTAAAAATGAGTTTAGAGCATCCACAGTGGAGCTGTTAGAGCATGTGTTAGTGTCAGCTGTTATTTTTTAGCTAGCCATTCTCTGTTTTTGCTCTCACAGTGGAGCTGCTAGTATGTGTGTTAAAACTGTCAGTTGTTAACTTGTGTTAACTTGTTTGTTATCTGCAGCGATGGTTTTAGCTAGCGGAGGGGAGTGTGTTTGTGGTCTTACCGGTTGACCGGCCGGATGTCCAGCCGGTTGACCGGTCAATGGCAATTTTTTTTTTTTTTTTAACTTGTTGGGATTTTTTTTTGGACTTGAAATTTAATTTTGGGTTTGAAATGTTTGATTAAACTAAATTATTTATTTATTTTATTTATTATGTACACACACACATATATATATATATTTAACACATATCTTAACACACCCCTTAATACATTCATTGCACTACCACTCACTCTCTAAAATTAACAAATTCTTAACACATCTTAACAAATATTTTTTGGCCCCACTTCTATTACTTTTTGTCATATAACACACACCTTAATACACTTTTTAGCCATCCCATTGTGAATGCTCTTAAAATGTTAACTTTTATATCATTTTCCAGTATATAGATAGAATTTTTTAGATGTCAGGCTCGGCTCCACTACGGTTATGTCTCCCTAAACTTATTGCTGTACACAGCTGCACAAATATGAAAATATAAATATGTAAATAGAAAAACATGTACCTTTGACAGGTAAGAAACCCTTTTCGATAAGATTACGGTATTGGGTGAAGCCCATGACGCCACAAGCACCGGCTGACCAGAAAGAAACATGGGAATTGCCTAGTTCTTCTGCAGCTGCGAGTGTGAAGCACATGATTACATGATTGCATCAGAGACTATGCAAATGATCGGTGGGCCGTTCGATGTAGCAGTGTCATTGAGTTTGGAAGAAAAATGATTTAGAGTGCTAAGGCTCCGTTTGGCAAGAGTTTTTTTTTTGACTATTTTAGTCACAAATGATAAAATAGGTTATTTTAGTCACAACAAACAAAATATCACATCCAACCCATAATCATTACATAATTTTCTCACAAAAAAAAGTTTAAAAAGTCAAAAAATTAAAAAGTCCTTCCCAAATCAAATTTTTTAGTCCAGATTAAAATAGTCAAAAAAAAATTAAAAAGTCAACACACTCCCTAAATAAAAGCTGAAAGATGACCACAAAAAGAGCATTAAATTATTATTTTTTTCTCTTTATATATATATATATATATTTTGTTGGACATGCCAAGTCAGTACAGTGCTAGTGGTTTGTATCATAATTAAGTTTGGAAAAAAAGTACTTTAAAAGGACCTAAGTAGTGTTTGCTGGTGGACGGTGTAGTGCCAACAAATCGGAGGAGATACTTATTAATTATAATATTAAAATTTTTTATAAAAATATTTTATATAAATTTTTATAATTGATTTTGAAAAAGATAAAAAAAAATGATATTATTTATAACTAATGTATTATGGATAATATAAAAAAAATTATGAATATAAGTCTTAAAATAAATTATACAATGATAAAGTAATTTTTTTATACAAAATTTGATTAAAAATCTAATATAATGGTAATATCATATTATAAATAATAAAGAAATGCATGGAGGATAAATCTCACATGTCAATTGTAACTAACAATCTAATAAATTATATACCTTCATAGTAAAATTAATTATGCTTACATGCCAATAATAATAGACATCACTATTACATTAAAAAAAATTTACAAATTTCTCGTAAATAATAATATAACTTATCGTAATCTTTTAATTTTCAATTAAAATAACCATTATTATTCTTATAATTTTAAAAATGTCATTAACATTTCATTTTAAATAATATTTTTATAATTTTTTTAGAATGAAATGTTAATGACATTTCATTAACATGTCATTAACAAGAATAATAACACAGAATCCAACCTTGCTTGTTAACATTTCATTAACATGTCATTAAAATAATATTTCCACATAACTTTGCTTCTTTCCACTTTTCAAAAGACACTTTTCAGAAAATTATACTTTCTTATTTTTCGTGTTTTTTATTTTTACTGAATTTTTTTAATATTTTAAGCAATTTTTTTAATGACTCTATGTTAACAAAGGTTATGTGGAAGTCTCTGTTATGGAGGAGTTTGGCTGGTTTAAGCATGGGGTTGATGTGGCCTTGAGATGGGAATGGTATACAAACTGCATGAGTCTTATTATTTGGAACCCATTCTCTCTCTCTCTCTCTCTCTCTCTCTGGTGGGATTGATTTTTATGGCGAGAGAATATGGAAATAGTTTTATAGCCCAGCATTCTAAGTTTGAAGATTTAAGAAAGTCTTTGGATTCCGATTCTCTACGCCCGCCCTTCACCATGAAACATTTTAAAGCAGTATTTCAAACTAGTGAAGTAGGAAAAAAAAAAACTAGTGAAGTAGGAAAAGTTTTTTTGATTGAGATATGTCGATTCAATTTTCTTAGATAGAGACAAAATCTAATTCATTTATGTTGTTTGGTTTGGGGATTTGGAAAAAGATTTGGAAATGAAAAGAAAAAGGAAAAATATGTGTGAAACTATGTGAAATATAAATATGTTTTATTCACATTTCACCTACATTTTCTATTTTCCTTTTCAAATCTCTCCCCAAATTATAATTATTTATTTTTAAAAAATACTATGTAACTATTGTCAAATAGTATTTCAGAAATATTTAATAATTTTTCTCACATGATCCATGTATTCTTGGCCTTTCAAGAGAGAGACCGAGAGGGGTGGTTGTCGGATGGTCTGGATTTATTAGCTGTCCAACAGGGAGCGGGGAGGTTGGGGTAGGGTCGTGGTCAAATAGAGTTAGGGTTGGTTTGGGAAGTATGTTGGCTTTTTGATTTTTTTTGATTATTTTAGCTTGGGCTAAAAAGCTTGGTTTGGGAAGGATTTTTTTGACTTTTTTGATTTTTTTTTTTGTGAAAGAAGAGTAATGATTATAAGTTAGATGTGATATTTTATTTTTTATGACTAAAATAATCTATTTCATTTTTTATGACTAAAATAATTAAAAAAAAACCTAATTTAGCTCTTCTCAAACGGCGCCTATTCCTTTTACGAACTCTTTCATAAATTGACTTGATGGGATCAAATGGAGTAATTGCTTTTACCAATTCTTTCATAAATTGATTTGATGTGTAATAATAAATGATTATGTTATGGTACATATCATTTAAAAAATGTGTATTATATATACGTAATTTTATGATAAATATTATATATTTTTTTGAGACAAGTTATTTAAATTTATAATTTAAAAATGAAGATACATATTTTTGCAATATTGTTACATATTTTGTGGTTAGAAAATATTTGAATGAGAAAATATGTAACATTACTATAAAAATATATAATTTATTTTTAAACCACATATTATCATTACTCCTACATTTTTGTAGGAGTAACCAAAAATGAAATTATGGCACACTATTCCTACAATCCTCCATCACTGATTTGTTGTTTTTGATGATGAACTTTATCGATGATTTCAGTTCTAGGTATTTTCAATGCCAATCTACTATCATTGGTTCCAATCTAATATTGTACATTGTTGTCGGTGAGATCAAGACTTTTTTTCAGATCTCGTACATCATCTCTCTTCTTTGTCTCTCTTTATTTTTCAGAATAGATCTACAGCAAATTTATTTATCAATGGTAAATTTATCAGTCTATTTTATTCTGTATGTATGTAAGAAGAGGTGTCTTGTGAGTGAGTGTGAGAGAGTGAATTGGTCAGATTTGGCATATGTAATTTGTTTACAAATCACGCAATAATAAATTTATCACTGAATGTATCATTGAAAAATTTATCACTCAATCTTGTTCTATATGTGTGTATAAGAGGAGATGTCATGTGAGTGAGTGTGAGTGTGAGTGTGAGTGTGAGTGTGAGTTAGTGAATGGGTCAGATTTGGAATATGTAATTTTTTATAAATCACCCAGTGATAAATTTATAACTAAAACGGTTAATGAAAATTATCACTGAATATATTAGTGGTAAATTTATCACTACATAAATCTTTGATTATTTTTGTTGATCTTGTATGATAGTGAAGATTGATTGTGAACTTTTTTTGGTAAAGTTTTTATTCTCTCTCTCTCTCTCTCTCTCTCTGTGTTGTTGCTACCATATTTGAGTAGGTAATGGTGGAGATGAACATTGTTTTTGTTAGAAAATGGTCGGAAAAATATAGTCGAGAGTCGCCAGAGATTGGAGATTGTTGCCGGTAGTTAGAGATGGTGGCCGGAGGTTGTCACCAATGACCAAAGGTAATTGCTCTCAATGCTAGGTGATAACAGTAATGTTGTGGTTAAGTGTTGAATGAGATAAGGTGAAGGAATTTTTGGGATATTGATAGTTGAAAAATGAAGTAAGACTTGTAAGTAAATAAGTCCGGTCAATAGGACCGGTCCTTAAGAGCTTAGAACACATAATTAATGACAATAAAATAAAATAAAAAAATTTATGTGTAATTTTGATAAAAATAAATAAAATTTAACTGATTATAAATCATTTTACTATATATAATAAATTTTATACTAATATTTTAATTTAAAAACGAATTCGTAATTATTTATTTATATCCGTACATAGTACGGATAATATGGTAGTTAATATGTAATTTCAACTCCAAAAATGAGTATGTTTTGGGTTTGTAATTCTCAAACATTGGATTGTCTATTTGCAGCAATGGTTAAACGCATTACAAGATCATGGAAAACTAGGCTATGGCAGAGAATCCAAATTCATTTATTATTGTAGCCTCATTTCTTCACGGTCAAATCCCTTTGACAATTTGGGAAATGGATTGTTACAAGTGAATAGACAATCTCGGTTTGCAATAAGGTCGAGTACAGTCGATCTCTCAGAATTTGACGGATTGCGAGTAAATTGACAAAAAATTATAAATACTAAGGGTCAAAAAGAAAAAATATATATATTAAAGGCTACAGTGAAAAAATAGTAAAACTTAAAGAGAAAATGTGTAATTTGGCCATTTTGCGACATATGATTGTCAATGTGTCATTTTTTATAAATTGGAGAGAAGTGGGTTATGGGTGGGGGTGTGCACGGTGCGGATCGGTGCGGTTTAGAAAAAAAATTAGAAACCGTATGATGGGTGGCAGATTGATAAAAATGTCATTAAAAATTGTCATTTTTCTTATCAAAAACCAGCGGTTCGATTGGCAAATAATGGAAGTTTTGACTTGGCGGTTCGGGCGAATTAGCGATTTATAAAAAAATATAATACAAAACTTAAATCAAAGAGTAAAAATATCTAATTTACAAATTAATTAAAAGAGTTAAAATTAAAATATTCGTCTAATGTAACATTAAACATTGACAAACCAGTAAACTGAAAGTCCAAAATTCTAAAAAAATTATACAATAACAATTTAACAAGGCAATAAATACTAAAAAAAAAAATAACATCATCCAACATCAAACATAGTTCTAAAAAAAGTTTTCAAAAGTTAATTTAATCATCAAAGTCCACAAACAATTCAAAAGTTCAAAAGTTAATCTAATCATCAAATTCTACAATAACTTCAATAATTCACAATTGCTTCAACCAAACTCCAAAACTTCATTAATATGTGTGAATAGTTCCTTCATCACTCTAATTCCCAAGATTGAGGGTCTAGTCAGTATTTCGGAGTATAGACCAATAAGTCTCATTGGCTCTTTATATAAAATCCTAGCTAAAGTTCTCACTAACAGATTGAGGCAAGTGATTCATAGGGTAATTGGGGAGGCTCAATCCGTTTTCCTTGGGGGAGGAACATTTTGGATGGGGTCTTGATAGCCAATGAAGTGGTTGACTAGTGGAAGAAGAGTGGCTAGACAGGTCTGATTTTAAAGTTAGACTTTGAAAAAACTTATGATTTTGTGAGTTGGGATTGTCTGGTGTCTATAATGAGTAGGTTTGGGTTTGGAACAAGATGGAGAAAATGGATTCAAGAGTGTGTATGTTCTTCCAAAATTTCAGTTCTAGTTAATGGGTCTCCTACGGCAGAGTTTAGTCCTAAAAAAGGTCTCAGGTGGGGGGGATCCCATGTCACCTTTCCTTTTTAATCTTGTAGCTAAGGGCCTGAATATGTTAATTTAAAGGGCATGTGCAACGGGGCTCATTACAGGAGCAGTAATTGGCCAGAATGGGTCAAGCACAACTGTTTCACACCTACAGTTCGCCGATGATACAATAATCTTTTGCAAGGTTGATGTGGTGGAGGTTTTAGCAATAAAACGGATTTTGAGATGCTTCCAGTTAGTCGCAGGGCTCAAAATAAATTTCCATAAAAGCTATGTATATGGAGTAAGAGTGTCTGAGCAGGTGGTGAAGGAGTGCGCTAGTAGGCTTAATTATAGGAATCAAAGTATTCCTTTAGCTTATCTTGGCTTGCCTTTTGGAGCCAGTCCTAGATTAAAGAAAACTTGGAAACTAGCCATTGATAAAGTGAGGGCCAACTTAGTATCTTGGAAAAGGAAATTGCTATCCTTTGGTGGTCGGCTAACTCTCATAAAGTTTGTATTGTCTAGCTTACCTGTGTACTATTTATCCATCTTTAAGATGCCTCAATTTGTGATAAAGACAATTGATTGTTTGCAGGCAGCTTTTCTATGGGGTGGGTCTGATTTAAGAAAGAAGATCCATCTGGTTAAATGGAAGGAGATTACTAAAAGCACAAATCAATGAGGGTTGGGAATTTGAAGGCCAATGGATGTAAATGAATGTTTATTAGCTAAATGGTGGTGGAGATTTGGTATTGAAGACAAATCCTTGTAGAAGAGAGTTCTGTGTAATAGGTACCAGTTTAGTGGTGAGAGGTGGCTGCCATTTCCTTATTCTGCTGACTACTGTTCTAAGTTATAGGGTGGGATATTAATTGTGGCCAATCCAACCCTCACTTGCAGAGTATTTTTCTTGCTAATGTGAAGTTGGTTGTGGGAAATGAGGACAGGACTCAGTTTTAGAAGGATCACTGGGGTGGGCATCAATGTATTATGTTGAAGTTCCCTAGGCTATACACTTTGTCCACAGAAAAGGAGATATCCTTAAGTGTGCTGCTTGAGAGGAAAAGATTATCAGGGGACTGTAATCTCAATTTCGAAGATCGTTATTCCCATTGGAGGTTGAGGATCTGGATAGGTTAGTCATATTCATTAATCAGGTAGAGTTAGGGGCAATGGACAGTGAGGATTGCTTGAAGTGGTTGGTATGTCCATCAGAACAATTTACTATATCTCCCGTTTCAATGTGTATGTGGCTAGTCCTCCTTTGGTGAGCACTGGTCTGAAATGAAACAATCTAGCTCCCCCGAAAGTTCAATTCCTTGGTTGGCTAGCGTGGAGAGGAAGATTGGAAACAACTGTCTTTCTGCAAAAGATTGGTGTGCTGAATCAAAGTGCTTCCGTTAACTGTGTTTTTTGTAGGAATGATGCTGAATCAGTCAATCATGTCTTACTTTGGTGTCCTTTTGTATGATAAGTATGGTCAACATTGTTGAATTGGTGGGGGCTACAGTGGGTACTGCCTGGTAGTGTTGAAGGGTTGCTACATTGGTGGATGGGGTTTAAATAGAGAAAATTTGAAGCTAGAATTTGGAAGGTTATTCCATTGGCAATCATGTGGTCTTTTTGGAAACTCAGAAATGAAGTGATCTTTAGTGAGAAGCAATTCTGCCTCGCTAACTTCTATGAGTTGATCATGGTGAGATTGGCATTTTGGGTCAAAGCTCATTCGAAAGGCTGTTCTTATTCAATCCAGGACTTCATCTGTAATTTGCAGCAAATCAGATATGTGCTTATGTCTTGATGCTGCTAAGTAGTACTTGGTGGAGAGCTTTGGTGGTTGTTGTTGTCTGCTGGTCTACTTTTTGGTAAGCTTCTGGGCAGGAAGAGGGGTTTATGAGGGATGTTGGCAACAGTTGTGTTTTGAACCTTTATGCTCTGTTTTGTTCTCTGTAGGTTGGTATCTCATCAACCCTCTGGTTGCTTGTTGAGCGTCTCTTCACTCTGCTCTATGGATGTAATTCATACTATTGTACGTTGCTATCATCAATAAAGTTGTTCTTTTTGTTGATAAAAAAAGAAAAGAAAAGAAAAGAAAACATAAATAAATAACAAAAAACTATCATCAAAATCATTAAAAAAAAAAAAAAAAACACCAATATAACAAAATAATATTCAAGAATAAGAATTAAGTCTAACATCAATAACTTTAAAGCCAAACTAACTTGAAGACAAATTAGTCATCGACAATAGTTGTTTCTTGTGTAGTAGATGTAAAAAATTTTGAAAAATAAAAAATATTTTTAATGTTATTCAAAATTACATAAAAGTTAAAATCAATATTGAATAATTAATTTAAAATAAACTCAAATCAAAAAAGTTACATGACTCAATTTCTTCATATTATTCAACATCATCCATACATTCTCTAAGGTTGATTGGAATTAATGAAGACCATAACTAATTTTGTCCACAAATTAGAGTCTCCGCCATCTTCGGAGTTAAAGAACTCTTAAATGGATCAAGCACACATCCACTGGTACTAAAAGTTGGCTTAGAGGCCACTGTAGAAACTGGAACAGCCAACACATCTCTTGCTATTAGAGAGAGAACCTTATACTTATTGGCATAAACCTTCCACCAATTCAAAATATCAAAGTTTGGAACTCTTAGGTCTGCACAATCATCAACCAAATACTTTTCCAACCCTGACTTGTTCTCCACACTTTTTTTCGACTCCAAATGGTTAATACATTGAGAGGCAAAGAGTGTCATGGGATCTTCCTCTTCCTCTTCATCAATTTCCATCACTTGAGGAGCTTTGCTCGCATTTGAACATGCAACATTAGCAACATTGTTCTTTTCAATATAATGATCAAACAAGCGTTCCAATGTTGCCTTCACCCTCTTTACTAAAATTTTTACCTTGCCATTTTCATACACTTTATTAAATGAAAGCTTAAGATATGTCAACTTGTAACGATGGTCTAACATAATGGCAACATCTAACAAGAAATTGATATTATCAAGATTCTCCTAATATTTGTCATATTTCAATTTCATGTTTTCAGCGACGTTACTCAACATTGTATCTCTACTTTTACTCAATTGAACTTATTTAGATTGCACTGATACAAGTTGATGAAAAAAAAAAAAAAAAATTAGATGTCACATTCAAAGACCCTAAAAGTTGCAAAGTTACATTATAAAAAAGTCTTAAAAATTTCACAAAGACTCTAGCTATCTCCTTATCTTCTTCTTTAGGATATGAAATGAATCTTTTTCCTTTCCCTTTGCCTCTTCCACCATCATTCTCATTTGCATTCTCATTTTCATCGTCATTTACCATGAAAAATAACTTGAATCGTGGGTCATCCTCTTCTAAACACTCAAAAACTTTTTGGAATTTCTCGGCTACCTCTAACATCAAATAGGTGGAATTCTACATTGTCAGAACATGAAGGCATAACAAACTTTTACAAGTAATCTTTTTATGCTCCACACGATTTTTAAAAGTTTGTAGCCTAGCTGGAGATGACTTTACATATTTCACAGCTTTTCGAATCTTGGCAATTGAGTGATTTAGTTCTTTTAAACCATCACAAACAATTAAATTCACTATGTGTGCACAACATCTCATATGCAAAAACTCATTTGCTAAGATAGTAGAATGCCAATCTTTGGTTCTTCTCTTAAAAAATGCAATAGCACCATCATTAGAGCTTGCATTATCAACTGTAATAGTGAAAATCTTATCAATCCCCCAGTCTTGCATGCATTTGTCAAATTGTTTGCCAATTGTCTCGCCTTTATGAGTAGGAACTATACAAAAACTAAGAATTCTTTTGTGCAAATTCCAATCATTATCAATCAAATGGCCTGTGACACACATATAATTTAGATTATGAATTTATGTCCAAGTGTCAGTGGTTAGGCATACTCGTTGCTTCCTTAGAACTTTCTTCAATTTTTGCTTTTCATCAGGAAATAATTTCAGACAATCACGAGCAACAGTAGTGCGAGAAGGGACAATAAATTTAGGTTGCATAACTAGACAAAAATTTCTAAACCCTCATTCTCCACATGCCTAAAAGGTAATTCATCAATTATAATCATCTTTGTTGGTGCTTCCCTACAAACTTTTTCATCATATCCTACTACTTTAAGAGATCCAATCCTTTGCTCATCATGTTCCTTCTCATCTCCTTCTTTTTTAACAAAAGAGAGAGGTTTTGTTTTTGTTTTTGTTTTTGTTTTTGTTTTTTTTTTTTTTGTGTCCACTTCCTTAACAGGAGACTTTATACATTGATACTTAAGGTGGTTCCACATATTACTAGTCCCATCTTGTTTTCCACGAGCACCATAATTCTTACCACAATAATTACAAGCAGCCCTAGGTTTATTAGGCTCACAATCATCAAGTAAGGTGAAGTGTTCCCAAATTTCAGATTTCTTTTTGTCTAAATTAATGCTATGGCATGGATGAGTTTTACCAGAATTTTTGGCAGGTGTTGTGATAGTGGTAGAACTAGCAATAGTAGTTGATTCTGCAATTGGGACTTGGACTAGTGTATGAGGGTTTCCACCATCAAAGCAACCATCATTTGTATTTCTCTCATTCATTATTTATTACAAAATAAAAAATTTACAATGCTGATAAGTAAAAATATTTAAAATTAAGAAAGCATGTAATATTTCAAATTAGTTTTCAACAATATTATGGATTGTGTTTTTAAAATATTATGGACTTGGAGTGGATTGTGTTTTTGCTCTTTAAGAAGTTGATTTAATTATTTGTCTAACAGTAACTGAGATGAAAGTAACATAAATTCTAAAGCTAAGCCACATAAATTTATGAGAGTAACATAAATTCTAACTGTGAATCCCACATAAATAAATATAAATTATCAATATGGGTTTTAAATAAAAAAAAAATAAACAAGACAATACATACAGTGAGAGAGAGAGAGAGAGAGAGAGAGAGAGAGAGAGCAGAAGATAGATTAACATATAGAGAGAGAGAGAAAAAGAGATGAGATTAGCATAAGAGAGTAGTTTAAGAATATATATATAGAGAGAGAGAAAGAGAGAGAAAGCTGCGTACCGATTGACAAGTGAAGAGCAGCAACAGTGAGCGGAGAGTAGCAACGGTGAGCGAAGAGCAGCGACGGTGAGTAAAGAGCAGTGGCAGAAAGGCCAACAACGGTGACAACAAGGCTATGGCAGCGCCGATCGCAATGCAAGAAAGAGAAATAAGAATAGAGACCTCAGACCAACAGTAATAATGAATGCGATGAGATGTTTGGGTGTCAATTAGATTTAATTGAGAAATTATTGTGTGTGTGTGTGTGTGAGTATATCTACATTTGGTATGATAGATCTAATCTAATGCTTGAAATGTAACTTGTTGGATGTGTATATAGTAGAAGGGGAAAAGTTGTCTAAATGGCAGGTGGGATCAGTTTCTTAGGCAGGTTGGCATTTTCCAACCACCACCTGCGTCGACCCCGCCACTCTTGGAACTCCCACCCTCCTAACCCGCTTACCAGAGTTGAAAAAATGCGTGGTTCAGTGCAATTTGGTGCAGTTTTGGCGGTTTTGGCGGTATTATGCATAGCCCTAATTGTGGGAGTAAATTGAAAAAATTACAAATATTAAGGGCTAAAGTGGAAAAACATATTTTAAAGACCAAAGTGGGGAAATCAAAAAGCATAAGGGATAAAGTATAATTTACCCTTTAGTTTTAGGTGTGGAAATGGGTTAGATTACAAATATGATAGTTTAGGTTAGTGAAACGATCACTTGAACAAACCGATCACTAAATCATTAAGCTACTACTCCAAATAAAAGTCAATTTGCACATAAAACCAACAAGGCTACAAATAAAGATATGTTATATCATATTTTGTGCATAAAATTTACATGATCAATATTATGAAATTGAACTTAAAGGGCTAACTCACTATCTTACATTTTCAATTGAAAGGTCAAAAGTATTACCAAGGCAAAGATGAATTATTTATTTTCTATTTTAGAGTCTTTCTTTTGTTGTTTATTTATTTATTTACTAAAAGGTTATTTCTTGTATTGGTTGATGGTGTTGAGCTTGTGGGTATATGTATTTATTTTCTATTTTAGAGTCTATTATAGACTTTATTTTATTTTATTTTATTTTATATAGTTTTGATTATACAATTTAATATAATTATCTTGATATTTATAAATAATATATTCTACTTGTAAACCAAAAATAAAATAAAAATACAAAACAAAGTCCTCAAGATACAAAGATATTGGTTTTCATATTTTTAGTGTACATAATTATATGATTAAAAATGTATTAGAAAAAGATATTGGAAGATAAAAAAATTTAGGAGCATATAATTGCATGTTGTTTGTCTTGTATGATGCCCGATGAGATAAGCCATTCCACATGGTAATTTTTTTTTTTTTCCTTTTAATTTCAAGGGCAATTTAAATTCATAGTCTCTACATTTTGCTCATTGTGTCATTTGGTCTCTACACTTTCAATAGTTAAATTCTAACTCATTTGGTCTCTACACTGTCAATTAGTTAAATTCTGACTCTTAATTTTAGATTTTGTGTTATTTAGTCCAATTGATAACGTCGTTAGTATTTTTGACGAAAAATAATCACTCCATTGGTTGAGGGTTAATTCACTTGGTTGAGAAAATTTATAATTTTGTCCCTAAAATCACGACACATACCACTTATGTGTGTATTTTTCAATAAACAAAGCTAACCATTGTAATCAACTGAACTAAATTGAGACAAAGTCATAAATTCGTGATCAAAATTGGTCCAATTAAAATTCAGCAATGTTAGGTATCATGAAAAGTCTTTCACGAAAATGATCATGAAAGATTTGTGACCTTTAGATTACACTTAAAATAAAGCACCACACACTAATCAAGATAATCTAAGGGTCATAAATATTTCATGATCATTTTCATGAAAAAAATTTCATGATCCCTAACATTTCTCATTAAAATTATAGGAACTAAACTGACACAATGACTAAAATATAAGGACTGTCGAAATAATTTGCCTTAATTTCAATATCAATAACAAACAATATCCAGAAATGACACATCTTAAAACAAAGCAATATACTGAAATAGAATAGAACATAGGATAAAATACATTTTATAGTCCTTAAAATATGCATTTCTTGTCTCTTTTGTTCTTCATTTTTCAATTTTGTCAGTTTGGTGCTTAAAGATTTCAAATTTGATTCGATTTGGTCCAATTCCAAATGGACCATCTAAATTGTTAACAGAATAGTAATAAAATATAGGCATGGTTCTTAAACTATGTGTTTTGTATCAGTTTGGTCCATAAAGTTTTTAATGTTGTTCTTGAAACATTGATGACAAAAGTGAAACACAAGTTATTGAAGACGTAATTGACAAAATTAAAATTTTAAGGACTAAAATGACACAACACATACTTTTAGGATCATGTGTGTATTTCGTTAACAATTTAAACAACCATTTGAAATTAGACCAATTTGATTCAAATTAAAAATTGAGGACCAAATGACAAAATTAAAACATAAGAGACCAAAATAACAAAAAATTGCATATTTTAAGGACTAAAACTAACGTTTATTGTAAAGTGGTTACTTTAATTACCCTAATGCCTGGGAAGGGGAAGAACTTGCTTAATCATTTTCTCTAGATTTGATAAAGATGAAGCGGATGACCTCACAATGGCCTCTTCAGCCATCTTCTTCCATTCCATGGTTCTTTTTTTCATCTCCCGACCTTTGTCTCCAACCATCAACTCTCTTACAATCCTCTCAATTTCATCTCTCTTAACATCATTATTTATCTCTACCCCAATCCCCCATTGAGTGCAACTATACCAACAGTTGGTTTGCTGATCGGCGAAACTAGGCCAACATATCATTGGTACTCCGCTGGAAATGCTTTCAATAGTGGAGTTCCACCCAGAGTGAGTTAAAAACCCTCCGATAGATGGGTGTGAGAGAACTTGCTCTTGTGGGCACCAACTTGTAAGTAGACTTCTTTCTTTAGTTTCTGTCACAAATTCAGGTGGAATAACAGCCAAGTTGCCGGCGACAAGATCAGGTCTTACTATCCATAAAAAGGTTTGGTTGCTATTAGCAAGTCCCCAAGCAAACTCAACCAGTTGATTTTGTGTCATTACAGTTAGGCTTCCATAATTCACATAAACAACAGAGTTAGGTTCTTTAGAGTTGAGCCATTCTAGGCACTCAAGCATTTCTTTCCACAAATTTGATCCTATTGACTTCAAACTGTCATCCTCGATCTGATTCAGGAGTAAGTGTAAAGGTCCAATGGTGTAAATTGGAGGAAACATGGATGAAAGTGCATACAAAACTTGGTGCTCCAATTCTTCAAATGTATTAATAATGATTGCGGAAGATTTGAGAGTTGTCTCAGTTATCTCCGACGTAAATTTAATCATAAAGTCACCAAGGTTAATGCAATGAATAAAGTTTGGGATATCCTTCAAACGTATACCTTGCATACTAGGTATCCAATCTACAATCGTATCCAAATACTCATTTGTGATAGAACTTGAGTCTGCAAATCACAATGTATAAATGCAATAGCTCAATGCCCGTACATACACACAAAAAAAAAAAAAAAAAAAGAAAAAGAAAAAGAAAAAGAAAGAAACAAATCACTACGGAACCTTACTTGTATTTTTTATATAGACATATAGATTACTATAAGCAAAATGCTACATTGCGCACCCCTAAAAAGGTGCACTTTATAAGAATAGTTACCATATCTGTGGTAAAAATTATGAATTTTTGTTATAGAAGTTACGATTTCTTTGTGATGGAACTTATAAATGGCGAAGTTACGGCGTGTAAAGTTATGAATGACAAAGTTATACTTTTTGTGATAAGGAAAAAGTTACACATTTTGTAGTAAAAGTTAAATATTTTGCGATAGAAGATATTATTTTTATAAGGTGCATACCATCAGTGGTGACTACAAGAATTTTTATGGTGTTCACAATGAATACTTTTTTTTTTCTTTTTTCATTCCGGATAGACATTCAAAAATTTATTTTTTTTAGACTTTCCATATCACACAAATAAATAAAATTCTAATATATTGATATCATTGTTTCAAAAAATAAAATGTAGTATATTTTGTTTTTATCACTAGTGTGATAAAAAAAATTGAAGAAAGCTCTTTGAATTCAACTTGAGATAAGCTATAAAACTACTGATTAATTGTAAAATCACACAATTTTGTCAAAGAGATACTTTACATAGGCTGAGGAAGTAGAGTTTCAAAACATACAGAGAGAGATGGTGCACAAGGTTTTATTAAAAGCACTCTTATCACTAAGCTCTTAATAATTTCTTTATTATTTATTTTTATTCTTATTTATTTGAATTACATGTGCCACCGACTAGTATATATTAATTAAAGGGTTATAGGCTATTTTGGGTTGGGTGTTCAAGATGGATGGATGTTCAATTGGACAGAGGTGCTGTTTGGCATGAAAGTTGGGTTGGTTTTTTTGGCTAAATTAGTTATAAAAAAATAAAATAAGCTAAAATGCCAATAAGATAAGATGTCACATCTAAACCATAATCATTTCATTTTTTCTCTTATAAAAGTCAAATAAGCAAAAATAGTCCACCCAAACGAATTTTTTAGACGATGTTAAAATAGTAAAAAAATCAACCCAACTTCTCAAATGAAACCTAAGTGTTCAGAAAAGTGGGTTAAGATATTCAATATAAAATTTTTGGCTACATTATATACATATATAAAAAAAAAAAAAATAAAACAAACAAACAAAAAAAAAAAAACACTCCATTATTACACCTAGAATTGGCCCTACATACCATACACATTTTTTGGGTTGCACCTGGTAACATTTCCTTAGTATATAGATATAAATACATACGCATACTTGCTCATATGGAGAAATGGACTTAGGTATGAATCGGATTGGTTGAAGTTAAGAGTCAAAACAAACGAATTAACTTCAATGGATTCTATGTTTTTAGATCAAAAATGAAACGAGCTATTCCTTAAAACTAAACCAACCCGATCCACATAAATTAAATATGATATGGGTTACCACTTTTATTTATAAATATTGTAATTATTCATTATAAGTAAACATTTTCGAAAAATAAATTGGATTTTAAAATTAAAATGTGCATATTTTTATAAAATTATTATATAATATATGTAAATGGTGGTTGGTTTTTGAATTGATTCATATTAATTCGAGGCTAACTAAGCTATCAATTGTTTTGGACGTGTTGATTATTTTACAGTAATTTTATTTATCTAGAAAAATAATCTTAGATTTTTATCCCGAATAAGATTGTGTAATCGAATTTAAATTTGTATAATGAGAGGTATATATATATATAGAATAAATGCTGACCACAAGTCTGACAATTCTAATAAATTCTAAGTAAAATTTCTAGGTTAATAATATTACTTAATGTCGAAATTTACCCTTAAAATTATTTTAAAATGGAAAATTTATTAAAAAATTTATCTTTCGAGTATTTGTATCACAATTAGTTCATAATATATTTTTATATTCCAATAAATTATATGATTTGGACATTTGATAAAAAAAAAAAAAAAAAAAAAAAAAAAAAAAAAAAAAAATCTTCATTCTCATATTTATGGGTTCTTTAGGAAAAACTAAATAAGTATATTTTTTAATTTTTTACGAAAAAATGTACAAAAAAATAAAGAGGTTATGTGACCTAAAAAAGATAAAATGATAAAAAGTGTGCTAATATGGCACTTCTCAAATAACCTCTTAAGATATTTTATAGACAATTTTACCCTTATAAATATATTTGAACCTACCAATTTGATGATGTGAATGTTCATATTTGACAGTATCAAAATTCACATTGATGTGTGAATGTTAATGGAACATGCATATTGTTAATGTGAATATTAATACGCGTTTTATCTTATTATTATTAAGGATATTTTGATAATTATGTCACCCATAGGACTTATTACAACAAAAACAAATAATCTAGACTACGTAAAATATAAATAGGTAAAAAAACAAATTTATGAATAAATACCCCTTAAAAATATGTACTGATTTATATTTTTTCTTTTATTTTCCAACTGGATGATCGGTGCAACACCCACAGTTTTGAAATCTTTCTCATTATAGTAATGTTAATATAAATAATTTTAAGTTATAAAGGTTTCTCCCTTAAGCTAAAAAAATTATTACTCACTCCCTTATAAAATATATATCTGAAATAGTATATGGTGTTAATATTGTCCTTCTTAGTGTATAAAATTTTAAATTACTTATACATTTCTGCAAAAGTACACAGCCAACCATGTTAGAAAGACAAAACCAATTATACAAGGTACTGCAATTCTAATCAAAAAATTAGATCAACTTTTAAAATTCAATTTTGTGACAGCCTATTAAAATGTGTAAAGTAATTATTTCTTTCTACTTATCGTCAAATCATTTTTTTTTTCCCACATAATTGAGCCTTAAAAGTGAGATTAGAAAATTGACTTTTATATCATTTTCTAATAGATGTGGATATAATTTTTTAGATATGGGCTCCACCATGGTTATGTCTTCCAAAACTTATTGTTGCACAAATATGAACATAGGGTTATTGTAGAATACACGCCCTTAAAATGGTGTAGGTAAGTTATGACATTTTTTTTTTTGACATTTGTGGTATTCATTGACACAAATGTTTTAATTAAATTATTTTTTAGTTATAACTAAAAAAATATAATTAGTCATAACTCAACACTAGTATAACTATAAACTATTTTGATCACAACTAAAATAATAAACAAAGTATTGTCGAGTCATAACTAACATGTCATAATAAAAAATCACAAACATCATAATTGGACATATAACACACTCTAAAATGGGTGTATATTATGGAATTTTGTTATGAAAATATACCTATGTATGTATGTAAATAAAATCATGTACCTGTGATAGGTAAGAAACCTTTTTCGACAAGATTACGGTGTTGGATGAAACCCATAAAGCCACAAGCACCGGCTGACCAGAAAGAAACATAGGGGATGCCCAGTTCTTCAGCAGCTGCGAGTGTGAAGCACATGATCGAATCAGAGACTATGCAAGTGATCGGTGGGACGTTCGATGTTGCAGTGTCATTGAGTTTGGAAAGAAGTTCTATAAAAGGAACTAACCAGTCTTTGCTGGTGGATTCCAACAGGTAGGCATTGGCGTCCAATTTCGGGAGGCCGTCAGGTATGGTCTCAAAGCGGAAGGAAGGGAGGCCGTCGAGGGAGTCGGGGCGGGGCCTCGGGATTTGAGGATGCGGTTGTGGTTGGATTCTGTGTTAACAAAGGTTATGTGGAAGTCTCTGTTATGGAGGAGTTTGGCTAGTTTTAGCATGGGGTTGATGTGGCCTTGAGCTGGGAATGGTATACAAACTGCATGAGGCTTCTCTAACATGGATCTGGAACTCATTCTCTCTCTCTCTCTCTCTCTCTCTCTCTAGGGCGATTGATTTGTATGGAAAGAGAATATGGAAATAGTTTTATAGCCCAGCAAAGAGTTTTAAATCTCTCTCAAAGTTTGAAGATTTAACAAAGTCTTTGGATTCCGATTATCTGCGCCTTTCTTTGATTATCTTATGATGGATTATATTAAGGAGGAGGATGTTGTTTGGGTTTATAGGGGATATCACCGGTTTCGTTTTGATAATTTGAATTTTTTATTTTATTGGACATTTTGTGTATTTTATTTCCATAAAAAATTAAGTTGATCCGATAATTATATATTACTCAATTTATCACTTTTCAACAAAAAAATGTATAATTTTTTTTTAAAAACATAATTTTTTTTTGGGTGAAAAAGGAATAAATTGAATAAGTTACAGTTATCAGATTGATCTAATTTTCTGTGAATGAAATACACAAAATATCTGACAAAATAAACGGTTCGAATTATAAAAACAAGACCCGTAACAACCTCCACAAGCTCAAACAATGCCCTCTAATCCAAAGTCTGGACGGGAGAAAATCCTCCAATTATTAAATAGTGTGAGAAAACTGTAAGACATTTTTAAACATTGTTTTAAACTAATGAGGTAAGAAATTTTTTTTTTGATTAAAATATGTTCATTCAACTTTCTTACATAGTTGAGGGACAATTTAATTCACTTAGCGTGTCTTGTAATTATTTATTTTTAAAAACGCTTTGTAAATAATAATTTTTCTCACATGATCGATGCATTCTGGCCGACATAATAAGGAATCGTTAGCTGTCCAACAATATTCGTTAGCCGTCTAACCAAGAAAACCGCAATTTGCTTTGATTTTTAATAGAAAAATTATGGATTTGGGGTAGTTACTGTGTTAGATGGCATAAAACTTATTGTTGTATAGTTAAATAGGCTCATTTTGGGATTTATTTTAATAATTCAAACCACTGATATTTTAAAATAGATCGAGTAGAACATACCTGTAAAAAAATCAAGTTCACTGGATATCGTTAACCCTTTCATTTACTCATATTTGTATTTATAAAAATAGAGTGATTATTCAGTATTTCCGTAGTATGGACACGTGGTACTCCATAAAATTTTGATTGATAGAGAGGGGTAAGAGCCTAAAGAGAATGAATATCTTTTGTATTGAATGAATGAATTGTTACAGAGTGAAGATATATTTATACACTTCAATGAATCCTAACCATAACTGTCTAACCTTGAATCTAACTACTTAACTAAACTGTAGTTAACATTGAACAGTTAACCTCTAACAAACTAACAACTGTATAACAACTCATACAACTGTAGATTATTACACATGTGTGACTTTGGCTATAGGTGCAACTGCTGGAGCTTGAGCTGTATCAGTTGCAGCTTGAGCTTGAGCTGAACAGTTTGATAGCTGCTACTGCTGCTGCTGCTATGTGAGCTGTGATAGCTATGGCTTATCATGTTGCTTATCAGAGCCCACGATTTATGTTGGGGATGGTGGAACAACATGGGGGCTAAATAATTGGTGATTGGCTTGAAGTATGGCCACGTGGTATTCTGGAATTATTAAATAATTTCCCATAAAAATAAATGATAATTGTGATTTAAAGTATTAAAATAAATACAAATGTAAGATGAAAGGGTTAACAATATCCGATTAACTTGTTTTTCCGCAGGTATATTCTATTTGATCTACTGTAAAATATGAACAGTTTGGATAATCAAAATGAGGGCCAAAATGGGCTCATTTGGTTACACAGCAGTGGCTACTGTGCTTCCAGCACAACAACCATCCTAAATCCTGCCAAGTGTGCTAGGGATACAACAGCTTTGCTATGCAGTTAAATGGACCCATTTTCGGGATCCATTTTGATAGTTTGAATAATTTATATTTTAAACTATATCGAGTGAAGTATACCTACAAAAAAATCTAGTTAATTGGTTATCGTTAACTCTTCTATGTACCTATATTTGTATGTACAAAAATAAACGATAATTGTGATTTAAAGTATTAAAATGAATACAAATTTGAGTGTATGAAAGGATTAATGATATCCGATTAATTTGATTTTTTTTGTAGATATGTTCTACCCAATCTACTTTAAAATATGAATGTTTGTATCATCAAAATGGGGCCCGAAATGGGGCCCATTTGGTTGCACAGTAATGGTTGTTGCGCCCCCAACACAGTAGCCACCCAAAATCCTTCCAATTAACATGATTTTTTGCAAATATGTTTTACTTGGTCTATTCTAAGATTTGAATGGTTGAAATTATTAAAATAGGCCCCGAAATAGACTAATTTGACTACACAACAGTAATTGCTGTGGCCCTGCACAACAACCACCCAAAATCTAAAAACTATATACAAATAATTGCTTTTACAACTTACAAATTGACTTGAAATATAATACAAAAAGAGAGGGGTTTCTCTTTGTTCATTATTTGGACTAGATCATATTGTTTGGATTCGTAAACCACATTACGTGTTCTATTTTGATGATTTGAATTATTCTTTTTATCGAATCTTCTGTGTATAGTATCTATAAAAAATTAAAAAAAAAAAATAGATTGATTCGATATTTGTAACTCATTCATTTTATTATATTTGTATAAAAAGAATTTTTTGAATAATTTATTTTTAAAACCTATTGACTGTTAATTATTTTTGGAGACAAACTCAATAAAACAAAGTAACTACGAATTTCAGATCGATCTCATTTTTTTTAAAGATGATATACATGTAGTGCTCAATAAATTAAATAATTTGAATTATTTAAAACCAAACCTGCTATAAACCTTTCGGACCTGAATAAAACGTTCCAATCTAGATTTGGATGGAAGGAAACCACATGTTGAGTCCATTGATGGTGAATGAGATGGAGGAGCTGACATATGCATCGATAGAATCCAATTTTAGGACTTACTGAGTTTAGTATTTCAAAAATTAAATATAACATCGAACACAAAAATATATTAATGAACTGAATTTTGTAGGATTGGATTTCAATAATAATTTTGTAAAATCTTGTTCATTTATGTATTTTTTTGCGCGATTTTGTGTTTATTTTTATATTGTTAATATTCTTGTTTAGGATCATGAATAAAGTTAGAGACCCTTAGAACATCGCTTCTAAATTTGTCCACAATGATGTGAGCGTTGGCAAGGACGGAACCCAAATTTTATCACTGGAGAGGTTAAAAAAATATATATATTTTTTTCTGTCATATATACAAACACACATATATTTACAATATAATATATAAACTATATAGCTTTGGTGCCTCTGTTTACTGCTATTCTGTTCATCTGGTGTTTTTGTGTATCTGTTGAGCTGCTTGTGTCTGGTGCCTGTTGATAGCTGATAGGTTTTATTTTGTGTACCTGTTCTTTCTTGCTCTTTGTGACTGATTCACCTACTGCTACTTTGGTGCCCTTGTAACTGCTGTTCTGTTCATCTAGTGCCTTTGTATGCTGCTCTGCTGCTTTGTTAATCTGGTACATTTTTGCTAACAAGTCAGCAGTATGAGAATTTGCTAATCTGGTACATTTTGATAATCTGGTGCCTCTGTACCTGTGTGACGGTTACATAGTTGCTTGTGTCTGGTGCATGTTGATAGCTGATGTTTGTACTAATCTGTTTTATTTTTATCTTCTTAGCTGTTGTTTTGTGACTGATCTGTTGTACTGTTGCTGTGTCTCTGTTGGTTCCTTACCAACAGAGTCTTGGTATGGTGCTGTCATATGATTGTGTGAGTATCTTAGTGCCAACTTAGTTGGGATTTAGCCGTTTCACTATGATGGCTTTTGCATCATCCCCCCCTCCCCCCCTCCTTTATTGTTGTGTTTATACCTTTGTTGTAAGGTTTTCCTTATCAATAAAGTTCTTTTGGTTGATCAAAAATATATATATATATACACATAAAAAAATTCAAATACCATAGAAATAATCTCTATTAGGATAAAGAAATTTTTTTGGTACAAAATAAAAAAAAAAAATGTAAGATGATATAAGAATGCGATATATATCTTTTATATTGAGAGATTATTTTATTTATAAAATAAGATATATATATACATATTTATTTCAAAAGTGCTATATTTAAACAGAATTTTTCACAAAAACAAGAGGACATGATCTCTCAGTCTTTTTCTTGTTTCATTCCTGAGTGATGGGTCTTAATGTTTAATTTCTAAGCAAATTAACAATTGATATCTACCAATTCACAATGTTTAAATCTAAGAGGTGATATTTTAAATGTCTCAATGTTTTTTTTAGTAACACTTGCAGTTAGGACTACATAAAATTTTGACATTTAGCGGATGCTAACCAAACTTTTGGTATAAGTTTGCCACAATAAGATAAGACAAACGTTCATTTCTCCTATGGTGGGGAAAATGATTTTGTTGAATTTAGGATTCGTATAGTTGTGTATTATGAGTAACTTTTAGCAATGAAGTCTAATGTTTTGTCAAAATGTAAAATTACTATTTAATTTTCTATAGCTTTGATAAATTTTCGCCCCAATAATAAAATATGAAAGTAATCATTTAGGCATTACCACGTAAATACGATAGAAAGAAATGGAAAAACAAACATGTTAAATGGTTACATGAATCTACTAACATAAAAACCCTTTTACATTGGATACACACATGTATACAATTAGCACAAAAAAGAGAAAATACAATAATACAAGGATAAGGCTTGTCCCTAGTCTAATTCGAATTGGATTGTACTGGTGGGCCTTTGTGGCCCATCACGGAACCCACATTAATGATCTGAACAGTTCAATATGTAGGACTTGTTGAGTACTTCATCTTTGCCAAAAATAAAAAAATCACGTTAATTAGATATCGATTGTTACTTGATCAGATCACATTTTTATTAACAAATTTTTCATAAAATTATACTAAACGTTGACAGAAATGTGATCTAGGGATGACAATGGATAACCTACCATGTGGGTATCCATGGAGACCCAACCCAAATGCATGGGTTTTCCCCTTTTTTTCTTATCCATTGGGTACGGTAAGTGATATTCTTTAAATATCCATAAGGGATGGGTCGGGAGGGGTACCCACTACTTTCCCCATATGTTTGTCTTGTTTTTTTTTTTTTTTTTTAATTTATTTATTTTTTATTTATTTTTTTAAAATTCACAACCAAGGCTAAATATACATTCAATTTTTTTTTCTTTTATTTATTTATTTATTCAGGTTCACAACCAATTTTTTTTTTCTTTTAAAGATTCACAACCAAAACTAAATATACATTCAATCTGTTTTCTTTTATTTATTTATTTCAGGTTCACAACCAATTGTTTTTTTTTATTTTATTTTAGAGATTCACAACCAAAGCTAAATATGCATTCAATTTTTTTTCTTTTATTTATTTATTCAGGTTCAAAACCAATTTTTATTTATTTATTATTATTTTTTTAAGATTCACAACCAAAACTAAATATACATTCAATCTTTTTTCTTTTATTTATTTATTTATTTATTTCAGGTTCACAACCAATTTTTTATTTATTTATTTATTTATTTTTTTAAGGTTCACAACCATTTTTTTTTAATTTTTAAAATTCACAAGCAAAGCTAAATATACATTCAATCTTATTTTATTTTATTTGGCTCAACAACAAAATCAAATACACATTAATTAAGATTGTCACATTATGCTTGTCAAATTTTATGCATATCTAGAATTTTTTAAATTTATTTAGAAAAATTCTACTCTTACAAAAAAATTCCATCTTCTTTTTTTTATTTTATTTTTTAATTTTATGTATCTCTTTCTCCTCTCTATTAATTGATCTTCGATAATCTACAGGTGAGTTATTGCTCTCGTTTCCATCATCTTCTTCTTCTTCTTCTTTTTAAAAATTTTTATTTGCATTTATAGAATGAATTTTCTTGTTTTAATATCTCCTGCAATTATTTTATTGGATTTCTCTTTGATTTGATGGTAGCCTTAGATTGAATTTCTCAATTTTCATCTTAACTAGCGATCACCTTAATTAAAATCTTACATATTTTTGTCTTTAATTTTCATGTTTTGGTTATGATTAATTGCGCGTTTTTTATCGAGAGTCACAATATTGTCACTGCTAGATTGTCGTTATCGCAAATCATCATTGCTGTAGTGAGAGGATGAGAGAGGGTGAGAATTAGAACTCTAATTGTTAACAGAGTAGTGAAAACATATGGAGAAATTATTTTTCGATGTATCTAAAAAAAAAATATGGGAAAATTAGTGGGTACCCATCTCCAGTTGAGATTTAAAAAACATCACCTACCCTACCTGACGAAAAAGAAAAAAAGGGAAAACCCAAGTATTTGGGTTGGGTCTCCATGGATACCCACATGGTAGGTTATCCATTGCCATCCTTACTCTATTCACAATTAGAGTTCTAATTCTCACTCTCTCTCATCCTCTCACTACAACAACGGTGATTTGCGATGACGACAATCTAGCGGTGACAAGATTGTGACTGTCGATAAAAAAAACGCAATTAATCATAACCAAAACATGGAAATTTAAGACAAAACTGTACAAAATTTCAATTAAGGTGATCACTAGTTAAGATGAAAATTGAAAAATTCAATTTAAGGTTACCATCAAATCAGAAAGAAATCCGATAAAAAAATTGCAGGAGATATTGAAACAAGAAAATTCATTCTATAAATACAAATAAAAATTTAAAAAAAAAGAAAAGAAAAAGAAGAAGATGGAAACGAGAGCAATAACTCACCTTCAGATTATCGAAGATCAATTATTAGAGAGGAGAAGGAGATACATAAAATTTTAAAAAAAAATTTAAAAAAAAGATGTAATTTTTTTTTGTAGGAATATAATTTTTCTAAATAAATTTAAAAAATTCTAGATATACATAAAATTTAACAATAATAATGTGACAATGTTAATTAATGTGTATTTGATTTTGTTGTTGAGTCAAATAAAATAAAATAAGATTGAATGTATATTTAGCTTTGATTGTGAATCTTAAGAAAAATAAATAAATAAGTAAAAAATTGAATATATATTTAGATTTGGTTAAGATTGAATTTTTCAAAATAAATTTTAAAAATTCTAGATATACATAAAATTTGACAAGAATAATGTGACAATATTAATTAATGTGTATTTGATTTTGTTGTTAAGCCAAATAAAATAAAATAAGATTGAATGTATATTTAGCTTTAGTTGTGAATCTTTAAAAAAAAAAAAAAAAATGGTTGTGAACCTTAAAAAAAAACGAAAAAGAAAAGAAAAGATTGAATGTATATTTAGTTTTGGTTGTGAATCTTACCCCCCCAAAAAAAAAAAAAAAAAAAAAATTTGAATGTATATTTAGCTTTGGTTGTGAATCTTACCCCAAAAAAAAAAAAAAAAAAAAAAAAAAAAAAAAAAGTTGTGAACCTTAAAAAAATAAAATAAAAATTGAATATATATTTAGCTTTGGTCGTGAATCTTATCCACAAAAAAAAAAAAAAAAAAAAAAAAAAGAAGAAGAAGAAAGAAAGAAAGTTGTGAACCTTAAAAAAAAATTAAAAATTAAAAAAAAAATTGAATATAAGCTGGTTGTGCATCTTAAAAAAAAAGGGGGGGTCAAGTTGGGTTGGGGAATATCCAGATCCATTAGGAGATGGGGAGAGTAGTACCCATGGGGAATGGAGAATGGGGAATGGGGAAAAATAATTATAGGGGAATAGGGATGAGAAATTAATATCCACCCCATTAACCCCCATTGCCATCCCTAATGTGATCTGATCAAATGGCTATTGATATCTGATTAATATGATTTTTTGCAGAGATGAAATGCTCAACTAGTCCTACACATTAAACAATTTGGATTAGCAATGCGAAATCTGTGATGAATTCACAGGACCCAATAATATAATCCAGTCTAATTATGGACTGGACACATGCCACCCCCATAATACAATGGGGATGTTTAGGAAGAGTTTTTTTTTTTTTAGCTTTTTTTGGCTAAAATAGCACTAAAAGACAAAATAGGCTAAAATAGCCAATAAGATAAAATGTCACGTCAAACCTATAATCATTTCACTTTTTCTCTCACAAACATCACATCCAACTACAAAAAAATCTAACTATCTTTCCAAACACAAAAATTTTAACCTCCTAAAATAGTTAAAACTAAAATAACCTATTAAAATAACAACTTTTCAAAAACCCACAATGTGTATGTGCCCTTTTGATCATTGACAATGTAAAGGTTAAACAAAAGGGGGGTTGCGGGATACTACTCCGCCTCTGGAAGTAGTTTTCAAATGGATTTGTTAAAGTTGTGGCCATAAGACTGGCAATAATTACAAAAATACTATCAACCACAATATTAGGAGTAATATAACATTGTGATTGGTGAGAATGCGGGTAGGTGGGGTATTGTATTGGTTATTGGAGAACATGAGGGGCCATTTTGAATGATGATTGGTTAATGAGTATAAACACATGTTACTCCGGGAATATTAAATAATTTTCCCAATATTAGGCACATTTAGTTTCGGATAGCTCTAAATACACTTTAAAAATTAGATTAGACATTTCATTACTTTGAACACTCTAATTTAAAATTTAGTATTTATTTATTTTTTTAGACACTACAAAATAATACCTAATATACCCTAAATTTTTTAAAAAATTTTAGAAATATATTAGAAACCTACTTCCTACACTTTAATAGTCTAATAATTACAACAGAGGCACAAAATCATCCTTCACGGCAGAGCCAACCCTTCATCGCCAAACCTCCATTGTCACCAACACCCCAGCTATAGATACCCCATTTTTGATCGACCTTAAGACTCAGACGTCGCCGATTGAGCGCTCGGTGATGATGCATATTGTGCTCGTTCTGAGGTCACAAAGTCTCGGCTGAGAGCCTTGCCTCCGGACTTCGAGACTCTTTTGTGCCTTGCCTCGGTTTGCGAATCAGGTCCTGTTTTCTCTTCCTGAAGGGAGGGAGAGGTCTCGTAGACCATCTCTCAGTGGCCGTAGGCTACGTTTCGTGGTCGTAGGCCATTTTTCCCGTTTGGAGACCAGTTTCCGGTTTTCGGAGCCGTCGGCCGTACGCCTCGGTTCGGGATCGCTTAACTACCTCCGTTTGCTTCGGTTTTTGGAACACACGTTGTTTCCTCTCCTTAGAGGGACACTGTGGCCCAGGAGACCACCTTTGTGGTCGTACGCCACCTCTGGTGCCTAATAGTCAGTTTTCGGGGCCCCTGGCTGCGCGTTTTGGCCCCCGAACCCTCATTTTGCATCGGTGTGGGTTCTTTTTTGGCGTGGACCCTAGTTTCATTGTTAGGAAGGTGGTAGTATAGTGGGAGACCACCTTTTCTTCTTGGAGACCACTTTTCCCCGGTCGGCCGATTTTTCTTGATAAGTAGGTGGTCTCCCTCACTTTTGAGCCACAATTTCGGGTCTCCCATACCACCATTGTGTTGCATTCATCTGGGAGGCCACCAATATGGGTAGGCCGACAACCTTTTCTTCTTGACCCTTTTGACCCCTTGGTCTCCCTCACTTTTGAACCACAATTTCTAGTCTCCCATACTACCATTGTGTTGCATTCATCTAGGAGGCCACCAATATGGGTAGGCCGACCACCTTTCTTGCTTGAAATTTTTGACCCCTGGTCGGCCGACCAGGGGGAGTGGCCGGCCGACCACCTTAACTGGTTGGCTTGTTTCCTGCTTTTTGGTCTCATTAAATGTGTTCCAGCTGTGCCAACTGGGAGCCATTTGATGCATCCTCCATACACGTGTATGGAGGATGTTCAAAGCTATTGCTAGGGTTGAACATTTGGTCTAGAGCATACATACACTTCCCTCCATATCTCTCTCTTTCAAGCTTCAAACTCCATTGTTCTTGCATCCATTGTACTACACCTCCAAGCACAACACATCCACTACCATCCTAAGTACCTTGGAGCTGTTTTTCAAAGGTTGAAAGCTCACTTCATTGGTCCAGAAGTTGCTGGAGGTCTTCTCTACAAGGGTAAGTCTCCATTTCCCTCTTTGTAGCATTGTTTTGCTTCATAGTTTAGCCCTATTTGCAAGCATTTTTGGACTTCGTCATAAACTAAAAAAAGTCTTGTTTTGATTTCCTCTTCAAGTTTGATTGAGGTCATTTTTATGTTGGGGGTCATCTACCCCCTTGCATGCTTCATTTCCTCATGTTTTGAGCTATGCATTAGAGCATTTGTGTTGGCCTTGGTTTGGCCTTTTAGCCACTGAAATCCAGTGGATTTTCAGTGGCTAACATGTGTTTTTGAGCCTCAAAATCAGAGAGGGCTGACCCTCTTACCCCTTGTTTTCTTTATTAGCTTTGTTGGCCTTGCAAAGGAGCCCCTATTTGCATATTTTGAAGCCATGTTTCAGACCATTATTTGTGAGTTTTATGACCTGCATAAGCTCTGTCCAGAGCCATTTTGGCCATTTTGAATGTCTATTATGCATGTGTAGAGTAATCCTATTCAAGGCCTTTCCAAGGGGCTTTTACTTGCATGCTTCCTAGTTTCATTTCAGGCCATTTTTGATGAGTTTTAGGACCCTCATAACCTCTGTCCAAAGTTTGTTTTTCCATTTTGTATGTCTATCTTGCATGTGTAGAACAACCCCTTGCATGGCCCTCCAAAGGAGCCTATCATTCTTGCATGCATTGACTGAGTTTCAGTGGGTTTTTGGGCATATTTTGGTATGGCATACTTCTGTTTTTGGCTGGTTTGGTGAGCTCTCATATGCTTCATATACTTGTAGTACAACTCATGGTTCATTAGCTTTCTTTGCATGCTTTGTTGACCCTTGATTCTAGCACATTTTGACTATGCCTTGAACTGATTTTGTGCATATTTTGGACTGCCCTAGCTTTGTTTTTGGGTCTCATGGTCGAATGATGCTTGTTTTTCATGTTTGTAGTTCAATATCCATGCTTAGCCTTGAGTTTCGAGGTCCATTGCATGCATATACTGAGGTGTTTCCATGCTTTGGGGTCATTGTGCATCATATTTCAGAGCTTATGTGAATGCCATATTCTCATGTTTTCTGCTCTTTAAATGCATTTGAGAGTCGGACTTGTATGCCTCATTTACCGATAATTGAATGAGCTCCATTTCTTTGCATTTCGAGCTATCATTTTAGGCCATTTCCCCATTATTTTAGACCTGCCTAGGGTCTGTTTGGGGTTGGTTCTGCCATTTGTGCATTGCTTTGTGTACCTCTAGTGTAATGCACTTCATTAGTTTCGGTATTCGGGCCATCTAGCTTGCATTGTATGACATATTTTCATGATTCGGGATCATTGTGCATCATGTTTCAGAGCTGAAAATTGCATGCTTGTATGCCATATTTCATCCTTTGCCATGCTTAGTTAGAGTTGCATGTTGTGCCTTAGGATCGGTCCATTGCATTCATGCATGTTTGCATGTATTTCGGTTGTCTCATTTTCATCACATAGCCACTGATGTGAGTGTGGCTGAAGTCCACTCATATTGGTGTAAGTCCATCTTGCATTGTGTATGCCATTTTAGTCTATAGCATTGCGTATGCTAAGTTGCATGTTAGTGCATTGTGCATGCCATGTTGTGTCACGTGCATTGTGTATGCCATTTTAGTCCATATCATTGCGTATGCTAGGTTACATGTTAGTCGCATTGTGTATGCCATCTCATTGCATTGTGTTTGGGATAAGAGTTAGCCCAAACACGGGAAACGAGGGACGTTTCGTACCCGAAGTGACGGAACGCGCCTCAATTCCCGGTCGCCGACACTCCGAATTACCCATGATGGAGTCTAGGCCTTGTTGTGTTGTCATATGCATTCATTTCACATCGAGTCGTGCAATTCGACTCCTCGGCCATCATGCATCGAGATGTGTGATTGGTGGCACGAGGATCGAGGTGTGCATACATATGTGAAAATACTTTGCCATGCCCCTTTCTTGCTCTCTGTTGCAGCAAACCAGATATCAGCAGCCTTCTAGAGCTTTGCACAGCATTCCAGGATTAATTGCAAATAGAGGCAAATCGGGACATCGCGAGGAATTTTCCGACGAGGCGACTCGAGCATGCATGTATCTTTTATCATTCGGAGCAGAGCTAGGGCGGTCTATAGACTCGCACGCTAATTTATTTGCTTTCCTAGTTAATTTGTTAATTAATTAGGGTTTTGTAATATTTAATTATTTATTCGGACCTTCCGAGCGAGGGCAATTGTGTAATAAGTGTGCGTGTGTGTGATGCATGTCTTTCTCCCTTTTATTTACCAGCTTATGATGGTTAGTTTTAGAGCACATTTCAATTAGCATACTTATGCTCGCATGTTTGCATCCATTCATCTGTCTTGCATGCACTGGGTTCGGCGCATCATACTAACTGCATTGTATTTCAATTCCAAGTTGAATATGTGTTAGTTGTAGCATCTCACATGTCATCTTAGAATAGCCGAGCCTATCTTGGTTGCATTATTGTATGTGTTGCATTAGCCATCTTAACATAAACTAGGATTATGCATTGATTACTAACTAGTTTCTGTTTTTGGCTTGGAGTACTCGGTAAGTATTTATGCTTTAGCATCCCTGCATGCGTGCGAGTGACTGCCATGATAGCATGCTTACCATGAGGCTAACTGCTTATTTGATATAACTGCTTGAATGCCTGTGGGTGAAGGTTGGGTTATTTGGATTGGAACAATTCATCGACTGCGAGTTTTAAGCCCACTTGAGAGTGACAAAATCATGTTTTCTAAGCCCACCTCAGGGTGGCAAATCCACATTTTAGCCTAATTACGAGTAGCAAACCGCTTTAAAAAACAAACATGAAATGTTTTGTTCCAACTCAGGCGATCCAGTCTATACTTGTATGCTGTGCACATCACATAGTAATTCTAGGCTAATAACCGGAATAAGAGCACATAATGTTTTTAAAAACTCGATATCATGGTTAGTAGAGGCCGATCTTTGATCGGGCGAGCGGGGGTGCTCACGAAGTGACCTTCCCCAATCGTACCCAAGTTCCCGAGCCGAGGCAACTTTGGTGATGACGGACACGTGGCCTTAGGCACGAGTCAGGGTTTCCTAAATTCCCCCAAAATAAATATTTAGGTGGCGACTATGTATCTGGCAAAGCAGTCCATGTTTGGCACTTCTTTCTAAAAATCTGTTTTTCAAAACGATTTGCCGGATTTGCACTCTTTGATGATTCATCGGTCTTGCATTGCACTCTGCGAGATTAGATACAGAACCGTGACATTGAGTCCTGAACTGTAGTGAGCCCAAATGAACAAAACGGGATTTTCCCAGGACGTTCGGGGACGTCTACACCAGCCATCTCCAATCACTTTTCGCCTCCAACCTTCATGGTAGAGTCTCTATGGTGGTTGATTTTATAAGGTCGGCTAAGCAATGCCAGACGAGTTTTGCACAAGACACATGACTATGAAAAAGTGAGGAAAAATGTCTGGAAACACAGGATCAAACATATATAATTTGATCGGATATTAAATACTAAACAATGATCATTAATTCGGAAACACACTGTCGAATATATAAATTTTATTTAGAAACAAGTTTTCAAATAAATGTAATTTATTCGATACTGAATTTTTGTATTTATTTCGTAAATCGAACAACTGAAAAAAAATGAAATATGAATAGAAAACTAATCTTCTTTATAATAATAAAAAAAAAAAACTATTTAGAAACGTCATTTTTCATTGTCCATTATTAACTTCAATATGAAATAGAATGCAAGAATGATATATTCAAGCAAAATAGGGTTGAGTATGAAGATATAAAATGAATAGAGTAAGAAGAGAAGAGATAAGGGAAAATTGAGAGTGATTATGAATTGAATATTCAAAACACTTTGATTTGTATTTTTTTTTAATATTAAATACTTTTTGATAATTTTAATAGGGACATAATACTAATAAAAAAGTTTCATTAAGTTGGGTGCCCAACCTAATTTTCGGGATGCAAACAAATTTTTTATTTCCACACAACTACTTGCCTCAATGCACAAACTTAATGAAATATCAAAATAATTAAAATTATATCTTAAAGTAAAATGACCATATCAAAACACACCCTTAATATTATATTCAAATTTTCTCTATACACATCTTTAAAAATAAAATTTTAAAAAAAATCTTTGTGCACATTTTTTGAGTAAGAAAAACCCCGAAATAATTGAATACAACAACTATATGAACATTTTTGAAAGCACAACTCAATGTAATCTTCGGATCTATCTCTATCTCTCCATTTTTTTTAAGCTTCGAAGAAAGTTTGTGTAATCATTCATGGAACTCGTAATGCAAATATAGTGTTGTTTCAACTAAAAAGCACTAACAAATTGAATTGGGGACAACTTTGAAGAAGAGAGATTGCATTGGTTGTTTCTGTTGAAGAAGCTATTGCAGCTTTATCTACTTTCTCATTGGAGGTTAATTCAAGATTTGTTCACAATTAACACAAGAGTTTTGTAATTTTTCAGAGGAAACTATTTTCTCATCTTTCGGTACTACATAACCGAAAAATTATACAAAATTTGGAACTCAACTTTCAAATTAAACAATGAAATTTGGAAATCAAGTTCCGAAAATATGTGAATAAGTTAACAACTGAATTACTTTTTATTTGGTGGGCCAATGCTGAATGCAAAAAATTAGAAATATTCCAAGAAAAAAATGAGGCTCTTCAATGGAGTGTGAATAGAATGGATTGCAAATAGATAACACAAAAGATTTCAAAATGGTTGGGAGATACTCACCTTTAACAATGCAACGGAAGGTCTTCAATGGAGTTGTCTAAATGTAAGATTTTCAATGGAGATTTTAATAGAGTTGTCAATGGGTCTTCATTGTTTCTTCATAGAGTTGTCAATGGGTCGTTTTGATGCATCAAGTGTGTGGAAGGAGGGTTTTCAACCGAAATGGGTAAAGGTGTGTGGAAGAAAGGTTTAGATGGTCTGTGTACAATAATTTAGATGGTCTGTGTACAATAATATAAATATAATTGGAACATCAAATGTGTGTAATGAGAAGAATAATCAATAATCAATAATCAAATTTATAAGTATATGTACTGAGGTAAGTAGGTATGTGAAAATAATTTTTTTTTTCCAGTTAGGTGCTTTCCAAATGGGTTTGTTATAGTCGTGGCCATAAAATTGGCAATAATTATAAAAATACCATCAACCACAACATTAGATAGACCTAATTAGGTTTGCGGTTCATAAATGAGTTAATGAAATGTCAACATGCATTGACTCAAGTACTAGGCCACTGAGTTACTGATCTAGATCCAATTTTTTGATGTTATTATTATTATTATTTTAGTAATTTCAACTAAAAAATGACATCATTTTGGGTTTGTAATTCCCAGACATTGGATTATCTATTTGCTTATGTATCGAGCTATAATCAAACGTATTGCAAGATCATGGAAAACTAGGCTATGACAGAGTATCCAAATTCATTTATTGCAGCCTCATTGCTCCATGGTCAAATCCCTCGATAATTAGGGAAATGAATTAAACAACATTGTTTGTTATAAAGTTGTATACAGCCTTTCATAAGATGATTTGACAAATTGCGATACAACAAAGAAAAGAAGCAAATTAGAAAAAGAAAGCGAGTTTTCGAGAGAGAGAGAATTCAGGAAAGTCGAACATGGAAAGAAAAGTCGAAAACGGAGAGACAATGTGATCGTTTATTGATGTGTTTTCTTGTACCACGAGGCCAACATTTATTTAGCCACATCATTCACTAGATGAACCACTAAACTTATGTGAAGGTGGCACCAGCCGAGGTTTTGAATTCCCTTCAGGGTAGGGCAATACGGAAGTTGAATGTGAAACTCGTTCTGAATGCTTGTTCAATCCGGAATATTGACAACAGTAATGTTAGGTATCATAAAAAGTCTTTCATGAAAATGATCATGAAAGATTTGTGATCTTTGGATTACATTTAGAATAAAACACCACGCACTAATCAAGGTAATCTAAGAGTCACAAATCTTTCATGATCATTTTCATGAAAAAAAATTTCATGATTCCTAACATTTCTCTATTGACACTATCTCTTTAACTTCCTGAACTTATAGATGAATAATTAATATTTTTTAACTATCAAAATGTATCACATACACCTCATCCGTCCTTCAGCCGTGAGTAGGGGTACAACTCGGGCGGGTTCGGTCGGGTTGGGGGTCTGCCCAAGCCCGACCCGAATTGCCCAGAGCAGTGCCCAAGCCCGCCCAAGCCCGAACATGAACCCGAGCTTTGCTGCCCAAGCCCGGTCCAAGCTTTGTATTTTGAACTCGGGTTAGCCCGAATTGCCCGAATTGCCGAGAAACTTGTAGGTAGATTTGTTTTGAAACCTGTAGGTAGAATTGATAATTAACAAAGAATTGAGAATTATTCAAAGTTATTTTCTGGTCACCAAAAAATAAAAATTAAAAATTAAGACTAACTCTTTTACTTAATTTATATATATTATATAATTTATATAATATATTAAATTTAATTCGGGTTCGGGTTGCTCGGGTTGGCCATTGGTTCTGCCCAAGCCCGGCCCGAATTACAATTCGGGCATCAAAAATCTGTCCAGGCCCGTCCAGATTACAAGATATAGTTGTCCAAGCCCTAAAAAAACTCGGGCTGGACTCGGGTTGCTCGGATTGAGCCCGCCCAAGTTGCACCCCTAGCCGTGAGTAAATTGTAAGATTAAAAGTCACTCACCAAAATTTTAGTTATTTTAGGACTAAAGTATTTTTTAGCAATGGATTAATTAATTACACTAACTTTCTAGACTATCATACAATATTACTTTATCCCCCAAGCTATCACTCAACCCCTTAAATTATAAAAGCATATAATTAAACAATTCAACTATCAAAATCTCACAAACCCCCAAGGCGGTTAACATAACTTGTGAAATAACCAAATTGCCCCATATTTTATATACCTGACACACCCATTCTCTCTTTGAAGTTCATCAAACCATTACAAAATAAATAATAAAAGAAAATGTTGGATGAATTTTTTTGAAATGGCGTGGGGAGATGAAGGGATAAAGCTAGGGTTCCTTGTAGATTTATTTTATTTTATATATATATAAAAACAAAATTGAAATGGTTTTTTTTTTTTTTTTTGGATTTCAAAGAGAGAACAGGCGTGTGAGGTATAAAAAATATGAGGTAATTTGGTTATCTCACTATTTTCCTTAACAACATAAGGGGGTGTGTGGGATATTTTGATGTTTGAAGGGTCTAATTGTGTGTATATATATATTATAATGGTTCAGGAAATAAAGTGATACTCCACATCTATACTATATATTAAGCAAAAGGGGGGTTTTTAACCCCAATACTTGTGGGAGCTCCAATACTATATATTAAGCAAAAGGGGGTTTTTAACCCCAATGCTTGTGGGAGCTCCAATCTCCTAATCCTAATTTTCTAATTTTTTGATTTTAAAAAAAAAAAACCTCAACATTTATTAACTTCTCCCAACCCAACCTCAGCATTTATTGACTTTTCTCAACCCACAATCCCTCTTGACTTCTCTCATAATTATTGCAACATCCTTTTCAATTTCTCCCATAAACTATGGTTACACACAAAAATAAAAAATAAAAAAGATAAGAATTTAGTTATAGATCTCAAAAAGATATAACATCTAAATTTGAATTATGATTTAATAATATAATTTTGTATTTTTTTTTATGTATATCTATCAAAATTTTAAATCACTTAATCGGACAAATTAATCAATTTTCCAAAATTATTGATTTTTAATTTACAAAATAGATTTAAAAAAAACTATTGACTGATTTATTTATTTAATAACAAAAATATTTCATAATCTCTCTCCCCTAATCTGTCTCACAAATTTTCAAAAAAAAATATTAAAACTTGCATTCATTTTCTCTTTCCCAAAAAATTAGATAGGAGCTCCAATCTCCTAATCTTAATTTTCTAATATTTTGATTTAAAAAAAAAAAAAAACATCAGCATTTATTGACTTCTCCCAACCCAACCTCAGCATTAATTGACTTTTCCCAACCCACAATCCCTTTTGACTTCTCTCATAATTATTGCAACACCCTTTTCAATTTCTCCCATACACTATGGTTACACACAAAAATTTAAAAAAAAAAAAAAAGATAAGAATTTAGCTATAGATCTCAAAAAGATATAACAACTAAATTTGAATTGTGATTTAATAATATAATTATGTATTTTTTTTATGTATATCTATCAAAATTTTAAATTACTTAATGGGACAAATTAATCAATTTTCCAAAATTATTGATTTTTAATTTACAAAATAGATTAAAAAAAACTATTGACTGATTTATTTATTTAATAACAAAAATATTTCATAATCTCTCCCCCCTAATCTCTCTCACAAATTTTCAAAAAAAAATATTAAAACTTGCATTCATTTTCTCTTCTCAAAAAATCAGATAATATTTTCTATTAAAGTTGTAGATAACTACCTATATTTTATATATTATATTATAACATAACAAAAAAAAAAACTAAAAACCTAAAATTTTTTTTTTAAAGTTTATTTAAATAAACTTTAAATCAATAAAACTCACATGTCTATCACATATCTAACTCACATCATAACTTACCTAAATAATAATAATTAAAAATAAATGGAAACCACAGATAAATTAAATTTTAAAAAAAAAGATACCCACAACTCTATCTTAAATAAATTGAAAAAAAAAAATACCCGAATAGAAGCCACACAAAAATAAAAATAAAAATAAAAAGATATATCTATCTATCTATCTATATCTATACTATATATTAAGCAAAAAAGGAGTTTTTAACCCCCAAGGCCTATGGAAGCTTCAATATCCAAATCTAAATTTTTTATTTTTTTAAAAAAAAACTCAGCATTTATTGATTTGGTCAAAATCCCCTTATTAGCATTTATTAACTTTTTTCAATCCACATATATTTCCACACGCCTGCAATTATTGATTTGGTCAAAATCCCCTGATCAGCATTTAAAATCTCCTTATACAAATAATTATAGATACAATTCGTGTATAGTTACTACAGTACCCTTTTCAACTTCTCCCATACATTATGGTTAGTGATAAGCAAAAAATCTTAAAAAACATAATTTATATATTAAAAAAATTTAAAAGAAATATAAATATATATAATTATCCCGTGCATAGCACGGGGTGATAGACTAGTAAGTTTAAATGGATAAAGTGATATTTTATGATAGTTCAAGGGAGTTAAAAAGATATAGTGGGTGTGGAAAATTGTGATAATTAATATGTTTCTTTAACATTGATAATGTAATCAAAATCAATAGCTTAGAAGGGTCAGTTTGTACACTTTCAGTTTAGAAAGTCAAAATAATACTCGATAATAGTTTAGGACATCTCTGTATAAATATTTAGGATAGTCTTGTCTATAGTCTATTTTGTGGACTAAACGGTACTATTGGGCCCATGGGACCCACCACAAGTTATGTTCCGATAATCTGAACCGTTCAATCTGTAAAGCTCGTCGAGTACTTTATTGCTATAAAAAATCACGTTGATCGGATATCAATAGTTGCTTGATCGAATCAAATTTTTGTCAATAATTTATTTTGAAAATTATATTTACCGTTCACAGAAATCTAATCCTATCAACATGATTTTTTACAAGGATAAAGTATTTAACGAGTTCTATACATTGAATGGTTCAAATTATCGCAACAGAACCTGTGATGGGTCCTCACAAACCCAATAGCATGCTGCAGTCCAATCCCAGATTGGAGAGATGCCTGGCCCTAAATATTTCTATTCTAACAATTACAAAAGTCAAACAACCATAAATATACCCAACAATGTAACTTATTTTAGACCTGGTTTAAGGGTTGGTTTGGAATGTTCTAAAAAAGTGCACTTTTTGATTTATTGGCTTATATGGGTTGGGTTTGATGTGATGTATTAGAGAGGTGATGTGATTTAAATAAGATAATTTGACTTAAATAAGATAATGACTTTTTGACTTTTTGTATTATTCAGTAGATGCCAAACTTGGCCTTAATAAGCGCACCCGATCCGTATAAGTTGGGATTTGTTAACTTATAAGTTGACTTGTTATTCTTATATTTAAATATAACCTACCAGCTTTGGCAACATCATCCACCCGATCCCGATTCATTTACCCAAGAAATAATCCTAAATTTGATTTGCAAGTTCCTCCCAGTCAGGTTGGAGTAGTTAGAAGGGTAAATTAAAATTTTTCCCCTTCATATATGACTATTTTTTCATTGTGGCTTTTAATTTTTTTTTTTAACTCAAAAAACTAAATAATGTTTAAAATTAAACAAAAAATGACATATTCACATCCACGAGACATGAAAATATTTATTATATATAACTCATACATTCAATACAAACCTAAATTCTAATATAATAATATATTTTTAATATTATGTGACAGTTAATGTGTCATTTTCTTTTTGATTTTGAAGAGAAGTTAATTTTAGAAGTGAATTGAGAAAACCTTAAAAAATGAAGGGTCAAAGTCGGGAAAAAAAACTTCAATGCCTAAAGTAAGAAAATAACTAAATATAAACAGAGCAAATTGTAATTTACCATAGTTCAAAATATAATTATTTCTAATACCCTCATGTTGATCATAAAATGGCAAAATAATAGGGGAACTTACCAATAAGTCCCATATACAAAGTTTAAAATTCATCTAATCCTCAAATAAAACACTTGCACCAATTAGTCCTATATATTTTTAATTGTTACAAAAAAATTCTTTTTTTTTTTTTTTTTGATTTATAGACATTGTTACATCTTACTACTGTCGGACTTCCATCAAATGGTCACCGGAGACTCGTCGGAATGTTCAGCATCACCGGGAAGTTGCCGGAGTATCGCCGGGAAGTCGCCGAAGTATCGCCGGAAGTTCACCAGAGTGTTAAGAACGTTAATGGAAGTCGCCGGAATGTTTAGAACGTTCACTGGACGTTAAGAACATCACTAGAGACTCACCGGAATGTCTAGAATATTGTCAGGAAAAAAAAAAAGGAATAAATGGAGAAATTTAGAGCGAAAACACATAGCAAAATGTGCTAAATATTGATAAACTAAAAGAAAAAAAAAATGAAACGATAAAAAACAGCAACAATGGGAAAAACATATACTATTTTTCAATTTTTGTAAGGTTTAAGCAAATAATCTCTAATATTGATCAAACTGAAAAGTAAGTTTTGAAACTGTAAAATGTTACAGTTTCAAAACAAAAATCTATTAAGCATTTATCTTTATTAATCAAATTGAAAAATATGTTATGAAACTGTAAAATTTTACAGTTCTAAATAATGTTATGAAACTACAAAATTTTACAATTTTATACCATGATTCATTCCAGCACCAAAAAAATTTGAAACTGCAAAATTTTACAGTTTTCACTGCCTGTAACTAAAACTCAAAAATAACTTGGTCAGAAGTTGAAAATTTTCTCCATTAGAACAGAAAAAGAGAAGTGTATAGTAGAAAAAATGTAGAAAAAAAATAAGAGATCGAAGGAGAAAGACGGATATAAAGAGAGGATTGTACTCCAGCAACTATTTTTTGTTTAGATCTAGCCAAATCTGATTAGATCTAAGTAGATCTACTCATCTTCTTCGTCGGAAACATATCTTCTTTACCGTCGGTGAGGGTGAAGTAAAGAATCGGCGGTTAGTGGTTGCCGGTGAATCCCAATCGATGGTAGTCGTTGGTCACCGGTGACTATGTATCGGAAAGAGAAAGAGGAGAAGGAGTCATCCATGACAAAGAAGATGAGAGGAAAATGCAGAAAAAAATAGAGAGAGGAAAACGTAAACAGTGAGACAAAAAGCAGAGAGAGAGAGAGAGAGAGAGAGAGAGAGAAAGTAGGACTTTTGGGTCTACTCAAAAAGTTATTGGATTAAATAGTGTACACATATTTCAAATAGGGCCTGTGGGTAATTTTCCCAAAATAATATCACCTCCCAAAATATTTTTCTAGGCTTTTCGATAGGCCCAACCTTGCCACCTTTCTATATTTAGGGTTTTTAGGGTTGGGCCACCACTCTATTTAGGGTTTTAGCATTTTTAAGGTTGGACCCCCATTCTATGGGCCCAACCGTAAAACCATTTATAGGCCCACCTAAAACAATCATCACCCCGGTTAATCACTTTGGATTAGCATTCTCAAAGTTAGTGATATCTTCAATTATTGGTGAAGTTCAATGAGCCTAAATTTGTTTGTTGGTGGGAGAAATATTGAAGATAGTGTTCTAATTGTAAATGAAGTAGTGAATTCCGAGAGGGCTAATTCGAAGGAGGGTATTGTGCTAAAGTTAGATTTTGAAAACTTATGATTATCTTAATTGGAACTTTGTTTTCCAAGATTAAAGAGAATTGGCTTTAGGGATAAATGGATCAACTGGATGGAGGAGTGTGCGTCCTTGGAAGCTGTTTTTCTTTCTTTTTCTGTAAGCTAAGCACTTGGGTCCTGTTAGAGTAGTTGGGTCAGAATGGGATGAGTTTGATGAACTTGCAATTTTTGATCATACAATTATTTTTTGTGAAGTCAATTGATTCAAAAGTATAAATTCGGGAGAATTTTGAAGTTATATAAGGATCAACTTCCTTGAAAGTGTGGTTTGTGGGGGTAGTTGTTGAGGACAATCTGGTAAACGGCTTTACTGCTTTCCTTAAATGCAAAATTTAACATCTTCCCTTGAAATATCTTAGCTTATCTCTTGAGGCTAGCCTAAAATTAAAGATGTCCCAAATGTTAGGACAATCTGGTGAACAACTTTGATGCTTTCCTCAAATGCAAAATTCAACATCTTCCCTTGAAGTATCTTGACTTACCTCTTGAGGTTGGCCTAAGATTAAAGTTGACCTGCCGATCCAAAAAAAAAAAAAAAAAAAAAAAAAGAAGAAGATTAAAGTTGACCCAAAGGCTTTAAGGATTGTAGTGGGAAAATAATGAAACTTACGAGAGCAAATTGTAATTTTTCATTTTATGACATGTGGCGCCATGTGGCTATCAACGTGTTATTTTTATTTTTATTTTTTTTTGTATATTGGACGGACGTTGGTTGTGAGAGTAAATTGAAAAAATAACAAATGTTAGGGGTTGAAGTGTGAGAAAAAAAAATATATTTTAAGTACTAAAGTGGAGAAATTAGAAAACTTAAGGGGGCAAAAATGTAATTAACCGTTCAACTTTAGGTGTTGAAATGGGTTATCTCCAACTATATTGATAGAGATTACAAGTATATGATAGTTTAGGTTAGTCAAACGACCACACACATAAAGTCATTGAGTTATTACCCCAAATAAAAATCAATTTGGATATAGAACCAACAAGGCTACCAACACAAAAATATTATATCACGCAAATATTATTCAACCCAGATTGTTGTTTTTTTGACTATTAATATTATTTGTGATATTATGTGCATAAAATTTACGTGATTGATTTATTGAAATTGAACCAAAAGGCTAACTCACTGTTTCCTAGCTGTATATGTGGGAGAGAGCCCAAAAATTACAGACTTAGGTCCAATCAAAACAAGGCTTGACAATGGCCGAATCCAAGCAAGGAGGCCCATCAGACAACACAACTAGGACAAGTACTACCAACTCTATACAAGGAAGACACCCATTTAAAGAAGTGATCTTAAACTTTCAATCTTGCTTTTTCTAGCACATAAAGCGTGATGTATGTCAGTGTGATGGTTTGTCCAATTTTTTCATTATAGTTTTTATAAACCTAAAATTTGATATTGAAATGTCAAAAGTACGATTAATATTGTAATAAAGATTTCAGTTTGATAAAAAGTGTGATCGTTTCTGAAAATACTATCTTGCATTTTCAATATTAGCATAATGCCTGTGCCATGCACGGCTTTAAATAAATAATTAAAAATTATTATAAAAATTAAATAGTAACGAAAACTTAAATAATAATAAAAGAAAAATAATTTAAAATTAAATAAATTATAACTATATTCATCACAATTACAGTGAATTCTTTTATTTTTATTTATGTCAATAACATTTTATAATACGTTTTCGATAACAAATACATATGTAATAACTTAATTGGTAAGAATTAAATAAAAATAGAATGTATTACAAAGCTACATTTATGATAAATTATAAATACATTCCATCCTATGCTTTTCATAATATTGGTTAGCCTATGTCAAAATTCATCTGATGATATTAAACACATCTGTCAATTTACCATTTACTCCATTATTGATTTTGTAAAATTCAATTATCTTGTCTATTTTGTAAAATTAAATCAATCAAAATTAGTTTAAATAAAAAAATTAAATTAAAGATTGAAATAAATAAATAAAAAATAGAGTACCATTGTCCCTAATCTTGGAGCTACCCCCCAAATAAAAAACAGAGTACCGTTGTCCAATTTTTTGCCCAGCCCATCCCCCCCCAGTTTTGATTGATCACATTCATGCCTTTTTTTCTTACATATTTGGGCCAATTACTAAAGTAACTTTTTTTTACTATTTGACCTTGACATTATGAAATACTTTTAGTTTTTAGTGTTAATATTTTTTTAAATGTTCAATATCAAAAAAATTAAGAAACTAATATATTAGATAAATAAATTAGGGTGAATTTGTATTTTTTTTTAGTTAACGGTGTGGATTTGTATATGAAACAAATTAACTGCATCAACCCATAGGCCCACACTTTTTGCCGTGTACTAATTGTCCCATTATCCATTTTGTAAAATTCAATCACATTGTCTATTTTATAAAATTCAATCAATCAAAATAAATAAAAAGTTATATTAAATAATGAAATATAAAAGATAAAAAAAAAGAGTACCAATAACTCTAATATTCGAACCGCCCCTTAAGTAAACCTCTAGATTTTCTAAGACTCTCCTTAGTTGGATTGATTGTATTAAATATTTTTTTTAGAAGCTAGCCAATGTAACCCTAACACTCTAGATTATTTTTAATTTTTAGTAGTTAATATTGTTTAAATGTTCCAAGTATCAAAATCTTGAAAAGCTAGTGTAATACTATATTAAATAAATAAACAAAACTAAATTTGTATATAAAACAACTTAATTAGGATAGCCCATAGGCCTATATTTTTTACAGAGTGGTGTATCGAAAATGTGTCTAATCATTCTAATGGCCAAAATTTAAGCCTCATTATTTACAAGTTTTGATAATTTGGGCCAAAATAAATACATAACCTATAAGCATAATCTATACTTTAAATAAAAGATTATTTGTATACTATATGTGAATATAGATTTGTTTTTTATTTGTTAATAGATTTATGTAGAATCCACATTTTAAATATTAAGTTCGAAATCTTTGAGAGTTACTCATAAATAAATTTAAAAAATTGACATAATGCATTATCAATTTGTATGGTATAACTTTATTGATAAAATTATTTTTTTTTTCAAAATTTACACATAATCAAAGAGTTCTTGTAATAAAATTATGTCAGATGTCATAAATTTAATAATGAAATATTTTTTATTCAAATAGTTGAATCTCAAGTGTAGGAGTGTCAAAAAATTTCCGTAACATTATAAAATTTTATTTAAAAAATTTTAAATTAGATTTGGCTTCAATATTTTGAACATTCATCTAAATATTTTAAAATTTTAAATTAGATATGATTTAGATCCACCAACATATGTTAAATTTATATTAACAAATTTTGAATGCATTAATAATACATAGATCTAATGGATAGTTTTGAATTAAAAATGAATAAAATTTCATATTAAACTTATATTTTAAATTTTAATAAATTTCATATGACGTCTAGTTGCCCTTCTAGTTTGTAATGCCTGTCTTTTATTACTCGAATAATATTATCATATCTTTTAATTAGTGCATTTCAATAATGATAAACATGTGAAAGCATTAAATAATGAGTAATTTATAATGTTCCCTCTCGTTTACATGCACTGAATTACGGTACACGCTCGTAGGCTTACATTATCAAATACAGATAAATGAAATAAGTAAAGGGATTGATCTTTTTTGCAACACATTAGCATTTCCTTTTACAATTATAAAGCCCCATCGCCAACAAATAAAAAACTTCAAGTCTTGTGAAAGTCTTTCCTTCATACTTGAAAAATGATTAGCAACGTGGATGAACACAAAGATTCAATAGAGATCCCAATGATCTTAGATAATAGCAACACATAGATAGTTATGATCATAAATGTTTCACGTATATGCATATATAGGTAATGTGATATTTCATATTTCAAAATATACTTACATAAGTACATTTTCTCAAAAGATCCTCTTTAACATAATAAGAAACAAAGACTAGTTCTGAACTTTCAAAACTTTCCATTTACATTTAAAGAAATCTTAATCATTCATTACATTATCACGATTTCCTAAGATTGATCTAAACAATATACTTGTCCTACATTCCAATTTATTACGGCTACAAGGACAACTACTATATATTACGACCATAAGCACAAGTGTAAAAAGGAATGTTCACAAATGTATGTATATATATGCAACAATAGAAGCATCAACATGCATTACCATCTTTTATCGATCACAAGCACGGAAAGCCAATAATGCATCCCTTTTCATCAGAACACAAGTATGAAGATAAACTACGCATAACTAACACATAATGGACCTGGCTTCATCAAACCATAACCATTACAACCCACCTTACTGGGCGCGAGCCGGAGAGAAGAGGAACCTCTTTCAAAGTGCTAAACTTTTCCAATCCTCGAGCTGGAGGGGAGATGAGCCAATGTCAAAGCGCCAACTTTACCAGGCGCAAATCTGGAAGGGAAAGGAACCCATATCAATGTGCACTTTCATTCAATTCAACAATTAGCATATTATTTCAAATTTTCACAAAATATTCAACAATGTCAATACCAATCTTTACCAATGGCCAATGACACAACCTCATAAATAACAATGACCAAATCCATGAATTCAATTTCATCCTCTTAATTTAAGTTTTATCAACATTTATACGTTACATAACTTTCATCTTTCAACTACAATTAATTCAACTTCCAATTCACTCCATTTTGAAAACTCATAATTAAAGTCCCTTCCATCACTATCATCCCATCTTTACGATTCAATTCAAAATATTCAACTTTGGTTCAACAAGTAGTAATTTTGTCATGAATACAATAATTCACTTGTTTTTTCTTTTTTGTTTTTTTTAAAAAATCATTAGCTCCTCTTACTTCTTATTTTCATTCCTCATTTCACGAAAATATATAAAATTTTTTTATTGATTTCCAGATTTATTTTCATAATCCAACACATATATAACACAAATTAATCCCATATCTCTCTCAAAAAAAATAAAAATAACTAAGGGATCTTGGACTTTTCAACACAACCCTCATAAATGAGATTAACCAATCCACAAATCTTTCAATACAAACAACATTTACCAGCACCCTTTTTATTTCTCCGAAATTCTGATTTCTCGACAATTATTATAACTTAACAATTATAAAACCTTAGACAATAATTAATATAAATTAAATTCATGACAACTTTCTTTATTTTTTTACATACCTATTTTCACATTTTTAATACACAATATCCCATATGGTCTAAATAATATCAAATTATCAATTTTTCCCTCTTTCTCATAACCGATAAATAATTAATTAGGGCTTTTTTACTCTAATCTTTTTAAACATGTTCCTCAAATATACAATCTTATAGATCCACAACAAAATACAAGATTTAACTCTAGATCATAAAACCCTAAGCCTCATCACATGCTTTTCAAAAATACCCAACAAATCAAGTTTTTAATGCAATAAAAACTACTACATGTCTATCTATAACGAGGTATTGAAAATGAGCAAAGAAATCCCTACCTCAAAGAGAGAAGAGAAGAAAATTTCAAAATTCAACTTCCTCAGAGCTTGATTTCCACTGGTCAAAACGTAGCTCTTAAGACGCTTGTCATTTTCCTATAAAGAACTAATATCAAAATCTCATTTGATCTTCGTAGATCGAAGAGAATGTGAAATTTGGTGAAAGTTTAGAGAGAATGGACAGAAAAGTGAAGTTAGAGAGAGAGATATTGTTGAGAAATGGTCAGAGAGAGAGAGAGAGAGAGATCTGATTTGAGTATAAAGAGCCCAAAAATTGATGTCTAAACGCGTAAAATCCGCTTGTACAGATCATATCAATGAAGAGTGCCTTTCTAGCAAAATCCAGTCGTACGGAATTTATATTCCGCTTGTACGTATTTAACCTAGATAGCTTTTGTCAGGTGACTTCAAACAAGCATATCTCCCTCTTACAGAATCAGAATATGGTCAATTTTATATCTAAATTGAAGCTATGAAAATAAGCTTTCCAATAGTTCTGGCTTCACATCGAGATTCAAAATGTGAAAAAAGAAAAAGACAAAAGAATAAACACTACTCAAAACAAATGTTTGAATTTGAGATTTTTGGTCTAATCTTGCCCAACCAACATGTTAACTCATCAAAAAAACATGTTAACTCACCAATCAAGGCGCTAAACAATGAGGAGGAGGTTCCAATTATAACAACTAAAAGGTCAAATGCAACCTATAACTTTTCAAAAGTCCAAAATATATATATATATGTATAAGGTAACAGTTACTACTTAACATAAATAGAGTTTAAGACCCGGGACACTACATAGTTAATAGCCAGTAAATGTGGATTTTTAGTAATTCTGAATAGACTACTTGTGGGCACATCGTCTGAGGATTTCCAGGATGTTATTTATGATTTAATAATTGTTTTTTTTTTTTGGTTATAAATTGTTCGAACCTTTTTTTATATTATTAAGGATTGCATTGTCGCATTATGAGCATGGAAAACGTTTTTCACATGAAATGGCTTCATTTGTAGTCATGATCATATATATGCAAATTTTATATACTTTTGTAATATTATCGTTACTAGGCAATTGTGCTTATCCCCTTCACGGAAAAACTATTTTTAAGCACAGGTGAAATACCTCCATCTCGTTAAAGACTTGTTATGGACGTTTTGGAGCAAGAAGGCTCTTATTCTGTTGCTATTTGTGTACAACTTTGACCTTATTTGTATGAGTAGAAATCCTCTTTGTAACAAGGTTTCAACCTTGAAAATGTAAGCTAATACGGCATTTTACTTTTGTTTAGATTGTTATATTTAATCTTTCACATACTATAGATTTAGGATATGAATGTTTTGGATATATAGGTGCATGTGAATTATTCTGAATTCTCATGTTTCAAATGATGAATTTTTTATTTAGAGGGGAGTAAAACTCCAAACAAACTAAGACGGACCTGGGCCTCCTTTGCGACTAACAGAAGAATAGAGGGCGGACAAGCCGCTAGCCATGTTCGAACATCAGAAGAATGCAAAGCCATACGAGCAAGATGGTGCGCCACGGAGTTACCCCCGCGACGAACATGGGATATCTTGAACTGCCGAAAATAACTCATCACTGCATTGACCTCCAAGACCAGATGCCCATATGATGATAAAGGAGCAAACCCCGATTGAATTGCCTTAACTATAACACTAGAATCACCTTCCAAATGGATATCATTCAGCCCCAGCTCCCTCGCAAATTGCACCGCCGATAGCGCTGCGTATGCCTCCGCTGCATCAGCCTCTGCCCAACTCGGAATGCGCTTCAAACATGCTGCTATTACCTCCCCTTTGTCATCTCGAATAATCCCACCAACCCCCAAGCATTTGAGCTCTTTAATTCGCGCCCCATCAAAGTTAACTTTATACCATTCCGAACTTGGGGGCTGCCATATGCCAGCATCAGGTCTCCTGCTAACACCATTTTCCAAACACTGCACGGCGACAAATTCTACCACCAGCACCAAGACAAACCCAACCGTCTCCACTACATTGGTAATTTTTTGAGCAAATATAGCTTGATTCCGGGATGTCCAAATGCCCCAAACATAAAGCAACAAAAAAAAACTCAAAGCTTCCTCATCCCCATGAGCCATGACCGCATGCAACCAAATGATGAATTTAGTGGAGAAGAAGTTTACTTTTGTTTATAAATGAAGACTATAAAATCTTGAGTATTGTATTGAATTAAGCATATATGTATATGGATATCAGTTAATGGATTGATTATGGAGTTATTAATGATGATCAGGGTTACGAAAATAAGGGCGTTACAATTTAGATATGATTACAATCTTATTTTGGAATTTTCGTATAAATATTTTCAAAATTTTAAATTATATGGTATAGATGAATTAATAGTTTTATTACATGTGTATTTCTTAATTTTCAAAATCTTGAAATTGACAATTTTTATATTAGTTTTAGAGCGAGCTGAATTGTTCCTTTTGAATTTTTATGAGAGAGAATAGATTTTAATAATGTTGTTTTATCTTTCATTTTAAGAAGCATAAATCATGGCATAATTAATATTTTTATAATTATTGATTTAATGGGTTAGCCAATAGTGTTTTTTAAAATTATATCTTAATTGAAAAATCCTTACGAAAAATCCAATAGCCAATAGTGTTAGAGTTCCGACAAAGATCCTTACGAAAAATCACTTTACTATAATATATAGATAGATAGATAACTACGAAGTTATTACATAAAAAATTTCAATTTTCTCTATAAAACGTGATAATTTTTTTATGATACTATTTTAGTCCTATTTATTAACCGTGTCTGTATTTGAAAAAATCTCATTTTTTTAAATGTGATATTTAAAAAACTCAACTCTTTTTCTATAAATTTATTTCTTATGACTTCAATCAAATGAACGCATATATGCCTCATCTTTATACTACACACGCAACAAACTTCAAGTTATTTGGTTTCTCTTTTACAATTGAGATATATGTGTCTCATTCTGTATTTAGTGTTTCTACACTTAGACTAATTGATAGTTTGAAAGCATTATAAAATATGTTTAAGCAGTGTTTTAAACTAATGAAGTAGCATAATTTTATTTTTTTTAATTGAGATATGTGGATTCAACTTTCTTAAATAGATAAAAGGCAAATTTTAATTTACTTAACTTGTCTTATAATTGTTTATTTTTAAAAAATACTAGGTAAATATTGTCAATAATATTCAGACAATACTTAATAATTTTTCTCGCATAATCAATGCATTCTTGTCCGAGAGAGAGAGAGAGTGCCGCCGGTGTAGGAATGGCAATTTGAAACCGGCCCGATGGGGACCCGATCCCCCGACCCCGAATCGAGTGGGTTTTCCCCGAAAAATACCCCCGACGGGACGGAGATGGTATTTAAAAATCAATCCCCGAATAGAATCGGGCCGGGGACGGGGATCAGTGTCCCACCCCGTACCCGGCCCGTCTCCGTCCCCAACCCCCAGCCCAATTTATCCCCGATATTAAATTACGATTTTACCCTCGTATATATATATATAAACCACTGGCTTTTTCAAACAACTGACTTTACCTTTTTTTTTGTATTTTTAATAAGCACTGCCTGTAGTAAAAGTCACTACCCCGTCTTCTTTATATATATACTAGTATATGCCCGTGCCTAAAGGCACGGTGTAAATAATATTGAGATTAAAATGTAGTTGTAATTTGTATGAATCATATTAAAATTTGTAGAGTCTGTAGCACCTGATAAAAGTTCAAGTCAGCACTCTTACCATTAGTTTGTGGCTAACACCTAATACATTGGTGAGTGTCATAGTACCTCGAACCACAAATATTTGATTGAAATAATATAATACACAGAACATAAATACCATAACCTCGCAAATAGTAGTCTTTAGAAATTGTTTACAAATTAAGATACGGAAATCAAATATTTTGAAATAATTTTTCAATCAAGATACGGAAAGTATTGAAAAACTAAATGCATCATATCATGAAGAAGAAATCAACTCTATGCCATAACATCCCAACAATAAATGGTAAACTAAAATAATTCCTACAACTCATCTGGTTTGTCAAATTAATGTGAAAATCATCAATTACATCAACTATACAATACAAATTGTTGCTTTACAAAATAGTCAAATTAAAAAGATTTTAAAGTCATCTAATAGACATCAAGTATTGCTAGTATCAATACTTGAAAGAAAATGTATAGTAAGAAGAGTAAATTAAATAAGAAAAATTATAAAGAGAGTAAAGAGAGCCCATATAACAGTTTCACAAAATATTTAAAAACTCATTGATTTGTAATTTTCTCAATGAAATAAGAAGATGAGTAAAGAGAGTCCATATAACAGTTTGATGCAAATCTCCATCATCTTATGAAAATAAAAGAGAACATAATTTTATACAAAATGGGAAAAAAAAAAGTGTATACAAAGTAGTGACAACTGACATGTCCAAAGTAATGACAACTTACATGTCTAAAGTAATAAATCAACTTACATGTCCAAAGTAATAACTCAATTGTAAAAGATCAAGTCAGCACTCCTAAATCAAACTTAGCTATACTGGAAATGCAAAAATATAGGGGAATAAAAGGCTTCACAAAAATATTTGAAATGCAACAAAGTCCACATAGATGGAAAGCTTTACAAAAAGTGGTCATAGCTATCGAACGCCTCATCAATTGAGTGGTCAAAAAGTGGAAAGCTTTACAAAAAGTGGTCACAAAAATGTATATACTTTACAAAAATATGTGTTTGATAATGTCTTCAAATTTGTTCTTTCCCACAATTCTTACGAACGCCTCATCAATTTCCGAAAGGTCTTCATAACAAAACTTCAGGGTAAACAATATTTGTAGTGGAATCTGGCTCATCATTAGGGAGGAGGATACTTATACGATCGAAAGATGTGCATCTGGATAATGCCACGTATAGTTGCCCATGACTAAAAACAGGTGTACGCAAATCAACCCCAACAAATTTCACGGATTGTCCTTGAGATTTGTTAATGGTCAAAGCGTATGCCAATCGAACTGGAAATTGACGTCTTGTCATTCGGAAAGGCATTTCTGCAGAAGACGGAGTCAATGATATCCTTGGTATAAATGCCAAATTGCCAAACTTCTCTCCAGTTAAGATTCGAGCTTCAATTATGCGAGTGTCGCACCTTGATACCATCAATCTTGTGCCATTGCACAGTCCATCTTTCGGTGCAATGTTTCTTAATAACATTATAGGACAACCCACTTTCAACTCTACCTTAAAAGCTGGTAGCCCAGGAGGATCCAATGAATTTAAAAACTCATTAGGATATCTGTTTGTAATGGAAGGATCAATTTCATCATCTTCAGCGATCTTATCTGCAGCAAGATACGTATATGTATTCCCTGGAAAAATATTCAAGCAGCAATATTGATAGCACTGACATCATCATTTCGTGCAGAAAGAATTGTACGTTCCGTTAAGAATGATGGGGTTGATGTATCTGCCACATCCAATTGTGGATAAACTGCTGACAGTAATTCCTTTAGATCCTGGCATTTGTGTATTGTTGATGGAATTTTAATGATTTCTTGCGGATTGGTTCCAACCTAATAAATAAAATAAATTAAATTAAAAAAATGGTGTAATCAAAGTATCCTTAAATGGTATAATCAAAGTTCGAATGAGTATTACCTCCGTCAAGAATTTTGCAAAAATAGCATTTCCAAGGTTTGCATGATTCAAGCGCATATTCAAATCTAAAGATAAAACATGTAGGTCCTTCCACAAAACAGAGTGTCTCAATGATGCATTCACAATTTGCTCACGAACTCCTTTGGTTATAACTGGTAAGATTTGTCAAAAGTCTCCACCAAGAACAACAGTGATACCCCCAAATGGCTTTTCACAATCACAAATATCTCGAAGTGTGCGATCAACCGCCTCAACACAATGTCTATGTTGCATAGGAACTTCATCCCAAATTATGAGTTTTGTTTCTCTAAATAATTCAGCCTGTAATGATTGCTTGCTAAACCCACAAACTGAATTTTCCAAGACATCCAATGGAATGGAAAATGTTGAATGTGCAGTGCGACCTCCTACTAATAGCAATGATGCAATTCCAGATGAAGCCACGGTAACAACAATATGGCCAAGGCTGCGACATTTTAATGCAATCGTATTGTACAAAAATGTTTTCCCCGTTCCGGCACCACCATTCAAAAAGAAAATAGCCCCTTTACTTTCAAAGATTGAAGAAGTGATTGCGTTATAAGCAGTTCGTTGTCCATTATTGAGGCGATCAATAGTAATTTGCACATCTGTCTGTTGTGCCTCATTATGTAGTTGTTGATGTTCGAATATCAATCGGTTACCAACTGTTGCACCCCAATTTGTTGTAGGTTGTGGCATGGGCGGGAAGTCAATTAAACTTTTTCCTGATTCTTGAAGCATTTGATTCAAAAGATACAAACCATAATCTTCAATTTGAGGCTCAGTTGGGTTAGAAATGGCAAACAATGTACGAAGCTTATGTGCAAGATCATCACAGATATGCATTGAAAATTGATTCCATAACACATGTGGTTGTAGTGGAAAACATTGGGTCAGAATAATACAAAACAATCTCCTCAATTGATATCCGGTTTTCATAATTGCAGCCTCTTTCAGGCACTGTATCCATTCTTCATTATCTTCTAAGAGTCCTCTTGCAACACATGCTGATTTAAACGTCTCATGCAAAACATTGTTAACTGTACGTAAACATTGAAACGATCTTGGCCCTTTGACAACAGTTAACAACAAACGCAGATAAAATCTTTCACCACAGTTAGGGCTAGCAAAGTACATTCTACCAATTGCATATCCATGTTCTCTTGGTTTCCATCTATGTTCTGACTTGAGCCAAACAAAATGTTGCGGAAATTCTTGGTAAGTGAATTGGCATTCATTTTCATTGGAAGCACAATAATCAAAAAAACCAGTAAGAGTCGATTTTTGGTGTGCAGCTCTAGAAAGAATCATTTCCAAAGAGTCATTAGGATTGAAAAGAACACGATGCATTCCAGGTAGATGAAGTGCCAAGCGAACAACTGTTGGCATCTCTGCATGCAAATGATGACCGAATATTCGCCAAGCAGCTTCTGGTGGTCCAATATACCTCGCATCAAGATATTGTTGGATCTCATTAATCAATCCCAAAACCATTGTTGTGCGATCATAACCCTTGTAAATATACTTATG